>CM052722.1:83622158-83667370 GCA_028551405.1 Uromys caudimaculatus | reverse complement strand
CTCCCCCTCCCCCTCCCCCTCCCCCTCCCCCTCCCGTCCCCCTCTCCCTCCCCTCCCCCTCCCCCTCCCCCCTCCTCCTCCCCCTCCTCCTCCTCCTCCTCCTCCTCCTCCTCCTCCTCCTCCTCTTTCCAGATTGTCCTTTTGTGTTTTCACCTTGCTTCTGGGGTTTTGGAATGGTGCCAACGTGTAGCTCAGGGGAGGCAAAATGCAGGAGCATTAGGCTGCATTTCTTCCTTGCTGCTGAGGTGCCAGACCCCCACTCAGAGTGGGAAGGCAAAATGCCATCTAAGATAGGAGTCCCAGCCAGTGATTCTCTGAATAAAAACAGTGGGTGATGGGATGGAGGCTGTGGTTCTCAAACTTCTGTGTACCCAGACACTGCTGGGAACCACAAGGAGTTGAAAAAGGTAGGTCACTTTCTCCTGTGTACCCAGATGTCTCTGGGGGCCTGGAGGAATTGAGAAAGGTGGTTTTTGGCCTGTGATGAGCCCAGACAGGGGGGTGGGGAATAAGGCTTAGCTCTGAATGAGTGCCAGAAGTACAGAGGGACTTCTGTGGGAGACCTAGGTGTGCCTCTGTCTGAAGAAGACCTCTAACTTATCCCCCATGTGGTCTTTAATGAAGTAAATGGCTCTTGTTTGTCCAAACTGTTTTATTCATGGTAGATGAAGATGCATATGTCTTATTCAGGGTGAACCAGAGATTAAATACCTTCTGCAGGAAAGGAAGCCCAGGAAGGGAAGCTCATTGGCTAAACACTTGGGGCCTATCTAGATACTTCATTAGCCTGGAGAACTCTAGGTTCTATGCCACATGAACAGTTGTCGTGGTCCTCTTAGTGGGGTGTTGTGGTTAAGTGCTCCAGGACAGAATCTGGTTGGGAGCTAGTTCAAACTCCTGCTTTTCTCAATTATGAGATTTGTTGGGGTTCTGAACTTGCTACAACCTTACTAGTTCTGTCTCTTGGCATGGTCCACTGTCCCACATCAGATTTAGTGTATCTGGCCTTATATTGAGATACTTAATCCATCTGGAGCCGAGTTTTGTTCAGTGTGATAAGTAAATAGATCTATTTAGATTCTTCTACATGGTGCTGTACAATTTTTCCCAGTTTCTATTTCTGGCTATAATAAAAAATCAGGTGTTCATAGGTATGGATTTGTGTCTGGGTCTTCAATTTGATTTAATTAACCAGTGTGTCTCTGTGTCAAGACCATGCTGTTTTTCATCACTATAGCTCAGTAGTTCAGTTTGAAACTGGAGATGCTGGTACATCCAGGAGTTCTTTTAGGATTGTTTTAGTTATCTTCTTCTCTCATATGTATTCATATTCTCTCTCTCTCTCTCTCTCTCTCTCTCTCTCTCTCTCTCTCTCTCTCTCTCTCTCTTCCTATATGAAGGTGAAAATTGTCCATTTGTCCATGCAAGTTCCATGAAGAATTGAGTTGGGATTTTGATGGTGATTGCATTTAATCTGTAGATTGCTTTGAATAGGATGACCATTTTTACTATATTAATCCTACCAATCCATGAGCATAGGAGATATTTCCATCTTTTGGTATCTTCTTCAATTTATTTCTTCCATATCTTAAAGGTTTTATTTTATAAGTCTTTATTTGCTTGGCTAGAATTACTCCAAGATATTTTTATGTATTTTAGCCTACTGTGAAAAATGTTGTTTCCTTGATTTATTTCTCAGTCCATTTGCCTTTTGTATATAGGAGGGCTCCTGATTTTTGTGAGTCAATTTTGTGCTTAGCTACTTAGGTGAAAGTGCTTATTAAATTTTTAAAAATAATTTATTTTATCAGTTGTAGATGCTTTCCAGTGGAATTTTAAGGTCACTTGTTTATACTTTCATATCATCTACAAATAAAGATACTTTTACTTATTTCTTTCCAATTTGTATATCCTTGATCTCCACTAGTTGTCTTATTGTTTAAGATAAGACTTCAAATACTATATTGAAGAGGTATCAGAGAGTGGACAATCTTGTCTTATTTCTGATTTTAGTGGAATTGTTTTGAATTTCCTCCATTTAACTTGATGTTGACTCTAGGCGTCCTGTAAACTCCTTTTATTATGTTTAAGTATGCCTCTTCTGTCCCTAATCTTGCCAGGACTTTTTAATCATGACAGGGTGTTGGATTTTGTCAAAGGCTTTTTCTATATCTAATGAGATGATCATGGGGTTGTTGTCTTTTACTTTGTTTATATGGTGGATGACATTTATTAGCTTACTTATGATAAACTATCACTGAATCTCTGGGGTGAAGTCTACTTGATCTTTTTGATATGATCTTGGATTTGGTTTGCAAGTATTTTTATTGATATATTTTACATCTATATTCATAAGAGAAGTTGGTGTGTATATTTTCTTTTTTATTGAGTTTTTATGTGGTATCAGTATAACTGTGGTCTTTTATAATGAATTGGACAGTGTTCCTTCTGTTTCTTTGTTGTGGAATAATTTAAGTATGGACATTAACAATTCTTTGAAAGTCTGGTAGACTTCTGTGCTAAAACAATCTGGCCCTGGGATTTTCTTGGTTGGAATATTTTTAATGAGTGGTTCTACTTCACTAGGGGTTGTTTGTTTAAATTGTTTATTTGACCTTGACTTAACTTTGGTAGGTGGTATGTATAGAGAAACTTATATGTCTTTGAGATTTTCCAGTTTGATAAGTGTGTCCTTATGAGTCTCTGGATCTCCATGATGTCTGTTGTAATGACCCCCCTTTTCACTTCTAATTTTGTTAATTTGGATATTTTCTCTCTCTGGCTTAGTTAAGTTGGAAAAGGATGTGCCAATCTTATTGGTTTTTTTTCAAAGAACCAACTCTTTGTTTCATTCATTCTTTATATTTTTTTCTATGTTATCACTGTCAATCCTAAATTTGATTGTTTCTTGCCACCTACTCCTGTTTGGATGGTATGTACTTCCTTCCTGCACCTTTTCTGTTGTTATTCTAGAGCTTTCAGGTGCGCTATACTGTTAAATTGCTAACATGAAATTGAAGGATATACAGGACATTTTCTCAAAATATGTTACAATAACTTTTGTAAGGCTAGAAATGTAGCCAGTTGGTAGACTGCTGAATTATCATGCCATGAATCCCAAGAGGCCTGTGGACAATCTCAGCACTTCCCAAGTAGAGGCAGGAGGATCATAAGTTCAAGTTCATCCTTGGATATGAAGTGAATTAGAGATCAGCCTGGGATAAATTAAATTTGTCTCAAAAATATATGCAAAACAAAATCTTTTAAAATATCTGCTACAAATATGGTGATTTCCTAGTCAGGGAGGTAAGTATACAACAATTCCTATTAATACAAGTTAGCAGGGCACTGTAGTGTAACCCCAGCATTCAGAAGCTGAGTTAGGAGAATTTCAAACCTGAAGCCACCCTGGGCTACCATACAAGTTCAAGACTGGAATACATGTAAGACTGGTTTAAAACATAAATGAGCAGAAAATAGAATTAAAGGTAATCATTATTACTTTTCTGGTCATTGTTTTCTCATCTGTTTTCCCCTTTTATTCTCAAAAAAAAAAAAAAGGAAATAAACTCTTACTAGGAAGACAGATCTGTCTAGGCGGCTAACTGATGATCTTTCAATGTTCAAATCCAATTCCCTAGTTACTGGTTCTGTGGGTGGGTGTGTTTGCATGCACATATGTGCACACATGCATGCATACATAGTTTTGTTTCATCTTACTATGATGTAGTTCGTATAACCATTTCCACAATGAAAATGTAAAACTACCTAATTACTATAAACATAATTTTAAGAACTCAAGATAAGGAGGGAAGTAACTGGTGTTTTTCTTATTATGTTCTTTTCCTCCAAGTTGAAGATTCTTTTATCATTTCCTTTCAGACTAGAAAACTTCCTTTACTACTTCTTGTAGGGTAGATGTGTTAATGACAGATTCTTCTTTCCCTCATCCAAGAATGCCTTGCTCCCCCTTTATTCCTGAAGGGCATTTTAATTGGATTCAGGGTTCTTGCTTGGCAGTTCTTTTTTTAAGTACTTAAAAAAAAACAAAAAACCTCCTTTTCCCTTTCCTTGTGGCCTTAACATTTTCTGAGGATAATCTTCTGTCACATGGATTGCTTTTGCCACATAAATAAGGTACTATTTCACATTGGTTCAGCTTCATGAGTATGGATTTCTTATTTCTTTACGTTTACTGTTCTCCCCTTGTGCACATTCAGTTGTCTTTGTTTTTGTAACTTTCGGCTAAATTCTACATGAAAACGTTCCATGGCAAGGTTGAAAAATAAACAATCCATGTTTTAAAATGTAGCCTGTTTTGAGCAGTGTGCTATTCTATCCAGGATGTTAACTATACCTGCTTGTGCTCTCATTGTTCTGATAGTTAATTCCTTTCTTTTTAAAGATGTATTTAGTTGTTTTAATTTTTGTGTATGTGTGTGGGTCTGCGTGAATATTCATGTACTATATATGCTCTGGTGTCCACAGAGAGCAGAAGAGGGGATCCGATCCCCTAAAAACTTGAGTTATACACAGTTGTGATCTGCTCTGAGGGAACTGAAACCTAGGTCCTTTGCGAGAGCAGTAAACACCCTTTTTTCCCAATAATTTATTTTTTATTCCAGTTACATTCCAATCACAACACCCCTCCTCTTCTCCAAGAAACACCCCTACAAATCCCTTCCCCCACTACCCCTTCCCACTTGGGACATCAAATCCCAGAGGACTAATCACATCCTCTCTCAGTAAACTGCTGAGCCATTTCCCTAGCCCCTAATTAGTTCCTTTTCTTTGTCCAATTTATAAACTATATTTTAATCATACAAATGTGTATTGCAAAACAGCCCAGTATGTATAGAGCTTATACTGTGGTGTTAATCACTTTCAGGGATGCACTGGAATGTCTCTCCAGGTGAAAAGGGAGGGCTGCTGTAATCAGCTTCCCTTTGTCTTCTCTCCTTCTGGAACTCTGTTGACCTCAGAGCTTTAAATCTTTTATGCTGTTTTTCTTTGAATCTTCTATTTTTGTTCTTTCTTTTGTAAGAAAGGATATCACTGTGTAGTCTAGGCTGAACTTAAACTTGTGCATACAGTGCTGGGATTATAGGCATGTGTCAAGAGATAAGGGTTTGTCTTCTATCTCATTACTAATCTTTTTAAAATAAGGCTTTGTGGGAAGTTTGCTCATCGTTGCTTATTCAAGTGCTTTTAGGATTGCTGCTTTAGAACTTTGTCAGTTTGAACATCTCTGCCATTTTGACATTCACAGACTATTGGTGTGTGTGTGTATGTGTGTGTGTGTGTGTGTGTGTGTGCGCACACGCATACGTGTGTGGGTAGCTTGATCTCCTAGTTAGGGAAATGATTTTATATTTTGGTATGGGAACCTAGATATTTTGCGCATTATGCTGCACGATGCTCGATCTGATTGAGTGGTCTTCCCCATCTTTTGATATCTCTCTGCCACCAGAGAACAGATGCAGTCTCTCTACTGCCAAACAGGTTTGGACTTTCAGGTTCCTCAGGGGACCTCTAGTGATAACTAAATTGCTACTTCTTACTGATAAGGTGACAGTTCAGTGATACCTATTTCCTTGCCTGGGAGGACTGGGAAAACCTTATCATTGCCCTCCAGGTGGTCTGGACTGCCACCATAGAAAGGTAACAATAGCTGTGTAAAGGTAATAACTGCCCTATAGGGCAGTGCTGGAAGAGAAACCCTTTACTTTGCTGCATGTGCCACCATCCCAGTAGCATTGTGAATGTGGAGTCTAGGCTCCCTTATAACCCTTTAGTGATACAGATGACATGCTACATTTTGGGTTTTATGGGTTTTAGCTAGTTGTAGAGGTTTTATTATTGGTATTGTCCCAGAGTTCTTTGTCTTGCTCTTCTGTCATTTTCTTCATCCCTTGTCTAGATAGGAGAAGCAGAATATATCCTCTCTTCCTTACCCTCATTCCTTCCCTTTCCTTCCTTCCTCCCTCCCTCCTTCCCTCCCTTCCTCACATTTATTGTTCTATTCTGGTTGTTTGGTCTCTGTTCAGTGTCATCTGTAGATTACCATCTTCTTTGACTTTATATTTAGAGAAGGTGAGAAAGAAAGAATGCCCAGAGCACCCATCACTGTGTTGTTCCTTAGGTCCTGAGGTTGTCAGCCCATCTACCCTTTCTTGCTAACTTTCAGAACTATGGCATTTTTTTCTAACATGCTGTTTCTATGGTTAGTTGTACTTTGTAGGAAGAATAGAGAAAAGCTCTACCTACTTCATCTTCCCAGAAGCAGAAGTTTTAATTATTTTTTGGGCTCGCCTAATTTTTGTCATGATTTAATTACATTTCAGCTTGAAATGGGAGACTGATCTTTGTCTTAACTCTGGAGTCTAAAGACAGTGTGCTACTTTTACAGTGTTATTTAAATTTACCCTTATACAGGCATTTCCTCCATTTATGAAGGAAATAAAAAAAGGAACCAACATCAAAACATGTAGTATATACGTAAGAGTTTATCTTGAAGAATTTACTTATTCCTATTTAAAAAGAAACCTGTTTGAGATTTTAAAAATAATATGAATTGATAGAATAGATGGCCTAGGTCACCTGAAGAGAAAAATACTTCAAGCTATAATGGGGACTTTTGTCATACTTAATGTAATAACATGATGTATGTAGTGCTTAAATGATCACCAAATGTACACACCACTACAACACCAGTTGTGGGGCACTTTCCTCTGAGATTAAAACCTTCAGTCTTGGAGGGGAACTTCTGAAGACAAAATGTTTTACAGGAGAGTGAAACAAAGGATGTTCTGGGGGCAGAGGATACTGCAGGGACCTTCCCTCAAGACAGGACATAAAAACACAAAATAGCTTCGGGAAATGCCTGAATCTGATCAGATTTACTAGGACCCTCTCTCTATATAAACAGTAAAGACTGCTGATAGTAACTCTCAAATGAGCCAAGTTGCAAAGAAAAATCAGAGAAACTTCCAAATAGTCTGAAAAGTAGCAGAGACCAGGTAAATTGCCTAGATGAACCAAAGACCAGCTGAGCTGGCTAGAAAAGGCTCAGACCAACTGAAACACCTGGAAACGGTACTCCAAGCCATTGAGCTGCTTGAAGGCTGTGTAGAGAGTATTCCAGGTTCTCAGCTTTTGTGAGCTATTACCCTTGGTAACGTGGGCTTTTGTGGTGGATCTGTCCTGTCTATTCCTGTAAGTAACCCCTCTCCCATATTCCTGTAAGTAACTCCAGTAAAACTCATTGCTTCACCAAGTCAGCCTTTGGTGGTGTTTGGCACTTTGTTCTCTCATGGGCTCCCTCCCTATCTGGGATGAGTAGAAGTATGTATTGTATCTCACCAGTTAACTAGAAAGCACATTACACTTCTTCAAACCCTTCCAAGATATTGGTATACATCTTTGCTTATTGTACTGATTATTGAAAGTGTGTCTTCTGTACATTTCCTAAGCCTTTAAATGTCGTTCTCTGAATATGCTTCATTCTTCCTGCTGTATTATTGGTGAGGAAGTTTGAGAGTGTGCCTTCAAATTAATGACAGTAGTGAGGATTCAGAACAGATCTCTGAGTCACAGAATTAGGAAAGTTGAGAACCACTGAAAACCCATACTATGTAATATTAAAGTCCTCATCCTTTGTCCAGCATGGGCACTGTGCTTTTGATTCCCGGTTTCAGTCTGCTTCCTGCTTCTTAATAACTTCTCCTGCTTTGCTGACTACTAGAAATAACTGTATAGCATATCTAGATAGTCTTTGACCTGTAGATGTTAAATTTGTCTAGACTTTGCAGTTGCTTTTGTAAACAGCAGTGCACATCATTTCTGTGTATAGTTGTGAGAGAACAGTCTAGAGGTACAATTGCTGCAACATACAGACGGGGGTTTGGATCCTCATTGACCTGTAAGAAGGTTTTCTCAATTCATGCTTTCATGTACCTATCTCCCTACAACCTAACAGAAAAGGTTATCCTTTTAGTGTCTGTAACTTCCGTGTCTGAGCTCCTGTTCTTTTGTTTTCTATCTCATTCATTTTTATATTTCCTGTGCTGCTAGAAATACAGTATTTGCGTATGCGGGGAAAAATACTCTACTGCTGAGCTACTCCCGATCCCATTTTCAAACTTTAATTTTGTTTTTAAGACAGCATTTTGCTAAGTTACCAGCTGGCACTGATTTTGTGATATGCCTCACTTCCGTCCCTCAGTATCTGGGCTTATGCCTTGTCTAGCTTAGATTTGTACTTGCTGTGATGTTAACTGTGTTCTTTCTCTAGCTTATGAAGCAGAATGCCTAGTATATTCATGTTTTGCCTTTTTTATTAAAAATAAGCGTAAGTATTTAAGGCTCTAAGCTTTCCTTTAAACATTGTCTTAGATAATCACGTTTTTTTAACTTCTAAAATTACATTTGTGTGTGTGCATGCGTGTATGGGTGTGTGTGTGTGTGTGCGCGCGTTAGGTCATGTGTGGAGACATATGTGCCATGGTACATGTGTGGAAGTCAGAAGACAGCTGTTTTATTCCCTTTCATAACGTGGTTCTTAGAGATTGAACTCAGATTAATAGGTTTGCTGGCAGGTGCCCTCACCTGCTCAAGAATCTTGCCAGCCCCACAGACTTTTCTATATATGTTATTGTTTAAATTTTTTTTTAGTATAATTTCTGTTTTGATTTGTTTGGCACAGTGATTGCTATTCAGAAGTTTAATATGTTTAATATAGAGACATGAGTATTCTAATTTATTATTGACTTTTAGTAAAATTGCTTGATCAAAAAAAAAATACCACTTTCAAGGCTTAACAGATAGCCCAGTAAATAAACTATATGTGGGATCTGAATTTGATTCCAGGTCTGTGAAAAACTCAGGGGTACTGGCACATAATTGTACTCTCGATACTAGGCAAGTGGACATGGGGAGATGGGGAGATGAGGCAGAAATTCCTGAGGCTTCTTGGCTAGCTAGCCTAGTCTACCTGGTGATAATGCCTGTGGGATAACATTTGAGGTTGTCCGCTGGTCTCTGACATGCATCACATGTGTACAGACATCTACGGTAGACACTGACATACATGAAGACACACACACTCTCTTCTCTTTCTCTCTCTGTCTCTGTCTCTCTCTGTCTCTCTCTCTGTCTCTCTGTCTCTGTCTCTGTCTCTCTCTCTCTCTCTCTCTCTCTCTCTCTCTCTCTCACACACACACACACACACACACACATGTGCACACCTGCATGCATGACATACACAGGATATACTCTCACCTCTTTTGCATTTTATGGAGGGTTTTAAAAACCTGGGCCTTCTGCATGTGCCTTCAAAGCCCGTGGATTATAGGCGTGTACTATCTTGCCTGGTTTATGTGGTACTGGAGATGGAACCCAGGGCTTTACACATGCTAAGCAAATATTCTACCAACTAAACCACATCCTCTGACCCTTAATAAATTGAAACTTATAATGTACAGGGAGATAAAAATGCCTATATTTCCTCTGTTGCTATTTTTCCTCCAGTAATATCAATGCAGTACAGAATTGGCTATGGAAACTAGAGTAGAATGTCTAGGAATGTGAACCTCTCTGGAACCAAAGACATAGTATTTGTGATTCTATTTTCCCCAATACGGAGCTTAACAATAAGCTTCATTGAAGAATGAAGAAAATAATTCTGAAATTAATTGTGTAACATCTCAGGTTAGAAAATAATGACTGATGCTTTCTAACAGTCCAGATTTGCTCCTCAGACGTTATACCCCGCTTCTCTGTATATTATTGACTCACTTCTGATAGTTTCTATGTGTTCCTAGCTCTATTTTGCTCCTAATATATTGGTCAAGGAGGTTACTCTGGGTAAAAATGTACTTTCACAAGGCTGTAAAGAATCTTGAGAAGTTTTTAGTGGTCCTTTCTTACCCCTAATATACTTTAGATGAAGAAACTGACATCCTCATAAAAAAAAAAAAATAAAACTTTTTACTTACACCTTTATGACAAAGTCAAAATTTCCCCCCTTTGGCTCTCACATCCCATTTTCCTTGGGTTTTTCTCAATTAGGGTTCTCATTAAAGCCATTCATTGATAGGCCTTGGTATCCTCTGACAACCAGAGTGTTCTATGTGTATAAATCTGCATGTAAAACTGCTCCTTCTTAGGAGTCTCCTTCGTATAAAGGGGCACTATGACCTCAGTTGAAATGTTGGTTCTAACTAATGGTTTGTTTGTGAAGTAAATGCCTGAACATAAATCTGTCAGCCCTTGTAGGTTGAGAAAAAACTGGTTCTCAAAGGATCCAGAATCTCTTTGAATGCATATTTATGAGTCTGATTTGACAGACTAGTGTTAACAACTGCTAGCCTTATCCAGCTGAGGGGGTGGTTCACCAGTGATTTTCTTTGTAAATAATCTTCTCTTATCACACAAACTTCTAGAGCATTTTATGTGACAGTTTCAGGATGGTGCCACTGTGTTGTTCGATCTGAGTGGGGCATATTACTGATATGGAAAAAGAACAGGTTTTTTTTTAAGTGGGTCAATGAGTTTATGAACATGGCAAGCATTTTCCATTGGTGATTGTTAAGGAGCTCATTGTCAAATTTTAAATCCATATAAAATACACACCATTGAAAATAGTCCGCTGTGTGTGCCCATGTGCACATGGCTGTGCAGGTCCCTATGGGGCTCACAGAGGGCATTGGATCCCGCATAGCTGGATTTTTCGGAGTCTGGTGGTTTTGAGCCACCTGGTATGGATGCTGGCAACTGAACTCAGACTCTTTGGAAGAATACCAGCCCTTGAAGTGATTTTTAAACAAAAGACTGACTTGAGAATAGAATTATAGCATTTAAAAAAAATCAGAGTGCAGTTTGTAGAACTAATTAAAAGGAGAGAAGCCTTGATGTTAAGGATTTAGCAGACTAATACAAATTAAGCTCTAATAAAGGAAGGGGAGAGGAGGATAGATGAACTTGATTGGCAATCAAAGATTTCAGACCTGGGATGAATGAAGGAGTGAGAAATTAGAGAGGAGTAAAGGTTGAGACTTGTGTGTTCCTTGGTATGAGAAGTGTTTTGTTTCCAGTGCCAGAGAATGCAAGATCTGGGAGGGAAAATTAAATCGTTTAGCTAATGTGAGTAGTTTAAATTTGGGCATGTTACAATTAAGAGCCTTGGCATGTATCTCAGCAATAGTTGCTTGGTTTGTCAGAGGCCCTGGGATCAATTTTACAGTAAGGCAAAAAGAAAATTCATGCCAATTGTGTGTGCTGTGTGACTTACCTAGTAAACAGCTGAATAGATGGTCTTGGGGATGGGGAGATGGATCAGTGCTTAAAGTCACTTGCTGCTTTCTTAGAAGACCCAAGTTCAGTTCCCAGAACTTACCATGGTAGCTCACAACTGCCTATAACTACATTTTCAGGGGATCTGGTGCCCTCTTCTGGCCACTTTTGGGTACTGCACATTTGTGGCACACTTTGCATACATTCAGGCAAAACACTCATATACATAAAACAAAATAAATCTTTTAAAATAATAAGTATAAATATAAAATTAGATTATTTCTTATCATAATAGAATGGTCAAAATTTATGTTAAAACAAATGTATTTTAGAAGTAATCAGCCCACAAATGGTAGCTGAAACCAAAACGATGCTGCAATGAATTGCACAAGGAGTGTATAAAAAGTGAGAAGACATTCAAGACATGGGAAAGGGAGGCCTGAAGCAGTGGTTTGTCAAAACCAGGAGATCTGGGGTGAATGGGATAAGAAGCAGAGAAAGATAAGAAGAATCATCCGTGTCAAGCTCTAGAGAGGCAATGTGAAAATGGACCAACCATCCTTCTTAGCTTTCATTTAGCTTTGAGGGTAGATTGATGACCTTGGTTGATAAAAGCGGTTCATGTAGTGCAGTGTTTTATACTTAGGTGTATACCAGTCATTTTCATGAGGCCTGCACTGCTATAAAAACTAGCAGTCATAATAGATACTCAGTTGACACTTGTTGCATTCATGTTTCAATATGTTTTTTTTTTTTCCTTCTCTAAGAAATCTAGCTTATGCCTTGTCAAAGTTCATTATTTGCTGGCTACCGCAGTCTGCTAAATTCTGTTTATACGTATATTTCTGGGGAAAGACTGCATTAAAATTGTTAGGAGTTTCAAATTTTGTTTTTATTTGGGCACTATGGATTTTAGCATCAGTAATTATGGCAGTTAAATTTTTATTTTATAACTTTTTTTTCTCTTCTGTTTCTTCTTTTATGATGTGTTGAAATTTCCCTTCCAGTTTAGGTTACTTACAACTGGTTTAGAAAGAGACACACACATACAAATCGCACACACATGGACAGAGATACCATGCACAGCACAACCACACGTGTGTGGTGGTGTGTGTTTGTGTGCGTGTGCGTGTACACATATATATTCACTCACGCATCCCACCATCCCATTGGTTTGTTTGTTTCTCTGCGGATTCCTGGCTAATGTGGGGAAACACATGCATATAGTTTATTATTCGAGTGTTTGGCTTTCCAAGTCTGCCTTTCTCCTTCCTCTTGGATTGGTGCTCTCTGGAATTGTGAGACACGTTTCATATGGCTATAGTTCACTGCAAGTATGGAGATCTTACTGCCTGAAGAGGCTATGCATAGGCAGCTGCTGTGGTAGTATTCAGAGGAACAAGGCTAGACACCTGGTCTTAAGGAGTTTATGACTGGAATCAAGGAAGCATCTATGAGATAAAGTGGAATAGGATGAGTTCTATAAGAGAGAGCTATAATACATAAATTAGAAATTCACAAAGAGTAATGACTTCCGCCTGAAGTATGGAGGAGTTTGGTGCTGATCCTCTGTATGTATAGAACTGAAATCACTACCTTGATGTGGATAGAATGTGTAAAAGCATGTCAGAAACAGAAGGAATAGAGTGAGCAAAGGTTTGAGACTAGGAAGGGGGATAAGTAAAGGAAATGCAGTGATGCTTGGCCTAAGCAGGACAGCAGAGGCCAAGGGCAGGCAGCTGGAGTGGGTCCTTATTGTAGTCAGCAGCTCTTTCAACAGTTTGTCCTGAGCTCCACTTCATCTGTGTCTCCGTTTAATGTGACTCCTTTGTCTGCCTGCCTGTCCATCCATTTGTCTGTCCATCCTTCTCTCCTCGCTCCCTCCCTCTCTTTCTCTCTTCAGAATGCACATGGCTGCCAGGGGTTTTTGAGTTTCCTTGTAGCAAGACTGGAATTACTCTTTTACATTTCCTAGAGGAAACAGTACAATTAATTTAGTTTAGAGAAAGTTCTATGTCTGATCTAGTCAGCTTTGCTGATTAGAAAGAATCAACAGAGAGAAGGGGGGGAGGGAGAGGGAGAGGGAGAGGGAGAGGGAGAGGGAGAGGGAGAGGGAGAGGGAGAGGGAGAGGGAGAGGGAGAGGGACAGGGACAGGGAGAGGGAGAGGGAGAGGGAGAGGGAGAGGGAGAGGGAGAGGGAGAGGAGGGGAGAAAGGGGGATAGTCCTAATTGTCCTAGAACTCACTGTGTAGACGAAGCTAGCCATAAACTCACAGAGGTCCAACTACCTTTGCATCCCAAGTGCCACCACGGTCCAGCTGACATGTTTATCTTGTGGGAAGAAGGAATACAGTCCTCAGAGATTGAGGAGGGTGTTAGCTGTGCTGAAGTTTCTGATAGGAGTAGTTAATACATACTTTAAAGATGTATTTTAAATTTTATATGTTATGGAACTAATTGTACTGATTTCCACATTTTTTTTGAAAAACATTAGATTTTATGACACATAGAAATTTGGTACAATATATTAACCATTGTATAGTGTTTTGTCATATCATTTAAAAATGTATGTGTTCTTTCGCAATTTCAGACACAGATACAATCAATGTATTGAGAGCATAGTCCTTCCTTGACTCTACTTGCTCCTCTCCTTTAACTCCTCCTGGACTCTCTCTCTAGTTAGCTTCCCAATTTCTTGTCATCTTCTTTCTCTCTTTTGATAAACCAGAGTCCACATAGTAGTTATTATGTGAACATGGATGCAGGGCGCCACTAACTGCAGCATGGGCAACCTTCCATTGGCCACAAGTCTGAAGAAAGCTGACTCTTCCTTTCTCCAATGTCCATAAACTGCCAGTATCTATCAGCTTGGAATAGGACATTGTAAGCCCCTTCTTTCTCCGTGCTGGGGTATTGATTGGTTTGATCTTGTACAAGTTTTATGTAGATATTGTTCAGGTAATCATAGCTACAGTTAGTTCATAATTGCAATAGCCTGCTCGGGTCCATAAGACATTATTTTGTGGTGTTCTTCCCTGACTTTTGGCTCTTGCAGTCTTTCTGCACTCTCTAATGTTCCCTGAACATTGATGAGATAACAGGTAATGTAGATATCCCATTCAGGGCTGGAGACTCCACAGACCACACTCACTTATTCTCTGCTTTGTAACCAGTTGCAAATCTCAGTATTAGCTACTATTGCCAGCATATAGAAACTTTTCTGATGAGGAGGGAGGGCTTCTCTAATATAAATGAATGGTAAGTATTTAGAAGTCAGTTTGATAGTATGCTTTTCCAGTAAAATAATAGTAGTAGAAGTATGATGTCCCATATCACAGGATTTTGGCCAGGTTTCCAGTACTAGGCATGAGTTTATTTCTTTGACCATTATTCCATATAAAGAATGTCATGTTCTTCTAACAATGGAAGTACTGGGGATTAAAGAAAATTGACATATAAAATATTAAACATTTATTACAGACATAGTTCTTAATGAGTTTTAACTTAAATGCATTAAAATTTAGTTACTCATGAATACGGAAGGGGGATATATAAGAGACTCATATTACTAAATTTCCGTTTAGGTAGCTACTTAACTTATGTCGTTTTATTCCACTTTTATATCCACCCTTTAAGAAGTATTATTATTATTATTCTAGACCCAAGGAAGAGAAACTAAAATGCAGGAAAAAACATCCAGTAAATATATGACAAGACTGAGGTTTAAGGTCATGGCTGCATATTTAAGAATCCTTCGTGCCTTAATCTACTGTTAGGAAGTATTATGAGTTTTTTTATTAAATGTTTAATTAGTTAATCAATTAAGTAATTGGTGTGTGTGTGTGTGTGTGTGTGTGTGTGTGTGTGTGTGTGTATACAATGAGCCTCCACAGATGGGTTCTGGGAACTGAATTGATGAAAGAACACTATGCTCTGGTAACCCCCCTGAACCTCTCCTGCCCTCACAAACTTACGAATAAAACTCTCTCAGAGGAGCTTAGAGGCAAGGATCTACAGAAGCTGCCCAGCTTATTTTCTTGTCTGTATGCTTGACACTATTGTAAATGTGTGATAACAATTTCTCCATATCTGGAGCAGAATGAGAGATTTGCAGTAGTTGTCTAATGTTAGCCACTAAGCACCTGGATTTTTCAGGGGTCATTAAAGTGATGAATCAATACTTAAAAATAGCTGAAGCTTCTACATTTGGGAAAGTGACATTTTTTTGTCCATCTATTCTAAACATTATTGCAGCCTAAATTAAGGATTGAGGGAATAGGGGAAAGCTGACCTTTCTTTTTTTAGCCTAAGCAAACAGAACGAAGAAAGCAAAAGACTGTCTAAACTTTATGGAGAAGTATTTTAAGCTTTTCGTGTTTATATATTTGAAACTTGGTATTTCCAATACCATATTTTTAATCTGAAAATAAGGTGTACTTTAGAAATTTTTGTTGAAGACCAATATTTATAGCATGAAATTATTTTTCACAGCTACAAAAACAAATTTAAGGTATCTAGTGTTGATGTTATAGAAGCAAAACTGTCCTTCACATGCACAGTTTTATCTGCATTAAATATAGATCAACCCACATAGCCTTGGCCAATAAAATGAGTAATTTGCTTGTGTATTTCAGACTTAATCTGAAAATATTCAAACCACCACCACATGAATTGTGGTATAAATCATAAAATTACTGATTTTGTGGTAAAGAATATGCATGAAAGTCCTTACAAAATATTATATTCTGCCTTCAAATTTTCTGTAGATTATGTATTTATTTATTTAGGACATGGGAGGGGTGAGAGTGTGTGCACACCACATTGAACACAGTGAACATATGAAGGTTAGAGGGCAGCTTGAGAGAGCCAGTTCTCACCACCATGTGGGGCTCAGGGATTGAACTCAGGCTGTCAGACTTAGTAGCAAACACCCTTACCTGCTAAGCCATCCATCTCCCTTTCCCAGATTGTGTGCTTGTAATCAGTCTGCTCAGGGCTGTGTCAAGGAAGTAACTAGGGAGAAATATTAGTAGGGCTAAAAAAGGTAACAGCCTCAGCAGGGCCTCATCTCCCACACTGAGGACACAGGTGACTTTTAGGCAGCTTCTCACATGTGATAAAATATCCCTGTCTCATGCATTAACTTTATTTGATTTAAATTAAAATTTGATATTTTATTAAGAATTCCCACATAGTAGGTGGAGCATGGGGACTCTTATGGAAGAATAGGAGGAAGGATTGTGGTCTCTAAGGGAATAGGAACTCCACAGGAAGACCAACAGAGTCAACTAACCTGGACCCTTGGGGCTCTCAGAGACTGAACCACCAACCAAAGAGCATACACGGGCTGGACCTAGGCCTCCCCACTCATGTAGCAGATGTGCAGCTTGGTCTTCACGTGGGTCCTGAACAACTGGAGAGGGGCAGGGTAGCTATTCCAAAAGTTATTGCCTGCCTGTGTGTGGGATATGTTGTTCTTCTAGCCGGGCTGCCTTGTCTGGCCTCAGTGGGAAAGGATGCACCTAGCCTTGCAGAAACCTGAAGTCCCAGAATGAGGGGAGATGGGGCGTGGGGGTCCTACCTTCTCAGAGGAGGAGTGGGCACATGGGGGAAGGATTGTGGGAGGAGGTGACTGAGAGGGGGTATTGAGCAGGATGTAAAGTGAATAAACAAAAAAATTAGATATAAAGGCATATATATATATATATATATATATATATATATATACATATATATCATATTGAAAAAAAGAATTCCTAATAGTATTTCTAAAGTACAAGAAGTAGGAATGGTAGATGAACTTTATATTTCAGAATTCAGAGTGCAGTCTTTTGAAGGTCAGAAAGGAAAAACCAAAATCATTTTTTGCTGTATCTTCACAGGCTGTATTTCTAAAGGATAAACTAATTATAGTATGATACATTGTAAGCATCAAATATCAGAGTTTGGGCTAAATAGCTCTTAGTGGTTCTTCTCACTTGGAGTCACAGGGTTGAATGATCATTCTATAGTTGTGTTCAGTACCTCTCATGTTTTCTCATTGTCATTCCTAGACCAGTGATAGAAACTTACTACTGATAGAATTCTCCTCAGGAGTCTGGTGGCCTTTCATTCTCTCTGACATATTCACAAGATTTATTTTATTAAACGCACACACACATATATATATTATATATGTATATGTACATATACATATATATGTGTACACACACATACACTCCCACATAAATGTACATTATAAAATGTAAAAGCTGGGATTTGTATATGAGAGAGTATGTGCAACATTTGTCTTTCTGTATCTGGGTTATCACACTTGTAGAATATTTTTCAGTTCATAAAATTCCATCATATATATGTATGACATTTTCATCATATCCCATTACTTGATAGCCACCTACGCCGAGTCCATTTCCTTGCTATTGTGAATTGAGTTTCAATAAATGTGGATGTGCAGGTATTTCTGTAGTAGAATATAGAGTTCTCTGGGTATGTGCCTAGGCCAGGACGGTATAGCCAGTCATATGGGCATCTATTATTATTTTCTGATGAGTTGTCTTACTGATTTTCAAAATAGCTGTACTACTTGATATCCCCACCAACAATGACTAAGGAGTCATCTTTCTGTACATCATTGCCAACATCTGTTTTCTTTTTTTTCTTTCTTTAATGGAAGCCATTTGAACTGCAATGAATCTCAGGGTGTTGATTTTAAAAATGTACAATAATCTTAGCCACCAGGAAAATTCAAATTAACATTTAAGTTTCTTTTTTGGTTCAGTTAATTATGTGTGTAGTGTGAATTAGTAACTTTACTTTGTGCAAGTATGTATGGAGTTCTGCTTGGACCATATGAAAAATGGCTACCTTTTTTTCATGAGATGGTTTTTGTAACTATTGTAGAAAACAGCATGGCTTCATTATGGACTCTCAAGTCTATTTTGTTGATCTATAGGTCTAGTCTTTGCAAGTTACAATTCTATTTTGATCATCCTTGTTTTGTAGTATGTTTTGACACAAACGTACAGTACTTACACATTGGATTGCTGTGATTACATTTTTAGAATGGTGCATGGCGGAGATAGCCCAGTAAGCAAAGCACTTTTCTTGCAACCAAAAGAACCCAAGTCTAATACCTAGAAACCATGTTTAAAACAAACTATAACAAACAAACAAACAACCAGATACAGCAGTGCATGACTATAATCCAGTACTGGGGGAATGGAAATGGAAGGAACTTTAAGGGTCACTGGCTACCCAGTCAATCATGACTATTTAAATAAAAGGGGGGAGGTCTTATGAAGAATGGCATACCATATCTGTATATTAGGGGTGCAAAGTCAATTGGGTCCCAAGTTTGAGACAAGATCATGTTCAAGTTTAGTTAGTGTCTTTTTCCTCGTTTTGTAATTATAAGAATTAAGTTTGGGACCTAGAGAGTTGGCTTAGTTGTTAAAAGCCACTGGCTGTTCTTCCAGAGAATTCAGGATTCAGTTCCTGAACCCATATTGGACAGCCCACAACAGTCTGGAATTCCAGATCCAGAGGATCCAGCACCCTCTTCTGGCCTTTGTGGGTATCAGGCATGTACATGGTATGCAGACATACATGCAGTCAAAACATCTATACTCAAAAAAATAATAGTAATTAAACATTTTAAAAGAGGATTAAATTTTGTAATTCTTAATTCTGTTTTATTGATCTGTATTCTGTTCATATAGACAATTGAATATGCTATGTATATGTCATATAAACTATGAGTATTTCATTTTTATATTAGTGGAATTGGTTTTATGTTCTGCTATCAGCTTATTTTGTTCAAGTGCGTGGAAGTAAAGTTTTATTTATGCATTGATGTTATGGCTTGCAATCTTGTTGAAATTGATTTTCACTTCTGATAATGCTTAGTTGACTCCCAAGAATAGTTTTATACCTGTAGGCCTAAGTCTCCTGAAAATAAAGATAGCTTCACTTCCTCTATTCTAATCTATATGCTTTGTATTTATTGTTCCTTGACTAATTTCCCTGTCGGAAGTTTATACCATAGTATTGAATTGCTGCAATTAGAAGGAACATCCTTTATCTTGTTCCTGATC
Organism: Uromys caudimaculatus; assembly: GCA_028551405.1. Lineage (NCBI taxonomy): Eukaryota > Metazoa > Chordata > Mammalia > Rodentia > Muridae > Uromys > Uromys caudimaculatus. Next base: position 83,647,985 of record CM052722.1, on the reverse strand, counting down.
TTTTGGGACAAGAGCTTTGTCTTTCATTGCATAAGAGTAATGTTGTTTTCTTCCTTCCTTCCTTCCTTCCTTCCTTCCTTCCTTCCTTCCTTCCTTCCTTCCTTCCTTCCTTCCTTTCTTTCTTTCTTTCTTTCTTTTACATTACAGAATTTTCTTACTTATCTTTGTTATAGAAATTTCTGACAATCCCTTAAAATTTCAGGACTGGGGTGATGTACTCCTTTATTATATCCTAGTCACAGTCCTGTGATTAAATTTAGATTGTTCTGTAAGTGTATTTGTGTTCTGCTCATGCTTATCAAAAAAGCAAATCTGTAGATCATAGCCTGTACCTTTTGTGAGGTCAATATAGGAAATAAGATGCCACTATCTATTTAGCATGCCTTTATGTGGAGAAAGCCTTGGTTTTCACATTCAATATAAGAGTAGTTATAAAGGATTTCTGCTTCAACTTTTTGAATTCAGTGATAAACCTTACACCATTTGCTTATCATTCCTCCCTTCAGACACTCCCACATAACCCGCTTGCTGTCTTTCAAATTTGTGACATCTTTTCCTTTAATTGTTTATGAATTATAAACAAAAATGTATAGCTACACCAAATATACATTTTATAAGATTATAAATATGTAAACAGTATATTAAGGAATATATATGAATAACTGTGTAATATATATTCCAAAATACATAAATATAAGCTCCTTAGGCTGTATAATGCTCCTCGTATGTTTTCAGGACTGACTATTTGGTGTGTTGGATAGCTGACTGGTTTGCTTCTCCCCATGAAGACTATTTCTCCACTCTCAGCATTCCTTGGATGCTTGTGTTAGTTCTTTATGTAGGGTTGAGACCTCATGAGCTTTCCCCTTTCTGCATCAGCATGTCTGTGGTTGTCCTTGTTCAGCTCATGTTTAGGCAGCCATGTTGTTGAAACTTCTGGGGTGTAGCTTCTGTCATTTCTAGGAGACACAATCTCACAGCATACTCTCAGTTCCTCTGGCTCTTATAATCTTCCTGCCCCTACTTCTTCAATTCTTTCTGAACCTTAGGTATGGGAGTCCTGTTGTCTGTGGACCAGTTGAGTCTGGGTTCCAAAACTCTGTATTTTGCTTGTTTGTACTTTTCCATAAGGGTAATAACAATGGCTCACAGCAGCTAGATAACAAGAGTCAGTTTCAATGCAATCATATTCCATTGGATTAGATATGTAGTTTGTTTTGTATTTACATGACTAATACATCTCATTTTCTTTGGATTAAAAAGCTTTCCAATAAGGTGATTACTATAACATAAAATCACTTAAGTTTTTACTCAAGGGGACAAACTGAATTAGGCCTGTTAGAGTGAAGATGAGGGCTGAAAACAATCTGAGCTTGCCTGCTTGATCAACCCAAATTGGAAGCTTTAATATATATATATATATACATATATATATAATTTCAGTTTTTTAAAAAATTATACTCACTTTCCTTCTTTCATGTTCACTTTTTTTTATTCCTGTTGCTTGATCAACAAAATAGTTTTTGATGGCAAATTGGGTCTAAGAGCAATCTTAGTTTATTTTGAATATGAAATTGTTGATGAGAAGAAAACTGCTGGTGATTAATATATTTCTAGAGTAGCTATAAATCTCCTTGCTCTGTTTCTCTCTCTTCAAATGTAAATATGTTATGGAGGCTTAGAATTCTTTTAAAACTGTTGACTTTTCCTCATCATTGTTCTGTGTAAGCTAAAGTCAAATTCTTTTTCATGGGTATGCTCACCTTTGTTTTTGATTTTGTAACGCAGCTGTTCTTAGACTGTGGCCATGCTCCATCTTCAAAAATCTTTATATTATGATCCATAACAGTAGCAAAGTTATAGTTCTGAAGTAGCAATGAAAATAAATTTATGGTTGGGGGTCACCACAGCATGAGAAAATGTATGAAGTGGTCATAGCAGTAGGAAAGTTGAGAACCACTGGTCTAAGGAATGATTTGTGTTACAGGTCTCCTTGCCCCATTACCTTTGTTTAAGAATATTGTCTTTTGTGACATGAATTTGTAACATTCTATAAGGAAAATTTATCAAACTCCTAAGCCATTTTGTTTTTCTTTTTTATTCCATATACTAATTCTGAGTGTGTGTTTGTAGAAGCATGTGTGGAGCTAGTTTTCCCCTTCTACCACATGAGTTCCAGTGATTGCACTCAGATTGTCTAGCGGCAAGCACCTTTATCCATTGAGTCATCTCTCCGGTTCTAAAGCATTATCTTTATCGCATCTGAGTTTTGTGTCAGACCTTAGAAAGACATTGTATCCACTAAATTGTATTCTTGATTTTTCTGTTTTTAAAATTCTTATTACTTGTATTCAGATACATAATCTGTGTGTAATATACATGTGTGATTCCAGTAGGATTTGTACTGCCTGTAGCCAGTTTTTCATCCACTGTTCATTTTTCAGGAGGGTGGCCTGGGATGGGGTTGAGAAAGTCTTGTTGAGTAAGTCTTGAACTCACAATTTGGATTAGGCAGACTTCCAACTAATGATCTCCTTGCCTTCTTTTACCTTTACCAAGTGTTGGATAATTTTGCCTTATAAACTGTTTTTTTGAAATATTCATATTTATTCCTGAGGTCACAATATAGGCACTATATATATATATATATAATATATATATATATATATATATATATATATATTATATATATATATTACATTTTATAAAGATACTTGTCTGATCCCATACTAGTACTATTTAGTAGAGTTAATGTTATTTTTTAGTGTATTTTAATGGTAATTGGGAAACTTTTTACCTGTTTATTTTTATGTATAGATTCTAGAAATAGAAGCTAATTATAGATTCAGCTTTTAAAACTTCCATGCTCTCTGTATTAATGACTTTTCTATTGTTGTGATAAGATACCATAACTAAAGCAACTTAGAGAAGAAAGAGTTTATATATGGGCTTTTGGCTCCAGAGAGTTAGAGTCCACGATGGTATAGTGGAGGCAGCAGTCAGCAGGAGCTGGATATTTAGAGCAATAGCTGAGGATTTACATCTTGTATTGCAAGCAGGAAGCAGAGAAAGTGAATAAAAAATTGATGTCCAAGTTTAAGTTCTCAAAGCCTTCCTCCAGGGGCTAGAAAGATGGCTCAGAGTTTAAGAGCACTGACTGCTCTGGTTCAGTTCCCAGCAACCACAAGGTGGCTCAAAACCATCTGTAATGGGATCTGATAAGACAGCGATAGTATACTCATACACATAAAATAAATAGATCTTTAAAAAAAAAAAACCCGCATCCAGTGACACACCTCCTTCCAAAAGACCACACCTCCTTATCCTCCTGAAACAGGTCCAGCAACTGGGAACTTAGCATTCAAATGCCAAAAAGGGACATTTTACAAGGACAACTCCTTTAACTCTCCCCATTCTTCTCCCTAAGGAATTTATTGAAATTATACTGAGGAAAAAATAACTTCTATATGAATTTGAGACTGTCCCTGGATATGTTGTGCTTGCATCCAATATTCATTTTCTCAAGTCTTTTATCCCTTTATGTGCTTCAGCAAAAATTTGAAACTATATATCTTTCAACATCTATTTTGAGGTTTTTTCCAGATATTTTACAGATTTTGATATTTATGAGTAAGTGACCTTTTTCCATGGCATTTATAATATGGCATTGATAGAATAAAAGCATTCCTTTTCTTTATAGGATCAACATTTTTACAATGAGCCTTTTAATTCTGCCAGATTATCAGATTATCCTTCTACACAATGCATAAGAAACATTGTGTTAGCTGTAAATCATTAGGCCTTAGTCTGTCATCCAGGATTGTGCAGCAGCAGCATCCCTTGGAAACTTGTTAGAAATGCAGCTTCTCTGGACTCATTCCATCCTAAATGAGAAACTGTGTAGCAGTCTGTATTTAACATGTCTCCAAGGGCTTCTTATGCTCAAGTTTGTAGACCACTGATATAAAGAATATTTCCTTTCATTTATATTTTTTTCTTGTAAGACTTGTGTAGCAGGATTCAGTGGAAACAAATTACTAATTTCCAAGAGTAAGAGGGAGGAAGAGATTATGGGATATGCACACTCTTTTTCATTTTTCAGTTCTTTAATTAGAGTAATCAGGAAAGGGTGAGATTTTGGTGATTAGCAGACGTAAGTTTGTTTCAAATTGAGACATGATAGGCAATCAAAATTTCAAAGAGTGGAATGGCAAGACATTGAGTCAGCTATGCCTGGCATTTGACACTCAATAGAGGTTTGTTAAAAGAAAATTATCCCTTTAATAATAGAAAAATAGTCCCAATAACCTCTTGAGAATAATAGAGGATTTTCTTAATAGGAGTGCAATATAATTATCAGCAAAAATGATTAGTTGCAGAATGACGAATGATGTCATAAACGACTGTAAAGCCCTAGGCATTCCTGTATCTATTATGAGTGACAAAATTAGAGTCTATGAAGGACCTTGTTGAGAAGGAAAGAGTGACACTACTGCAACTGAATGTATATGGCATGTAATGGACAGCAAGATAGTAGTGACTACATGATGATAACATGGATGCGTTGCCTCAGCGACTAGAGAAACAAATCTGAATATTTTTGTGAAGAGTGTGTCATTTACTCTGTCAGTCCACCAAAGAAAACAAGAATCAGATGGACGTCTCATTCGAGTGGGAGTTTGGATCTAGAAATACTTGTTAGTGTACTTTTCCTCCTACAGGGTCACCCTCCTCTTTGACTTCTTCCAGATTTTCCCTAATTCAACCATAGGGCTCAGCTGCTTGTTGGGTTAAATTTTAAATTTCACTTAAGGTCCTTGATTACTTGCAACAATGTGATGATAAGCAAAAAATATGATGTGGAAAAAAGTATATGCTATATGGTCTTTTGGTTTGTTTACTTTTTCAAGTTTATTAAAAACATGTCTAAGCAGAGTATATTCTTCATTTTCTCAAAAAAAAAAAATACCCTGAAGAGGGCTGAGGAAGAGCCTATCTCCCATTCCTTAGTTAATTATTTTGTCTGTAAACCTTTAGAGCAGACACTTTTACAAACAAAATAAATTGCATGTGACACATCACACTTCTATTGTGATGAGTTAATTTATTATCAAGGAACACTAATATAAAATATGCATTTGCTTCCCAACATACTCAAAATAAAGAGAATAAATACATAATATATACTCTACCTTTTTAATTGGTTTTATTGCAGAAAAATAGACTTAGGTGTAGTTCAATTTACTAAAGCAAGCAACTAAACAAAAACAACCATGAAACCAATTCCGTTCATTTCAAGAAAAACAAAATTATCTGGTATTTAATGCTTAAGATTTTAAGATGTTGTAAATTTATGCCCTGTATTTTCTGCAATTACTTCTAAAAGCTTTGTGGGCTTCTTAGACTGAGTTACCACATTACCACATGTGTTACCACATGGGAACGGGTGCTATGTTTTGTAAAATAAATATTTGCAGTAACCCTATAATTTTCATTTCTTTTGTCTTACCTTCCTTTCCACAGACTCCTCAAGCCTACTGATTCTGTTTTACCTAAATTCCTCTATATGTGGTTGATGGTCTATATACACTTGTTAGCCAATGATTTCACATGAAATTATCAATAATATTATTAGTGCTATTTAGTGATCCACTATTGGGTTTCCAATATATTCAATTGTAAAATGATTAAATTATTTTCACAAGATGTATCATGGACAATAGATACATGTATTTATAACTTTCATAACTTTTATAGACAGCACCATTTTGAAAAGTTGTGGTACTAATCTTTATAATTAATTTTGGCTTCTTTTCTTCCTGAATAGGTCTGCTGAACCCTGAGAAGTGATGGATATTCTGCACAGAGGAGAATTGGTTGCTGCAATACTCCGCAACCGGTATTTATAGAAACAATTTACTTTTTATAAGTTATATATTCTCTCTCCTATTTTATATATTTAACATAGAAGCTACTCAATAAATACCAGTCTACATCTAGGTAAAAATAGAAATTATTTATTAAATAACTAAATATGAGAATAACTGTGTAATCAGATAAAGAGTGTTAGTGACACTGTGTCCTGAGCTAATGAAAAAACAGAGAACATACCAAGAAAACACAATGGATATAAAATGTGATGAGCTGGCATATAGTCACTGGAGATTATGATTTAAAATCTTAATTCTAAAAGCTTTATATGTGAGTAAATACAATCATGGCTTAATAGTAAAAGTCCCAATAAGATTTTTAAATAGTACTTCCTGTGATTATGTATATATTTCTGTCACTGAAAATCTAGTTATATGCTTGCCAAGGAATTAATGTGAGACATTTAGAGCTCCCTGAGACAGATTAAGAATTTAAATTAATGGTTTAAAGAAAAATAGCCTTGTTTATGCAGGTGTGAAAGAATATCTCTCCTAGTTGTTTGATTGCACAGTTTGTGGGAAGCATGGGAATAGCATATTCTACAGAGTTCTCTATGTTCTGGTTATTATGCATGGTAGGAGTATAGTCTTAAGAAATGTTAGTTGTTCTAAACATCAATTTCATCATCTGTAAAGTGGGGCCATAATACCAAATGTAAAATGATTGTGGAGATGAAGTACATGTAATATGGTATGTGTATGCTTATAATGTGTGTGAGGATAGAGAGGTAGCAGGCTTGGCAAATAGTTAGTGCTGTGTAAGTGCTAGTATTATTGACACCTTAATTATTAAATTATTTTAATTATTAAAATGCAGCATAGTAAAACACCATATATCATTTCCATTCATAATAAAAGCATATACATCTGCTGTCCTATAAGATTATAGTGGAGGTGAAAAGCCCTATGAATTCATCCTAATGACATAGGACAGTTCATTACTTATGTGCTTGTGGAGATTTTGGTAGAAATGTGCATATTTTTCTGTGTTTTGTATACAAATTTCTCTTATTACAGTTGTGTTAGATACAATAATTAGTAATGATAATAAATGACTACCTTATAAGGTTGTATGTCCATTATACTATATTTTCAATATTATTTTAGAATTTATTTCTATTTATATATAAAATGTTTGCTAAAAAATAGTATGTTTTATTACACTGATAGTAACATCATGTGGAAAGTTTTTCTTAACATCTCTTGATAAGTAACTGGCCATCTAAGTTTGTATAAATGTATAGCTGCATTGTGTGATATATGTACACATTGGTAAAATTAACTAATAATGTATTTTACAAGGATGCATTGCCATCATTGAGTCATAATGCTTTTGAATTCTGAGATATTTTAAAATACAGTTGAATTGAAAGACAAAAATGGGAAAGGTTAATGCAGAAAGAGAATATATACAAAGTCATTGCTATTTTATATATAGCATACAATAGGTTCTACATAGTAATCCCAAAGTAATTGGGATGTGCACTATTTTCTTTGGAAGGGTGTGGTGCTGATCCATACAGGGGAACTATTAGATGTATTTGCTTAATAACACTGAAATTAGGAAAATAATAAAAATAATTTGTGGACATGCTGGGTAAAATGACACTCCAGTCCAGAAAGCAGGTAGGCTAACTGCAGATCTTCACCTCTTCCCCATCTCCTTCAACTTCAGTGCCTCAGCCACATCCCATTCCTATAGCAGACCACCTACTGCAGTCTTCCATACCCTCATCTTCTATTTCCAGTGGACCAAACAGACTTTCCTCTCTAAACTTCCTTCCACTCTGGGACACTATGAAAAGGCCAAATCTAAGAAGAATAGGAATACATTTTTGTTTTTTAACCTGATCTTGATTTAACTTCGGTAAGTGGTATCTATCTAGAAAATAATTCCTTTCTATTAGGTTTTCTCAATTTTGTGAAGTGTAGGTTTTTGAAGTAAGACCTGATATATTTTTTTTTTATTTCCTCAGGGTCTGTTGTTATGTTTCCCTTTTCATTTCTGATTTTGTTAATTTGAGTATTGTCTCTCTGTCTTTTAGTTAGTTTGGGTAAGGACTTGTCTATCTTGTTGATTTTCTCAAAGAATCAGCTCTTAGTTTTGTTTATCATTTGTATTGTTCTCTTTGTAATTGAATGAATTCAGCTCTGAGTTTGATTATTCCCTGCAGCCTATTTTTCTTGCATGTGTTTGCTTCCTTTTTTTCTAAAGCTTTCAGGTGTACTTTTAAATTGTTAGTAAGAGAACTCTGCAATTTCTTTCTTGAAGGCACTGCTTTCTTTTAGCACTTTGATTTTGTCCCATAAGTTTAGGTATGTTGTGACTTCATTTTCATTGAATTCTAGAAAGTCTTTGATTTCTTTAATTTTTTTAACACAGTGTTCATAGATTAGGGAGTTGTTCAGTTTCCATGTGTTTGTAGGCTTTATATTGTTTCTGTTGTTTTTGAAGTTCAGATTTAACCCATGGTGGTCTGATAAGATGCTAAAGGTTTCTTTCAATCTTCTTGTGTCTGTTGAGGCTTGCTTTGTGACTGAGTATATGATCAATTTTTTAGAAGGTTCCATGGGGTGCTGAGAAGAAAGTATATTCTTTTGTGTTTTGGTTTAAATTATATTTATGTTAGTCTCATTATATTTCTCTGTTTAGTTTATGTTTGCATGACCTGCAAATTTGTGAGACTGGGGTGTTGAAATGTGAGCAATGTTTCTTTTACAAATGTGGGTGCACTTGTGTTTGAGGCATAGATGTTCAGAATTGAGACTTCATCTTGGAGAATTTTTCCTTCAATGAGTATGGAGTATCCTTCTTCATCTCTTTTGATAACTTTTGGTTGAGCCTCTATTTTATTAGATATTAAAATGGCTACTCCAGCTTGTTTATTGGGGCTGCTTGCTTGGAAAGCCTTTTTTCTAGCCTTTAGTCTGAGGTAGTGTCTATCTTTGTATTTCTTCTATGCAGTGAAATGATGGATTCTGTTTCCATATTCACTCTGTTAGCCTATGTCTTTTTATTGGTGAATTGAGTCCATTGATGTTGAGAGCTATTAATGACCAATGATTGTTAGTTCCTGTTATTTTGATGTTAGTGGTGTGTGTGTGTGTGTGTGTGTGTGTGTGTGTGTGTGTGTGTGTGTGTGTGTATGTGTGTGTGTGTGTGTGTGTGTGTGTGTTTCTCTTATTTTGGTGTTGCTATGAAATTGTTAATTTCTTGTGTTTTCGGGATATAGTTATCCTCCTTGTGTTGTACTTTTTCTTCTAGTATTTTCTGTAGAGCTGAATTTGTGGATAGATAGTGTTTGAATTTCGATTTTTCTTGAAATATCTCGTTTTCTCCCTCTTTGGTGATTGATTGAAAGTTTTACTGCATATAATAGTATAGGTTGGCATTTGTGGTTTTTCAGATGCTGCAAGATATACCTTCTAGCTTTTATCTCTCTGTTGTGAAGTTTGGGTGTAATTCTGATATCTGCCTTTGTATGTTACCTGACCTTTCTCCTTTACTGCTTTTAACGTTCTTTCTTTGTGATGCACATTTTATTTTGTGTTTTGACTATTATGTGGCGGGAGGATTTTCTTTTCTGGTCCATTCTTATTGGTGTTCTATGAGCTTCTTGTATGTTTATATGCATCTCTTTCTTTACGTTGGGAAAGTTTTCACCTATGACTTTGTTGAAAAATATTTTTTGGACCTTGGAGCTGGGACTCTTCATCTTCTTCTATTTTTATTATTCTTCGGTTAAGTCTTTTTGTGGTGTCCCAGATTTCCTGGATGTTTTGTGTCAGGAATTCTTTAGATTTAACATTTTCTTTGACTCATGTGTGAGTTTCTTCTATTGTTTCTTCTACACCTCAGGTTCTCTCTTCTTTGTCCTGTATTCTTTTGGTGATGCTTGGTTTTTATGTTCCAGTTCTCTTCCCTAGGTTTGCTATCTCTAAAATGATACAGGATTTCTCCATGTATCCTTGGTTATCCTGAAACTCACTCTAGTCCAGGCTGGCCTGTGCCTCCCGAGTGCTGAGATTAGAGATTAACAGTGTGCCCCATCACTGACTGGCTTGACAAGCCTTTCTAAGGGGCCATCATCACCATTATTTAATGTATACCGATGCATTCCATGTGTGGTTAAAAAGGAGACAAAATATCCTGTTTTTGAATGCTAAATAATCTAGCAAAAACTGGATGTTTATATTCAAAAGAATGAACCTGCAATCTTATCTTACACAAATCACAAAATAATCCCCAAATGAATAAAAGACCTAAGCATAAGTTCTGAGGCAATAAAATTCCTAGATCAAAATGTAGACAAAATCCTCTTTGATATTGGTGACATTGACATTGATTTTGATATAACATTAAAAGCTAGGCTACCGAATAAAAATAAACTAGTTCAGACTACATTACAAAATTTTGTGTGGGAGTTAGAGAGATTACTCAGTTGTTAAAAGTACTTGCTGATCTTGTGGAAGAGTCAGATTCCATTCCCAGTGTCCATATGGTAGCTTACAAACATCTGTAACTCCAATTCCAGGGGGTCTGTGGCTTTGTTCAAGCTTACAAGGGCACTAGACATTCGTGTGGTACACATACATGCATGCAGGCAAAATCCACATAAAATGAAAATAAGTAAGTTATTTTACAAAAAGCTTCTATAGGACAAAGAAAGCAGTCAATAAAAATGGAAATACAGATTGACAGAAAGTAATAGAAAAACAAAGGATAAGTTTAGAAAGGATATAGGAGTTATTATAAGGCTTTATAAGGAAGCCTATATATTATATGGGTATATATATATGTGTGTGTGTGTGTGTGTGTGTGTGTGTGTATGTGTACACACACACACACACACACACACACACACACACACACATATATATATATATATATATATATATATATATATATATATATATATATATGCCATTGTGGAAAAGAGTATGTACTTTTTACAAAAAGCAATATAGAACTACTTCTATGTGAATCAGATATCCGTGTGTTTAGCATATGTGATGAGGAAATGAAATGTACAACTTTTCGAGGTGTCTTCACACCCATGTTCATTATAGCATCATTTACAATAGCCAAGAGATAGAAAACTACCTTTAATATAATAGTGAACTGTTATCTTTAATATAATGAATTGCTCTCTATAAAATCACAGTCGAGTAGTCTCCATTCTTTTTTAAAGGGACATAGTAATTTTCCACAACATGGATGAATCTGCGTGGGTGTCAGACTGTGAGAAGCCACAGGACACAGCCCGGGGTTGGGGGAGCATGGCCTGTGTTCCTGAGGACTATACAGAGCTGACTCCATCTGGTTCTCAGGCTTTTGGGCATCCCAGGCATTGCTGGATGCTGTAGAAGAGCTGAGAACGGAGTGGGGGCTCACAGGCTGGATCTAGCCCGGGGCCGAGGGGGAAAAGGCAGGGAGGAGCCTTACTGGGTCCCGCAAGGGACCTAGTCTTTGGCCCATAGCTGGTTAGCTGGGTTGGTTTGGTAGAGGCTGTGGCTAGGAGGGCTGAGAGGCCTTCTGCAGGAGTAAGGGGGGAAAGTTAATGATTTATGCCGTCAAGGGAAGAAGAAAGAGGATTGGAAAAGGTTGGAGGAGGCCAAATTAGGAAGAGTTTGAAGTGTGAAGGAATGGCTGCATGTGCTATATTGCACTATGCTTTGTTGTGTGAATGTGAATTCGCCAAAATCTTTAGGACTTACTGACACTTTCACAAAGAGAAATGATGTCTGTATGAATTATTTGGGGAAGGAAGGCTGGAGATTTTTTTGAGACCAGGTACCTATTATAGCAGTCAATGTGAGAAGTGGAAGAATACAATGGTTGACAGTAAAAATGAAGGAATGGCTTTGTGGAATATTTAGGTTAAATTTGGAAGCATTCTGTGGCCACCTGGAGTAGTCACACCCTACTTAGAATAATTTTTAATTTATAGCATGACAATGCCAACAAGGTTGTCCTCTTGTTTTGGTCAAAATGCAACATATTTTTCAGCACTCAGATCAAATTCCGTGCCCTGTGATCTGCCAGATGGTCCAAGAGGATCTCTTGGTTTCTAACTCATTTAATACATTTATTGTATGACATTTATTTTCACATTGAAGCAATTTTACCTTGTTGATACCTATGGCATTGTTCACTGAACTGTTTCAGAGCTTGAATGACTCACTAAATTCATTTGATGTCATTTACACTGTGATGTTGCACAGTAGATTCTCAATAAATACAAACATTGATTGCTGATGGCAAATCATTCATTGCTGGTAACTTTGGCTAGAGGGTTTAAGGTTGTTTTCATGTATTTCTTCCAGTCAGCCTTCTTGTTATAATTAAGGAACTGGATGTTGGCAGTCTCTCTATAGGTGAGGTGAAATAATTGAGTTTAGATTCTAGAAATGGCCCAGATTTGTTTTGTTTGTTTTCAATTCTTTTTCACATATTTTTCCTTTGGGGCTCAGGTATTTTAACTGGTATAATGTGTAGTCACTTCTCCCCCATCCTGTTTCTGTGCTAGAAACAAGACTGTTTGCTAATTAGACCTGCTTCCAGGATGCCTGCCTAGCTCATTTTGATTATATGAGTTGTCTTACATAATCTATAAATATAATTTTAGATTCTTATATAAATTTCTCAAAAATTTTAGTCTGTTAGTGAAATTTATGTTTTTATATTAATTTTCTAATTTTTCAGGTTTATGACCTTTTGTTCTGATTGAGCTTATGGGCTTAATTGCCTTATATATAAGACTTAAATTCATTTTTGTATCAACCCATTAAGGAGCAGTAATTAGTTCCTCCACTTTAGAGTCCTGTTTTGTTATATTTTTCTTATGTTTATAAACCTTTTTGACAAGGCTAGTATATTATAACATTCTGGTACACTTTTCGTATTTCTTCTATTTTTATTTGAGAAAATTCCTAATGAGTGAAATAACTACACTAATAATAATTTTGTAATTATATAGGATGTCAGATGAACACAGGGCTAGGGCAGAAGCCAGATGATACTTTAAAATATTCAGCATTTATTAGTTTCAAAGTGTACACACCTGTAAAATAGGAAGGCTAGAGATATTAGCCTCTCTTTTTGAGTTAAAATCTACAATCATACCTATATAGTATATATATAATCTTGTTATATACATGTAATTTTGCTATTTATATATATATGTGTATATGTCTGAATATATGTGTACACACACACACTAATATATATATATATATATATATATATATATATATATATATAACCTATACAGTATCCACATAGTGATTACTAAGTAAAAACATAACATATTTGTTTAACTTTATAGAAAATAAATTTTAAAAAATTATTATTCACCAAAGATCTGGCCTTTTACTTTTTCATGATTTATGTTCATAAACTGACTTGAAGACATTTTTGTGCTTTTGCTTGTAAGTCAAACAATCTCCCAGAAGAGGACTATGAGGATTAGACAGATGATAAAACTTAAAATACTGAGGCCATTTGCTTTTTATGCAGATGGCTCATTTTGCTTCAGAAATCATGTGAATTTTGGTTATCTGCCATATTGCCGTAAGATTTTATACTACATCCAAAGTGTTGTCATATTTTCCCATTACTGAAAGGCTGTATATTTTTATACAAATGGCATGTAGATTTTAGTAACGTTCTATGTTTTATAATATAAAGGAATTTTTCAGACGACAAAAAGTTTTCTCTCTTCCTAGGAAGGAAAAATGTTACTAGATTTCTCCTTTTCTACCACATGTCTTATTTTATTCGTAATTTTTATTGAATTCCATACCTTCCCCTTGTACAGTCTTATCTGTAGCCATCCTGTTAATCTTTGTCCATGTGTTGATGACTTCATGTCTCAAATCTAAACCTCTTTCCTGAATTGTAGGTTAAAAGTTTATCATTCTCACTTTCTGTCATTTGGGAATGTAGACTGTAGTGTATATAACACATTTATTGTAGAATACATGAAAAAAGAAGAAAGCATATATGCAAGGGAACAAAATAGCCTAAGATAATGTATGTTCATTCTGGTCTTTTGGTGCATTTTTGAATGTTACCAAATTATAATGATAGAATGGGATGTGTTATACAGGAATGCTTACCACATTCCATTCAAGCCTGTTTTTATTTTTTTCTTCTGTTTTTCTCTCACACATTGCATCCTGATGACAGTTTCTCCTCTGCCCATTTCTCCCAGTCCCTCTCACATTGTCTCCCTCCTCCCCCCAAGGTCATAGTAGCTGTGTAAAATATGGAAGGTTCCTTTATACCTCTGATTCTGTTTCATATCTAAATTAATGCCATACTGTGTAGGATATATACATATATGTGTGTGTACATGCATGTATACATACATATATACACACATATATATGTGGATAAAATGAAATATATCTAAGAGTTAAATTCCTGGCATGTAGTGAATATTACATAATAGAAATGAAATACGGCTTTATTATGCTGTGTTTTGTGCCTTTGTCTCTATCCTAGTTATATCATGAAAAATTTCACATGCCAATAAAAACTTGTAGTACACAAAATAGCTTCATGTCATAAACTGTTACATGGTATAAATAATTTCTTAATACTAATTTTTAGGTTGATTCTGTTTTGAAGTGTTACTAGTTTTAGCTGTCATAACTTTTCCTTTTGCTTTTTTTCTGTCATTGATTTTGTTATGTAATGTGATACCAATAGCTATAGTTTTCACAGGACTAGCTGCTCAATTAGTATTTGCCAAATGTAAAGGTAAATGAATTGACTGTTATACCCTCAAGCTCTTGGACCCTGGCCCCATCCCTGTCTTAGAATTAGCCACTAGTGAATATATAAACGAGTAATTAGATAAAGGTGGAAAAAGTATTTGAATGAATACTATGCTTCTTAATGTGTGACTATCTTACATAGTTTTTATTGTGATGGTATTTATGTAAAATAATGTCTTAGGAGTTTTATTGATGTGAAGAGACACCATGATCATAGCAATTCTTATAATAGAAAATATTTAATTGGGGTTGGCTTACAGTACAGAGGTTTAGTCTATTATCATAGCAGGGAGCATGGTAGCCTGCAGGCAGACATGGTGTTGGAAAAGGAGCTGAGATTTCTACATCTTGATATGTAGGCAGCAGGGAACTGTGAGCCACACTGGGCATAGCTTCAGCATATGAGACTTCAAAGCTCATCCCCATAGTGACACACTTCGCCCAACAAGGCCACACCTACTCCAACAAGGCCATAACTCCTAATAATGCCACACTCAGTGGGCCAAGTATTCAAACACATGAGTCTATGGGCATTCCTATTCAAACTACCACAAATGATTTTTTTTTCTTATTCACTTTGCATCCTACTTACTGCCTCTGTCCTGGTCACACTCTCCCACATTCCTTTCCCCTGTTCTCCCTTCTCTTCTTCTCTGAGCAGGTAGAGGCCCCCCTGCGTATCTCTTTACATTGGTACATCAAGTCTCTGCAAGGCTTGGCACATCATCCCCCACTGATGCCAGGCTGCAGGGAGGCCTAGATCCAGCCCATGTATGCTTTTTGGTTGATGGTTCAGTCTATCAGAGCTTTCAGAGGTCCAAGTTAGTTGACTCTGTTGGTCTTCCTGTGGAGTTCCTATCCCCTCTGGGGCCTGCAATTCTTCCTCCTATTCTTCCATAAAAGCTTACAAGCTTCAACCACTATTTGGCTGTGGGTCTCTGCATCTGTTTCAGTCAGCTGTTGGGTGGAGCCTCTCAGAGGACAGCTGCGCTAGACTTCTGTCTGCAAGCATATTACACTGTCATTAATAATGTCAGGGATTGGTGCTTGCCTATGAGATGTGTCTTAAGTTGGGCCAGTTATTCTCCCATGTACCATCCCCTTCTTGTATTTAAAATTCATGGCCTCTTTTCTTTGTTGTTACACATGTATGTATGTATGCATGCATGTATGTATGTATGTATGTATGCATGCAAACGTGTATCTGTGTAGGTTGTCTGTGTATGCCACAGGATACTTGTAGAAATCAAAGGGCAACTTCTAGGAGTCAGTTCTCTTTTTCTACAATGTGGATTTCAGTGATGTAATTCAGGTTATTAGATTGGCTACAGGGCTCTTTACCCACTGAGCACTGGTTTCTTGATTTCTACTGTCTTTTAAAGCCCCTCTGTGCTTCTAACATTCTTGAAATAGCACCCCAGCTAATACTTCCAGGGTTAGAGAAGTCATTCTCCTAGTTCATCTGGCTTCAGTCCCTCAGGGCAAAAGCTCTTTGCTATTTGAGGAGACTTGGTTGAGCTAATTCACACCAATGTGTGAATAACTGATGGCTCCCTCATCCTGGAAGCCATAGTTAATATAATTTCAACAGGCTTCTTGTTAGCTCACATGAACCTGTAATTGATATGATTTCTGGCAGTACTACAAAGCAAACAATGGGGTAGAATGAGGGAAGGTTGGAGGGAGAGGGAGTTTCACAACAGGAGGAGGTGTTTTGAGACAGCAAAAGCCTTGCTTAAAACCTTTTTTTAAAAAAATTCTCTTCTTGACCTCTCCCCCTTACAGTGTTCCTGTGTATTCTCTGTATTCTCATGCACAGACTCACTATATGCAGCAAGTTGTATCATTTTTTTCTAATAGCTAGTTGGCAGTTCTTGATAAGGTGGTATTGTTGGTAGTTATAATGGGAAATCGAACTGGATCAAAAAAGGAGGTTCCTGGAGATTACAAGTATCAAAACTCAGCCTTGGCTTGTGATTTGCCAGTGCAGGGTCCCAACCTTTGGCCTCTATAGTTCATTTTCCAGGACCTTCTTCCTTTAACTGTTATTGTCTGTATTCCTGGTTGGCTGACTGTTTTCTGTGGCCTCTAGGCCAGTCTATCTTCAGGATCAGATTCCTAACAGTCTTTGTGCTTTTGATACTCTCAACTAGGCCATAAAGGCTTGTGCTCTAAATTTCTGTGTCATCAGATTTGAGTCCAATGTTAGTAAAACTCAAAGATCACATTATAAGACTACAGTTTTTCTTTTTAGTGAAAGCCAACAGGCCTTCCAGTGGTTTCCCAGAATATTGTAGAGATATTGGCTAATGATCTGTCAGTCATCATAGCCACTGCAGCTTCTGTCCTCATTCCCCCTACTCCACATGTTTACTGAGTTTTCAAACAGGCTTTTTCTCTTGGGAAGTCCAGTAATATCTTATTTTATTTTTGTATTGTTCATTGTATTGATGCCCTTGATACTTGTTCCATGCTGGTCAGTGTGAAAGGAGAGGCAAGGAAATTTGGAGATAAAGATTAAAGACAAATTTTTAAACCCAAGTAAGTCTCTAATTGGGTGGGGTTTCATAGGTCTTTAATCAAAAATGTTTATTTTTTCTATTTTGAAAGTAAGGGCCATGGTAGCATTCTGTCTTCCTGTGTTTCAGTTGTATACTTAGTCGTGTGTTGTTTATTAGGGTATATTCATTGTATATCCTGTTGAATTTCATAAAGACAACAGATCCCTTTGTGCATATGGTGTGCTTTGACTGTATCCACCCCATAGTCTGCCCCCCTGCTTCACTTCTCATCATCATTCTGATTGTTACCTTCATTCCCTGGGCCTCCCATTTGTTTGTATAGTTCACTCTCGACTGCCCTCTATACCATTTGTGTTACTGGGCATTAGTGATGTGCAGTGGCTTGCTTGATTGAACTTACTGTTTCATATTTTTGTTCCATCTAGCGGAGCATTGATTGTCAGTATTGGATTTCAAAATGTGTTATTTCATTACCTCTGGTTGAAATACGAATTTAATAGACTAACAATCCACAGAATAGGCTTCTATCATTTTTAATTACTAGCCTGTAGAAATGACTAGCTTTAGGAGACACAGCTTCATTTTTTCAATGGTCACAGATAAGGTAGTGACAAACCTATGAAACACATTTCTTTACTCTCCAAGTTTTAGCCATTTTGTCTTTACTTAGAAAATTGACAATGAGCATTGCTTTTATTCTAGCTAAGCATTTCTCTTGCTCAATACCGTTCATTAGTAATTTACTGAGTCACCCCTACATCCATCTACTCTACAGTTACTTATCTACTGTGCTGAGCATTCTGCCAGTCACAGAGTCTGTCATGCAAGTATCAAAAGGAATCACTTTTAGTATACTGCTTGCTATTATGGTCTTTTATTTCTGTTTTGTGACTCATATTTTAGTCTGAAGAGGATAAGACCCCTTTAGTGAATCCTTTTTTAACCACTAAAAATTCAATTTAGAGAGGAGAAAAAATTCTGCCTCTGATTACATGGTTTTCACCAAATTTATCCTTTTTATTTGGTTATTATTTGTAAGACAATGAGTTAGGTATTATAAAAGCATATAAATTTTTAACCTCAGTTCTCAGATTACATGAGTAGTATGGTGTGCATACATGTATGCATGTGTGTATATGTGCATGTGTGTGTGTGAACGCATGTGTGTGTGTGTGTGTGTGTGTGTGTGTGTGTGTGTGTGTGTGTGTGTAGAAAGATGTGTAGGGGATTGAAACAAACAGCTATAATCTAAAGAGATAGAAAGTATAATATTCAGTAGGCCAAAACCCAGCATCCATGTCTGGTAAGGAATGTGTGTGAGGGTTTTGTGGAAGGAGTATGAATCCATGAACACGTAAGCATGACTAGACATTTTTAGTTGACAGAGTATGGAATTTCAAGTGGAAGCATCTATGAAACTAATTGTGCACACTAGACTAGACTAGAATAGAATATGTATGTCAAGAAATTGCTGATTGATAGGTGAAAAGTAACTCCAATATGACTTAGAAGATATTTCTGGTACAGGTATAGATTGCCTCTTCTCCAACTTTTGTCCTATGAGTATAGTATAACTTCCAGCAACTACTTCCTATTCTATGTGAAACTCTTCTTTAGGCAGGACAGTGTGTTTAGGAGTGTGTATGTGTGTGTGTGTGTGTGTGTGTGTGTGTGTGTGTGTGTGTGTGTGTGTGTAAGCCCCTAATAGATACTGAATTTGATGTCACAGGCCTGGATTCTTGTTTTCCACTTATCGCAGCAGCTGTTACCAAGCTGAATCATTTAACAACTTGTTTTCTCACTGGAGGAATGAATGGGAACATTAACACCTACATTGCCTACATGAGGACTAGGTTAACATGAAAATTAAGATGAGGCACTTCAAAATTAAGAGGCATAATAAAACCCTAGAAATTCTGCTGGTTGAGTTTAAACTGATACCTAAGACAACTAAATACCTAGTATCTGGACAGGAAGATCAGGTTGACAAGTAGTTGACAGATGGGGATATTTTTATTTTTATTTTTATTTTTATTAATCTAAAAGGTCTGAGCTTGTGTTTGGGGGTGTTTAGTTTATTTTCTGTTTTTTGTTTTCAAACTGACAGGATAAAAATGTAAACTTAATTAAAATCCCAACCTCTTTAGGTTCGTTCTTTAGGTTAATAAAATATGTATATTTCATGGTCAATTCTGAATAATCAATATTGGTTAAGTAGTGTGAATATCTGTCATCTGTATGGCTATATAGTTGTATGATATGAGTTTTGTTCCATACTAGTTTCTTAAAGAGATTTATTTACTTATATGTATGAGTGTTTCAACTGAGTGTATTCCATTGTAGTGTTTTATAAAAAGATAAGGAGAGAAGGGATATGTTTTGGTGGAGGTGTAGGGGAAGGTGGTACCTCTGCTGGCCTATGCTGAGGCATCTCTTCCCCCTGAGGGACCAGCCACACAAGGGTATAGTATAGAGTAGAGTTTATTCAGGGCATGGAGAGGAGAGTTAAGAGGGTAATGGAGACAGAGAAAGGGAGGGAGGGAGGGAGGGAGGGAAAGAGAGAGAGAGAGAGAGAGAGAGAGAAAAGAAGAAGAAAAAGAGGAGGAGGAGGAGGAGGAGGAGGAGGAGGAGGAGGAGGAGGAGGAGGAGGAGAGGAATACAGCAGTAGAGGCTGGCCATGAGCATTTGGAGGGGGGGGGGAGGGATGAGAGGACAGAACAGGGACAGGAAGGCAAGAGGCAAGAGAGAGAGGAGGGGGCAAACAGCTCCTTTTATAGTAAGTCAGGCATACCTGGCTGTTGCCAGGTAACTGTGGGGAGGAGCATATCTGACTGTTGCAGGGTAACTGAGGGACAGAGCTTAGAATGCTAACAAGTAGTGACTATGATAAAAAAGATTTCTTTCCCCATTGTTGACATAAATGAAAACATCATGGTTTTTGCATCGTTGAATAAATCTTAAGATATTTTGCATCCATAAACAGGATGAAACAAAGCTCAATACCAACAATAGCTTACATACTTACTGAGTATTTGACACTGGGTGTAATGGGACGCGACTCCATAGGGTGAGAATACTGATATTCACACACCTAAGGATACTTTCTTGCCCTAGATGAACCCCTAGCAAAACAGTTAACCCTTTAAAAGTACCCCTTTCTTCTTACTCTTGGATTTTTCCTTTAATGGACCATCCTTGAAGATTTTGAACCTAGATAAAAATAATTCACCCTGTTTCCCCGTCTCTTTCTGTGGTCCTTGTGAATTCCTCTAGTTTATTGTATGCCTTCAAGGGGAATTCTTTTGCTTTACTGCAAGTGATAAAACACAGTCACAGTTTCCCCAAACTTAACAGCTGTTTTTAAAGGCTACTTGTACAGCCTTCAGCTATTCTGTTGCCATCTTTCTCTCGTCTGTCCTCTGTAATTTTTGAAATAGATAGACAGTGCAACTAGCAATGATGCAAAGCTCCTGACTAACAGGGTTCCATCTCCCCCACAAGTCACATATTCTCCTTTGGAGCATCAAATATGGTTTAGGAAGTTATCAATAGTAGTGTACATTTTGATATCTGGAAGAGTGGGTCTCTTGAGTCCTAATTGTCACCTTTTTAATCATTGTTTCATATAATGAACATAGGACCAAAGTGAATTCTTATACATTATATTCTAAACATTAGGAGTGTTGCACAGTTCCTCTTAAAAAAAACGGGATGATACCATAGAAAAGAGTACAGTTTGAGGTAAATCTGTAAGTATAGATTTCATTACGAAAAGGGGGCTGAGAGAAAAAAATGCATGCCAAGAGGACCTGTGGAGCGAAAGCAAGAAAGAACAAAGAAAACTGTGTATGATGGAACACGTTAGGCTGGGATTTCTAGGCTGCAGGAAGCTGAAAAAGCCCCGTCAGCCACGGTGTAGTAGATCCTTGATGCTGGGCTTTACTGCTTGATTAATTCTGCTGTTGATTCAGCCACTCACTCAGCAAATGTTTTCTCATTACACAAAGGATAAAATGCAAATATTTTTGCTGTCCTGCATTGTCTTCTACTATGTGGTCTTTTGTATGCGTTTTGCATATGTCTCTCAACACTATTACCTTCTTTGCGGCCATTGAAACACTGCTGGCTATATTGAGTCAGTATTTAGCCTCAGTTGCCATATGATTTTTGTTTTTCTTTTGCTCTGGAATCCTGGTTCTATACTACTGAAGCTTCTGCACCACGTTTTTGTGGCTGTTTCCCTCACTCTGGAGCTTCTTCAGATCAAAAGAATTGTGTCCCATTCACTTTTATATCAGTATCAGTAGTAACTGATACTGTAGCACTTAACACAGCTAATTCTAAAACTAAATGAATTTTGAGTATTCACTGAATACTAATACTAATACTAAATTGTTATCACAGGTAGCTTTAATTAAAAGTGATCTAGAAATAATATGATTGGAGAATAGAAATGGAAGATGGAAGGATAACAGTTCTTTGTCTCTCTTTTGAAGTAGCGTATTTGTTTAACTGAACCATTAGGAGGTAGATTTCTGGAAAATTGGTGTAAGGGGAAAATGCAGGATTTAATGACTGGCTAGGATTTATTACTGTCTGACATAGAGAGGGGGAAGTGTGAATGCTAATAAAGATTTAATACCATACAGCAAATAATAAGACAATGATGCTTGCAAAAAATAAGGTTGCTTTTAAGTAAACATGTTTTGCCTGAGTCAGAGCTCCTGGTACTAGCCTTTGTCTCACACTGCCTCTGCTGTGGGAGGACCATGTTGCTCCTGTTCAGTTTGCTGGAACTAAGCTTTGGATTCATTTGATTCTCATTTTCATACCTGATCAGGAGTCTAGATATGAAATATAAATAGTTCAACCACACCGACTGTAATTTCTTATCAAGGCAAGGTGTGCAGGACATAGGCTTTTGGATATAAAAGGCTTGTTTCCGTTTCTGGGAGCTACAGCTGAAGTGTTATACCAGGCAGAGGCACTGGGGTGCGCTACTGTGTAGTAGCAGAGCCTAGCTGTGCATCACAGCTCTTAACTTTAAAACTCCAGAGAATTTGATGAGAGAGGGATCCACAAGAACATGACAAATGATGAGAGTTCAAACCTTAAGAGAAAAATGGGCTTATTGGTAAGAGACCTTCCTTTTCCTTTATTTATTACTGTTACTTATTCATTAAAATAGCAAGCCTGTTGTTTTGAGATGTGGCTGTGAAGCGGTATATAAAAATCAATTTTATATGTATTGTAGAATTCAGGAGACATATTGGTAACCATGTAAAAATCATAGGGAACGTGTGTAAAGCTTTGTTTTTTCTTACAAAACCTCTAAGGAATTTTTTATTTTAGTTCAGACTGTGGAATGGATTTATTTGTATAGCATAAATGTAATGCACGTTGAGAAATATGTATTTTTTAAAAGTTAAAATAAAGAATAGTGACTTGTGTGGAAATACATAATTTCACTTAGTTACCAGAAGGTGGCACACCAGATTGTGCTTACATACACAAAGAAAAGGAATAATATTATTAAGAATATAAAATAACCTGTATTTAAAGATATTTTAGTATATTGTAATCACAGAAGTAATACAATTGCCATTTGCTTGGCAAGGCTTAATAAGAAAATAATGACAAATGTGAATTTAAAATATTGTACCTATTTATTATTCAACCATAATATTTATGTGTATAGAATTTTTAAAGTAAGCTTTGAAATAGTATTACCATTAAAGAGATGTTGTCTTGAATATATAATTTTCACACAGAAATAAAATTCTCTATAACTGTCATATTTTGTAGGGTGCCTTTGGACTTAAATGGCATTTGGATAATGTCTTTGTCAAGGTCTTTCTAAAAATTCTCTTAGACTTTGATGTACTTCTGACTTTAATAATACACTAGTGCTTATGAAATGACCCATAAAAAGATCTGAGCTGGTTTGTTTTGAGAAAAATATTAGGTGAGGCTAATGTTTGTTTTGCATAAGGTTATAGCAACATCAATGCAATAAATGCAAATAAATTATGCATTGTGGTGGAGCGCCTCAAACATCTGCCAGCAAATTGTAATTTTTTTTTTAGGAGAGTTAACTGTCAGCAGCATATACTGCAGTGTTTCTGTAGTAGTCTCTATTTTAAAAACTGCATTCCCAATGCCGTTCAAGAGTATGTCTGCCCAGTGTTGGGAGAGTTTATATATTTATCTCCAAAAGGAACTAGTTACATGAGAAAACTTCACAAAAAAAGCCCACAAATTTTCTGTACAGAAGATTGTACATCTGTTTCCCTTTTTAAAATTAATTACAAGCAGTATGAAAATAACAACAAAAAAAGAAATAGTAGTAAATGAAGCTAGAAGAACATTAGCCATATGTTCTCTGAAACCTTAGAATATCTGTCATTTGCTTTCAGGTCTTTATGGCAAAGCATTATATCAGAAAAGAACAGACCTTTAGGCTTAAAAAGCTTTAAAAAATGACAAAGCATCCCAAAGACTAACAGGGTATCTACTGAAAAAAAATGCTTCTTTCTATGATAATTTGATTAGCTTGGTCTTGTAGATCAGCTACAAATCAATGTTTTACTTAATGCCAATCTCCACTTTATGATTTCTGAAACATTAAGAAAGCTTCTAAAACAAATGCAATCTTATGATTTTCTGTGTTACATTTTGTAAAACTACTTTATATAGTATTTTATTGTTCTGTGTGGCCTTAAATGTTCTGAATTTTTAAAATATGACATATTAAATTATATTAAATATTTTCAGGGTATGTATTGAAAAATTTGAATCAAATACAATAAAGCCACAATTAACCAGATTTTTTTTTGCACTCCACTTTCAGGAGACGGAGGCAATTGTCTTTAAAACAAGCCGATTTCAAGGATATATTCAAAAAAGCAGCTGCAGGGTATGTCTAAGGGTCTACATTTTCCTGTACCTGTTTTTTTTCTGATGAGAATTTATTTTCATAAAAGACCCTGAGGTATTTGAAGACATTCAGTTATCAAATAAACTTCCATTAATGCCTAGGGTCTGTGTTAATTGAGAAATATGCTAATAATATTTGCATTGTTGTTTTGGCTTTGTACTTTTCATTGTATATTCACAAACCTAAGTTCATTTGGCTTTCATATCATTGCTGTGAGATAAACAAGGACAGTAGCACTTTTCTCTAATTTAGAGAAGAGAAAAATAGCACTTGGGGTCATTCGGCTAATTAGTGTTAGAGTTGCAACCAGAGCACAGGTCTCTTGTTCTGTCCTCTTTTGCTAATGAATGAAGTTGAAAACAAGTTTTTAACTTTTAAACCTGTATTGTATAATCAGTCTAATTTGTACTATATTTCTTTCCTTATTCATGTATGTCCCACTTTTTTCCCCACTGTGCATCTCTCTGTCTGCTTTTGTCAAATGGACACTTGCTTTCAGACTCTCCCTAACTGGAAAGGATCTTGAGCTTGGAAGGGCAAGATAAGGGCTGTGGATACTAGTTTGACAGTTGGTGGTGAGCAGCCGATGCTGATGTGCTTTGGAAGGCCAGTGACTGAGAGAGACAACTAACTATTACTGTAACTTGGGTATCTTGAGCAGGAGTTCATTACCTAATTTTAAGGCAGTCTTTCCCCAAGCCTGGTAGACCTTGTGTGATAATGAGTCTGAGTAATTGTTTAAAATGCAGAGTATGCATCCCCACCCCCAGACTTTGACATTTTATTCACCCCAGGTGATTCTTCACACACTGTTTGAGAGCATTTGCCTTAAAGGTATAAGAGTTCTCTGTGCCTCACTATTGACTCTTGAAGAGCCAAGGAAAGAACATATTTCTCTCAGCAGAATCTATGCTTTATGTCAAAGCAGATCAACTAAGACAGTCGGGACAAGGGGCAGGCAAGGGTGAGGCATGAAAGCCACCATTTGTGCACATTTCTGTGTCTGGATTTGAAGCATATTACAATGGCTTTTTATGAATTTTGAAGACCGTGAGGTATTTTAGAAAGGCTTGTGTCTGTTTTAAACTTGAAGAAGGTAAAAGGCAAAGGAAAAGATGACACTAAAAGATGAACAATACGTTTTGGTATTTCAGTAGCTAAGTTCTGCCAGATTTCTTTTATTTGAAAATATTTTTAAAGAATGTCTGAAACATTAGGCTGTCAAAAGTGCTGCATATTGAAAGCTTTACAACATCACTATATTTCTTCCCATTTGGATGTGTCTGATGAGACATGTGGCCAGTTCACATGTGCTTTTCTGTATACTTGTAACACCTAGAAATGTTGTTAGTGCTGACTTAGACAACTCATTTATCATGCAGATTCTCTCAAGGGAGTTTTGACCAAACAGAGTAAATTTGTTGGTTTTGATATTTGTAATATCTTATTAGTCACTATCGACGGTGACTAATATGTTAAAGAGGCATTGGTAGAAAGATGCATTTATTTGACAGGAATGTGTGATCTGTATTTAATAAATAAATTTGCTAATGTTTTTTTGCTGATAATCTACAGGAGCAGTTTAAGCTCAGTCTGGCTACTTCTTCAGGTGTTGTTGTTTACAAGTTTTGTGATCCTTTATAAATCAGAATCA
>CM052722.1:83569228-83622058 GCA_028551405.1 Uromys caudimaculatus | reverse complement strand
CACACACACACACACACACACACACACACACACACACACACACACACACGCCAACAGAGAAATGTTGAAGTTTTACAGAGCTTCTGAATGCTATAAGAAATAACTGATTAAGGCAGATATTTGATTTTGAAGACATGAAGTAGTAATTTTGAATGAATTAGCAGCTGTAGACAGACTTTGAAATGCAAATAGGAAACTCAAATTTTGATTACCTTTAGTTTAAATATATGGTCAACCTGGCAGGTGCATTCTATTTTTATTCAAAATTGCATTTAATGAATAATAGAACATTAGATTAAGGACAAGAAATGACTTATGCAATAATTAAAACTGCTTCTATACCATACATATGTCATATTTCAGCATATTTTTAATATCTTTACTTATTATGGAGCTCCCAAAATCACCAAAGAGAAGAACACTAAATTTAAAAATGAGGAGTCTCTAGAAACAGTCACAAAAAATCCAGTATTGACTAAGTTACTAAGTCTTTAGGGTGTTTCCATAGAAGACAAATAATGGGAACCAACCTTTTAATGTAACTGTTGGGCTACATGTTATAGCAATAGGTCAATAGGTTCACATTTGAGATGGAGTTGTTAAAGACTTTTTCTTTATACAATTGAATCTTGTATTTTTTATTAGATACCTGGTCTTGTTACTCTGTATCCCAGCTAGTCTCAATACTCTTGACTCAAGGTGTAGGACTAGAGGCATATGCCAAGTGTACCCAAATGCACTTTTAATTTTTGATAGTGGTAGGGTTTTCATTTGCTTTGGGGTGTTTCTTGTTTTTTGTTTGTTTGTTTGTTTTTGGTTTTTGGTTTTTTGGGTTTTTTTGGGTTTGTTTATTTGTTTTGCTTTGTTTTTTCAAGACAGGGTTTTTCTGTGTAGTACTGGCTACCCAGGAACTTAATTTATAGATCAGGCTGGCCTCAACATTAGAGATCCACCTGCCTCTGCCTCCCAAGGGCTAGGACTAAAGGCATTTGCTACTACCACCCAGCTAATAGTAGTGGTTTTATTGAATATATGTGTAGAAAATTTAAAGTTTTAATGAACAAGTCTAGATAAGAGTAAAAGAAAATCACAACATTTCATATAGCAATTTTATTTAGTATTGTATAATTTTAATAAATCATTAAGATTAATTTTCCATGAAAACTGCTTCTGGGAGTCCCCCCCAAATGTAGATTTATAAACAGGGAAAGGAAGAGATGAAATATTTGGGTAATCTTCCAATCTCAGCTTTAGCCAAAACAGTAATGTTCTCATGGGAATATAATAGCTCTTTGCATTTAAGTATTTATTTTTCAAAATACTAGAATTTTATCATTTAAACTTGAAATGTTGAAGCAAATCTACTATTTGAAAGGCCTTTTATATCCTTGGGTTTTATTAATGACGAGATATTTTTAAAATTATGTAGGAAAAGTTGATTTTCTTTAATTGGCACACTTTTTGTGTGGTATGCACTGTGTTTATTATTGAAAAATTTCAGCCATCATAAATAAATACAATTAGAATTTACTTACACTTACCAAAACAATATAAGGATTTACAAATATTAAAGATTGCCATATTTCTTCATTCACCTTTGTTAGTTCTGCTTTTATATAAAGTTACCAAAATGAAAACAAAGTCCTGAAATATTGGAAATGTAAGTTTTTTTATACAAAATAGCCATATCCTTAGTTGTTCATTCAAATTTGCTATACATTTTTATTTTAATTATGTTTGGCTCTGATGGGTATCAAGCCCATAGCTTCAAGCATGCCAATGTTCCTTTAATGAGCCACACCCTATCCTGTCCTGCACATTTTCAAATGGTTTTTTATTTGGATAAGTTTGGAAGCTTAATGTCTTATTTCCCTCAAAGTAACTTAAGGATATCCTTAGGAAGTTGTTGAGAAGTATTTAACCAGGTAAATGATCCTTATCACACACAGCTTTTTCAGTAGACCAGTTTACTTTACTTACGTAAGTATATATTTTATTTACCATGGACTTCTTTTATCTAGATGGTATCTGGGCTGCTCAGTTTTTCATCAGTGTGGCAAATACCTCAGTGAAATAATTTAATTTCAGACATTTCAGCTCAAGGTCAGCTAAATCCTTTACATGTAAGGCAAGGTGTTGGGAGCATATTCTACAGGTTGCTTATGTTATAGAGTCTAAGAGGGGGTAGAGAGGCTGAGGACCATGAAATATCTTCCAGAGCACACCTCAGTGACCTTCTTTCTTAACTCTTACCTTTCACTTCCTCCCAAAATAATGTTATCATCTGTGACTCAAGCCTTCAGCCCTTGAAACTGTGGCAATATTTCCACATTTCAATATATCTTCAGTAGGATATTCTGATTGAGTCAATTATGAGGTTATGTATTTTCCATTCAATTCCCACAACTTAATATGCATTGAGTGCCTCCCAATATGACAGAAATGATGTTGATGTAGGAAGTTATTCGAATTAAAGAATTCCTGATTATTCTTCAAGGATGGACAGTAATTTGGTGTGGATATCAGATGTAACATGTTTGTGGTACAAGGTTTACTAACATCATGTCATCTTACTTGGGCACCAAGTAAATTATCCCTCTAAGATGATGACAAACCATCTCTTTATATTGCTGTTTGTAGTTAATTTTAAAATTATAGTGCAAAAATAATTTATTTAAATAGCATATGTTAAAATCATTAATTTCTGCTACTACATCCCTAGTAAATACAGGCACTCTAGTTGGGAGTTAACACACTTCTAAAGAGGTGGGAATATTCTAAGACACTGAAGGGTAGAAAATAAGAAGAGATATAAATAATGTAGATACTACCAGGAGACAGACAGCAGGGATGGCAAGAACTTTTGGACTTACCATTTGACATTCATCTACTTATCTTTAACAGGACAATGAGTATAATAGGTATAGTCAGAACCTGCAGGTCCTTTGGTTCCTCAACAACCGCACTTTTGTTCATTGCTTAATATAGTCCATGGCCATCTTCATCCACCCACTCCTACTCCTGACTTAGCCCCATGGCTTTGATAGTTTCTACCAATCAATTACTAAAAGTATGTAGGTGGCAATCAAGTAAGACTTCCAACTATAAATGTTTAACCAAGTATAAATGTTTGACATAAAAATCAGGAAGTTCTTTCTGTTCCCATTCCAGCCATTACCTTTCTTGCTATTCCTTAAACAATTTCGTTCTTTGATTCCTTTATATCACATGCTCTGCCTTTTCAGGACACCATCTCTTTACACTGCCGTTCTAGCACTGCATAACTAATTATTATTAGCCATTGGAGCTATTCAAGAGTTCTGCCCTTTGTATTACTTATGCTACCATGAAGTAAGGAATTTGATTCTTTGCACTTGTGCATGAACATAAGATAGTGGCATTCTGTCAGGAGTAGTCATCGCTATAATTGCATATGTCTCCGTAGATCTGTTGTGGGACCATATATATCTATGTAGTTCTATTAGGAAAATTTCCAAAATAGAATTCTCCAATATAGTATTCTGTGAGAAATATTTGAGATTGATTTTAACAAGGCTATGTATATGAGTATCTATGAAGAAATTTATTTTTTATTTTGTATTCAAGTGCACAAAAACAAATTAAGGAGATAGACAAGCACTTATAATCTTACTGTGTATGAAAGATACACACATGTGTATATGTGAAGAGTATTTCCAAAAAGAATTTTTATGTGATGTTCACTTTTGCTATTGTTGTTGCATATTTGGCCCGAATTACAAGTCCTGCTGGTTGCCATGTACATGCTTTATTAATTGGTAGAACATGACACAAAGGAGTATGTAGTTTGGTAT
This sequence comes from Uromys caudimaculatus, assembly GCA_028551405.1. Taxonomy (NCBI): domain Eukaryota; kingdom Metazoa; phylum Chordata; class Mammalia; order Rodentia; family Muridae; genus Uromys; species Uromys caudimaculatus. Next base: position 83,618,225 of record CM052722.1, on the reverse strand, counting down.
GATCTGTAACAATGTACTTGTCAGCACAATATAAGTAACATTGATATTGTAGATTGGTCTGAAGAGATATTGTCAAGATGGCTAATTACAAGATAGATTCCCAGAATACAATAGGCTGTTTCAGCTAGTCAGAAAAAAGCACTTCTACCAGTTCTTTAGGGATAATTACCAAGAAAAAGAATCACGAATATTAGTTGTATTGTCTCTATTTTCCTATACCAATACTGCCTTAAGTCGTATTTACATTATTTTCCACCTGACCATTCTTCTACACATTGTAGAATTAAGTTTGAGGTGTGGTTCTATATGTGTATCTTTAAATTTGGGTGATTCTGTCCCATTTCTTTCGGTGGATGACCAACAGGAGGATGGAATATTGCTTATTTGTCCTTGTTTCTTTAGAATATGCAAAGATAATTAATAGGATGTGGCTCACTTCAGATAGAAGCATACATCTAATGGATGGTCTGAATGAAAAAACTTCAGGAACGTTATAGAAGTAATTCTGGACTAGAGGATTGAAAGCAATCTTTTAGCTAGTCAACACTATGACAGAAGACAAATTAACTTCTCTGAGTTCAGAATTTTAATCCCCACAAATGAGGATACTGAAAAAGATGTTTTGTAGGGAATCTATCAGTTCTAAAATCTTCTTTTCCTACTTTGGAAGCCATAGGATTCTGTGGTGTAGGAGCTGTCCAAAGGTGATGTTTCTTTGTATGGCCAAGAACCATCATTGTCTTCTGCTTATTTTATCTCTGAGATGTATATTGTACTGGTACTTAAGGCATTAATGTTTATAAAATACTTGGAATATCCTTCTGTCTTCTGTGGTACTATGTGATAGCATCCAAGTGTTCTATAAAAGAAAACAGTGCTTCCTGTCCTATGATTAGGGGACAGTATGAAAGTAGTGTTTCACTGAATCTGAGTAAAATTATATTTTAGATGTATAATTAATCACTTTTAAATAGATGCAAATATTTTGGGTTCTGGGTTCTGATGGTAAATTATGATTACATTCAGTATTTGCTATTAGGCTCTCGGGTAAGAGAATGAAATCTGGTTAATTTTGATACTGCTAGTTTGTAATGTGGCAATTTTACCTGGGTAGAGTTTATTTCTAAACAATATTTGAACAATGCTATTGTTAAGCAGATTTAAATTGATGACAATTCATGGACAATGTGTCTACTTAGAGTAATTATTTCTTATGCCCTTGGCATAATAATTATTTGAAGGTGACAGATAATTACAAAGCATATAGCAACTTATTAAGCCCAAAACCTAGAATTGAATGTAAATAAATGCTTACCACCAGGTCTAATGGTATTTGCATTTTAAGTCTTTAAGGATGCTGAAAATGGGATGCAAGGAAGCAGGTTTTGTTTCTTCTCACTTCGAACAACTATTACAAATCATTTTATTTAACACTAAACCTATCAGAAGTCTGGCTCTTAATGATATTAGGCAACTGTTTGGTTGTTTTTTGTTGACTTTAGTCAGTTGATTGTTAACAGAAGAATGATACTTCAAGGATATTTGTAAGAAAAATGATCTTCAACTATATACTTTAGAAAGTTATAAAACTCTCACCCTATTTTCTGTTCAGCAATTTTGAGGTGTCTCTCTGGACAAATAGCTACTAGAAACACTTGTTACTGTAGTTTGGTACAAGTCTGGGTTCTCAAGGCGAAGTCACATTTGCAGTTGCTGCTTTGTAGAATTGCCATAAGCATAAAAGCCTAGATCTCTCCTTCCTAAAATATACTTTTCTTACTACAAATAGGTAACATATTGTTATTTTATGTTTAATATTTCAAATGTCTGCATGTGCTTTAGACATTGAACTTTTATTAGAAACTCATTTTGGAATGAGGTATTCCAAGCTGGATATACACATATATGTGTGTCTTTATACATGCGTGTTTATATATGCTTATACATATATTTTTCCTTTGGGTTTCAAATGACCCTTGCTGACTGATTCTGAGGCCTTTCCTGGACAACATAAAATCTCCCAATACGAATTGCTGACTATGGTATATTTGTATTTGTGAGGTTTTTTTTTTTTTTAAAATCAAGTATGTTCTCACTGCTAAGATGTTGATAAATATTCTGTTCTTTGATTCCTTTAAAGATTTTTCTGAGATGGTTTTGGGTTGAGTACTAGAAGGAGGTGGAAATTTTTTGGCCTTTTTTTTTTCTTGAGAAGTAGTTAATGTATGATAGAATAAAAATGATACGGGAAGTAATGATGGCTAATGCTGATTTAATATTTATATGGTTCATAGATTACTGATAAGTGCTTCAAAATAAACATTGTCTTTCCAGACATGAATGTGCATGTATATACCACTCCTACATCTGTATTTATACCTCATACAAAGTGGATTTTTGCTTCCATAATGAACTAGATTTGAAAAAGAAGTTGTGATAATCTTAGTTGATTTCATGCTATGTTTCTGGTGTATTAAGTGATGTGGTTTGGGGAATTTTGAAAGTTGTTTCTTATTAAAGAAACATTCATCTGTAAGATTTTTTAAATACAAAAGAAAATATTTTTTAAGGGACTGAATCTCAGTCTTTAGAAAGCAGGACAATTTGAAAAGACTGTTTGGCTGGAGGTATAAGTTTATTGTTTAGATATGAATATAAGAATAACTATGAGCTCTTTGTTGTGGCAGTTACTGTCTTTAAAAGGTAGTGACTTTTCTGTTATTGGTAGGCTGCCTTTATTAAGTAGGCATTGATGGAGATAAGATAATTTTGTTTTTACTAGAATAGAGAAGTGTTAGGAAGGTAGGTTTTTATAGCACCAACTTGCCCATTTATAAGAATCAGTGTTTTTCACCTTGTAAAGAAAGAGTTGTAAATGGTATTGATTTAATTTAACATAATTTTGCTTTTAAAGTTGCATAGAAAATATTCAAATTTGTTTTGCTGCTTTAAAGAAAAGTGTAAAACGCCCAATCACTTTGGGATTATTTACAGCACTATTTTCAGGCAGTATTTTAAAACAATGTAGATGAACCCCTTATTTGACATTGCTTTCATGGAATACCTCAAGCTGCTTTAACAGCAGCTTCAATTTTTGGAACCTCTTTGACAATCGCTAATCCCAAGAGGTTACTGGACCGCTGCTGAGCTGTGGAGTGGTCCCTGCTGGACACCTGCTTGGCTAGCAGTGTCGGTCTTTCCTCTAGACAATTTGTGAGCTGTTTGGGGAGCGGGGGAGGAGTAAGGGGGTGAACGGGAGGAGAAAAGGGGAAGGAGGGGAGGGCAGTATTGAATTAGATTGTTGATAGCGTCCCTCCGAGGACTGCTATTAAGAGCACGCTATTCTGTACTTCTCTGCTGCAGAAGACAGAGAGATATTCGTGTTGCCACAGCATGTTGTAAATGTACGAGGTTTTGCTCATCCCGGCTTGGAAATAAAAATAGGGAAAGGAGTGCAACTTGAATCAGAAGCTACTAGAGGAGCGCACAGAGTTCTGCAGCAGTTTATATTTGCTCTGACATTTTGCTTTCTTCTAACTGGAAAACAGAGGACCTGGCATTTTTTAAATGGGCTTTTCCCATAATGGCATTCTTGTATTGTGTGGCCAGAGCTTTCACAGGAGGAAAGCAGGCTGCTGAATTTAGTCAGTGATCTCTATTAGCTGTGGCCTAAGGCTATGCTGAGGTTTATATCCCATTTGTACTGTTGCAGCTCAAAAGAAGAATGTTCAGAGGATGACAAATGTATTCTGAGTAGGTATGTTGTTTCATTTTTATATGAAACCCATGTATTTTTTTCTGCTACTATTGGTCAGAAATCAGGTTAATAGGTGTAGAACATAGTACAATGCAGCAGTATCCCTGTTAAGGCATAACAATGGTATTGCAAGCTTTAAAAAAAAAAAGCACCCTAGCTGCTTTTATTAAAGTAAAGCTGCATTGTGTGCTATGCATAGTACAGTGTACACACACACACACACACACACACACACACACACACACACACACACACACACACACACACTGCAGTCAACACTTTCCTAACGAGGTGGCACTATTGTTGAGTTGGAAGAATAGAATCGTCTTATTGCTTTAGGGGACAGGACGATTTAAAGGAGGTACCTTGCATTCCTATTGTACAAACTGGAAGCGTCGGTTTTTAGGGCACTGGCAGAATTGTTTGCTTGTTCTCCGCGGCTGCTGTGTCAGTACACTGTGGAATGGAAGTGTTAGTTGGTAGTCTGTTTTGGAAACGCTGTTTACTGTTATTGTAGTATCGTGGTGACAACATGCCATTGAAATGGAAAACGAGCTCTCCTGCTATCTGGAAATTCCCAGTTCCTGTGCTTAAAACATCCAGGTCAACTCCACTTTCTCCAGCATACATGTAAGTGAGAGAAAATAGGATATTAAAGTGGGGTTTCATTCATGAATCTGCCGTGTGGCAAACTGTGGGAGGGGGATCCCAAGTAGGCACATCCCCCAACTGACAAGATTGAGAAACAAACAAACAAAAAACAGCCAAACAAACAAAATCCTCAAGCTTGAGATTAAGTTAGAGATTACTGGCATGCCCAAGTTAACATTGGTTTTATTTTTCTAGAGTTTATTTTCATTTAAAGTGTTAAATGCAAATCTAGTCATTACTATGAAGGTATAGGCAAAAGATTATATAAGGAAACTTTACTGTTTAACATGAGCTTTTTGGAATCTTCTTTTTAGAATTATCTGAAAGTGTTTTCTTTTGTGTATTAGCTTAAAATCTGCTGATTCTTGATGTTTATGATATGTTAAGTATGGGAATGTTTCGTGTATTACTTTGGATGAATTTGAAACATTCATAATTCATCAAATGAGTCTTTCAGTCAAGACTTTTACACTCTAGTTCTGTATAAATGTTAATGAATGAATGATATGTCTTTCTCAGTGTTCATTCAAGTTGTGAAATACAAGTTCAAATTTAGGTGGCATGTTACTTCTCTGGGCAGTTACTTATATATTCAGAGGTTGAAAAGAGTATTTTACAAACAGCTGTTTAGAAATGTGTTTTAAGTAAAAAGCTATAGAAATGCATTGGACAATGTGTTTGGAATTTTTAAAAAATATTTTAAATGTATAAAATATAGCATTAAAAACAAAATTCGGGAACTGAAATGTTTTGAAGTATTGTTCAAAATCTTCTAGAGGAGGAATGAATGCAGGAAAGCTGGACCTTTTAAGAAATATTTGAAATTATTTTTTAGTGGGTAGTCATAATGTGAAAATTCTTTTTGCTTTAAGTGAAATATATGTTTAGAAGTCCGTTTTGTGTTATCATTTTAAAACTTAGTTGTATGTGATATACAAAAGTCAGGTCTTTTGAAAGGTACTCAGTTTCTTTGACTGTAATCGAAGTTATTCCCTGGAAAGCATTGAAAAATGAGGATATTTCAGAGTCATTTTGAGATCATTTTTCATGATGCTCCTCGTTTGTGTTCTGGGTTATTTTATCTCATTTGATACTGAACTCTTTTTTTTTTTTGAAGGGAAATAATTCAGTTGATGTTTGTGAAAACGCAACAGCTATGTTTGGGTAGCAGATGCTGTATTTAGGAAAAGCACAAATTAATGGAAGATAACAATTAGTGGAGCTCCTTCCAATTATTTGAGAAAAACAGCATAGCTTCCTGACTTTATGAATCTTAGCTAACAAGGAATGGTGAAATATATACAAAAATCAACTTGACTATAAACAAAACAAAACCCTGCAAAGATCACTGGGTTACAATGAATAATAGTAATTAATATTTATGGTATTTTTACTATATTTCACTGTTCTAATGATCTAAATTATACTCTTTTGTAAAGTTCCTTTGCCCATTTTATAGATGTTTAAATATATGCCCATTTTTTTTAATTCTTAGTAGCCATAAGCTCACATACAATGTAATACAACATTTTTAATAAATGACTTTTTTCCCTTGAAGAATTCATCTGTTTAGAAGGTAAACGCTAGAAAACAGTGTGCTCTTAAAATGGTGAATACTATTTACTGATAATATACATAGGTAGGATGAAAAGATATTTGAAGAGCTAAAGGTTAGTCTAGACTATTTTGACTGGTACCAGGCAAAATTATTAAACTGGTCTCAGTGTATTTTTCTTTATAAACATATTATTAGCAAACATCAAGTGAATATACATGGAGATAAAAATGTTTGATATGGAAAAGGCTCACTTGGGGAGTATGTAAGTTGATTACCTTTTACCTTTTAGATCACAATACAGCCATTTGGCCAACAATAATAAAGCATGTTGTTGTCACCAGTACTTGACACTCTACTTGCTCTATTTAAGTTTAACATAAAATTGAAGCCCCAAATGATCAAAACTAAATTAGATTACTGGGTTAGGTACCAGTACTTGGTCTTAGGGTTGTTTGACTGGCAGATAAATCTTGGGTTTTGTTGCTGTTTCTCTTTAAATTCTCACTCCTTGATATACTCTGTTGATATACTCTGTTGAATATTGATATATAAAATTGTCTTAGAATTTCAAATAATATTTTGAATAATCTACAGTCTAGACTCATTCACAGTTTGTGTACAATCTTTTTATATGTGTGCCTGTGCAACACAAAGAATGCTTTACAATGTTTTATCATTATGTACTACAATTTGTCAAACACACATAACATGACGTTGATTGGAAGCAAGTATTTTCTCAAAGACTGAACTGTCAAAACAAGGTTTCCTTGGTTATAGCACAACTATACTGTAGGAATTCAGTATGTATAACAAAATATAAAGGGTCTTACATTATGTTTCTAAGCCCAGTGTCAGTACTGTTTGGCTCAAGCTTTGCTTTGATGCTGTAGACAGGTCAGGACTGCTATGCTAACATCTGCTACAGTACAGAACATCGAATTCATTTTCAACATCAAACCAATATATTATGTTTGTTCCTGTGGGATTGATAGTTCAAGTTTGTTTTCTCTTTTTAGATAGCTGAAGTGTCTCAATATTTTCAAGTGGTGTGACAATAGTGACTATGGCACCTTTAAGGAAAATTGTCTTATGTAGCATAAAATACATTTCAATTACGTTGTAATGCATTAGGGGAAATAAAACACTTAAGATAACTTTTGGCACTGTTTCCTGAGTAGACGTAGTCTTCCTCCAGTTTCAGGTTTGAACATGTGCAGAGTGGTATGCCATCCATATGGATTTCTGAAGGGATTCTCTTAATAGAAACGGAGTCCTTGGTGACATGTTTGTGCCAACCGTCTGTTCAACAGTAGGCTGAAGTTCAGCCTTAGCCTCAGGGAGGTTCTCTTGGTCAGTGCAAACTGCATTAGGAGAGACTCTGCTCTTGACAGGTGTAAACCATATAAATTCCCCTGTCATTTGGCTTAAATTAATAAAGCTGAGAGGACAACCGCATTGAAATGCTTTGCCAGTGTTTTGGTATTCATTGTTTTAAAATAGCAAATGGCTCCTTCAGGCCAATATTATAGGATTAATGCATTGTTAGATTCTGAAGGCACACTGAAATAGTATAGGTACTAGCCACGTTTTTTCACAATCAGAAAGGTTTATCAGTAATAGAAATATGGAAAGAAGGTGGAAAATAATTAGGTTAAGAATTATATGGTGCATCATAATAGTGAATTCTAGCAAGATGGGCACTATGATTTTTAACTTTCTTAAGCTAAAAGATAACTGATATTAGTGAACTAGTTTGAACCAGGAGTCTCATCCTCCTTTAGCCACTATGATTGTAATTGGTTAGTTTAAAATTTGTTGTATATGTAAACTATATTTTATAGTTAATGCCAACAGTGTAATATTTCATAGCAATTTCTTCAATCAATAAAATTCAGTCCTTAGATTTCCTGAGAAAAAACATTTTGCATGCTAAGTGAATTTCCCCCATTTCTGAATGATTCAGAATACAGATATAACCAAAAGGCATACTTTTATACTTTTTGATATTTTCTTTCTCTTCTTTCTCTTAGAGTATCCTCTACTAATTCATGGTACAAATTAAAACTTGTAGTTTGGGAAATCTTTCTTAACTACTGCAATCCTTCAATAGTCTCAAATTTAGAAAGACTAGTTCCTTTGGCAGTTAGCACAGACTTTTAATTCTATGTCTGCTTGATTTGTCTTTGCTACATAACAAAATTTTGTCAATAAATCATATAGCTAATGCATTAGACTAATGTGTCTTGCTCTGTAATTTTTGTGGCATGGTGGTTAGGAATTTGCATTGTCTTGTCTTACAGAAGGGTTACCTTATCATTTATTAATAGAAAATCACAGTGACCTTTGAGGTGACTTGGAGAGCTCATACTTCCTTTAATTAGTGCAGGAACCCCTTCTGTGATACTTCTCAAGGATGCCAATCCATGTCCTCCTAGAACATTGTCAGGGAAAAAGAATTGACTACCTCCCCAGAATAGCGCCCTTCTGCATTCATGGGCAGGTCTTTGTACTGTGTAAAATTAGTTCCTCTTCTTTTATTTCCAAGTAGAGTCTCATGGAGCTAGTATAGTTCAAAGTATTTGTTGAATAGAGCCAAGCTTGGAAACGGTCCTGTGTGTCATGGTTCCCAGACACTTCATGTTTAAGTTGTTTTCACTGAGTATGTGGTCCCATTAGGGGAAGACAGCCTTTCGTATTTGCAAGCTTTTCTTGTTAGAGATTTATGACTAGACTGTACTTCTTCTTCATCAACATTTATTCTTTTAGCTATTTAAGATATCTTAATCTGGCATGTTCAAGTAAGTTAAATTTTCCTCGTCAATTCCATTGTGTATTTTTTGAAAACCATTTAATAATATTACACATAACCCGTGTATAAAACGACAGCTAGTGCTTCTTTTACTTTCCAATATTTCAAAGAATTTTACTTGCCAATCATTTATCTTGCTTCATTCTTTTTACCATTAATGAGATAATGCTGCCCAGAATGCCTCCCTGCAAAGCAACTGCCCATAGTGGTCAAGAAGTAGAATTACAAATCTTGATATTGTCATGAGAAATCCACAGTTACTAGGGATTCCTCCCATTCAATTTGACAGAGTGTTCAGGTACGATGTGTGCAGAACCAAATTTGAGAGAGAAGAAAGAGTGAGAGAGCAATAAGAGACTGGCCAATGTCTGTGTAAATAACTTCATTGCAGTTAAAGTGTTAAGAGATAAGCACTGCAGATGATATTTTAAGTTGAAATGGCACTCAGTGTATTACTGTGTGTTTCTTCAAGTCAATATATGCTATTCTGGGTATTCAAAGTGCATGCCACTTTTTCAGTCATCTTATAAGTTAAAAATATCACAGGTAAAAAAAGAATGCATTCTATACACCTAACTTACTCCATATCCCCGACTGTCATCACAGCATACTATAAGGTGTGCTGTTCACCATCATAATGTGTGACTGTGACCTATAGCACTCAACCCTAGGAACATCACAAGACACAGTCATACTGCACTGGATAATATAGGAAAAGGTCAAAATTCAGAAGGTTTGCTTCTTCATGCATATTTCACAGCAAATAAAAAAGTGTGTGTGGGGGGGGCTATTGTAAATCAGGAGCCACTATATTCTAAATCAGTAACATTCAGCAGTTGCTCGATGTTGCATGCCAAGAATAACTGCTGAGTGTCAGACAAATGCAGTCCTTAGTCAGTCAGTAACTATTCTTCATCTTCCATTCTCTTTTTATTCATGTTATCCTTCTGTGAAAATTCTGAACCAAGATAAGAATTATACACTTTCAATTTTGATAACTGATTTAAAGATAATGAAAACATTACAGAAGAAAATGGGTCTTGGGCCTAATGGGGCACAAATTGGAGATAGGTACCAGATTTTAAAATGTATACTGCATAGCATTCAAAATAAAGTAATTTATACTTAAATCTGATGATATTTTCTAAGCAGCAACATGGAAAGCCATCTTCATGTTAGACAGGAAATAATTTATTAGTCAGATGCTTTTTATCACAGAATGGTACTTACATAGCTTTCCAAGCAGCAATAGTTTCATCTAGACTATGTAATGGAATTTTGGTTTAAAGTGACATATCATTCTCAATTACAGTAAAATATTTTTACTGACATAAATCACTATGATAAAGGGATATGTTGTTTTTACTCAGTTGTTCACATTTCTGGCTTTTAAAAGTGAGAACATGCATACCTTCTTTCAGAGCACACCTTAAAATAGGGTTCAGTGGAGAAGTGAGATCAAATCCTGCAGTAAGAAAATAAAATAGCTTAAAACTTTATAATGCATATCATATACTCTAAATTTCATATGAGAATGTATCCTATTTTTAATGTCCTCATTTAGCATGGTTCTTATCATTTATTGAGTGCTACTATGAAACTGCTGAGCACCTTCTATGATGCTTCTCCCAAACTGCATACATAAATGTATTCTCCCATTCTTACATCTGCAGACATAGAGTTTCAGGCAAGCTCATTAGCTTGTTCAGTATGATAAGTGACACCATAATTTAAACTCAGGATTACCTGATTTCAAAGCCTTTGCTACCTCTAATCTCTTTTTCATTTGTCTAGATGTTTGTGTCTTCCAAATTAAGTTTGATGTCATTTGTGGTGCTTGGTGTAGGGCCCTGGGTTTGTGGATGCTTGGCAAGGTTTGTAACATTGAACTATACCCCCAGACAATACTTTTGCTACTTTTTATTTCATATTTTAATTAGATAATGTCTCACTAGGATTAAAAGAGGCAGCCTGGTAGCTTAATAAGCTTTTTTTGTAGTGGGTGGTGGTATAGAAAAAGAGATTCATCCACATATTGTCAGCTGGCAAAGTTGTTCAAAAATATTGAATCAACTTTGTTCACTTGCTATTCTGATCTACTGTCTCCTGATATGTGTATAATATCTTTTCTAAAACTGTTTATATGGGGGTTTTGTTTGTTTTTTGAGAAATGGTCTCACAATGTGGCTCTGGTTAGCCTGGAACTTGCTATGTAGAATAGACTAGTCTAGAACTCACAGAATTCTGCCTCCAAAGTTCTGGGAATATGGGCATGCACCACCACATTTGGCCTGTGTAATTCTTAATGCACTATTCTACTTTGGTTCCCTGTGGAAATTGGATACCTTGGACAATGCTATAACTGGTATGCTCTTTTTAGCACTGTCCAAGGACACCTTTCTAGTCAGTTTGCTTAATATTTTCTTGAGCACAATAATATACTATTGCTTAATTATATACAATACACTCAATACAAATTTAAATGCCCCATTTCTCAGCTTTCTATTGCTTTAGTATTGAGTTAATGTGTACTGGTATCCTAAAGCTTCACAAATGTATTATTTTACAGTTTAGTAGATCACAAGTTTGATACCGGTCTCAGCAGGCAAAAATGCAAGTTTTAGCAGGGCTGAGACTCTAGGGGAAATCTGTTTCCTGCTCATTTCTTGTCAGTGATTAAATGAAGTTCTCTGTGAGTGTAGGATTCAGGTCCCCATTGTCTTGCTGGCTATATAGCTGAAGGAGAATTTTAGCTTCTGGAGGGTAACTTCATTCCTTGATTTTTGACTCTCCTCCATCTTCAAAGCCAACAAGCTGAATCCTTTTTTTTTTAAATTACTCTCTGACCCACTCTATTTCTTCATATAAGGAGTTATGTGATTAGATTAGGCTACCTGAATAATACAAGACATTTTGACTTATCAAGGTCCATAATATTAGTTACTTTTTCATTGGACATGTTCACAACATGCTTTTGCCTTTAACATGTTCACAAGATTCTGGGATGTGAATATGAGATGTGGAACAGTCAGAGGGTGGACCAGGAGGGGAATAAAATCTGGAGTGTAGAAAGAGCTGAAGGGGTTTAAAACCCATAGGAGGATCAACAATTATCAACCAACCAGACCTCTTAGAGCTCCCAGAGACTAATCCACCAACCAAGGAGTACACATGGAGGGACCCATGGCTCCAGCCACATATGTAGCAGAGGATGGCCTTGTCGGAGCATCAATGGAAAGCGAGGTCCTTGGTTCTATGATGACTCGATAGATGCCCCAGTGTGGGGGAATCGAGGGCGGTGAAGTGGGAGTGGGTGGGTGGGTGGAGGAACACTCTCATAGAAGCAGGGGGAAAGGTGATGGGATAGGAGGCTTCCTGGAGGGGGGGAACCAGGAAAGGGGATAACATTTGAAATGTAAATAAAGAAAATATCCAATAAAAAATCTGGAGTGTAAAAAAAAAAGAAAATAAATGAATAAATAATAATAATTTTTTTTCAGGAAAAAATCAATTAAATTCAATACAATTACAATTTTTAATGTATTTTAGAATTATCATGCAATGGCATATAATTATGTGATTGATAGCCTTTTTTATGCCCTTCAATGCAAGGTTTCTGGTAGGAAAATGAGAGAGTATTGAAATCTGAGTGTTCCTTAATTACTAATTATTGAGTAAAGTCATAACAGCAAGTGAGTACTGTTTGTGCTTCTGTTCCTGAGTTTTAAACCTGATTCTTCAAGTTACTCAGGCCTGAAAAGCACTATTACTAAACTTGGAGTCATATGTAGGGAAGTTTTGAACTCAGATCTGGTTACCCAGCTCTCTAGATACCATCTTCTTACTAGTAAGGTAAATGGGCTTGATAGTATTTTCTCTTTCTTTTTATTCAATATACTCATTGTGCATGCATGCACATATATCATGGTGTGTTTGTAGATTAAAGGAGAACTTACAGGAATTGGTTCTCTCCTTTGGCATGGTTTGGATGAGAATGGCCCCCATGGGATCATATGTTTGAAAGATGAGTTCCTAGTTAGTAGAACTGTTTGTAAATGATTAAGAGAAGTGTGGCTTTGGTGAAGGAGACATGTCATATGTGTAGGCTTTGGGGTTTCAAAAGCCCCCACACCAGACCCTCTCACTTTCCCAACTTCTTCACGTCAGGATGTAAAGCTCTCAGGGACTGCTCCAGTGCCATGCCTGTTTGCTTTCTGCTATGATGATAATGGACTAACTCTCTAAAACTGTAAACATGCCCCAAATGTAATGATTTCTTCTATAGGAGCTGCCTTGGTCATGATGGTTCTTTACAGCAATAGAGCAGAATCTAAGGTAACTTCCAACGTGTGGATTCCGTGCATGAAACTCAAGGTTGTCAGGATTGATGGCATGCACCTTTTCCTAGTGAGTGAGCCATCTCACCAGCCACATATTAGCTTTGAAAGTTTTGAATACTGTATTATTAGATATTACATTTTTGAAATTGACACATTAAGAAAATGATAAATTAGGGTGTCAAGCTCAGGCCAGTGTGTGTATGTCATTCTTCTGCCCATGCTCTCCCTTCCTTTGTTCCTTTCACATTCATGTTTCTCACTGTAGGTGATTTTAAAAATCTAAAATGATGTTTAATTACCATTGCAAAGTCAACTAGTTTCACCTTTAGTTTCATTTCTGGTCTCAAAAGTATTACAATTAATGTTAAAGGCCAGTTTACAACAAAGCCTCAACTAGATCTCTCTTCATAGATATGTTCACTCATTTTCTCTTGTGCTGGGGTGAAATGTGGTCCCATTTAAGTTGCTCTACCTTATTTTGAGTGGAAATTCAAGATAATTGAAATAGAAGTTTGACGGATATATGTATATTCTAAGTTATAAACAGATTATCCAATTCATGATCTTTGAGAACAGCTCCTTGAAAGAGTGTGTATGCGTAATTATTTCGAAAAGAGTCACAGTTGTAAAGAAATTTGGAACTGTAATCAAAGTTTCATTTTAAGTAGACTAGAGATCTGGCTCATATTTTCTGTAGGTACGCTGTCAGAGTATTTAAATAGATACAACTAGGGCATGCTGCCTTAGAAATGTGTTGTACTGTCACATCATTGTAAACTTTGGCTTTGTTTCATATAATTAAAATACCAGGTTATATTTTTAATAGTTGATATTATTTATCAATCTAGCTTTAGATATAACCAGCTCTAAAGAAATAATCATTTTTAAATTATTAATTATATGTTAAATATGAACGGATTCCCACAGGGCTGGAGAAATGACTCGTGAATTAAGATCATTTATTGCTCTTCCAGAGGACCTGGGTTAGATGTTCAGTACTTACATGGCAGCCCACAACCTTCTGTAGCTCCAGTTCAAAGGCTTTCTATGCCCTCTTGTGGCTTCTGCACAAGTGGTGCGTAGACATACATGTAGTTAAAACACCAATACATACTTTTTAAAGGAAGGAAGGAAGCATGCATGCAAGCAAGCAAGCAGCCCTTAGGGACTAGAGAACAAATTTCAACTAAGTTTGGATATTGGTTTACATGAATGATACATGAAATCACTGGTAGATAATGGTAAGCATTTATTAACTTTAATTTAATCATTTAGTTAGTAATTGTTTTTCTGACTATGATGACTTACTAAGAAACTACCCTGCCTGATGTTTATATTCTTATTTCTTAATATAGTGCCTAGCATATAAGAGATGCCCCATAAATGCTAACTGTATGACCTTAGAAAAAGTTGCTTTCTAGACTACCACCCTGTGTAGTTAGTTCCTCTTCACATCATAGTATTGATCAACTTCATTGGAAATAGGTAGTATTACTTCATTGTCTTGTTAGATGTTAAGTTACAGCTTTCATGTCTAGGAAAGAAACTACCCCAAAATCCGGATTCTGTGCATCATTGCTGATAAATCCCATGGTGCTGACACAGACTGACAGTAGTTTCACTAAAAGCAATTAGCCGGGGACCAAAATATGTTTGCCATAGTAGGTTAGTTTGTAATTTTTTAAAGAAAATAAACTTGTAGTCTTTTTAAGGTAGCAAGTACTCTTAGCTTTAAAGGTTATTTTACCTATTACATGTCTTTTGTCTTAACAGGAAAAAACTTCTTCAGGCAGATTTATATTTTTTAAAATAGTTTATATACACTTAAATAATGTTGTGTTTTATGTGTGGGGTCTAATAAAAAGAGTGTCTGACCAAAAAACAAAATGAATTTGAATAATGCTTAAGAGAAAAAACTAACTTTGTGCTCATAAATCAACCACATTTCCTTATGTTATGAATTTTATACACAGAAGAGCTTTATTGTAGTTACAGAATCTTGACAGATCCAACATTGAAATTCTGTGATTTTCTTTTTAAAATATTTTTATTCTTAGAAAACTTCATAATTATGTACATAATGTATCTTGATCTGAAGAACCCATCACCCCTCAGTGACCCCTTCCAGTATCCTATGACCCATTCTCAACACATCTTCCTCTCAACTTCATGTCTTCTTTTTTTAATTGATTGATATTTTTATAATCCAATGAATTCAATTGATGTACTGTCCATGTGCATGTTGGTGTAGGACTCTCCACTGGAATATGGGAAACCTATCTGGTTACATGTTCAAAGAAAAGTGACTGTCCCTCCTCTAGCATGTCTCAACTGCCAGGAGCTCCTCAACTATGGGTGAAGCCTTGATAGCCCATCTCCTATCCTTCCTAGCCTTTTTTGCTTAGCCTGATCTTAGTCAGGTAACAACAGCAGGTACAGCAAGCATGTCATGTACAGATGAAAGCATTTCAAAACATCTTCCCTATCCCTTGGCATACAATCCCTTCTTGGACAATGTTCCCTGAGCCTTGGGTTGGGAAGAGATTGATGGGTGGCCTGTAGTAATTCTCTGCATTAACAACTGCCTACTATGATAGGGAGCTTCTCTGACCAAGGTTAAGATCCAGGCAAATCTATATGAGTCTAAAGATAAATAAAACATTTTTAAAATACTTTGATAATAATACCATTTAAAACAATGATAGTGGGTTGCCTTCTAGGATATATGATTTCCATAGCCATGAACTTGTCACCAGGTTTATAGTACCAGGCATAAACTCCCTCCTATGGAATAGAAGTCTCAAATCCAATCAAGAGAACAATTATCTTATAATAGTCATGCTACTATGTCACCAGTAGATACATATTTCTTGGCAGTTGGTACTGTAGTTTGCACATTCCAGCATTGAGTAGGACTGCTGATATACTCCCCATCTACCTCTCAACCTCAATAGTACCTTATGGCACTATAAAAGCTAGCCAGCAAGAAACAAGTTTCCTAGTTAGTTTGAAATTGATTTTTTGTATGTCCTGCAGCCAAAATATGCAGTATCTTTAGCAGTAGTAGTTCTACAGGGCAAAAAAGACGCAATAACCTGTGTTGATTTAGGGGTCCTCTGGTGTCTCTGTGACCAATAATAATTCAAAGGGTAGAAAGCTGTTCTTGGCAATGAGATTTTTATTTAATCACCCATGCCATGTGGAAACATTATCTACTCCTGAAGTGTACTTTTGAATACACATTTTAAAATATAAGTCAATATATAAACATCATTATACATATTTAAAAACCAGTAGGTTTTCAGAGTCTGAAGTGATGATTCATTGATTAAGACACACTGGAAACTCATTCAGAAGACCCAGGTTTAATTAGTAGGTTTTTTTTTTTTTTTTTTAAATCTAGTAAGTTTTCATAAGGCTTCTTCATACCTCTTTCGTAGTTAACCCATCTTCTACCACCTCCTTTTCTTTCATTTCCCTGAACATGCAATATGAAAGACCAGTCTGGAATACTGGAGACTACAAACTAAGTGAATTATTTCCTAAATATGTTTACATAAGATTGTTGTTTTTTTCCATACTACTTGGTTAAAGGTAGATAAAAGGTATAGCAGTGACTGATAAAAGCAATATAAAGCAAAATAGCTGTTAATTTATAAGTTTTATTTATTCTCTAATAAAGAATCTTTATTGTGAATTAATTGGGATGTTCAGTTAGTCAAGGTGGACTAGGCCCAGTTATCTTGGAGCCAAGAATGTAGGGCTGATTTTTTGTTTAGCCTATAGTGCTTAGCCAAATACCTTTGAAAAAAGAGTTTTTTGAGATATAAGATCAGTATCTAAGAAAATGCTAAAACATTTTGCATGTGAAATTGGTCATCATAAATATAGTGAATAAGGGTGATAAAAATGTTCTGGTGATGGGAGTTGACTTTTAGAATCCGAATTTTTTTGTTTTGTTTTTTGGTTTTTCAAGACACGGTTTCTCTGTATAGCTCTGGCTGTCCTGAAACTTAATCTAGACTAGGCTGGCCTCGAACTCAGAAATCCACCTGCCTCTGCCTGCCAAGTGCTGAGATTAAAGGCATGCGCCACCACTGCCTGGCTGAATCCGAAATATTTTATCCATGGCTCTTATAAATCTGAAATATTTTATTCATGGTTCGTTTGGATGCATA
Organism: Uromys caudimaculatus; assembly: GCA_028551405.1. NCBI lineage: Eukaryota > Metazoa > Chordata > Mammalia > Rodentia > Muridae > Uromys > Uromys caudimaculatus. The sequence continues at coordinate 83,600,932 of CM052722.1, read as the reverse complement.
ACAGGATATATTTGAGATTCTGAAATTTGTTCTGATTGACTAGGTTCCATCATTGGGAATCATTAAGACATAAGTAGTCAACTTCATTTTTATGTAGAATACGGCAGGCATGTGAAAAGATCACATTTTGAAGATTTAAAACTGTTACATTTAAGGAATGGCTCATGAAGATATAGTAAAGGTTGATAGGTACCATTTTCCAACCAGTGGGCAAACTTAACATGTCATTAGTATTCTCACTTCCCCAATGACTCATTTTTTTCTATGTGCTTCTCACCTACTCTGATTGTCATAAGTTATAATTTGCATATGAAAAACTGTTTAATGTTCTGTATAGAAAGGAAAGAAAGAAGGATTCTGCTCCATTATCTCAAATTAAGGTGATATTGTATTACTACTTTACAACATGGAGGCAATATACTGATATACATAAATAATGAAATAATAAACGTAAGTTGAATATAACTGGGAAATCTAGAAAGTGGTTGAACTTTTCACACCCCCCCCCCCCAATGGACTAGTGCTACTCCGTTTCCCCAGTAGATCTGTCTTGGTTGCTAATTTGCTTTCGGTTTATGGGATCTGCCTTCTAAATAAATATTAAGTTTGTATAACTTGAGTGTTTGAATATTTAATAAAGTAGAATTCTAGGCATTTGAAACCCAGTTTGTTCATAGTATGGGTCTCTTATTTAAATATGTCACTAGAGTTGAACAATCCCCTGTAAGAAAAAAAAAAAGGTTTTAAAGAGAGTTGGCTTGATATTGAAGAAGCAGGAGAGTCTAATCCAATTTCTTTATTGGGGATTAAAGCGAGAGAAGTTAAACTCACTGCTGCAGGTATACTGAGGCTTCTTGATAGCCTGGCTTGATTGATTAATGGCTGGAGGTTAGAACATTCTGCCAAAAGGTTTGGGTGTTACTAGAGGACAGATTCTTTGTCCTCTATTTAACTGATAGTAAAAGAGTATTTGCTGTTTCTCTCAACTGACTTCTACATGTTGTGATTTACTTAGCACCAATACCCCGTCTTAATTAGTATTTCTATTGCTGTGAAGAGATAACCAGACCACAACAACTCTTTTAATGGAAAACATAAGTGGGGCTGTCTTACAGGTTCAGAAGTTTAGTCTGTTATCATCATAGCAGGAAGCATGGTGGCATACAGACAGACATGATGCTGGAGAGCTGAGAGTTCTACGTCCAGATCCATAGACAGAAGGAAGAGAGAGACACTGGGCCTGGCTTGGACATTTGAAACTTCATAGCTTATCCCAGGGACACACAAGGCCATAGCACTACATCATGGCCATACCTCCTAATGTCACTCCACAAGCATTCCTATATATGAGTTTATGGGGGCTATTCTTATTCAAACCACCGAAACCTCCATGTGCAATCTGTCATATTTTGTAGCTGTCTAAAGGCAATGGACTCGTTGGATGAGATATTTTCTATATGCCAGGAATGGAATAAACATTCATTAATTCATTTCTTCACTTATGTTTTATTTCCGAATATGTAGTGGATTCTATTTGTTCTTTATCATCTACAATTCATCCACCCACTTACCCATTCATCCATCCATCTTTTCTTCCACCTATTCACTCACTACCTACCTACATGCTCATCTGTTTGTCACCAAAATATTAAAAATGTGAAGAATAAAAATAATATATAAACCATGGTTTTTAAATAGAATAAATTTTGATCAAGGTATGTGAAACTTGATGTAATTTAATTAGTATTCATGTATTAAATGAGAGCAGAACAAAGTCTTAAAATATGATAGGGTGAAAGCAAAATCATTAATTTTAGAGTTGTTCAAGGACAGGATTGAAATATTCAGTGCAAATGCTTTTTGGTTCGGATAATTAACTTTCATCCTGTTACAGTTATCTAATGGAGTATCATTTGTCATTCCATTTGTCTAGCCCAATTCCCTCATCTGTGTCATAGTGCTATTTTTGTGATCATGATAGTCAGCATTGGAATTCAAAATCTGTTCTTTTAAATGCTGGTATCGGTAATGTAAAATCCTTCCTAAATTTGATCTGAATTATGATCAAAGAAGTACTACTCTTTCTTCCTATATTAGTACATAATTTTACCATTGTTATTGTTTTTTTTATGAAACTAGAGTGATAAAAATAGGTACTTTTATTTTTTAAATATATACTTATTTTTAAAAGATTTATCTTATTTTCTTATTTATGTATTGGTGCTTCTCTCTTTGTGTGTGTGTGTTCATGCACTCTCTTTTTCTGTGGATGCATGCTTGTGCACACACATGTCCCACATTTGTGCAACTTCTTCTTTTAGAGGTCAGGAAAAGGTGTTAGATTCCCTGGAGTTGGAGATATAGGCAGGTTTCAACTGCCCCATGTGGGTTCTGGGGATCAAACTCAGGTTGTCTGGAAGAGCAGCAAAGAACTCTTTACTACTAAGCTATCTGTAGCCCTACTTATTATCAGTTTTTGTGGGGTGAGGATAAGGTCTTACTGTGTTGTCCAGGCTACTTTTGTCCAACTTATAGGCTCAAGATGTCCTTCTGTTTCAGCATCCCAACTAGTTGAGGATACAGGCTTGCATTGCTAAAAACAGTTTTATTTTTAATTTTGTAAATGGCATATTAGTAATTATACATATTCATAGGATTCACTGTGATATCTCTATATACACATAGAATGTATACTGATCAGAACAATGAAATTGCTATATCTATCTAACCCTGGACACTTGTTATTTCTTTGTTTAGAGAATATTAAAAACTTCACTCATAGCTACTTTTAAGTCTTCAGTTAGTTCTCGTCAACTATAGTTATCCTATATTGTAGATTATTAGAGGTCATCACACTGAATCATCTGGACTTTGTACCTACTAACTGTTGCCTCACCATCATCCTTTCCCACACTCAAAGCAGGGGATTTGGGATGCAATTAACTAAATCAGAAAATTACTTTTATGGTCTTTTCTAGTATTTATAAAATAAGCTTTTAAATGTGAATTATTGTACAGTCTCCACTCTGCTATTTTTAACTTTTAGCCCTCATGTAATGGAAACAATGTTGGCTCTAGGTTTAGACATGGGTTTGGATTCATAGTTATGATATGTATGTGAGGCATTAAACTCCCCGGGCTTCAGTTCCCAGTCTTGAAAGTAAGACTGTCATGAGGATTAAGTATCATATGAGAATGTGCCTGGCACAGTGCCTAGTACATAGCAGGTGCTGACTGAATGATCTTATTCCTATGTTATTATGAACATGAGCTACTTAGTCATGTAAATTCTATTTCAAATATGGTAGATATATGCATTTGAGAATTGTGCACAATAATTTTTCATTTTGAAATGCCATTTTGACATATTTTTATCACCTTGATTATTTTTCTTTTTCTGGATGCTTGTATTATCACAGCAGAAATAGAATATTGAAAACAGCAGCTATTGATAAAAATAAAAAATATTGTTTATTCTAAATGTTTGTATTAGTATAGCCATTTATGATCAATAATAATAGACTTAACATATATGTTATAAAATTACAAATAACTCCCAAGGCTTTGTTTTTCTGATTCCTTTCAAGCCTAACCTTATCAAGGAGATAAGTTCTCTATGTTTTTCTTAGCCAGCACTTAATTTATGCCTTACTAACACAGGACACCATGGTGTTTGTAATTTTTTCATATAATAATACTGCAAATTTTGTTGGAAAAACCGATATTTCAATACTTAAAGTATTGCTGATACCTTTCATTTTTTTAAAAAAATGTATTTTAAAATAGATTTTTTTAATGTTATGCAGACTGATTTATTTTAAAAATGTTAACTTCAGAAGTTGGAAATTTTGTTCCTGATTTTTATTTTGTAGTTCCCTAATTTTTCATAATGGAGAGAGATAAAATGAATGAATATGAATATGCAAATGTTTCTGATTTATCATTCAGTTTTTGTTTAGGGTGGATGGAAGAGAATAAAAAAATCTATTAATATCTTTAACATTCAATTCATACTTCAAATCTATCCGAAAACTAATGGGAAATGGCTTCTATCATCTTAGTTTTTGATTCATTTCTCAAGAGTGGAAGGAAATACCTTGACAGATTTAGCACTCAAATTCAAATGAGTATGAGAACAGGTGGCAAAATTTTTCCTCCACCTGCTATGCAACTTTATCACAAGAAATGTTTCATTTAGCAAATGCTGCTGCTAGCACACACTTCTCTACTTCAGAGCAGACAAACAAATGGAGGGAGAGTACTTCTTTGAAGAAAACCCCTTTCTTGATTTTCTTTTAAAACTGTGAGTTTGAAATCTGTCTTTTCTTTTCCTGGGGCTGGGTTGTGGAAAGGATGAGTCATTGACTAGATTAACTGGCTTGCTTTTATGGTACTGCAAAACCCTCTATGACTGCCTCATATGTTGTCTTGTTGGTGCTGCTGTTCTTCTGTGCTCACCCACTGGCAGGAGAATTTGGTTATGATAATGTTATTGATCTTGGACCTTAAAAATATTTGTGCTATACTTTAAATAGTAACTTAAGAGACACAAGTGTTTTTTGTGAAGCTGTATTATTACAGTATACATTAGATTTAATATGTACGTGGAGGGCTGGAGAGATGGCTCAGCTGTTAAAGGCTAGGCTCACAACCAAAAATATAATATGTATAACGAAATGATAGCAAGCCAAAAGTCACACTGTGAAATTGACCAGTAACTGAATGGAGGGAAACAATAAAGCTGCTGTTCATATACTTTACATTTTATTCTGATTCATGTTTTTTCTCATGAGTTCCAAGTAACGCAGGGATGTTTAAAGCAGACTATTTCCTTGCAGCATACCATGCTGTTTTTTATTTGGTGTAAGCTAAAAGTTAATCTGCCAATATAGTTGGCATGCAAAACTTCCCTACTCAGGAAAGTCATGTGGTTTTAATGTATTCTCATGATACTAGTTTCAAAAAGTACTAAAATGTTCCCCTTTTCCTTGACAGTGAAATGTCACCTTCCCTGGCTTTTGCATTTAAGATGTATTTGTGGATTGAAGTGATAGAAGTCAAGAAAATGAAATGTGCATTTTATAACTTACCAAGATGATACCTCAATTTTCAACACAATAGCAGGTTTTAGTGAACTTAATCTTTTGGATGTAGAGATAGATTTAGGACTGCTTAGAAGGAATTTGTGAGTTTGGACTCAATGCAAATTAGATGTGTTCCCCCCACCCCATAAAGCATACCAACCAATGTGATTGGCATAGTAATTTATAAGAATATTCAGTTCTTTCTAGAACCTTGAACAAATGAACTTACTGATCACTGTTCTGTATTGGAAATGTTTTAACAAGATTCACAGAGCACTCCTTTCGTGGCAGTCTCCTAGGACATAGATGCAATTTACAATCCTTCATTATCATAAAAGAAAGAAAGAAAAAAGACTGGTCTAGTAATTTTTAGAAGTCTTTTTGTCAAGTATCCATTTGGATGAACAGTTCCACGTAGACCTCAGGGATTTCATGCATGTCTGCACTAGTAATTTTGAAAGTATGCCTTGTGTTCTATGTTTTGATAATTTATAGGTTTACAGATAGATACTTTGTGTTGATTTGCATGCTCAGGGATACTGAAGAAACTGAACATTTTTATTTGGTAACTATTTGTACATCTGTCTATATGAATTGTGCATTTGTATTCATTTACATGAGTTTTCCCTGAGGTTTTTATGGAATATGGAAAATTTGATATTTGATTACAATGTTGACATTGCCTTGTTAACAAAGAAACAATTGCTTAGACTTTTTTATTTTTCTTCAGACAACAGTGTAAGTAAATACACTACTGCGTGTTCAGTTTTTCATGTTTGCATTTGTTTTAGTAAAATGAATCAAGATGCCTCTACCTCTAAACTAATCCTCTTCAAAAACCAATGATTATTTTCTTTGAGTAAACAGCTTTGGCTGATTCATGCACATTTTATGAAAGATTGGTTTTGTATTCGCGTTGGTTGTTTTGAAAATAAAAGGGGTTCAGTGTACAGGATTTGTTTGGCAGCCATATGTAGACACTAATGTAGCAGAAAGTTTTAGAAAAACTGATAAAGACATTATCTACTCTAAATAACCTTTAAGTATTTATGTAATTATAGAGTTTGCTCAAGATTTGCAGGATTGTAACTTATTATGATAATAAATCCAGTTAACAATTGTTTTAAGTAGAATTAAGAAATTGATATTCCTATAGAAAATATAAAAAATCTCTTCTATATAAATTATTTTATAAACCTTAGAGCTATTATCTACTGATCTGTTGTAAACACTTGAGTTTTCAAAATGTTAGGAATGAGGAGAGCTGAAGTATTCTGTTAGATGGCTTAGAAGATGTAGTGGTAATTAATAATCCCCACTGGGTTTTTTTTTTAATGCTAACCTTACTTTGTGGAGTCAAGCCAAGGGTTGGGAAATATTTAAAACATGAATTCCTCAAACACTTCATGTGGAAGTCAACCCCTCTGTAGCAGGGCTTCACAACCTTAGCAACATTGACAATTTTTGCTGGAGAACATCTTTGGCATACAGAACTGTCCTGTGCACTGTAGTTTTCTCCAGCAGTATCTCAAGCGATGACAAGTACTTTCCTACCCCTCCCTCAGTTGCTACAGTGAAAAATGTCCACAGCCATTGTTAGAGATTATGTGCATGGTAGGGGCAGGAGTTGGAAGCAAAATTCTGTCCTTTCTTCTACCTTTTGAGAACCATTGGCATGCATATTGTTTTAACTAAATGACTTGAAAACATTTTTAAGACAAAAATTTTTGTCTGATAAACAATCTCTTAATATAATGTGATGTAAATGTGGTCTGGGCTTCACAAAAAGAGAAAGGTATTACCTCCATTAAGTGTTGAAGAGCAATGCTCTTCTTTGCAGTCAATAAACTTGGTCTCCTAAGAAGGTTGACATGACATGTACTGTTACTGGTGCAGAAATAATAGGGGGTGCTTTGAATGTTAAAGATTCAGTTTCCTCAGTATTCTAGAAGTCAAGTATGAGGGCTTCTTCAGCTTTTGAAACAATTAATTAGAAAGCTAGTTATCTCCCACTGCCACAAAAGGGTTGTATTTTCATACAAGCCTTCTCAATTTTGAGAGCAAGGGGCAACTGAAAAATAAACAAGTTGCTATCTATAGTTTATTCAAAGAAGCAACTTCTAGAATATGTCATAAGTACAGAGCAGCTCCGACTTTTACCCCTGTCCTTGTTGTAAAACAATAATTGATGGTCATTTAAACACTGCATGATAAAGAAATGTCTTTGGAATGATTCACAGAAATGAGATTCCATATTCAGCTACAGGACATAAATTAAGCCTCTCATGCCAGGCTGTGTGTAAGAAATATAGAAATTAATAGCACAGTCTGCTTGAATTTGCTATTAAAAACCTTTTAGACAGATAGGTATTTTCTAGGTAGAGACATGCCTCACCATCTATCTATTTCTGACTTTTCCAATTGTTTCTATAAATTCTAGTGCCTGTCTACAAACATGTATATGAGTATTTTATTTATATAGTATATCATTCTTTTTAAAGCTATTTCTGAAACTTGAATGGAAGGCTATGTTCATTTTCTTTAATGCTTGTCAAAATCTTATTTGAACTATTCTCTATTAAATATCAATGAGAGATGAATAAAACATAGTTATATATTATTAATTCATGTTCATTATATTATGGCTCTAATGTCATTAAGAAGAATTGATGTGATCCTTAAGGCAAGAATTTCTGCTAATTATTACAGGATTTAAAAGCACTTGATTGGTGTCAGTATTCAAAATGCAACATCTTTGTGTATAAAGTATCTATAGTATTATAATTCTTTCTAATTAAAATAGTATCTATAGTATTATAATTCTTTCTAATTAAAATTGAGCAGCTCAGGTTATAGATATTATAGGAAAAAGGTAAAATCTTTGATATTGGATGGTCCAGTTAAGAATCAAATAATTTAAAATTCTGGAAGTTATATAGATAGAAAAATTGAAGTAGAAAAATTCAAGTTGATGATTTTTCTTTTCCTAACATCTACTTAGCAGTATCTATCATGAATGTACAAACCAAACTAATTCAGAGCCAAGGACTCCTTGTTCTTAGGCACATGATCTAGAAAGCATGTTAGCTATCTAGAGGTAACAATACAAAAGGCCTCTTGTAAGAAATAATGACAGGTCATTTCAGGGTGGTCATTTTTTAGTGTAACCTTAGGAAAGCCCTTTAACTATCAAAGGTTTCATTATACTTTCTGATAATTAAGTAACTGTACATTCTACAATCCTTTCTATGTCCCGTGTATGTATGTATGTATATATATATATATATATATATATATATATATATATACACACATACATATATATTATATTAAACAGTATATATGGATGGCTTACACTTATGTTATCCATTTCTTTGAAAAAATGGAAATGTTATTAGAATATAGTTATTTCTATAAACAGTCTCAAATCGAGAAAAGAGAGCTAGTGTCTTCTATCTTAAAGAGACAGAAGCTGAACCCATGAAATCTCAATAGTATGGCTGCCTAAACAAGACCTACTTGGATATGAAATTCTCAAAATTGAGAGAGTTAAAAAGAAATGAGTGTGAGAATGAGAACAAAAAGTAGATATATTGAAGACAGATTCAGCCTTTTGTGACACCAACTACACTAAGAAAGGGTTGAGTTTTTCATGGTAGTGTGAGTGAATGCAAAATTATTTACTTTGTGATGAGGAGGAAGTCATTTGATAGCTTAGCTAAGCTGAGCTAAGCTGAGCTGCCCAGATGTTAAGGAATGGGCTCTTTCTTTCACAGAAGTTCACTGTGCTATGGATTGGTATGAGATTAGAATCCAGCACATTGCCTAGTTAGACTGTCAGCAGCAGCTGACAATTTTGCTAAATAGTTTCACTATTGTGAAATATGTATGTTTTAATTTTCCCCTTACTTTTGATTTAAAATATTTCAGATCACTTGTGGAAGAGGAAGACCAGCACTTGAAACTGTGCCTTGGAAGTGAAATGGGCCTCTCTTCGCATTTGCAGTCTTGCAAGGCAGGAAGCACCCGCATCTTCACCAGCAACAGCCACAGTTCTGTGGTGTTACAGGTAATCTTGACTGTTCTTTTGGCAGGATTTGTACACATACAAAACCTTCCAGTTTTGTTGGTTGTTGTTTTGGGGTGCAGTATTTCAGAAATTGGGAAGGCTGTTAATGTGTGGGGATGGGAAGAGAAGGTACATGGGAATTTTCTGTTGTCAACTCATCTCTTGATGTTTACATAAAATTTCTCAGAAACAGAATCTATTATTTAGAAAAATAAATAAAACCCCACCAATGTAGAAATCTTGAATTAAAAAATTCCAGGTTTTCTTGAGTTTAAAAACTGAACTGTTGATGCAGTTCAGTTTCTGTTTTATTTGTGTAAAGAATGTCTTGCTAGTATGTCACATTCTTTTCTAAATTTATTTTTTAAAATTATATTTATACACACACACACACACACACACACACACACACACACACACACACACACATTTTTACATCATTTCCTACCACTTCTTCTTCCTCCCTAAAGAATATCATGTTTGCTAACATTGACTCTCTAATCTCTATTAATCTCTATTGTATAAGCCAAAGTAAAAATCACAAGTTTCCTATTCTAAATATTCTAGTTTCTTATCTCTCCTACAGCTTTCATTGCCATAGTTCTAAATAGAACGTTTACTTGATATCTCAGTTCTCATTGGCCAGAGTAGGTACAGGATTAGGGATGGAGACTGCTGCAAGTAATCCCATTCATAGGTATAAGAGTTAATAACTAACATGAAAGGGGGGACAGAAAATAAAAGGAACACAAGTCACAGAGATTTGGAACTATTTTGGATGGACATTGATATTCCAAATGACCTTACTGACCTCTTGGTGATTGATCAATTAGAGAACAGTAGAGTCCTTGATGACCATAAGTACCTTCCAGATAGAACTAAAATCTGCCAGTCTTTTCTGCTAGGTAAGAATATATATCATTTTAAATAATACTTATAATAAATAATATATGTAATATGAGTATATGTATATATAATCTTTCTAAATAATAAATAATATATGTAATATGAGTATATATATATAATCTTTCTAAGTGTATCTTAAAACTTAATTTTACTAGGTGGATTTTATGAATATATTTGATCAAGAACAACTACCCTGAAGTAGTCATAATATTATGAAAGATGATGCTTATATTTATTTCATGATCTCTGTTTAGTATAGTGTCTCTAGAATAAATTTTTCTTTAAAATGTAAGTCCTGGGCAAGGCATGTCTATATTACCTTTTCTTTCCAATCTTTAAAATATGGGAGGGAGGTTTTAAAGTTTGTTGTCCTTTGGATGTCCTCAACAGAAATATGAGGGTCAGGGAGGAAGATGGTTCAGTCTTTTGGCACCTTGATACTGTATACATAGAATAAATGTTGGGTTTTCTGGCCCATGTAAGAAGAACTAAGGGGTTACAAAAGTATCAAGAACATAAGAGAAAATAATGTGCTACTCTAATGTCCTTGTACTAAAGAACTATTTTAAAACAATGAGGAAAAGCTCCAATGTCACATTCATGTCTTTAGGCCACTCATTGTAACCCTGCTAATTTTAATGTGTTAAACTGAGAAGTGATCACTACTATAGTTCATAGCTATGGCTCCCAAATTTTAGTGCATGTTAGGATCATCAGAATGACTTGTTAAAACTGAGCACCGACCTTCAACCCAGAGATACTGAATCAAAAGTCTTGGGTATGGCCTAGTAATTCCTATTTCTAGCAACTTTCCAGGTGGTACTTTAACCCAGAGAATATACAGTGCTCACCCAGTATCCACAGGAAATTATTTCCAGAACTCACCACAGGGACCAGAATCTTCTCAAGTTCATTGCATGAAATAGCATAGTGTCTCCCTATAACCTGAGTATATCCTCTGTATACTTAAAATCATCTCTAGACTATTGACTTAATACAGTTTAAACTCTATGTAAATAGGTGCTGTATTGAATTGTTTAGGGACAGATGACATGAATGAAAGTACTGAAATAATCATGTTCAGTATATTTGCAACCATCCTAGGGTGGACTTTACAGTTCATCCTCAGTTGTTGAATTTTCAGATAAGCAACCCACAGAATACAATGAGTATGTACAGTAGCACCACTGTATAGAGGCAAGAATCTTCCTCTTCCAAGAAAAAATGGAATCTTTTCTCTATGGATGAATAGATAAGATGATAGAGAGATGCACTATAAGTCATTGTTACAACAGAGGAATATTAAAAATAGCTTATATTTTTCCCATTAAGGTTTTTTTTTTTGCCATTTAGTCATATATTCTTTTGATTCAGTACACAGATATATTCTACTTTTTTGTTTATTTATTTTAAGACAAGATCTTGTTCTGTAGCCCAGGATAGCCTGAAGCTCACTATGTAGTCTAAACTGGCCTTGAACTGAGGCAGTCATCCTATGTCAGCCCCCCAAACAGAATAAATACAGATACATACAAATGGCTGAAGAACATTTTTAAAATGTTCAACATCCTTAGCCATGAGGGAAGTGCAAATTAAAACTACTTTCAGATTTTATCTTAACCCAGTCATAATGGCCAAGATCAATAAAACAAATGACCGCAGATGCTGGTGAGGACGTAAGGGAGGAGGGAACACTTATTCCCTGCTGGTGGGATTACAGACTGGTAATCACTCTGGTAAGTCGCTTTGGATATCAGTGTAGAGCTTTCTCAAAAAGCTGAAAATCAATCTAGCACACAATCCAGCTATACCACTCCTGGGTACTCAAAGGATTCTACATATTACTATAGAAATGCTTGCTCATCCATGTTCACTGATGCTCTATTCATAATAGGCAGGAAATGGGATAGACAACCAAAAGTATGCATTTACACAATGGAATATTATTGAACTGTTATGAAAAATAAAATTGTGACATACATAGATAAATAAATGCGTGGAACTGGAACCAGTCACCCTGAGTGATAAAACCCAGAGCCAGATAGGCAAGCACCACATTTTCTCTCAGGTGTAGATGTTAGTTACAAGTCTTTACATATGTGTGTTTATTTTGCAATACTCACAGAATTTAGGTAAATAGTAGGGGGCCATATGGAAGAAGGGAATCTTTCCAGGAAAGGCAAATAGCATATAGTGAGATAGAGGGGCAAAGAGGAATAATGAAATAAGAAGGATTAAATGGAATGGTGTATGGGAGGTCAAAGTGGACGAGGGAATCTAGGGAGGGAAAACAAATACTAGAGGCCTTTTGAAAAAGCCATATGGAAAGCTACTACTGTAGAAGCATCCTAAAATATATACATAATACATACACAAAAAAACAGATTTAAGTGACATTATTCTATAACTGGGGGACAGCACTCCAACTAGACACTGTGTGCTAGGAAATAAAAACCAGGACCTGGTTATTTTTTTGAGTTTGGGGATAGTGATATCCCAAAGACCCCTAAACATTGTAGATTGCCTTTGCTCTTGGCTAGCCTCCAGAACTTGATTGCCAGACCTAATTGATGAAAATACTACATACATGAGTCATAAAACACGGGAAATTAAAGCAAGTATATATACCTGGAAGCTTTGCCCCTGCTGGTGAGAAGGTGTTATGCAATCTACTGAAGGAGAATAACAATCCTCAATGTTACTCAGTTGTGACCTCTGTGGGGTACAGTAATGACTTTCCTGGCAAGATACTGCACAAATGTTAGGAGTACTAATGTTTTCTTGGCTATAAGACTCACTCCAGGAGATGGAGCCCATACTTGAAACTGTTATTGGTGCCAATACCCACTGCCTGTATTGGTCTTGGTCCATAGGAGAGAATATACTACTATTTTTCTGCTAAAATGACACAGTGTTAAAACAACCTATCCTAATGACCTATTGCTATACTCACAAATGAGTGCAAATCTCAACCCTCACCAGAAAAGCTACTTCTTTCAGTAGCTTTGAGAGACCAACAACTGATCACTGTACAGATAAAAACAGAATAAAGAAAAAATTTTACACCTAAATGGGAAATCTGTGTCACACCCTTCCCACAAAGTTTCAAGAATCATCAAGAGTGTAAGAGCCAGAGGCAGAAGCTGTGGGTGACTATGAAGAAATGTTTTCCAGACTCAATAGGACAAATGCACATTTGAACTTACAGTAATTCTGACAGCATGTCCAAGACCGGTGCAAACTCAAGACAGACAAAATCCTAGCATGCAGGGGGACTGAGATCAGTACAAAGTCCCACCCCTAGCTGAGGGCTTATTGGCATTTGATAGCTGCAGAAAGAGCTTTGTTTTCTTTAGAAAAAACAATAAGTTTGCTTTGTTTAATAGTGTGAGCCATGATTAAACAAGCCACACTCTAGGGCAGGCCTCACACATGGGCTATGCAAATTGAAATTGATGAGTTAAAGGAGGAGGAAGAAGAGGAAGAAGAGGAAGAAGAGGAAGATGAAGATGAAGAAGAAGAAGAAGAAGAAGAAGAAGAAGAAGAAGAAGAAGAAGAAGAAGAAGAAGAAGAAGAAGAAGAAGCAAAATTGGGTGCTTAGAGAGGTGTGGATAGATCTGGGAAGAGTTTGGAGAGGAAATGTATTAAAATACATTGTATGAAATTCTCAAAGAATTAATAAACTATTATTTTTTAAAAGTATGTTCTCATAAACACATTTTTAAGACCAAGCACTAACAGGGAATCCTTTTCTATCTAATTTTGGATGTGTGGTTGTCAAGGGAATAAGCCAAAGAAGTGTTTAATACATAAATGTTGTCACTGTGTTAAAATTAGCAACAGTACAAACTCCAGCTTGAGAGGGGTGATTGCTCCGTGGGGAGCAAGGAATTCTTGCCCTGAATGATTACACATTTCCAAAATGTAGTGAGATAACTTGGTTCGTATAGTGCAGCCCAAACTAGAATTCTAAGTATAGTATTACTAGCTTGTTATCTGACTTTGAGAAAATCATTTATCTTCCTGGACCAGTTTCCTTGTTTGTAATCTAGGTGAAATATATGAAGATTAAGTATCACAATTTATGGGAAAGTGAAATCTATGGTAAATATTTGTTTTCTTTCCACCCAAGCTAAACAGAGAAGATGTCAGGGAAACTGTAGCTGATCAGAAGTGATGGGTACACCAAATAAGGTATCCATCTGGTTGGCCTGAGTGACTCCAGAAGTTTAGTCATCTTTATTAAATAGGCTACAACAAATTAGGCTGTCAAAGTGCCTAGAAAGACATTTGATATGTAATCAGCTTGGATTCTTAGACCCTTGAACAAATCCCAGAAGAATCCATGATGGAATTAGCAGTACAAATTACATATACCGATTTAAGAAGATTACCTAGAATTAGCTTAAGGAGTGATTGTTAAAGTCAAGGATAATCTCATTGCCCCCATTTCTTGACTACTTCTGCATCTGTGCTTACTTCCTTTGTTTCTTTGACTTCTCCTTATTATGGTGGGTTGATACTGTCTTTCTTTTACTGTGCAGTCCTATGATGATAATTCTTGGTTTCATATGCATCAGATACATTTAACATTTAAATGAGAGCTTTATTGAAATGAAATTCAAATACCATATAATTAACCTAGTTAAAGCATTTCATATACATGAAGTAAAAAATATATGGTCTTTGTGACTCTTTTTTTTTTAGTAAGACTATGAAGTTACATGCATCCAAGTTATAACATGCAATATACTCTCTTTCTTTCTATGACCAAACAATATCTCATTGTGTAGATATACTACATTTTATTCATCCATTTGTTCATTGATGGGCACTTGGTAATTTCTAGTGTTTAACTTATGCACAAATCTGTTGTTATTATTATTTATTTACTAATATTCTAATTTCTTTTTGGTATGAGTCTAGGAATAGAATTTCTTGGTCCTATGGTAATTGTATGCCTAAGCTTTTGAAAAATTGCCAGTATTTGCACTATTTTATATTTATTTGCACTCTGATTGTAGACAGTATATATATATATATATATATATATATATATATATATATATATATATATATATATATATATATATCATGCTCCTTGACATGTAGTATAGTAAAGAAAGCATGTAGTATATTCTCCTTGACATTTCTTCATTTTGTTTTCACATTATGTCCATCCGAGAAGGTGTGAAATACTACTTGTGGTTTTGATTTGCATTTCCCCAATCACTAATTATGTTGAACAGCTTTTCACTTGTGCTTATGGTCATTTTATGCCATCTTTGGAGAGATATCTATTTTGAATTTTGGCCCAGTTCTTAATTGGTACACTTATCTTTTTAGTATTCAATAATAAATGTTGTCTTCTATAACATAGATACAAATACTTACCTGATAAATGGTTTGCCAACATTTCTCACAATAACTTCAGTCTTATGTTTCTTCATTGTTCTGTAATAGCTATGTCAATTTCTAATTCATTCAACCAGTTACCCCTTTCTTTGGCTTTAGCATAGAAGAGTTTGTTTTTTTGACTCCCTCAAAATTTACACCATTCTTTCATATATCTTGGTTCTTATTTCTCTTTCCTCTCCCTAGAATGCCCTTTCTTTTCTTTATTCTATTTGCTTATTTCTATTTATTCATAATGACTCATCTTAAATGGTACATTTTGGCAACATCCTTCTACTTTTGCTTTTGGGAGTACTTTTTTTGCATTTAGGTTTATCAGACATATAAAACAATAGTATATGTATTAACGAGTAGTATTATTGGTATATGATAGGTTGTATAATGCTTAAATAAAATTAAATATGTCTCCTCAAATATTTCCCATTTCTTTCTGGTAAAAACGTTTTAAAAGTCCTTCCTTCTAGCCTTTCAAACTTTGTGATAAATGCTTGTTATCTATAGGCACCCTGCTAGGCAATAGTACACCAGAACACTTTATTCCTGTCTAACTGCAGCTTAAACCACTGATCTATTTCTCCCATCTAAGCTATTTTGTGACTAAAGCAACTGCCGTCTTCTACTATATCCATATAATTCAGCCCTTAATGAATGTCAGCTCTTGGAAGGATTTTCCAGACCTGGTATCTAAATGTTCTTTCTGTATGCCTTGTATTCTAGTGCTGGCATGCAGGAGTATTCTCCGTAAATATCCAGCTTTGATTTTTTAATATTCTCTATCATTAAAAGAGGCAATGCAAGTAAAGAGCTTAGCCTCATACTTGGCATAAAGGAACCACTCAATGCCTTTTTGCTGTTCTTATGAATATTATTTATGGGATGAATAAAATTAGATGGCAGTTTGTGATGCATTTATGTATAGCCTTGCCTCATTGATACTTGAAAATAGATCATGAGACAGAAATAGCAAGCATTGTCATATCCACTTTATATAAAGGGATACTGGATATCACAAAAGTTGGGAGGCCTGCCAAGATTCATATACCCATTTATATGACCCATAATTGACCCAAGTTTTCTGACTCTATACATATATTTGTACTCTAATTTTGTTGTAAACCATTTTATCTTTTGAAATTTAATCTTTTACAAATAATAGCTGATCATTAGCCATGATATTAAAAACATATCAATAGAAGCTAAATATTTACATGATGATACAGTAAATTTTATTCTTCATAGAAATAGTAATATTATACAGATCATTTCCTTCCTTGCCTGTTCTTCTCTTCCTCTGCCCCCCCAAAAATATGATTTGGTATTTGTAAGCCCTGTTGTTAGGACAAGGAGGCCATAACAAGGTTACAACGCTCCAGCTAGTAGCTGTACATGCTAGTTGCTGGATGCTTCTATTATTCAATAGAAACAATACTTATTCAAATCCACTAAAAAAACTTAAAAATACCTCTCTGTTCTGACCATTGAGACGGGTAACTGAGAGCTTTCCTTCCTAGTGACTATCACACTGATCTTTCCGTGTTTTTCTCCACTTTAGCTATTTATTTTCTCCGCTTAATTTTAGTGCTAAAGTCACCGTAAGATATTATCTTATAACCTTCAGTTATTACCTAGATAATAGAATGTTTAAAACTGGGTTGTTTAAAAAGCTTAGGCAAGGTAATGTGTCTAGCTTTCTACCGGTTTAGTGCCATGGTATGTTTAGTTTAAAGTAAACTTCTGGGTTATTGATCATGGCAAGTTGATAACCTTTACCGCGTTTCAAAATTTTATGATCATAAGGGAAATGGTTTTAAAAGGATATTTTTGAGCCTGGCATAGCAGTGAACACCTTTAATCCTAGCACTCAGGAGGTAGAAGTAGATGGCTCTCTGGCTTTAAGTGTTTATTTAAGGGAGGGTTTTAAGTACAAATTCAGTTTTATAGCTATTTAGATATTCACATTATCTGATTCTTCTAGAATAAACTTTAGTAATTTGTCTTTCAATCAATTTATCCATGTCAATTAAATTATCAAATTGATTGGCAGTTGCTCAAATATCTAGAGTTGATTGTCAATTCCATCAATTCTGGTATTAGTTATTTGTATCTCCTCTAGCCATTATGTCTGAAGTTTCATTCATATGAGTGTGTGTGTGTGTGTGTGTGTGTGTGTGTGTGTGTGTGTGTGCGTGTGTGTGTGTGTGTGAGAGAGAGAGAGAGAGAGAGTGTGTGTGTCTGTGTCTGTGTGTGTGTGGTTTAAGGATCTCAAAGAAACAGTTTTTGTCTTTATTATTCTTTTGCTATTTTTCTGTTTCATATTTAATTTAATTCCATTATGACTTTGGATATTTCTGCTTAATTTATAATTAGTTTGTTCTGTTTCAAGTTTCACAATGGGAACATGGAGTTCTTTCATATGGGGCTTTCTCCTAGTCATTTACAGATAGAAATTCCTCTAAGCACAGCTTACCTGCATCCCACACATTGGGAAATGTTGCATTTTCACTCAGTTAAACCTACTTTCTAGTTTCCCTTTGAAGTTCTTCATGACTTTATGTGGAAGTGTCCTCTTTCCAAATATTTTTATGTTTTTCAATTGAGAAAAAAAATGAGAACTCCATACACAAGTATTGTGCTCACATCATTTCCGCTTCTCCCTCTCCAAATCCTTGTGTTTCCCCCTCTCATTCCTTTTCAAATTCATGACTTCCTCTTTTATTATCATTGATACACACACAAACACATCCACTCTAGAATCCATTTAACATTACTTGTTTGTTCATGTGTTTAGGGCTAACCACTGTAATTGGATAACCTATAAGGGAACTTTTCCTTAAGGAAAACTGAGTCTCTCTCAGCAGCCACTGATTGTACCTCTTCTTGGGGATAGATCCTTAAGAAATATCCTTCATCTGCATTGGAATATTACCTGGTAGTGTCATTATGCAAGTCTTCTTTAGGAAACTATATTGCTTGAGATTTCATGAGTGTGGACTTCCCTGGCATGTCGAAAAGACATTACCTAGCAGCAGGGTTCCTGGATCTCTGGCTCTGACACTCTTTTTGCCCTGCTTCTTTATTAATTTTTATTGCAAGCCTTAGGTATAGGGGTTGCATTGTAGGTGTATCATTTGGGAGAGCACATCCGTGGGGGGTTGGGTTGAGTTTTTCATGGTAGTGTGAGTGAATGCAAAATAATTTACTTTGTGATGAGGAGGAAGTCATTTGATAGCTTAGCTAAGCTGAGCTGTCCAGATGTTAAGGAGTGGGTCCTTCCTTTCACAGAAGTTCACTGTTGCATCAATTATAATTTCAAAAGTTGTAAGACCATCAAAGTGCTGTGATATGTACTGAAATAGGGTAGAATGAAGTTTGTCTTTGCACACTGAGATACAAAGCTCTTCATTGTTATATAGGCATGTACTACTACACCTGGATTTACCCTGATGTGTCTTGACTTTTAAAAAATGTATATTTATAAACTTTTAACTTCAAATTTATTTGATGAAGCAAGGGTAAACAAGCTAAGCCATTGGACTCAACCTTTTCTTCTTAAACACTGGCTTAATTCTATTTTTTTCTAATTTTCAACCCTTACAATTCTTTCACAAGCAAGCACTTTAAGCAATTCTAATTCTTTCTTGAGAAAAGATGGAATTCTAGTTCCTGGTTAATATGACAAAAAGTTAGTGTTCTCCCCACCATGCTTACATGATGTTAAAGTACTATTTGATAGCCTCTGAATGAAGTAGGGCTATCCTAACTTGAACATTTTGGCCAAGGATTTGTGAAAACCCTGGTGAATTCAAAGGTACTTGTCCATAAACTGCCAGGGCTTATCAGCAGTGTGCTCATTCAGTGCTTATGACTACTCACTGAATTTTAAAGGCATATGCCATAGATTTACTGTACCTTTTACTCCTTAAATGAATATTAAGGGTCTGTTCCTGTCTTAAGAATGAGAACAGTTTCTCCAAGTGGACATTGCTTTGGCAAATTACATTGCTATTCTTTTATATCTGCATTTCTGAATAAGAGAGGCAAGGGATAAATTGCTGAAGTAGGGTTTAATAGTGTTTATATTGGCAAAGGAAAGGGGTATTTATGAAAAGTTTTGTAATTGTGAACAAAAATATGCAATTCATTTGTGAATATACTTTTGTATCTCCACTCATTTGTGGAGATACAAAAGTATATATTTCTGTCCTAAAGTATATGTATAACATGTGAATATTTTTCTCTCCCTAGAGGAGCAATGCTTGGATCAGATAATCTCTCTGAAGTTTCAATTCTATTAAACCACACATTTACTTTCAAAAGTAATTTGAAAATTATAATGGGACGTTTAGATTGTGGTTTGTCTTATACCTATGGGTAGAATCAATATTTCCAGAATTGCAACCTTAGTAAATTATATCTTTTGGTTCTTAAACTGTTTCTTAAATCTGTGAAACATGACTTTATTTGAAGTTTTGAGATCAAGTGACCCTTTATATCTGTTCTTACCATGCTGTCTTATAATCATCAACCCGTTTGGTTCTATAATGAAACAATTCTTTGAAAGTACAGATTGAGTCTGTCATATTTTTTCTTTTTTGCTTCATTATGGCTCACTTTTAGCAGTTTGTCATGACTCTGTTCATTATTTTTAATAAATTATATAATTCATGTCATAAAACATGTTGTGTGGTACACATACATTGTGGAAACTGCCCATTATAATCAAAGCATTTCATTCCCCTAAGAGTAGAGACAGGGAGTAGAGACAACTGCCCTAGTTGCAGGGCAGCTGAAGGAGTTAATCAATAGGTACTCTTCTCACTGGGACCTGTGCTTCCTTCCTCCCTACTGTAGGGGCTAGCCTGTTCATTCTGTGCTAATCCTTTAAATCTTTGGAGACAATTAAGCCTCCTGTTGGGACTTACTACACTCCTTTTATAAAAGATAATTAAATCTTTGACTTGAAAGATAATTGGCCAACCAGCAGCAGCAGCAAGCCTAGTATTGGAATATTTAAAGTACAATCTTTAATTCTCTGAGAGAGTAAACAATTCAGATATAAAGTGAACCTCAGTCTTGCACTTGATACAGATAAATACCCTCTCCCTTTCTGTATCAAGGGGGAAAAAGTCATCAAAATGCAAAATAATCTATTAAAGTCCTACAGCAATACTTTCCATGTGATTATGGAAAGCAATTCTAGAAGGTCAAAGATTTTTATTTCATGCGTGGGGAAAAAAGAAGTGCAAATGGCTGGGCAGTGGTGGCACACACCTTTAATCCCAGTACTTGGGAGGCAGAGGCAGGTGGATTTCTGAGTTCGAGGCCAGCCTGGTCTACAGAGTGAGTTACAGGACAGCCAGGGCTACACAGAGAAACCCTGTCTCGAAAAACCAAGAAAAACAACAACAACAAAAAGAAGTGTAAATGGTCATCATTTTTTCTCCAATTAGGGCAAATAGATGTCTCAATAAATGATTTACTTACCCTGTTTGTTCTTAATGTAAATTAGCCTTAATATTCTATTTTTTCATGCAGTAAAATATATAGATATATAAAGAAAGCAGTTTTTATTCATTCTGAAAACTCTTCTGGCTCTGTTTTCAAAATATTCTAGATGTATGAGCTTGTAAGCATAAGTTTAGCACACAGAGATTGTAAACATTTTCTGCTTGATTCCTTATTCAACTTGTATGCTTGTTACAGGGCTTTGACCAGCTTCGGCTTGATGGATTGCTTTGTGACGTGACACTGATGCCAGGTGATACAGATGATGCCTACCCTGTGCACAGAGTCATGATGGCATCTGCTAGTGACTACTTCAAAGCTATGTTCACAGGTAGGTTGGCTTTTGATACTCTGTGTTCACATTAATAAATTAGAAGACTTATGTGTGTGTATGTATGTATATATCTAATATATAATACACATATAATGTATATTATACATATATAATTTCTAACACAAAATCTAATATTTTATCTTTGTCATTCTAAAAACTGCTTTCAAAAGAAATATTCACTAATCTGTGTGGTTGTGTGTGGTACTGTTTGAATCATGTTTTCTACCATCTGGTCTACTTCATAGCCTTTTAAAAAAAATCTGAAAGGACTATCACAGATTATGTGCTCCTATCATATGGTCTTTAATCCATCAAAAGATATGAAATGACAGACCATTTGAACGCACTTGTATTAAATTGATCTCCATTAGTATAGACAGAATTTCTTCAAGTGCCCTTTTGACTGTAAAAATGTACAAAAGCAAAACTGTGGAATGAATGCTTATTTGAAATAAGACTTTCCCTTGATTTTGCTGCATCTAATTATCAGCAGACCCAAGTTTGACCCTAATGATCCACCTTCATTTAACTGACTATCTTTTCTTTTAAGGTGGAATGAAAGAACAAGAGTTAATGTGCATTAAGCTTCATGGCGTGAGCAGAGTGGGTCTAAGGAAAATTATTGACTTCATCTATACTGCAAAGCTTTCTCTTAACATGGACACCCTTCAAGATACACTGGAAGCTGCCAGCTTTCTTCAGATTCTTCCGGTTTTAGACTTCTGTAAAGTATTTCTCATATCTGGGGTAAGATGCTTTTATATTTTATTTTTCTTGTGATACATGCTCTTATAGAGTTAGAGAAGGGCTCAATTTTATAGACATGTAATTGCCCTGGCCAGCGGGGTGTTCACGCAGACCTAAGGAGGGGATGGGTGAATGAAGAGACAAGAGAAACAAGGACCAGAGCAAGACAGGATGCCTGATCAAGTTCCAAAAATTTTTATTTCTCACCAGCAATATATAGTAAAAAGAGAAGGGAGCTTAAACAAAGTAACCAAGGCTTACACAAAGCAACAGGGCTGGGGAAATTCCAAGGAGTTACAGACTCCTAGCCAACAGGACATGTTACCAAGGCAACTATCTGTTTTCTGCTAACCACCTAACCTTAAAGGAGTCACCTATTCTCTGGGAAAGAATTCATCTCTTAGGAGACAGAAGCCTAAACAAAAGCTTAGGCCCATATCTACTTTAAGCCTATAGCTACTACAAAATGGCGTTAGCTGAGCCAAGGAAAATTCTTATTTCTATTGGCTCCCAGCCTGTAATACTCATCATCAGAAAATAATGTTGTATAACATATGGTGTAGAAGTAAATGGAAAATAAAACCAGTGAATTTTATAAAGTAGAATCATTTAACAAAAGCCTTCCCTGTAGTCAAATGATGTGGAATACTAATAACATTTGATAAATGTATATATTTTAAGTAATTAAATAATTTATATACTTTAACTTAGATTTATTTCATTGATTTTATACACTTGACTTAATTTTATACAGTAGATTTCTTTTATAGAATTACATAGAAAAGTAATTTGAGCTTCCATAATTCTGTTTAAACAGGCTTGGCATTTTTTTTCTTTTTTGAATATGGGGACTTTATCCTAAGAACTAGCAGTTAAATGCAAACTTGCAAAGACATGAATCTTTAGTCCTTAGAATATATCATGCTGAAGAGTAGTTAGCTCTTTATCAACTAATCAATGAACTGCATAACAGTTGCTCTTTTCCTACAGATACTGTTTTATTTTAATATTGGTAATTTACTCCTTGGCCTCTTAAGACTTTTGAACATGAACTCTTCCTTAAAATACTAAATTTTGGGGAAACATTTACCTAATTTCTTTATTAATCAGATGCTTCTTATCAACAAGCGAATCAACAACAGAAATATGATATAAGTACACAATGGAATGATGAAAAGAATACATTTCTATCATTCACAGTTAACAAAGATAAGCTTGGGGTATATTACATTGAGTGAAATAAGTCACACATAGGAAAATGTGTTCACACTCATATGAGTAAAATAGTGGTTACCAGACTCCAGGGAATGTTGGGTTAAAGAAGTTTTATGGAGAAACTGGTTAGTAGGTATAGAAATAGAGTTACATAGGAGTATTCTGGTGTTCTATAATAGCACAGCAGAGTGAGTCTTTCTAATAATGTCTCATATATTTCAAAATAGCTATAAAAGAGTATTTTACATGTTGGTACAATGAAGAAATTATGAATGGTTACAGTCTGCCAATGCTCATTTAATTATATTATTGAAATCTGTTTTTAATATATTTCTTACCATTTTAGAGTACTCAAATGACTATCATAATTACTTGTAAAATTTTAAGCTAATTGCCATTTTAAAGGCTTTATGACAATATGAAAGTATATAATTGACTTGTATCATTACTACTGAATAGTCTGAATGAAGTTTATAAATCTCTCATGAAACTGTTTATCAACATTACTAAATTTGTGTACTAAATTTCATTTTAATCTTATTATATAAATCCCATACTTTTTTTTTTTTTTTTTTTGGTTTTTTTGAGACAGGGTTTGTCTGTGTAGCCCTGGCTGTCCTGGAACTCACTCTGTAGACCAGACTTGCCTCAAACTCAGAAATCCTCCTGCCTCTGCCTCCCAAGTGCTGGGATTAAAGGCATGAGCCACCACTGCCCGGCTAAATCTCATACTATTAACAACTATTTTCCCCTAGCTTCTTGTTACTAACACCATGTGACAGCTTCAAGTAAACTGGGATTGTATTGAATGTATTTTCATAATGTCACAAGTTCAAGAATTAATTTTGTAGTAGCCCTTACATCTTATGTTTGCAGACCCTTTTACATCACTTCCCACTGAGCTTAGCAACACAGACTCACCTCATAACCAATTAGGGAAAGTGCTATGATTTCTTCAGAGATAGTGGTTAACAAGAAGCATATTGACCTATTATCTACCTGAAGGTTCATGTTTATAACTTCACATATTTTGATCAGTTACTTTACCTGAAAGAAGATGGCCAAATTTATTGTGTGTTTGTGTGTGTAAGAGAGAGAGACAGAGACAGTGACACATAAAGTACACGTGTGTGTGTGCGTGTGAGAGAGAGAGAGAGAGAGAGAGAAACAGAGAGAAACAGAGAGAAACAGAGAGAAACAGAGAAATATTGTGTGTATATTTTTATATGTAAATATATTTTTGAGACAGGCTCTTACTATATACCCGTGGCTGATCTGTAAGACTCAGTTTAGACCACTCAGTTTAGACCAGGCTAGGCTGGCCTCACATGCAACAGGGATCTGCCTCTGCCTCCTAAGTGCTGGGATTAAAAGCATGAACTACCATACCCGACTATAATGTTAGTATATTCCTATAAGATTAGTACAGAAGAATTTTCAAGATAACTATTTAAGTAGTTTTATTTAGAGATGGAATGATAGTGATTTTACATATTTGAACATTTCTAAGAATTCAGAAGTTATTTCCTTAATGTGTTTGAAATACTTGCTATAACTAAGGCTTGTAACCTTGAGATGCCTTCATTATCATGAACAGTTAATATTTTTTTCAAGATTATGTTACTCATTCTTAATAGCTTCAGCAGACAAGCTGCCCCCTATGTACCGAAGAGGCGAAGATTAGCGATATTTACTTGTGCTATAGTTCATTCTTTGGCCACTTCTCAGATTTCCTTGCCTGTGAACTTCTAGTCCATTATTCCTCATGTTTACTGTGATGTGTCTATGAGCTGTTATGGTGGGCATCTCCTCTCTCGTGTTCTTTGTTTTAGAAACTTGGCGAATTGTTAGCCCCAGGATCTTTTCTTTTTTCTGATGCATTGTGTTTCTTAGTTGAACCACTATTTAGCTTTAAACTATTTCTCCCTTCTCAGCAAGTGAAAGTGAACTAGGAAAAACAATATTCCTGGGGGGCTTTTCTACTTAGAACTTCAACTTTCAAGATATTACGACTATTTCACATAGGAAGATTTTTCCTTTTGGTTATTCCCTGAGCTAAACTATTATGGGTAATTTCTTATTAAGATGATCTTATGTTTTAAAAACTGTGTTGAAACAAAATGTTTTGGCAGAAATAGGCTTCATGTTTTTAATGAAGCATTGAGAACATAGCTCAAATGACTGAAGCACTAATCAAGTTGGAGCTTTGAAAAGAAACATTGCTTTTAATTCTTAATTTTGTATGTGGATGAAGAACAGTGGCTAGTAAAATGTGAATTGGCAAAATGAGATTCAGAAAGAATTTATGCAGCAGTTTTGAATGATAGCTTTAAATATAACAAACTCACTTTCATGTTAGTTAGAATTCCACTTTTGTGTAACTGAGCCTAAAGTTCAATAGAAGAAAATCAACCTTCTGTCTAATTTCATCATCCTTTAAGATTATTGCTTTTTACTTAGGGTAATAATTAGTATTATATTTTATGGGATCTGGCAATTTTGTTATTGCTGTATCATTTTCTTTGTTGTTATAGGAAAGAGAACACTGAAATGACCATTGACTATTGATTATTAAGGGCATAAATCAGAGTAGATAAAATTATTTATAAAGTTAAAAAAGTATCTTTATATGTTGGAAAGGTAATGGGAAATTGCCTTGTTTTTAGTCACATACTTTAAAGATTTTACATGAGGGCTTTTGAGTCTACCTTCTGTCCCAGGCCTCTAGCACACTTCTATTCTCTTCTTTAATAAACTGTCTTTATTTCTATCACTAAAAAATAAAAGTAAAGGACTGGAGAAATGACTCACTGGTTAAGAGCCCCAGCTGCTCTTCCAGATGACTCAGGTTACAGTCTCAGCACCTACCTGATGGCTCACAACCAATGTAACTATAGTTCCAGGGGATCTCTTCTGGCCTCAGCAGGAACTAGGCACGCATACAGTACATATACGTTCTTGTAAACCACACACAAATTCGTGTAAAACACACACACAGCAAAAATCTTTTGAACAAAAAAATTAATTAGTTCTTTGTCCCTATGATATCATATCACTACAGTATTTTGTAGCTACTCCTCAATTGATGAATAGACTTAGATCAAGATTTTCATTCATTTAATTTTTAGTTTGAAACATTTGCCATCTACTATTTTCTCTGCAAAATTAATTATTATGAAGAATAACAATAGCAGGCTTGTCCACAATATAAACCCATTTAATATTAGGTTGCAGAAATTGGATACTTGGAATTGATAGAAAATTATTTATATATGTGTGTGTGTGTGTGTGTGTGTGTGTGTGTGTGTGTGTGTGTGTGTTAAGAAGATATACTACAGGATAAATAAATAAATTATTTTCTTTAAGCATATTAAGTATAATGTTTTTCAATTTCACCTTCCACATATAATAGGAAACTAATATTTGTCTTTCTTTGGCTTGTTTCACTTTGCACAATATCCTCCAGTATCATTCATTTTCCTGCAAATGATAATTTCATTGCTTTCTTCATCTGTTGATATACATATATGCTGATTCCCTACCATGGCTATTATGAATAGGGCTAAATTAGCATAAATTACCTTCACTTTTTATACTTGCTTTGGAAAGCAGATTCACTACCCTAAACAATAGTGCCTTCTACTTAGTACCATCTGGGTAATCAAATATAGTCTATACCTCTATTCAATGCAACTGAAGGTTTTTTGACACATCAATCCGCTGCTTCAAAATTAGGATTAAAACACATTTAATATTAGAAATCAAAGGTACTGGTACATTATTAAACTGTGCATTTCTAGAGAACCAGAATTTATTTTCCTTATTTTGTACTAGTTTATTTTAGGTGTTTTAAATATATAACTGCCAAATAAAGTAAGCAATGAGCCATTTTGATGATTTTTATAATAAGCAAATCAGTTTTCTTAGGGGAAACATTGCTATCAGTTTTCTACCCACTGCTAAGCCCTCCAGGCTCAAATGGATAGCTCAAAACCTAGGCTCACACAAAAGCCTCTGGTAAAACTCAGACCTTTGATAAACTCCACGAGTAACAAAAAGATTTGTGGAGAGAAAATAGGAGTGGACAGGGGTATCAAGAAGATAAGAAAGGTTGGAATGACAGTTATCAATGTGAACTGTGTACATGTATGAAACTTGAGTACTAACAGAATTTAATTAATTAAAAACAAGTTATTAAAATGAAATAGAACAAATAACAGAAAAAAAGTGAAAATTCTTTTTGAGAAATGTTATCTATGAAAGTATTTGTCGGCTAGTCTCATAAGTTTTACTGTTATAATATCTTACTGAGTTGTTGTTTTATGCAAAGGAGTAATGCTTTTAGCTTTTGTTTTCAGTACTGGGGATGGAACTAAAGGCTTTCCCCATGCATGGCAAAGAGCCTACCAGTGAGATACATCTCTAGCCCCTCATTTCATCTTTCAAGTGAGACATCAATAGAAGGATTATCCAGTTTTCTCTTAACTATATAACACAGGCCTTAGCATTACAGTTCTGAGGCTAACAATGCATTGATGAATTTTATGTTACACATTGTTAATGCACTGTGAGGAAAGTTAAGAAACACACATATTTGAGCCTTTTTCCTGTCCTTGTGTTGTATACACACTTGGAAGTATGTGTGTGGTGGGCTTGTTTTATGGTTTTTTTCTTGTATTATATTTGCTGATTTTATTTCCCTGTTTTACATTTTGACATATCAGTTATTAGAAAAATGCAAAGAGATCCTGCCAAGGAAGGACAGGCCACTTGGATCACTTCTGCCCTTTGTTCGCTTTTCACTTTAAGGCATATTTAAGTTTGTGCTGGGAACATTATTCTGGGCTCATTTCAATTCTAACTAGTGCTAGAGGGTGTTAGTACTAACAGAATAACTAAGGAAAGTTACACTGCCAAGATATGAAAAACAGATTCCCCAAGCTCGTCTTGCACTGGTTTTAATATAGATATGTCCTTCCTGCCCTCAACACAATCTCTAACTTACATTCCTGGATAAATATATGCAAAATAACTTTGTACAAGGAGTAACTGTGCTATTAAGTCATTTCTTGTGAACACTTTGAAAAGAATCCATATGAAGGACAGTTACAAATGACACTTCTGTAGAAAACGGAAGTTAAAGAATTAGATAGTAGACTTTTTTTCTGTTTGTGATCTGCTAATTATATGTGCTATTTTGAACAACCAAGAGGAAGAAGTTACTGTACTTGAGTAACATACAATTTTTCCTAAATTTTTCATCTAGCAATAATTTCATCAGTTTTTAGGAGATGAATGATTTTTGAGGAATAAAAACATATTGTTTTTGACATCGTCAATTGAAATGTTGTGTCTTAGGTTAAGAGTTTTTTGTTTGTTTAGCCATCATTCTGCTGAACCAGGTGAAGGTTGTTTGCATCTTCTTTGCATCTTTATGCACTTAAATAAGAATTTTTATTTGCATTTATATGGATTTCACAAAGCATTCTTCCTCTGAAATATGAGTTTTTGTGCTCAAAATATAGATGTCCAGAATTTTCTTGTTTTCACGTTTCAATTTTTTTATTGGATTTCTAGGTCACTTTGGATAATTGTGTTGAAGTTGGACGGATTGCCAACACCTACCATCTGACTGAAGTGGATAAATATGTCAACAGCTTCGTCTTAAAGAATTTTGCTGCATTGCTGGGCACTGGGGAGTTTCTGAAGCTTCCCTTCGAGCGTCTTGCCTTTGTGCTTTCCAGCAACAGTCTTAAGCGCTGCACCGAACTTGAGCTCTTCAAAGCTACCTGTCGCTGGCTTCGCCTGGAAGAACCTAGAATGGACGTTGCTGCCAAACTAATGAAGAACATACGATTTCCGCTGATGACACCACAGGAGCTCATTAATTATGTGCAAACGGTGGATTTCATGAGAACTGACAATACTTGTGTCAATTTGCTTCTGGAAGCCAGCAATTACCAAATGATGCCATTTATGCAGCCAGTTATGCAGTCAGACAGGACTGCCATTCGGTCTGACACCACTCATTTGGTTACACTTGGAGGAGTCCTGAGACAGCAGCTTGTCGTCAGTAAAGAGTTGCGCATGTATGATGAAAAGACCCACGAGTGGAAGTCTCTAGCCCCCATGGATGCCCCAAGATACCAGCATGGCATTGCTGTCATCGGAAATTTTCTCTACGTTGTTGGTGGGCAAAGTAATTATGACACAAAAGGAAAAACCGCCGTCGATACAGTGTTTAGATTTGATCCTCGATACAACAAATGGATCCAAGTTGCATCTTTAAATGAAAAGCGCACCTTCTTCCACCTAAGTGCCCTCAAAGGATTTCTGTATGCAGTCGGTGGGCGAAATGCAGCTGGAGAACTACGTAAGTCTCTCTACTTATATTACATGCAGAATATTTTTCTTTATCCAGAAATTTGTTGTAGGCAACAAAATAAACAGTTCTAAAAATTTAGAGTCAAAAGTATGTCTAGGGTTTCATTTGTAAACTGTTTTTCTAAGAAAATATCAAAGATCATCTTTGTGTTTTATTTCTGCATAAAATATTAGCCAAAGTCCAAACTATAACTAATATATAGTTTTCTGAATTTAAACAACTATATAACATATATTGATATAGTTTTCATATTGAAAGATCAATGGGAATATATATTCAAGTAATTTATAATCTCCACTGTTAAAAGCCTGCAAGCTATGCTACTTAATAGGTTAAGATCCTTCTTTTTTTAAAAAAAGAATTATTTTATTTATATGAGTACACTGTAGCTATCTTTAGACACACCAAAAGAGGGCATGGGTTCCCATTATAGATGATTGTGAGCTACCATGTGGTTGTTGGTAACTGAACTCAGGATCTCTGGAAGAACAGTCAGTGCTCTTAACTGCTGAGCCATCTTTCCAGCCTCCAAGATCTTTCTTTACAGAGGCCTGGCTCTTACTCATTTCCAGAATTGATACCTAATAGTGACCACACAGTAAGAAAATGTTCTTCTTGGAGTAAATGTACACAGTTCATTCAGTATTAGGTAGTTAATTAACTATGATAATTAAGATCTCTATTAATTTTCAAAATTACTCTTACTGAAACATCAGACAGGTGTCACCATTTTATACTTCTTTTGTTTTCCTAATTAAACATTGGTCATGCACGTATTTTAACAGAAATATTTTGACTATATAAATCAATCCCATAAGGTCCATTTTAGATTAAATGTGAATAATATATTTTTACTATAATGAATGCTAGGGATACTTCATTTTATATCTGTCACCACTATTATTGTTTAGTCTTTTTAAATTACCAAAAATACATTCTTTATTTGGAAAGTGTCTAGAAAGAGTCTTTGTTGGTTTGAAGTTGTTTGGTTGATTTTATCTGTTAGTTGTTGTTGCCATCCCGGTGTGGGATCTCAAACTCAGAGCGTTATATGTGGTAGACAAGCACTGTACCATTGTGTAGTATTCTCCACCCACTAATCTTAATTTAGCCCTTTGGTTCTACATAGAGTCCTTGACGTGACCAGTATCTCAAATTCTTTATCATCTGTCATGGCTTTAAATAAATGTGGAGGACTTCTCAGAATCTTTTTCTCCTAGTATTTGAGAAATTAGAGACTTTAGTGTTTTGTTTTGTTTTGTTTTTTAAGATCAAGCTATTTATTGGAGAAAATAAGTACTTCCATTTTTTTTTTAACTTTCCTATGTATAAAACACTTTCTTGATAGTAGCACGGCCTTAATGTTACTCACCTTTTCTATCTGATTTCTACACTTGGAGTTATGAAAATTCTTCTAGGACCAAGCTTTGTAGATCGGGGGACCTAGATGGCATTGTCATTAACTACATAGGTTTTCAAATTTCTTTCATTAGTCAGATTTCTAAAAGCATGCTCTCAGCATAGAATTGGCATTCAAGGTCTTCTTAGTTTAGCCACACATATTATCTTCATGTTATTGTACTATTTTAAGTGTATGGTATCTGAAAATACCTAAAAAGTACAAGTGATGATTTTGTGGGTTATTGAAAAGGTAGCTACCATGAAGACAGTCTTCGAAAATTGATAGAATTCTAGGTAACAGTTGGTGGTCATTTGGAAACATCTATTCGTACATGGGATTGGTCTCTTTCTTAGTGCTGTGAATGACTAGTCAGTCACTTATTTTTCACTATCTCATCCCTAATATTAATTAGGAGTATTATTTTGGGGGAATTATACTCATTAAGCCAAGGAAAATTATTATGTAAAACTAAGAAGCTAGAGGCTTCTCTTTTTCTCATGTATACCTGTTGTCTCTGTTTTTCCTATGTCGTATCTAGATAGGAACAAGAAATAAGTGAGTGCATTAGGCAAATAGCATAGGAATAGACTACTTTGAACATGATCTGTACCCCTAATTAGAGAAAGTTGTTGGAGATCGTGT
>CM052722.1:83554876-83568728 GCA_028551405.1 Uromys caudimaculatus | reverse complement strand
GCTGGGTCCTCTTTCTGGATCCAGTCTGTCAGTCTGTGTCTTTTTATTGGGGAATTGAGTCCATTGATGTTAAGAGATATTAAGGAATCGTGATTGTTGGTTCCTTTTATTTTTGATGTTATTTTTACTTTTATGTGGCTATCTTCTTTTGAGTTTGTTGAAAGATTACTTTCTTGCTTTTTCTAGGGTGTAGTTTCCCTCTTTGAGTTGACATTTACCATCTATTATCCTTTGTAGGGCTGGGTTTGTGGAAACATATTGTGTAAATTTGGTTTTGTCATGGAATATTTTGGTTTCACCATCTATGGTAATTGAGAGTTTTGCTGGGTATAGCAGTCTGTGTTGGCAGTCGTGTTCTCTTAGGGTCTGTATGAGTTCTGCCCAGGATCTTCTAGCTTTCATGGTCTCTGGTGAGAAGTCAGGTATAATTATGATAGGTCTGCCTTTATATGTTACTTGACTTTCTTCCCTTATTGCTTTTAATCTTTCTTTGTTTTGTGTATTTGGTGTTTTCACTATAATGTGACAGTACGAATTTCTTTTCTGGTCCAATCTGTTTGGAATTCTGTAAGCTTCTTGTATATTTATGTTCATCTCCCTCTTTAGGTTAGGGAAGTTTTCCTCTATAATTTTGTTGAAGATATTTTCTGGTCCTTTAAGGTGGGAATCTTCACGCTCTTCTATACCTATTATCCTTAGGTTCTGTCTTCTCATTGTATCCTGAATTTCATGGATGTTTTGGGTTAGAAGCTTTTTGTGTTTGCATTTTCTTTTACTGTTTTGTCGATGTCATCTATGGTATCTTCTGCTCCTGAGACCCTCTCTTCTATTTCTTGTATTCTGTTGGTGATGCTTGCATCAATGGTTCCTAATCTCTTTCCTAGGTTTTCTAACTCCAGAGTTGTCTCCCTTTGTGATTTCTTCATTGTTTCTATTTCTATTTTTAGCTCCTGGATAGTTTTTTTTTTCATTTCCTTTGTCTGTTTGATTGTGTTTTCTTGAAATTCTGCCTGTTTGTGTTTTCCTGTAATTCTTTAATGGATTTTTGTATTTTCTCTTTAAAAACTTCTAGTTGTTTATCTCTGTTCTCTTGTATTTCTTTATATTATTCATTTCTTTCTTAACATCTTCTATCATCATCATGAGAAATGATTTTAAATCTGAGTCTTGCTTTTCTGGTGTGTTGGGGTATCCAGGGCTTGCTTTGTTGGAAGAGCTAAGTTCTGATGGTGCCAGGTACTCTTGGTTTCTGTTCCTTATGTTCTACCCTTGCCTTTTGCCATCTTGTTAACTCTGATGTTACCTGATCTTAGTCTGTCTGGTTGTGGCTTGCCTCTCCTGCAGGTCTCTGTGTCAATACTCCTTGAAGACCAGCTCTCTCTGAGAGGTGTTTGGGTTTGGAGAGTTGTGGCACAGGGTCCGCTCTAGGGTGCAGACAGAAATCAGAAGGATCTTGTCCCCAGCTGTCCCTTGGTTCCTATGTCCTGATGGCTCTGCAAGGATCCGTCTTGATCCAGTGAGTTTTAACAGAAGTGGTGGTTTTGCCTGTGCTCAAAGGTGTGTCAGTACTCCTGGGATACCCGCTCTCTCTTGGAGCCCTGTGTCCCAGGCTGAGGTCCCCAGGCACAGACCCCTGGTAGCCCAGGCAGAGGTCTCCCCCCACAGATGGAACCGGAAGGTTCAGAGGTTTCCTGTCCCCGAGTTCTCCTCAGGCCCTGTATCCCGCTGTATCCAGGCGGGTCTGGGTGAGAGGTGTTGCTCCCCTTAACCCCACTCATGGCTTTTCCAAGCTCCTGGGAGGTTATCTTTCTCTTGGTGCTCCTTGGCTATGGATTCCTGGTGGCCCAGCCAGAAGTCTCCACCCACAGATGGAAACCGGAAGGGTCAGAATTTTCCTGCTCCCGGGTTCTCAGGCCCTGGATCCTGCTGGTTCTGGGCAGGTCTCGGTGAGAGGTGTTGCTCCCCTTAACCCTACTCATGGCTTTTCATTACTCCTGGGGGGGGGTAGCTTTCTCCTTGCGCTCCTTGGCTATGGACTTCTGGTGGCTCAGGCAGAGGTCTCCACCCACAGATGGAAAGCGGAACCACACACTGAATTTTTACAACTGTTTGTGTGATTGCAGTACAGATCCTAATCCTCCTTGTGATGAGGCTGCTCTAATTCTAATTATAGTTCACTTTATGATGTTTCATCCCATTTTAAGAGATCTCCCTTAGCTGGGCATGTTAGTGGAAACATTTAATCCCATACAGAGGCAAGCAGATCTCTTGAGTTTGAGGCCAGCCTAATATACAGAGCAAGTTCCAGGACAACCAGATATACACAAAAAACCTCTGTCTCAAAAACGAGTGAAAGCAAATGAGAAAGATAACTCCCATCACTCATAAATCACAAAATTAAAACCATTCCTACACTTTTATAGGAATTGATTACTTCCTCAATAGCATCACTGTCAGAAACATGTTTCACTAAAATAGTTTAAGATACAATATATAGAATTTTAAAAATTTCATGATTGATATACTAAGTGATTCAAATTGAAAGTCTTCACTCCAAGAAAGACTCAAGGCTAGAAAGAATCATTGCACAAGACTAAAATCAAGAGACTTCACTCATTTTCTGACCCTAACACCTGTTGAGGTAGAGAGTATGCTGCCTTATCTTATCATGTTCCATTCCATTTTGTTGAGGTAGACAAAGTTATAACCATTGTTGATTTCTTTTCCTAGTGAACACAGTGATTCTTCTGAATCTTATCCATTAATAAATGATTTCTTTATATAAATCCAAACAGAGCTTGTATTAGTTGCACTTTATAGTTTTGCTGCCCACATTGTTTTTGCAGAGGAGCAAAGAGGTCTAGAGAAAGTCTTATATAAGACTAGATGGGGGTTATTGTTTTGTTTTGTTTTAATTCCCTTATACAGCCTTGTTAGTATTTCTTCTTGTAAGGAAGCATCTCCTTTTTTTTTTCTTTTTCTTTTTTTTTCTGGAGCTGAGGACTGAACCCACTCTACCACTGAACTAAATCCCCAACCCCAGAGCATACTCTTTTTAATGCATTAGATTTCTACATTCACATGCCTATTGAAATAGAGAAAGTGATAGAGAGAACATGGCAAGAAACAGGGATTGATGGGGAAAGTCTCTTAATAATTTAACAGGTACATTGATTGGTTCCAGTACATCATATACACAATATCCATTGCCCATACGTAATTATAAGGAAAACAGTGACAACCTTTGTAAGACATGATATATTCATTTAGTATACTGGGTCTTTTCAAGTTCTCTAATAGAGTATATAAGAGTCTTAAGAGGAAAAAATCTAAGTCTGTAGCATATTATACAAAGGACTATTTGCATACCTGCATGTCTGACTTATTGCTGGAATGTAATTCCTTGGGCGTTTTGCTCTCCCTGATACTGATTGCAATAGGAAAATAGGATAAGTGTATAGGAGCTGCCACTTAAGTAAGTGAAAAGGAATTTTTTTTATTTCTGGCATTTTTCAGAAGTGTCTTCTGGTTCTTTTTCTCAACCTTTTAAAACTGTAATATCATTATGAAATCAGCCTTCCATTGCGGGTTTCTGTTTTGAAGAAGACTATAACGGCTCAGATCCTTTCACTGCAGTTACATATTAAATGAACAAGTCTTCAAATGATGGAATAACAGAAGAAAATGTTAAAATTTCAAATAAATAGACAGCAAAATTGCTAAAATTTATTAAATGAGTCCTTGTACCCTTTAATGGATTTAGGGCTTTGTTGATTAGTAAATAGTTTCTAGATCTAGAGTAAGTTCCACATTATAGCTCTCTTTTTTTAAAATTTGTTTTATGTATGTGAGTACACTGTCACTCCCTTCAAACTCACCAGAAGAGGGCATTGGATCCCATTACAAATGGTTGTGAGCCACCATGTGGTTGCTAGGAATTGAACTCAGGACCTCTGAAAGAGCAGTCGTCTTAACCACTGAGTTGTCTCTCCAGCCCCATCCACATTACTCTTAAGACTTACTCGAGACCTTGATAAAATCATCTGAGAAAATGAGGATCCCTGAGACAGATGAAATAAGCATCCTAATTATAGTTATAAAATTGAAGGGTCTCTTTCTCCACATCCTCGCCAGCATCTGCTGGAGGTCCCAGATGGAGGAGTTGGAGAAGGGACTGAAGGAGCTGAGGGAGTCTGCAGCCCTATGGAGGGAGCAACAGTGTCAACTGGCCTGACCCCCCCCCCCCCGGTCCTCATGGAGGCTGGACTACCAACAAAAGAATACACATGGAGGGACCCATGGTTTGGTCCACATATGTGGCAGAGGAGAGCCTTGTTGGCCATCAGGGGGAGGAGAAGCCCCAGTAAAGGGGAATGTCAAGGTGGGAATATGGGAGTGGGCGGGCGTGTAGGTGGGAGGTAGAATTCCCTCATAGAGGTGGGAGAGGGGGAGGGGATAGGTGGTTTCCAAAGAGGAGACCTAGAAAGGAGGAAACATTAGAAATGTAAAAGTATCAAAAAATAAAAATAAAAAAATTGAAGGGTCTCTAAGTTCTATACTAAAGCCTTAGAGCACTAAAGTTGAGTCTCTAGTTTAGCAGTCAGGGAACTTCTGTAAAGTCTCAGACATTCTAGTCATAGCTTTTGAGGTATTAATTCTCCATTGTAGCTAATGAGCCCCACTCTTGTAGAACAAAAGCAATTGTAGACAGTTCATAAACAAATACTTGAGCCTCAGCTCCAATAAAACTTTATGATCACTGAAATTGTAATTTCATATAAGTTTTATACTGTATAATAGTTCTTTGGTTGATTTTTCCAGCCTTTAAAAAATGCTATGCCATTCATCTTGCTATTTTGTGGGGCATAGAGAAATGGGCCCGGGTTTGGGAGACTGGATTTGGCAGGGACTGAGGTTTCCTCACACCTTCCCTGCATTTTCCCTGGTGCTTACGGTTGTAAGCATCACTTTCGGACTCAAGCTCTTTGCCTTGTGCTGTCTTTGCCCACCCTCCTCTGCTTGTCAGATTTATCAATAGCAATCTGTACCTGATTATTGCACAAATGTGAAAGACAAGGACAAGAAGGTACACATCATATTTTGAATCAGCTGCATTTTATTTTCATAGTGAATGCTATTGATTTCTCTAATAAAAACAGTTGGACACAGAGGAACTTTAAAGGGTGACAGTAAAGCTAAGGGAACTGAAAAGTGTAAAGGTGATTGATGACCCAGCTGGAAAGGGGGGTTGTTCAGGGTTGATGAGCTATGATACAGTTAGTGAGATGAATTTCCATCTTGCACTGAGAGGTTTCTGCATGAGAAACTATGGATGGATCTTACAATCCCTATTAGAACAAATGCAATTAATGGCCTGGTACAGGAAGAGCATTATCTTTTCATACAGGGGAATGTTAACAACCACCGTGATTAGCTATTCAATCTCTAACCCCAGCATAAAAAGAATAAGAGGAAAATAATGGAAACTGCATCTAGACAGGTGGATTAGATATAGAAAAAGACAGTTATAATGGAGAAATTTTAAAGTTCAAGGGAAAAAAATGTTGTATTAAGAGACGCATATAGCTAGTCAGGTCTCTTTTTAGCTTAAACTAGATGAAGAAAATGATACCTGGAAGTCTTTTTTTAAATCTTCCTTCTGTTAGGATGAGAGATTAGATTGCTTTCTCATAGAAAGTTTGTCTATTTATTCCTTTTCTAATATCACATGCCATTCAGTACATTATGTCCCTCTGTGTACGAGACAAAAATGGGGGAGAAAGAATAGAGTAAAATCTGTGGTTTGCTTGTCAGGTTATAGTCATGCTAAAAGCAGCTAGAAAGGAGTATTTTAAAAGGCACTGAAAAATCAAAAACAGTATGTACTTGAGGTGACAGATATACTAATTATACTGATTTGGCCATCATATATATATCAGAACATCATATTTTATGCTATAAACACATCATTATTATGTACCCATTAAAAACTTAAGACTCCAGAGTCTCATATAGGCCATCAAGAGAATAGATCAGAATGAGAATAGTAAAAGATTTTAAAATAAAAAAATAAACATGAAGTAAGTGGAAAAGGAAAGGACTAGAATGTTGTGAATTGCTAATGTGTAGGTGTGATGAGAGGAGAAAGAGTACTTGGCATAAGTAAAGTGATGGAATAAATGAAATTACTCCATAGAACACAAACAAAATCGTTCCTCTATCTGCATATCTGCCTGTGGTTATTAAGTAGAGAATGTGCTTCAAAGGTTTACAGATCTCCAGTTAGGATTGCATTTGGGTTGAAGCTGCTAAATCTTAGACTTTCTGCTTTATGTCACTGCCTAGAGCTGGATCCTAAAGTAAAAACTATATCATAAAGCGAATTTCATCTTGAGGTTGCCACCGTGCTTCCCTGCATAGTGTTGTGATTTTGTTAGTTGAAAAAAAAGACAGGGTTGAGGGAAACAAAGAATTGGATTTGCTTTTGCAGTATCTATAGTAAATCTGAACCTTTCAAGTCCATGTAGACTTCGCTTCCTGCCAGGCTTCAGAATACTGTTTCTTTCCTTGTAAAAAGAAGCATTTTTAAATCTGTCTTGACTGCTATTGTTCTGATTTGTGGTTTCCAAGAATGGATAGACGGGAAAATACTTAAGTAATTGAGGTCACTTGTCCAAATACTTTATATTGAAGATGACAAATTGATTACTGACATGAAGTCCACTTAATAAAGAAATTAACACAATATTGCCGATCATCTTTGGGTTAAAAATGGTGGTACTGGATGTAGCAGTTGCCATAATGAAACGTGTAGGAAGTAAAGCAGCCAGTGATTATAATAGCCTCAGACTCAGCTGTACAATAGGTTTTGCAGATAGTGATGTTTGTTCCTGTACACTATGTCAAAAATAAGTATTCAGAATTGATGTGTTATTCCTTCTTTGTGATTTTTTTTATCTTTTCCTATATTTTTAGAGCAAAGAAATTTGAGAAATGTCAAACTAAAAAGTGATAAACAGAGGGTAGAAAAAAATCCTTAGTGATTTTTACAGTTGTATAATGTTTTAGAAATTTACATAATCTAGCCTAATATAATATCTCTTAATGTTTCATTTTAACAGTCTCAAAAATTATGATAAGAGGCCCTCTAAGGGCTCTCATATTATGCATTTTTAGAGATCAATATGATATTACTATTATTCTCCTAAAATAAATAAAACTTGAGAGTAAAATACCATTGTATTTCTTTTTTTGTTTTTTAACAGCTACTGTGGAATGTTACAATCCAAGAACAAATGAATGGACC
The DNA here is from genome assembly GCA_028551405.1 of Uromys caudimaculatus. Classification (NCBI taxonomy): domain Eukaryota; kingdom Metazoa; phylum Chordata; class Mammalia; order Rodentia; family Muridae; genus Uromys; species Uromys caudimaculatus. The sequence continues at coordinate 83,561,422 of CM052722.1, read as the reverse complement.
TATGTTGCCAAACTGAATGAGCCTCACTATGGCCATGCTGGAACTGTGTATGGGGGAGTGATGTATATTTCAGGTTTGTTCTTTTTAAATTAATTTATTTATTCACTTCACATCCTGCTCTCTGCCCCCTTCCGATCCCTCCCTCCCATCCTTCCCCATCCCCTCCCCTTTTCTTCAGAGTGGAGGCCCCCTTATGGGTATCTCCCACCCTGACATATCAAGTCCCTGCAGAGCTAGGTGATTCTTCTCCCACTGAATATGATCTTTCCATATAGTGCCAGTAATAATAACAATTTCTGGGAAAAATAGTAAAAATATTTTTATATTTTAGAAAGACTTTTATGCATATATTTATGTGTGAATGCTTTGAGTATTCTGTAAGTTTATAATCTAGTGCCAAACCAATTCAGTTATAGATGCATAATGTATAAGAAATTGGAAAGCATTTATCTCCAGTTTGTTTTTAAAGTAAGTCCCAATACTCTGTATTCTAGTAAACATCATTCACATGCAGTAATCATTTGTTTGACTTAAAATATGGCTAAGCCATATTAGGAAGTAAAACATACATAATAATCTCTTTAAGTGTAATCCACTACATATAATATATATAATAAAACACATATATTATTCCTTTAGTATTACAATGGGGATTCTACTGTGGTACCATTATATGCAGAGATATTTTTATATGAAAAATTCCAAAATGGCTCAAGTTTATTCAGTATTCAAACAACTTTCACTCTCAAATAGATCGTACTTGTATTTCCCTTCAGACATTCACAAATTCAGAAATATGTTTTAACGTAGTGATCACCATTGATATTGACACTTAATTTTTTAGGCAATTTGGTTCACCCTACACACTTTCTCCTTCCCTCCTTCTCTCCTTCTATTTCTCTCTCCCCCTTCTCCCTCCTCTGTCCCTCCATCTTTCCCTCCCTCCTTCCCCCTCCTCCCTTCCTCCCTCCCTCTCTCTCTCTTTCTCTCTCTCTCTCTTTCTTGCTCTCTCTTTTCTTCCTAAGTGCTGTCTGCCTCTGAGAGCCCTCTGCCCTCAATGCCAGGCAAATAGTTCTGTTATTAGAAAGCAAAGTTGTTAAGGGGCTGAGGAGTCACAGAGCATTGCCGTATGATGTCTGTAGTCAAGAAGGATCTGTGAAGAAGCATGTGGTTGGCAGGCTTCCAGGGTTCAATTCATGAGTGACTATGGGACATCTTACATTGACAGAGCCATAAAAAGGAAATAGTATTGTATTGCCTACCTGTTTCATGTGTGTAAGTGTTCTACTGTAACAAGAGCTCCCAGTTCTCTGGAGCAAAACTAACACTTAAATAGTTTTAGTGGCACTTTGGCATAACTGGTGTATGCTGCAAAAATCATCTTCCACAATGGTATTAGGCTAAGAACTGAGCCAATGTTATAACAAAAAGAAAAACATAAACAAAAAAACAATCTTTTGCTTTCTGGTAGGGATTTAAAGATTAGTAAAATATGCTTCATTAATTTCTGTCTGGCTACTTGATGAATCTATGACACAGCTAAAGATTAGCTTAGGTCTGTCCCTTGTCTGCTGAAGATAGAGTCTGGTACTTTCATTATATGGGCTGGATCATTTGTGTTCTGTTTGTATTCAGAATGTAGGTAATTTGACCTAATTTGACCCAATACACCAACAACCAACTGATACGTATATAAAACTCTTATCTTCAAAATTTCAAATCTTGCTTTACATTCAAAACCCTAATATGTTAACTAGAATGAGTATTTTGATTTGGAAAAGGAACTAACCTGCAATTTAAAGTGTTCTAGGCCAGTGTTCAGCACACATAGCCTACTCACTAAAATGTACAACACACTGATGCTTTGTAGTTTGAATTTACTGTGCAGTCAACTCTAATAGTGGCCAAAATATATTTCCATCCATTGAAGCTCCTTAAGTATGATGGCTTTTCATTTGAGAAAGTTCTTGTAATAATATAGCATTTTCACTTGTTTTAAATAATTAAATGTGATATTTTCTTTTCTTTGTTGTTGTTGTTAAAGAATATGGGGTGATAACATATATATGTATAATCTATAATATGCCATAAAGTATAAGAAACGTTAATTATCTATGAGAGAGCTTCACTTTTTACATTCTTTAGGATTTCTTTTCCTCATGCCTATTATTTTCACTCTTTAGGAGGAATTACCCATGACACTTTCCAAAAGGAACTCATGTGCTTCGACCCTGATACTGACAAATGGATTCAGAAGGCACCAATGACTACTGTCCGAGGCCTACACTGCATGTGTACAGTGGGCGACAGGCTCTATGTCATTGGTGGCAACCATTTCCGAGGAACCAGTGATTATGATGATGTCCTGAGCTGTGAATACTACTCACCTATCCTTGACCAGTGGACCCCAATTGCTTCCATGTTAAGAGGGCAGAGCGATGTTGGGGTCGCTGTCTTTGAGAATAAAATCTATGTGGTTGGTGGATATTCCTGGAATAATCGCTGTATGGTAGAGATAGTGCAGAAGTATGATCCAGAGAAAAATGAATGGCATAAGGTTTTCGATCTGCCAGAGTCCCTTGGTGGCATTCGAGCTTGCACACTTACAGTTTATCCACCTGAGGAAAATACACCATCACCTTCTAGAGAGTCCCCTCTTTCTGGACCCTAAGATCATCCTTACAAGTAAAATGCTATATTCCTATCTTTGCGATGTGTCACGATTATCTTCTTTTCCCCCCCTTAAGTAGCATATATGTTAGAATTAGCCTCCAGTAATTGATACAGAAAAAAAAATTGACATTGATGTTACTTGTGATGTTTGTATGGCCTAGAATGTTTATAAAGTGGTAACAAACCATCCTTGAAATATATCCCATAGAAGCTGATGCTTAACATGAAAACAAAAAAAGTGTTGTCTACAAAATGTTTCTTCAGTACTTTTTAACTGCTGTGTACTGAGTGTAAGGTATTCATCATCTGACATTATAAGCCAAGTTGACGGTGGATTATAGTAAATGTACAAGTGTGCTCACTAGGCTTCAAAGTAAAGACGTTTTCCTTTCATCTTTAACTGTAAGAGGTCAAAGGGAGGCAGCCTGCTCCACAGGAAACCATACACAGAAGGTTGCCAGCCCGCATGAGCCACCTCCCTCTTTTCATAAAGTATTTTTGACACATCTGTCAACCCACCTGACTGTGTGGGTGCAGTGAGAACACACCAAGTTTCTAAGACACACAGGAGAAATAACTGATATTCACCAACACTAGTTTGGGGGAAAAGCATGACCCCTCTGCTTAATAAGAATTGCTTTGGGGTTTTTTAAATGTGGATAGATAAACACACACATACTTATATCAAACACAAATTTTTAAAAATTGAGTGTCAGGTCAAATAAATGTGAAATTAAAAAATTCTTCTAAAAAGCAGCTTCCATGAAAAATGGGGATTCAGTATGCACACATTAAATGCATATATTTCGAACCATACTGAATTTAGGTGGGTAAGGGCTAGAAATTTTGAACAACTAAATTTATCACTTGACCAAATTTTATCTTAAAGAATTATATTCTGTTTTTCTCCTTTGCTGTTGAGGTAACTTACTTGTTCTGTGTATCCTGTACTCTGTACCCTCTTGGTTCATGAGGTTATTTAGCACAAAGTGTAACAGCTTCGCCTGGGAAGCTGCTTTTGCTCTATGATGTCCATGGTTTCCCTTCTTTTATTCAATAAAACATTTAATGTCATTCTGCTCTGTGCTATTCTGTTACACTCCGATTTGACTTACATTTATTCATTGTCTTTCGAGGGGGGGGAGACTGAGGAGGTTGAACATGTAAGTACATGCGACTTTTATTCAAAGGACAGAGACTTGGGCCAGCCCTCAGCCCACTGTGAAGGTATTGCTCATTGCCTTTGAGGAAATGGTTTGGGAAAGATGCTAATTGGCTCTTATGCAGCTGCAGTGCCAAGCCTGGGTAAACTATAAAAGCAGTTATGTGTCCTCCCTTCCTTTCTTTTCCCTTCTCTTCCCTTCCTCCTGTGACCTGCATAGCTTGGTCCAGAAATCCCATCTAAGGGTAATAGAGAAGTGACAGACATGTACAGAAAAGCTGGGGCCAGGTGAGGTCTTGCCACTTTATGGAGTTGCATTTCCACTTGCTGCAACGCTAGCATGTTGGGAGTAGCGTGGGAAAGGGGGGAATTAGTCTGGGATGGGGGGTATCTGTAGCCCAGCAGTCTCAGGTTACAAACATCTGAGAGGAGGGAGTTGCAGTTGCTAGTTTTTGCTCAAACTGGCCAGTTGTTCATAAATACTTGTCCTTGGGCCAGTGGGAGAAAACTTTGCCAATTTCAACCTTGGACCCTATGGGAAAAGACTTTGCCAGTTTCCCATGGCTCTGGGACCTTAATCCTCACCATGGCTGTGTCCATGACAACACTTCACATTCACTCAGGATTTCGCTCACTCAGGGTTCCTCTGCTCCTTATAACTCCTCTCCCATCCCCTTCCTGTTTCCTTGAGAAGCTTTTTATTACTCTATTGCTCAGGTTGACCTTAATTATTTTGGTTCAGGTCATCTTACTGCCTCAGCAGCTAGAAGCACAGACTCATGCTACCTTACTGAGATATACTGAATTGTATTTCTGAGGACAGTTTCTCTGCCATTCAAGATGCATCTTGTCCACTCAGGTGGAATCATGTAAAATGACTTCATAGATATTTGCTTTCTTTTGTCCAGACAGGGTTTCTCTATCCAGCTTTGGCTGTCCTGGAACTTGCTGGGTAGACCAGGTTGCCCTCTAAATTCACAAAGATACACCTGCCCCTACCCCCCGAGTGCTGGGATTAAAGGGTGTGCCACCACCACCTTGCCTAATATTTATTCTTAACATAGGATCCTAAAGAAAAAGAATTGCCATCTCTTCTACTTCATCTTCAAGTGTATTGCAGTATAAACTTAAATGAAAACTGAAACCAGAACATATGGCTATTCCAAAACCCTACAGCAACTTCTTAATTCTTGACCAGAGGGATAGACTGGCAGCATACATTTTACGACTTCTGTCTTGAGTTAAATATAGTTAAGGGAAATAACTTCCCATCAATGGCACTTTTGCGCATTCCTGGAAGAACCAACCATAAATTTGAAAGATTCCTCCACTTAGGTATGATTGTTTCTAAATGAGCACAACTTCTCTGGGGATTTTACTTTTCTATACATGAGAATATTCAGTACCATTTGTTTTAGCTAACACTTGCCTGAAAACGGAAGTGTATACAACTAATGATCCTGTAAGAATGCCAGCTCAGCATTCCTTATCAAGCAACTAAAGTCCAAGAAGTGAAGATTCTTCACATCTTGTGGCAACCCATGCCTAGTTCCACAGAGTCCTCCCTTCTGTTGGGAGGAGGAAAATGAAGCATTGCAGGTGTGAATGCCAGAGTGCTCAATCTGGAAAGAGGCATTCATCATTGCTAGCTACATATTACTTGCCACAGTACTTTGGCTACATAAAACCACAAAGGGAATAGGAAAGAAAGAAGAGAAAGTCAGATTGGTGATCTTCTAGCAGCCTGTCACAAGAATAATGCAAAGTATATGCAGTTCTCTTCCCTGCGTCCATGCCATGTGTTATTTAGAAGCAACTAATTTCACAGTTTACTGTAATAACTATTATTAGATAGTTCAAACAGCTTACATATCCAGAGCATCAGTTGAGAAAGTCAGGATGGGGAATTCAAGCAGGGCTGGAACTGGAGGTAGTAACTGATACAGAGGCCATGGAAGGGTGCTGGATACTGACTTGCTCCCCATAGCTTGTTCAGCCTGCTTATACAACCCAGGATCACCAGCCTAGAGATAAAACCATCCACAGTGGGCTGGTCCCTCCCTCATAAATAACTAATTAAGAAAATGCCTCACAGATGGATCTTATGTGAGCATTTTCTCAATTGTTGTTTCCCTCAATTAATCTAGCTTCTGTCAAGTTGACAAAAAACCAGCAAGCATACCAACATTCATAGGATCAATTTTTTTATTTTTGATACTTTATTTACAATTCAAATGTTTTCCCCTTTCCAGATTTCCCCTTTGGAAACCCACTATCCTATTCCCCCTTCCCTGCCTCTATGAGGGTGCTCCCCAACCCACCAACCCACTCTGGTCTTCCCTCCCTGGCATTCCCCTATACTGGGGCATCTAACACTCTTAGGTCCAAGGGCCTCTCCTCCCACTGATGGCCAACAAGGCGCTCCTCTGCCACATTTGTGGCCAGGACCATGGGTCCCTCCATATGTATTCTTTGGTTGGTGGTCCAGTCTCTGGGAGCACTGGGGGGTCATGACAGTTGACACTGTTGCTCCCTCCCCATGGGGCTGCAAACTCCCTCAGCTCCTTCAGTCCCTTCTCCAACACTTCCACCTGGGACCTCACGCTCAGTCCTACAGTTGCTGTGAATGAATCATGGGTGTTCCGAACTTTTGGGCTAATATCCGCTTATCAGTGAGTACATACCGTGTTTGTTCTTTTGTGACTGAGTTA
>CM052722.1:83531461-83554776 GCA_028551405.1 Uromys caudimaculatus | reverse complement strand
CTCCACATCCTCGACAGCATCTGCTGTCACCTGAGTTTTTGATCTTAGACATTCTGACTGGTGTGAGGTGGAATCTCAGGGTTGTTTTGATTTGCATTTCCCTGATGACTAAGGATGTTGAACATTTCTTTAGGTGCTTCTCAGCCCTTGGAGTTTCCTCGGTTGAGAATTCTCAGTTTAGCTCTGTTCCCCATTTTTTGATGGGGTTATTTGGTTTTTTGGAGTCTAACTTCTTGAGTTCTTTGTATATATTGGATATTAGCCCTCTATTGGATGTAGGATTGGTAAAGATCTTTTTCCAATCTGTTGATTGCCATTTTGTCCTATTGACAATATCCTTTGCCTTACAGAAGCTTTGCAATTTTATGAGGTCCCATTTGTCGATTCTTGATCTTAGAGCATAAGCCATTGTTGTTCTCTGTTCAGGAACATTTCCCCTGTACCAATGTGTTTGAGACTTTTCCCCCACTTCTCTTCTATTAGATTCAGTATATCTGGTTTTATGTGGAGGTCCTTGATCCATGTGAACTTGAAATTTGTACAGGGAGATAGGAATGGATCAATCTGCATCCTTCTACATGATGACCTCCAGTTTAGCCAGCACCATTTGTTGAAAATGCTGTCTTTTTTCCACTGGATGGTTTTAGCTCCTTTGTTAAAAATCAAGTGACTATAGGTGTGTGGGTTCATTTCTGGGTCTTCAATTCTATTCCATTGATCTACCTGCCTGTCATTGTACCAATACCATGCAGTTTTTATCACTACTGCTCTGAAGTATAGTTTGAGGTCAGGGATGCTGATTCCCCCAGAAGTTCTTTTGTTGTTGAGAATAGTTTTTGCTATCCTGGGTTTTTTGTTATCCCAAATGAATTTGAGAATTGCTCTTTCTAAGTCTATGAAGAATTGAGTTAGAATTTTGATAGGGATTGCATTGAATCTGTAGATTGCTTTTGACAAGATGGCCATTTTTACTATATTAATCCTACCAATCCATCAGCATGGGAGATCTTTCCATCTTTTGAGGTTTTCTTCGATTTCTTTCTTCAGGGACTTGAAGTTCTTGTCATACAGATCTTTCACTTGTTTGGTTAGAGTCACACCAAGATACTTTATAGTGTTTGTAACAATTGTGAAGGGTGTCACTTCCCTAATTTCTTTCTCAGCCTGTTTATCCTTCAAGTATAGGGAGGCTACTGATTTGTTTGAATTAAGTTTATATTCAGCCACTTTGCTGAAGTTGTTTATCAGCTGTAACAGTTCTCTGGTGGAGTTTTTTGGGTCACTTAAGTTTATGATCATATCATCTGCAAATAGTGATATTTTGATTTCTTCCTTTACAATTTGTATCCCTTTGACTTCCTTTTTTTGTCTGATTGCTCTAGCTAGAACTTCAATTACTATATTGAATAGATAGGGAGAGAGAGGGCAGCCTTGTTTAGTCCCTGATCTTAGTGGGATTGCTTCAAGTTTCTCTCCATTTAGTTTAATGTTGGCTACTGGTTTGCTGTATATTGCTTTTACTATGCTTAGGTATGGGCCTTGAATTCCTGATCTTTCCAGGACTTTTATCATGAAGGGGTGTTGAATTTTGCCAAATGCTTTTTCAGCATCTAATGAAATGACCATGAGGTTTTTTCTTTGAGTTTGTTTATGTAGTGAATTACATTGATGGATTTCCTGGTATTGAACCATCCCTGCATTTCTGGGATGAAACCTACTTGATCATGATAAATGATTGTTTTGATGTGTTCTTGGATTCAGTTTTTGAGAATTTTATTGAGTATTTTTTGCATCAATATTCATAAGGGAAATTGGCCTGAAGTTTTCTTTCTTTGTTGCATCTTTGTGAGGTTTTGGCATCAGTGTAACTGTGGCCTCATAGAATGAATTGAGTAGTGTTGGAACAAACCTGGTTTGGTGGAAAGGAGTCCCACGTGTCTGTCCCGGGCACTTCAGCTCTGGGTGGGTCAGGAGACAGAAGTGGCCATGTGTCTTCCCATACAGTCCGAGGGGCAGGTCGGGGCTCTGGGAAGCCTTTTCGGGCCCTGCCCATGGGTGCGGGAGGGGGCCATTCTTGGGAATGGGTGGCAGCCATCTCCATGGGTTCTCTAGCCCAGGGCACTGCAGTATCCTCAGGGTGCCACAGACAGGCTAACTGGAGCACAGCTGGATTTCCCACCGAGACTGGGTTGCTGAGGCTTGGGGCGCTGGGCTAGCTGTTTAGGCTTGGGTGAATGGCTACCATCTGGGAGTGCTGGGAAGCCCTCGGCGAGAGATTAAACCTGGCTCCTTAATTGAGGACCAGATCCCTCGCTTCCCACGGTAGGTCCAGATGAAGGGACTGCTTCTATTTCTGTAGGAGTTATGGGAATGTTTAGATGGTTTATCTGATCCTGACTTAATTTTGGTATTTAGTATCTGTCTAGAAAATTGTCCATTTCATCCAGATTTTGCAACTTTGTTGAGTACAGGCTTTTGTAGTAGTATCTGATGATTTTTTGAATTTCCTCAGATTCTGTTGTTATATCACTGTTTTCATTTCTGATTTTGTTAATTTGGATACTGTCTCTGTGTCCTCTGATTAGTCTGGCTAAGGGTTTATCTATCTGGTTGATTTTCTCAAAGAACCAGCTCCTAGTTTTGTTGATTTTTTTGTATAGTACTTTTTGTTTCTACTTGGTTGATTTCAGCCCTGAGTTTGATTATTTCTTGCCTTCTACTCCTGTTGGGTATATTAGCTTCTTTTTGTTCTAGAGCATTCAGGTGTGCTGTTAAGCTGCTAGTGTATGCTCTCTCCAGTTTCTTTTTAGAGGCACTCAGAGCTAAGAGTTTTCCTCTTAACACTGCTTTCATTGTGTCCTTTAAGTTTTTGTATGTTGTACTTTCATTTTCATTGAATTCTAGGATGTCTTTAATTTCTTTCCTTATTTCTTCCTTGACCAAGTTATCCTTGAGTAGAGCGTTGTCCAGCTTCCAAGTGTTTGTGGGCTTTCTGTTATTTTTGTTGCCATTGAAGACCAGCCTAAAATCTGGAGTGATCTGATAGGAGGCATGGCATTATTTCAATCTTCTTATATGTGTTTAGATTTGTTTTTGTGACCAATTACATGGTCAATTTTGGAGAAAGTACCATGAGGTGCTGAGAAGAAGATATATTCTTTTGATATAGGATGAAATGTCTATAGATATCTGTTATATCCATTTGGTCCATAATTTCTTTAATTTCACTGTGTCTCTGTTTAGTTTGTGTTTCCAAGATCTGTGCATTGATGACAGTGGGCTGTTGAAGTCTCCCACTATTATTGTGTGAAGTGTAATGTGTGCTTTGAGATTTAGTAAAGTTTCTTTTATGAATGTGGGTGCCCTTGCATTTGAAGCATAGCTGTTCAGAATTGAGAGTTCTTCTTGGTAGATTTTTCCTTTGATGAGTATGAAGTGTCTTACCTTATCTTTTTTTGATGACTTATGGGTGAAAGTCGATTTTATCTGATATTAGAATGGCTACCCCAGCCTGTTTCTTGTGACCATTTGCCTGGAAACTTGTTTTCCAGCCCTTTACTCTGAGGTAGTTTTGTCTTTAACACCGTGGTGCATTTCCTGTATGCAGCAAAATGCTGGGTCCTGTTTATATATCCAGTCTGTTAGCCTATGTCTTTTTATTGGGGAATTGAGTCCATTGATGTTAAGAGATATTAAGGAATAGTGATTGTTGCTTCCTGTTATTTTGAATATTATTTTTATGTTTGTGTGGCTATCTTCTTTTGAGTTTGTGGAATGATTGCTTTCTTGATTTTTCTAGGGTGTAGTTTCCCTCCATGTGTTTGCGTTTTCCATCTATTATCCTTTGTAGGGCTAGGTTTGTAGAAAGATATTGCGTAGATTTGGTTTTGTCATGGAATATCTTGGTTTCACCATCTATGTTAATTGAGAGTTTTGCTGCATATAGCAGCCTAGGCTGGCACGTGTGTTCTCTTAGGGTCTGTATGGGATCTATCCAGAATCTTCTAGCTTTCATAGTCTCTGGTGAGAAGTCTGGTATAATTCTGGTAGGTCTGCCTTTATATGTTACTTGACATTTTTCCCTTATTGCTTTTAATATTCTTTCCTTATTTTGTGCATTTGGTGTTTTGACTATTATGTGACAGGAGGAATTTCTTTACTGGTCCAATCTATTTGGAGTTCTGTAGGCTTCATGAATGTTTATGTTCATCTCTTTCTTTAGGTTAGGGAAGTTTTCTTAAGTTTTGTTGAAGATATTTACTGTCCCTTTAAATTGGGAGTCTTCACTCTCTTCTATACCTATTATCCTTAGGTTTGGTCTTCTCATTGTGTCCTCAATTTCATGGATGTTGTGGGTTAGGAGCATTTTGCGTTTTGCATTTTCTTTGACTGTTGTATCAATGTTTTCTATGGTATCTTCTGCACCTGAGATTCTCTCTTCTATCCCTTGTATTCTGTATGTGATGCCTGCATCTATGACTCCTGATCTCTTTTCTTGGGTTTCTATCTCCAAGGTTGTCTTCTTTTGTGATTTCTTTATTGTTTCTATTTCCATTTTGAGATCTTGGATGGTTTTGTTCATTTCCTTTGCCTGTTTGATTGTGTTTTCCTGTATTTCCTATTTAAGGGCTTCTAGCTGTTTAACTGTGTTCTCTTGTATTTCCTTAAGGGAATTATTTATTTCCTTCTATTATCATCATGAGAAGTGATTTTAAATCTGAGTCTTCCTTTTCTGGTGTGTTGGGGTATCCAGGGCTCACTGTGGTGGAGGAACTCGGTTCTGATGATGCCAAGTTGCCTTGGTTTCTGTTCCTTATGTTATTGCCCTTGCCTTTTGCCATCTGGTTACCTCTTACGTTACCTGGTCTTGCTCTCTTTGACTGTGGCTTGTCTCTCCTGCAATCCTTTATGTCAGTACTCCTTGGAGACCAGCTCTCTCTGAGAGGAATTTGAGTTTGGAGAGCTGTGGTACAGGGTCAGTTCTGGGGTTCAGATATAAACCAGAAGTATCCTGTCCCCAGCTGTTCCTTTGTTCCTGTTTCCTTATGGCTCTGTGGGTGTCCCTCTTGATCTCTTGATTGAGAAATTTGAGCAGAACTGGCTGTCTTCCTGTGCTGGAAGGTGTGACAGCACTCATGGGAGACCAGCTCTCTCCTGGCACTTAGTATGGGGTCCTGTGTCACAGGATCAGCTCCCTGGCCACAGAAGGAAATCAGAAGGCCACTCCTCAGTCCTTGTGTCCTGAGGGTTCTGGGCAGGTCCCTCTGAGCAGAGGTGCTGGCCTTACCCCTGCTCATAGGCTTGTCCACACTCCTGGAAGTGTAGCTTTTTCCCTATGCTATTTGGGTATGGAGCTCCATGGCACAGCCTTCATAGATTCTTGAAGTACCTGAAGGAGAACTGATAGAAAACTTGGAATCTCAACAGATTAATATTTTTCTTCTTGGACAGAGTAGTTAGGGGCTAAAGATAAAAATATGGCTTGTTTTTGTAATTTAAAAGAAATTCAAGTGGTTAATATTTGCATATGAAGGTAAAATTATACCTTGAAATCTTTCCCTTTCTTTACAGTTGCTGGAGGATATAAAAAACTCTATAAAATTATACAGCATTTTGAGTGCGTCCCTGAACTCATTCTCTCATATACACTCCTGGAAAAATACTCTAGAAGGCAGTTAAATTGTGTTTTTAATTGTGTACACTTTTTTTTTTTTTATTCTAAAACATTTCTGTGGAAACTGAGCTTTGGTTCTTATTTTATTCTAGACCCTTGAGATTTTGCATACAAGCATTTCTACTGTAGTCAAGTTGTTCATATATCATATTGCCTTTAAGGAAAAAATACATAAAGCAAGTTCTACAGGTTTGATAGATCACTGTTTTAAGTTGATAAAATTCAGTATTTAAAAATTTTGGTGATCACAAAAATGTATTTTAAAATTGAAAAATTAAAAAGTACCACAAAGAAGCATTACATTAACATAGAAAACCTCTAATGTCAGTATACTTTTTCATATTTTATGTAAAGTATGGTTTAAAGTATTAATACACACTGAAAATAGGTTGACTTCTGAATTTTTAGATAGTATTTCTGGCCTGTCTTTTTCCCATTAATTTATTTGTTTATTCACTTTACATCCCTATCACAGCATCCCCCTTCTGCAAGTCTCCCTTCACAAGTCCCTCCCTTCATTTCTCCCTCCCCTTCATCTCTGAGGAGGATGAGGTCCCCCTGGGTACCATTGGACCATGACACCTCAAGTCACTGCGGGATTAGGCACATCCTCTCCCATTGAGTTCAGACAAGGCAGCCCAGTTAGGGGAACAGGATCCACAGGCAACAGAGTCAGGCTAAGGCACCATTCCAGTTTTGGGGGATCCACATGAAAGCCAAGATTCACATCTGCAATCTATGTGCAGGGGGTCATAGATCCAGCCCATGTATGCTTTGGTTAATGGCTCAGTCTCTGAGAGCCCCCAAGCATCCAAGTTAGTTGACTCTGATGGTCTTCCTGTCTCTATCCCCTTGAGAGCCACAATCCTTCTCTCAGCTCTTCCATAAGACCTCCCAAGCTCTGTCAAAAGTTTGGCTGTGGGTGTCTGCATGTATTTCAGTCAACTGCTGGGTGGAGCCTCTCAGAGGACAGTTATGCTAGGCTCCCATCTGCAAGCATAACAGAATATCATTAATAGTGTTTCTGACCTGTCTTAAGTGAGATTTAATGACCAAGAAATGTATTAAGCTTTGCCAGTTTAAAACTACTGAATGATGTTGGGGAGGTGTGGCAATACAATTCAAATATTTTTCTAGTGAACCTAGTTCATGTGATTTAGATATTATAGTCAATGAGTATTATACCCAAATTATCACAATTTTTTGCCTCACATGTATCATTTGGTTAGATGCTTAAAATAACAATTAGATGGATAAAAGCAATGTTAAAGAGCATACCTCCATAGAAAGAAAATAAAACGGGAAATATAATTAGGAGTGGCATACATTTTGGGTATAAAGCCAGTGACTATGTTATTCCTTGTGAATTACATAGTATCCATCACAAGTACTCATCTTCACTGTGGTAGTACAAAGAATCACAATACCTAAATGTATTATCATGGATACAACTTTATTTAAAGACATTGGAATTTTATGTATGGGGGGCTATTGTAAAACATTACTATTCTTTTGGGTTTTTTTCAAACATTTAAAAACATGACTGCCATTTTCACTTGCAGTCTACACAAAGAAAGGGCCACAGACCTTATTTTGTCCACAAGCTGTAGTTTCCTGAGGCCTGCCTTACCATTATGCAGAGATGAAAAATCCTGGTGTGTTAGCTACTGTTCTATTGCTGTGAAAAGACAGCATGATCAAGACATTTTATAAAAGAAAATAAAACATTTAATTGGAGTTTACTTACAATTTCAGAGAGTTAATCCATGATATTAATGAAGGGAAGCTTGGTGGCAGGCAGACATGGTGCTGGAGCAGTAGCTGACAGCGCATATATGAACTTCATGTTGCAGAGAGAGAGAGAGAGAGAGAGAGAGAGAGAGAGAGAGACAGAGAGACAGAGAGACAGAGAGCTAATTGGGAATGACATGATTTTTGTAGACTTTAAACTCCACCCCTAGTGGCAACCATCCTCCAGAAGGGCATGTTTACTAATCCCTCCTAAACTGTCCACCAACTGTAAACCAAACATTTAAATTATATAAGCCAATGGGGGCCATTCTCATTCAAACCACCATACCTGGGCTACAAAGATAAATACAAAATTCTGAAGCTCAATGTAGTCATGTGACTAGACACTTACGCGGAAGTGTGCTAACGGCTATGATGGGTGTGTAAAGTGGTATTATTCCAACTATGACATGAGAAGAGGTATTTGTAAAGTAGATGAAAACAACGCTATAAATGAGGGCCTTTCTTAATAACACACATATCCTGTGGCTCCAATTTTCAAAATACAACAGCACCCTTGGAATAGGCAACCAGTTTCTGCTCCTGCCCATGCCGAAAGAGTGACAAACAACATGGCCTTTATTAAAGTATGTTGCAACCTGGGATGAAATGTTTTACAAGGCTTCATTCAAATCTCACTGTGTAGGCATGTTTCTTTGGTAAAGGGAACTTAAACCCAATAAAGAATATTTTCTTTCTTATATTATTGCAAAGCTTTCTTGGCAAGTGAGGCCCTAGGCATCCCATAATTATCTCAGTGTTGTGAAACACCCAGGGCCTTTATTATTATTTCTTTTCTCCATACATCATTTTGCCAGTAGCATGCCTAGTTCATATGAGAAGAAAAAAAAAAAAACCTCACTGAGTAGGGTTGCACACAACTTTAATTCCTGTACTCAGGAGGCAGAGTCAGGTGGATCTCTGAGATGGAGGCCATTCTGGTCTAAAGATTGAGTTCCAGGACAGAGAGGGCTATTACATAGAAAAACTCTGTCTTGAAAAATAAAAGGAGAAAGATGGAGAGGAGGAGGAAGTGGAGGAGGAACAGAAGAGGATGAGGAAGAGTAGGAGAAGGAAGAATGGGAGGAAGAAGATGAGGAGTCAGAAGAGGAGAAAGGAGAAGGGGAGGAGGAGGAGGAGGAGGAGGAGGAGGAGGAGGAGGAGGAGGAGGAAAAAACCTTTTCTAACCAGGAATTTAGGTCTTTTGAAATTAACAATAGTACCTTTCCAATTCAAGAATAAATGTAAAACACTGAGAACAATGATGATCTAATAGACTTTACATGGTAAATTTTGTATTAATAAGCTTGTGCTTCTAGATTCCATATTATGTTGACTGGAAGGAGAAAGCATTCCCATAGGCTCATGTATTTGAACACTTGGCCCCAGATACTGGGACTGTTTGGGGAGGCTGTGGATTATTTAGAAGATGTTAACTGTCCACTGCACAAAGAAACATTTCTGCGTCCACACCAAAATCAAGCCCAGAGAGAGAGAGAGAGCTATCTCCCAGAAGTGCTATCACTCCTAAGCCAACAGATGATACCACAACTTTCTCTCCAATAACTGTCCAAAGAGGGACCCATCAGGAGCACACAGGGCACAAGAACCACAGAGAAGCCAGGAGCAGGATCCTTTCCATCTACATCTGTGCCCCAGAGCTGACCCTGTGCCACAGCCCTCCATACCCAAATTCCTCCCAGAGAGAACTGGTCTCCAGGGAGTTCTGAGACACCTAAGATCACAGATTCACAGGCCCACAGGAGGGACAAGTTCCAGTCAGAGACAGGAAGACCAACACCAGAAATAACCAAATAGTGAGAGGCAAGCACAAAAACCTAAGCAACAAAAACCAACATGACTTGGCATCATCAGAACCCAGTTCTCCCACCACAGCAAGTTCTGGATATGACAATACACAGGAAAAGCAAGATTCATATTTAAATAGCTTCTTATGATTGTGATAGAGGACTTTAAGAAAGATATAAATAACTCCCTTAAAGAATATAGGAGAGCTCAGGTAAACAAGTAGAAGCCTTTAAGAGGAAACAGGAAAGCACAACCAAATAGGTGAAAGAATTGAACAAAACCATCCAAGATCTAAAAATGGAAATAGAAACAAACAATAAAGAAATCACAAAGGGAGACAACCCTGGAGATAGAAACTCTAGGAAAGAGATCAGGTATCATAGGTGCAAGCGTCACCAACAGAATACAAAAGATAGAAGGGAGAATTTCAGGTACAGAAGATACCATAGAAAACATTGACACAACAGTCAAAGAAAATGCAAAATACAAAAAGCTCCTAAGCCAAAACATCCAGGAAATCCAGGACACAATGAGAAGATCAAACCTAAGGATAATAGGTATAGAAGAAAGTGAAGATTCCCAACTTAAAAGGACAGTAAATATATTCAACAAAATCATAGAAGAAAACTTCCCTAACCTACAGAAAAAAATGCACATGGACATACAAGAAGCCTACAGTACTCCAACTAGATTGAACCAGAAAAGAGTACCCTCCTGTCACATAATAATCAAAATACCAACTGTACAAAACACAGAAAGAATATTAAAAATAGTAAGGAAAAAGGTCAAGTAACATATAAAGGAAGACTTATCAGAATTATATCAGACTTCTCACCAGAGACTACAAAAGCAGGAAGATCCTGGGCAAATCACATACCGATCCTAAGAGAACATAAATCCCAGCCCAGGCTATTATTCCCATCAAAACACTCAATTACCGTAGAAGGAGAAACCAATATATTCCATACCAAAACCAAATTTAAACAATATCTTCATAAATCCAGCCCTACAAAGGATAATAGATGGAAAACACCAACACAAAGAGGGAAACTACACCCTAGAAAAAGCGAGAAAGCAAGAAGATAGCCACACAAACATAAAAATAACATAAAAAATAACAGGCAGCAACAATCACTATTCCTTAGTATCTCTTAACATCAATGGACTCAATTAACTATAAAAAGATATAGACTAACAGATAGGATACATAAATAGGACCCAGATTTTTCCTGCATACAGGAAACACATCTCAGTGACAAAGACAAAAAGTACCTCAGAGTTAAAGGCTGGAAAATTTTTTGTAAGCAAATGGTCTGAAGAAACAAGCTGGAGTAACTATTCAATATCGAATAAAATTGACATTCAACAAAAAGTTATCAAAAAAGATAAGGAAGGACACTTCATACTTATCAAAGGAAAAAATCTACTAAGATGAACTCTCAATTCTAAACGTCTATTCTCCAAATGCAAGGGCACCCACATTCATAAAAGAAACTTTACTAAAGCTCAAAGCACCACATTGTACCTCACAGAATAATAGTGGGAGACTTCAACACTCCACTCTCATCAATGGACAGATCATGTAAACAAACACTAAACAGAGACACAGTGAAACTAACAGATGTTACAGACCAAATTAAATTAACAGATATCTAAAGAACATTTCATCCTAAAACAAAAGAATATAACTTCTTCTCAGCACCTCATGGTACCGTCACCAAAATTAACCATATAATCAGTTATAAAACAAGTCTAAACAGATACAAGAACTTTGAAATAATCCCATGCATCCTAAAAGATCAGCATGGATTAAGGCTGGTCTTCAGTACCAACAAAAATAACAAAAAGCACACATACACATGGAAGCTGAGCAATACTCTACTCAGTGAGAACCTGGTCAAGAGAAATAAAGGAAAAAATGAAGACTTTTAAAATTTGATGAAAATGAAAGGACAATACACCCAGACTTATGGGACACAATGAAAACAGGGCTAAGAGGAAAACTCATAGCTCTGAGTGCCTCCAAAAAGATACTGGAGAGAGCATACACTAGCAGCTTAACAGCACACCTGGAAGCTCTAGAACAAAAAGCAGCAAATACACCCAAGAGGAGTAGAAGAAAGGATATAATCAAACTCAGGGCTGAAATCAACCAAGTAGAAACAAAAAGAACTATACAAAGAATCAACAAAACCAAGAGCTGATTCTTTGAGAAAATCAACAAGATAGATAAATACTCAGCCAGAGCACATACAGACAGTATCC
Organism: Uromys caudimaculatus; assembly: GCA_028551405.1. Lineage (NCBI taxonomy): Eukaryota > Metazoa > Chordata > Mammalia > Rodentia > Muridae > Uromys > Uromys caudimaculatus. The sequence goes on along the minus strand of CM052722.1, from coordinate 83,543,237 downwards.
AAATTGACAAAATCAGAAATGAAAAGAAAGATATAACAACAGAAACTGAGGAAATCCAAAAAAATCATGAGATCCTACTACAAAAGCCTATACTCAACTAAACTGGAAAATCTTGATGAAATGGAACATTTTCTAGAAAGATACCAAATACCAAAGTTAAGTCAGGATCAGATAAACCATCTAAACACTCCTATAACCCCTAAAGAAATAGAAGCAGTCATTAAAATTCTCCCAACCAAAAAAAAAAAAAAAAGCCCAGGATCAGATGGATTTAATGTAGAATTGTATCAGACCTTCAAAGAAGACCAAATTCCGATATTCTTCCAGCTAATAAAAAGAGACAGAACCCTATCCAATTTGTTCTATGAAGCCACAGTTACACTGATACCAAAACTTCAGAAAGACCTAACACAAAAGGAGAACTTCAGAACAATTTCCCTTATAAATATCGATGTAAAAGTACTCAATAAAATTCTCACAAACAAAATGCAAGAACACATCAAAATGATCATTTACCACAATCAAGAAGGCTGCATCCCAGGGATGTAGGGAATAAACAAACTCAAAGAAAAAAAACACATCATCATTTCATTAGATGCTGAAAATGAATATGACAAAATTCAATATGCCTTCATGATAAAAGTCTTGAATAGATCAGGAATTCAAGGCCCATATTTAAACATAGTAAAAGCAATATATAGCAAACCACTAGCCAACTTCAAACTAAATGGAGAGAAACTTGAAGCAATCCCACTAAAATCAGGGACTAGACAAGGTTGCCCACTCTTTCCCTATCTATTCAATGTATAACTTGAAGTTCTTAATAGATCAGTTAGATAACAAAAGGAGGTCAAAGGGATACAAATTGTTAAGGAAGAAGTCAAAATATCACTATATGGAGATGATATGATCGTATACTTAAGTGATCCCCAAAACTCCACCAGAGAATTCCTACAGCTGATAAACAACTTCAGTAAAATGGCCGGATATAAAATTAACTCAAACAAATCAGTAGCCTTCCGATACTCAAAGGATAAATAGACTGAGAAAGAAATTAGGGAAATGACACCCTTCACAATATTTGCAAACAATATAAAATATCTTGGTGTGACTCTGACCAAACAAGTGAAAAAATTGTATGACAAGAACTTCAAGGCTCTGAAGAAAGAAATCGAAGAAGACCTCAGAAGATGGAAAGATCTCCCATGCTGGTGGATTGGCAGGATTAATATAATAAAAATGGCCATCATGCCAAATGCAATCTACAGATTCAATGCAATTCCCATCAACAATCCAACTCAATTTCATAGAGTTAGAAAGAGCAATTCTCAAATTCATTTGGAATAACAAAATAAACAAGATAGTGAAAACTATTCTCAACAATAAAAGAACTTTTGGAGAAAATCACCATCCCTGACCTCAAGCTGTACTACAGAGCAATAGTGATAAAAAAAAAACAAACAAACAAACAAACAAAAAAACAAAAAACAAAAAACCTGCATGGTATTGGTACAGTTACAGGCAGGTAGATCAATGGAATAGAATTGAAGACCCAGAAATGAACCACACACCATGCCTATGATCTCTTGATCTTTTACAAAGGAGCTAAAATCATCCAGTGGGAAAATAAGACAGCATTTTTAACAAATGGTTCTAGTTCATCTGATGGTCAACATGTGGAAGAATGCAAATTGATCCATTCTTATCTCTGAGTACAAAGTTCAAGTCTAAGTGGATCAAGGACCTCCACATAAAACCAGATACACTGAATCTAACAGAAGAGAAAATGTGGAAGAGCCTCAAACACAAGGGTACAGGGGAATAATTCTTGAACGGAACACTAATGGCTCATACTCTAAGATCAAGAATTGACAAATGGGACCTCATAAAATTGCAAATCTTGTGTAAGGCAAAGGACACTGTCAATAGGACAAAATGGCAACCAACAGATTGGGAAAAGTTCTTTACCAATCCTACATCTGATAGAGGGCTAATATCCAATATATACAAAGAAGTCAAGAAGTTAGACTCCAGAGAACCAAATAACCTTAGTAAAAAAATGGGGAACAGAGCTAAACAGAGAATTCTCAACTGAGAAAACTTGAATGGCTGAGAAGCACCTAAAGAAATGTTCAACATCCCTAGACATCAGGGAAATGCAAATCAAAACAAGTCTGAGATTCCACCTCACAACAGTCAGAATGAATGTGGAGAGAGGAACACTTCTCCATTGATTGTGGGATTGCAAGCTGGTATAATTACTCTGGAAATCAGTCTGGCCATTTCTCAGAAAATTGGACATAGTACTACCTGAGGACCCAGTCATACAACTCCTGTGCATATACTCAGAATTTGCTCCAACATGTAGTAAGGACACATGCTCCAATATGTTCATAGCAGTCATATTTATAATAGCCAGAAGCTGGAAACAACCCAGATGTCTCTCAACAGAGGAATGGATACAGAAAATATGGTACATTTACACAATGGAATACTACTCAACTATTAAAACCAATGACTTCATGAAATTTACAGGCAATTGGATGGAACTTGAAAATATCATCCTGAGTGAGGTAACTCAGTCACAAAATAACACAGAGGGTATGTACTCACTGAAAAGTGGATATTTGCTACAAAGTGTGGAATACCCAAGATTCAATTCATGGATCACATGAATCCTGTGAAGAATGAAGACAAAAATGTGGATCCTTCAGTTCTTCTTAGAGGGGTACAGAAGACACTGGCAGGAGGAATCATGGAGACAAAATGTGGAGCAGAGACTAAAGGAAAGCCCATCCAGAAATTCCCCCACATGGGGATGCATCCCATATACAGCCAACAAACCTAGGCATTCTTGTGAATGCTAGGAAGTGCTTGCTGATGGAAGCATGGTAAGTTGTCTCTAAAGAATCTCTGCCAAATCCTGACAAATACAGAGGTGGATACTCAAAGCTATCCATTGGACTGAGCACTGGGGTCCAGGATGGAGGATTTGGAGAAGGGACTAAACGACCTGAGGGGTTTGCAGCCTCTTGAAGGTAGCAACAGTGTCAACAGGCCAGATCCCTGAGAGCTCCTGGGGACTGGACCACCTACCAAAGAATACACATGGAGGAACCCATGGCGCTGGCCACATTTGGGGCAGAGGAGGGCCTTGTTGGACACCAGTGGGAGGAGAGGCCCTTGGGCCTGAGGGCGTTCGATGCCCCAGTGTAGGTGAATGCCAGGGCAGCAAGACGTGAGTAGATGGGTAGTTGGGGGAGCACCATCATAGAGACAGGGGGAGGTGGAAGGGATAGGGGTTTCTGAGTGGAGACCTGAAAAGGGGAAAACATTTGAAATGTAAATAAAGAAAATATCTAATAAAAAAAAAAGAGGAAAAAATAGAAGGGGGAACAAAATGCTCATGGGAGGAAATACAGAGACAAAGTTTGGAGCAGAGACTGAAGGAGACTGCCCCACCTGGGGATTCTTCCCATATACAGACACCAACCCCAGACATTACTGAGGATGCCAGTAAGTGCTTGCTGACAAGAGCCTGTTATAGCTTTTCCTGCGAGGCTCTGCCAGAGTCTGACAAATTCAGAGGCAGATTTCTTGGACTTAGCCCAGTGTTCCCAATGTAGGTGTTAGAGAAAAGACTGAAGACGTTTAATGGTTTTGCAACCCCGTAGGAAGAACAACAATATAAACCAACCAGAATCCCCCCCCAGAGCTCCTAGGGAGTAAACCACCAACCAACGAGTACACATGGAGGGATCCATGCCTCTAGCTGCATAAGTAGCAGAGGAAGACCTTGTCAGGCATCAGTGGGAGGTGATGCCCTTGGTCCTGTGAAGCCTTGATTCCCCAGTGCCAGGATGCTGAGGTGGGATTGGGTTGGTAGGAGGGGGAACATCCTCATAGAAGCAGGGGAAGGGGGATTGGAGAGGGGGTTTTTGAAGGGGAAACTGGAAAAGGGGATAACATTTTATATAAATGCATAAAATATCCAATAAAAAATAAAAAATAAAAAAAGAAAGAAACATTTCTGATGAGGTCTGAGAGCTACACTAATCTATGAATACAGAGGTATAAGTTTAGTGAATAGTTTAATACCATGCCTATTTAGTCAAACAATAATTGTAAGGTCACCTGTGCAGTATGTGAGATCCTTAATTGTTGGGTCAAAGTGGTCTGAGGGGTCCCAAGTCCGCCCCAGGGCTCAGATCTCTGGGGGAGGCAAGATTCAGGAAGTTTGACTGTGCTCACCCCAAGGTACTGCTGGGTGAGTGTTGGGCTGTGAGAAGCTGCGGGACACCACTCTGAGGCTGGGGGAGCACAGCTTGCAGTCCCAAGGACCTCACAGACCTGGCTCTGTCTGGTTCTCAGGCTCTTGTGCATCCCAGGCACCACTGGATGCAGCAGAAAAGCTGAGAATGGAGTGGGGCCCTGCGGGCTGGATCTAGCCCAGGGCCGAGAGGGAAAAGGTGGGGAGGAGCCCTGCTGGGTCCTGCCGGGGATTGAGTCTTTGGCCTGTTAGTGGCCAGCTGGCTTGGTTTGGTAGAGATCGTGGCTGGGAGCGGGAGATTAGATGTGGCTCTTTAGATGAATACCTGTTCCACCGTTCCCCACTTCGATCCTGATGAAGAGACAGTCCATGATTTTAGGGCATTTATTGTCATGGCAGAGAGTGATGATGAGTAAAGCCATACCCCACAACCTCAGGACATGCCTGAGGTTAAAATACCTTTTGAAGGGAAGAGTGGCTGGGAATGGGAGGTTATTGGCTAAGCCTCTACCTACCTCATTACAATGGGAATGTCTTGAGGCTACGTGACCACACCTCTACTTGTGGAGGGCCTTGGGCATTGCCCTTATGTGACTGGTGGCCACAGATCTATGGAGAGCTACAGCCTTGTGTCAGAAGCCTGGGGCCCAAGAGCATGGCAAAGTGCTTACCATCCCTTGTAAGGTTATCCCCTGCTGGGGACCCCCTACTGGGTCTCCAGGGTTTTAAACCTTAACTCAACCAGAAACCAGGCTGCCTTCATGGTCCTACACTCAATTATCAGTTCTCAGCCATATTTACAATACTCTCCAGTGGACTATGTCTTTTCTGATTATATAAATGTATATGTATGAATGCTTACACATACTTATGTTCACGTAAGTATACATATACATGCACACACACATACATTCCCATGTGTGTGTGTATATTGTTAAGGAAAACCTTAGGAATGCATGTAAATACATGTATACATACTTGACTACAGTGTAAACTGAATTTTTATAGATTTGTTTTCTTGGCATGGGCTTCATTATGACATTTGAATGGTAGGCTGATTTTACAGGCAAACTATCCAGACACAGAAGATAAACATTGCATTTTATTTCATCTGGATTCGTCAAGTAAGGTAACAACTTGAGAGCTATTTACATACAATGAAGTCTTCATTTACATTTCATTTTGAATATTAAAAATTTAAATATATTTACAGTGGAGGAACTAATATATTAAACATGCATACCCACTGTTTATATGAAACAATTATAAACATTTTCCATATTTGTATAATTTAATGTTGTTAAGGCATTTAAAAATTTATAAGCATTATGACAATTCTTCCTTAAATATATTTAAATATATACTTAAGTATAATTTCCTTCTTAAAACCCTCACCTTGCCTAAGACAATTCAAAATTTCTTACTGAGTGCAAATTTAAATACTCACTGTATTACATGATGTTCTATTGCTGTGAAAAGACACCATGATCAAGGCAACTCTTATAAAAGCATGTAATTGGGGGCTTAATTATGATCTTAGAGGGTTAGGCCACAATAATCATGACAAGAAGCAAACAGGCATGGTGTTATAGCAGTACCAAATAGCTGCCCATCTTGATCCACAGACAGCAGTCAGCGAGAGAGGGGGGAGGGAGGGAGCGAGGGAGGGAGAAGCAGAGAGACAGAGACAGATAGAGACAGAGACAGAGACAGAAAGAGTGAAAATGTAAAGGCCTTGCATGAGTTTCTTAAACCTCAAAGCCCATCCTCAGTGACATATATCCTCCAACAAGGTCACAGCTACTCCAACAAGGCCATGCATCCAAATCCTTCCCAAACAATTCTAGTTACTAGTGGCTAAGCTTTCAAATATATATGCCTATGAAGGTCATTCTCATTCAAACCACCACAGCCATAAAATATTTGTCACCAAAGACCACAATATTTGAATTGAGGTCAGAATGACAGAAAGGAAATTAGTCATCATCTGTGTATGATATCCCACTGACACTCTGAAGCTTGATGAGTGAAAACTTCTTACCACAGATTTAGTAGAGTGATTTTTTTAGAGTGCTATGTATAAGGTGCAGAGAGCTGAGGAGCATACCTAGTCATTGATAATTTTTGGTAGATGCTGTTTTCCAAAGGTGCCATACCTAAGATCCTCTTCTACACTTCCAGGCATCATTCAGAAGCCTTGCCTGGAAGTTCTGGCTTCCTGTAGGCTCTGTGTGACAGAGCAATTTATACCAGCCCACCTACACTACCATTTCCCCTTCTGCTTCCTCTGCTTGGTCTGAGAAGTAGAACTCAGGGGAAGCCATGGCCTGTGAGCCACCATTGTGAATGAAAAATAAAGAATTGTTACATTTTGATGGCTGGGGAGATCTTAGGATACTTATGCTCTTCAGGATTCATGCCCAAGCTCTTTCCATCATTCTGACCTAAACCTCAATATCCAGTGTTAGTTCTTTGATTCTCTGGAAGCCATTGATTTCTACTGACACCTTCTTTGCTCCTCTTTGAGAATAAATGCATGGCAGACTGCAAATACTAAGGAGAATTGAAGAGTTACCTTTATGGAGACACTAAGAATTTGTCTAACAGTGAATGATCCTTTGTAGCAAGACAGAAAATGCAGGAATATGCATTATTATATACATTTTCCTACTGATAGCAACACATTCAGTAAAGCTATTGTTTTTAATTTTGAAATTACTTTCATTTATTTGTGTCTGTATGTGTGTGGATGTGTAAGTGCTATAATGGACATGTGGAAGACAACTTGAAGAATTTAATTCTCTTCTATCATGTGGGTCCTGGAGGTCAAACTTGGTTATTAGGCTTGTGGTACATACTATTAGTCAAGGATCTTTAAAGAACAGCATAGTTAAAGTGTGTGTGTGTGTGTGTGTGTGCGTGTGTGTGTGTAGTGGGATTTATATAGGTTGGCTTACAGTATGCTGTCTTAAAACAGAAATGTCAATAATCGGTAATTATTAAGTCCATGAGACTGTATGTCTCTGTTGCTGAAGGCCTGCATGATTCCTAGAGATCTGCTGATCTTCAGTCTTCCTTGAAATCCTGAAGAAATTGCTCTAATTTCAGTGAAGGAATGCCACCCCAGTAAAGTAGTTGAACTTGTTATCAAGAGTAGAGGCAAGCAGGCAAAAAGCAATGTTTCCTTCTTCCATGTCCTTTTATCTGGGCTATATGCACCCACATTTAAGATGGGTCTTCCTGCTTCAAATAATCTGATCAAAATATCTCTCACAGGAGTGTCTTGCAACTTGAGTTTTAGTTGATTCCATATGCAGTCTGCTAGGGACCAAACAAACTTCAGTTGGTGACCCTGTTAGCTACTACATTTACCCACTCACTGGGCCATCTTGCAGGCCCAGGCCTTTCCCTTTTTATCAGGGGTCACTGCTCCCCTGACCTTCAATAGCATACAAAACAGGATTTCCTTTGCTTGTCCACCTTTCATGGACCCTTGCTTGACTCCATTCCTTAAGCTACTGTTGGTTTTGTATTTCTGATTACGAACCTTATTTTCTTTCTAGTTCTTAGAACCCCTGACCTGAACAGAGATCTTTTGAGGAATCTGTTTTTTCTTATTACTAATTTTCTTAGGACAAAATGACCACAAGAAAATGAAGGCTACCACCACTATAAATGACAAGGGGTCTGTTTATAGTATGGCTGAAAACATTTATTATATTTATTTACCAGTGTTATTTTCATTAGTAGGTTTTTTTTTCCTAAAATGACCCAACTTCATGTGACAACCAATGAGAGGACCCCTTGCCTAATGTTTAATGCTGCTGTTATTTTCAGTGACATGCCACTCTGGCACCTTTAGATAAGCTAACTGACTTTCCTCTGGACCACCTCCCCCATTTTTGGAGTAAGGTCTGAAGGGTCCAAATGACAGTCTCTTTGAAGTCATGAAACTGTGAGGTCCTTCACCAGGACTGTCTCTGGGTGCCATGTGTGCAAACAGTCAAGGCCAAGGTCCAGGTATTCCTCAGATCTGAGAAGGAATTTGCATCTTCTATTAGACTTATATATTGTGTAGATATATTTTTTCCACTCTTCAAATCTGCATTGATTTCTTGCCCAATTCTGACAAATGATACCCACTTGTCCCATGGACCCAACAGAGTCTCAAGAGGGAATGAGAATTGACAGTGTTCCCCCAACACAAGTGGTTTGTCCTGGGGAGAACATACACTTAGGCTATCTAAACCGGAAAAGCAAGAACAACAAAACATTTTTCTTGAGGGACTAATTAAAATGTCACTCGATGGAGAGTGTAAATTAAAAATAGCCCAATTTCCCTCCCTCCTATCTTTTTATAGTGAGAGGAAAAATCATATTTTAATGACGACTACTGCTATGCAATCATTTAAAACACAGACCTGACATGAATTCTCTTTTAGGGATTTCTTTGTTGATGATCACAGATTCCACGATTTAAATATTTTAAAGCTTAATTGACTTTGAATTCTGTGATTCCATAACTTCCCAAGAAACCCCTTACTCATGAACAGTCACAGCATTGGCTTCATTCTCAGACTCTGACAAAAAATTACTGTGTTTTCTGTCTCTATATATGCCCCTGTTTTGGATATGTCACATAAACAGAATAAAAAAATGGCACATGATGTGTGTCAGTTTTGTGAAGTGAAAACTCCTAGTTCTTTGGAAAGTTAGTTATATCAAATGATGGTTTGCTGGGGCACACAGGTGAAAGGATGGCTTGCTAAAGCAAGCACATACAAGGCTGTTTTCCTGAAGCAGACACGAGTGAAAGGATGTTTTGATATAGTAGACAGGTGAAAGGACCCTTGATGAAGGAGTGTAAATATAACTCCACAGACAGTGGGAGATGAGCACTGAGCTTTGGTTTGTTTTGCTCTGCCTCACTATGCTTCACTAAAGATATACATATATTGGTTCACTTTGCATAGCATTTTGAGCTCAACTTGTGATAATTCCACCACTGAGAGAAGAAACTCACTGAAGAACTACTTGTGAGTTTTCTCCTATAGCTTGCTGCTTCCGCAGCCACGCCTCAGGCAGGTTGGCGAGCATGGTAGTTTCTTCAGAATTGAAATACAGTTGCTGGTTTGTGCCTGGTGTCTGCTTGCTCAAAGGGCTGGACTGTAGCTGCTGATTCCTGTGTGGTACCTGCCTGCCTAGAGGACTGATCTGCAGCTGCTAAGTCTTATTTGGTGTTGGCTATGAGTCTGAACTGCTGCCCAAAAATGTCAAGCTCACCCCCAAAGAATTATTGCTGAACAGGTCCTTTTCCCCCATATCCTAACAAGTTTTCTCTTCCACTACCTCTGGTGGGTGGTGGGCTAGAGAAGAGGTTCAACCCTTATTAAAAGCAGGATGTAAAAAATTTATGCCTACAATTTTGTCTGCTGTCTTCAGCATCCTTTCAAGACTTACCCATATTGTACCATGTATCTGTAGTTCATTTTTTATTGTAGCATACTTATTTCAATTTGTATACAACTTAAAACACATTCTTGCTCATTCATTCCTCACTTGATGAATGCTTTGTTTGTTTCTATTGTTTCCTCAGTTATAATGCTTCTTCTAACATTCCTGTGTAAGTTTATTTATTTTTTTGCTATACCTCTTGTTCTTTTCTTTTCTTTTCTTTTCTTTTCTTTTCTTTTCTTTTCTTTTCTTTTCTTTTCTTTTCTTTTCTTTTTCTTTTTCTTTTTTGCTACTTTATTTACATTTCCAATGTTTCCCCCTTTCTAGGTCTCCTCTTTGGAAACCACTTATCCCCTCCCCCTCCCCCATCTCTATGAGGGAATTCCACCTCCCAACCACCCACCCACCCACCTACTCCCATATTCCCACGTTGACAGTCCCCTGTACTGGGGTCTCTCCTCCCCCTGATAGCCAACAAGGCCCTCCTCTGCCACAGATGTGGTGCAAACCATGGGTCCCTCCATGTGTAGTCTTTGGTTGGTGGTTCAGTCTCCAGGAGGACCAGGGGAGGTGGGTCAGGCCAGTTGACACTGTTCCTCCCTCCATGGGGCTGCAGACTCCCTCAGCTCCTTCAGTCCCTTCTCCAACTCCTCCATCTGGGTCCTCACTCTCAGTCCAGCGGTTACTGTAAAGTGAAACTTGGGTATTCCGAACTTTTGGGCTAATATCCACTTATCAGTGAGTACATACCATGTTCATTCTTTTGGGACTGAGTTACCTCGCTCAGCATGATATTTTCAAGTTCCATCCATTTGCGTGCAAATTTCATTATGTCATTGTTTTTAATAGCTGAGTAGTACTCCATTGTGTAAATGTACACATTTTCTGTATCCATTCTCTGATGAGGGACATCTGGGTTGTTTCCAGCTTCTGGCTATTATAAATATGGCTGCTATGAACATAGTGGTGCATGTGTACTTATTACATATTGGAGCATCTTCTGGGTATATGCCCAGGAGAGATATAGCTGGGTCCTCAGGTAGTACTATGTCCAATTTTCTGAGGATTCTCCAAACTGATTTCCAGAGTGGTTGTACCAGCTTGCAATCCCAATAACAATGGAGGAGTGTTCCTCTTTTTCCACATCCTCACCAGCATCTGTTGTCACTGAATTTTTGATCTTAGCCATTCTGACTGGTGTGAGGTGGAATCTCAGACTTGTTTAGATTTCCATTTCCCTGATGACTAAGGATGTTGAGCATTTCTTTAGGTACTTCTCAGCCCTGTGAATTTCCTTAGTTGAGAATTCTCTGTTATCTCAGTTCCCCATTTTTTGACAGGGTTATTTGGTTTTCTGGAGTCTAACTTCTTGAGTTCTTTGTATATATTGGATATTACCCCTCTATCGGATGAAGGATTGGTAAAGATCTTTTCCCAATCTGTTGGTTGTTGTTTTGTCTTATTGACAGTGTCCTTTGCCTTACAGAAGCTTTGCAATTTCATGAGGTCCCATTTGTCGATTCTTTATCTTAGAGCATAAGACATTGGTGTTCTGTTAAGTAACTTTTCCCCTGTTCCCATGAGTTCGAGGCTTTTCCCCACTTTCTTTTCTATTAGTTTCAATGTATCTGGTTTTATGTGGATGTCCTTGATCCACTTGGACTTGAGCTTTGTACAGGGAGATAGGAATGGATCAATTTGCATTCTTATGCATGTAGACCGCCAGTTGAACCAGCACCATTTGTTGAAAATGTTCTTTTTTCCACTGGGTGGTTTTAGCTCCTTTGTCAAAAATCAAGTGACCTTAAGTGTGGGGATTCATTTCTGGGTCTTCATTTCTATTCCATTGATCTACCTGCCTGTCACTGTACCAATATAATGCAGTTTTTATCACTACTGCTCTGTAGTACAGCTTGAGGTCAGGGATGCTGATTCCCCCAGAAGTTCTTTTGTTGTTGAGAATAGCTTTTGCTATCCTGGGTTTTTGTTGTTCCAAATGAATTTGAGAACTGCTCTTTCTAAGTCTATGAAGAATTGAGTTGGAATTTTGAT
>CM052722.1:83459542-83531361 GCA_028551405.1 Uromys caudimaculatus | reverse complement strand
ATATTAATCCTGCCAATCCATGAGCACGGGAGAGCTTTCCATCTTCTGAGGTTTTCTTCGATTTCTTTCTTCAGAGACTTGAAGTTCTTATCATACAGATCTTTCACTTGTTTGGTTAGAGTCACACCAAGATACTTTATATTGTTTGTGACAATTGTGAAGGGTGTCATTTCCCTAATTTCTTTCTTAGCCTGTTTATCCTTCGAGTATAGGAAGACTACTGATTTGTTTGAGTTAATTTTATATCCAGCCACTTTGCTGAAGTTGTATATCAGCTGTAGCAGTTCTCTGGTGGATGTTTTCGGGTCACTTAAGTATACAATCATGTCATCTGCAAAGAGTGATATTTTGATTTCTTCCTTTACAATTTGTATCCATTTGACATCCTTTTGTTGTCTAATTGCTCTAGCTAGAACATCAATTACTATATTGAATAGATAAGGAGAAAGAGGGCAACCTTCCTAGTCCCTGATTTTAGTGGGATTACTTCGAGTTTCTCTCCATTTAGTTTGATGTTGGCTACTGGTTTGCTGTATATTGCTTTTACTATGTTTAGGTATGAGCCTTGAATTCCTGATCTTTCCAGGACTTTTATCACGAAGGGATGTTGAATTTTGTCAAATGCTTTTTCAGCATCTAATGAAATGACCATGTATTTTTTTTCTTTGAGTTTGTTTATGTAGTGGATTACATTGATGGGTTTCCGTGTATTGAACCATCCCTGCATCCCTGGGATGAAACCTACTTGATCATGATGAATGATGGTTTTGATGTGTTCTTGGATTTGGTTTGCAAGAATTTGATTGAGTAATTTTGCATTGATATTCATAAGGGAAATTGGTCTGAAGTTTTCTTTCTTTCTTGGGTCTTTGTTAGGTTTTGGTCTCAGTGTCAGTGTGGCCTCATAGAATGAATTGGGTAGTGTTCCTTCTGTTTCTATTTTGTTGAATAGATTGAAGAGTATTGGTATTAGGTCTACTTTGAAGGTCTGATAGAATTCTGCAGTGAACCCATCTGGTCCTGGGTTTTTTTTTTGGGTCGGGAGACTTTTAATGACTGCTTCTATTTCTTTAGGCAGTATGGGACTGTTTAGATGGTTATTCTGACCCTGACTTAATTTTGGTGTTTGGTATCTGTCTAGAAAATTGTCCATTTCATCCAGATTTTGTAATTTTGTTGAGTATAGGTTTTTGTAGTAGGATGCGATGATTTTTTGAATTTCCTCATAATCTGTTGTTGTGTCTCCTTTTCATTTCTAATTTTGTTAATTTGGATCCTGTCTCTGTGTTCTCTGGTTAGTCTGGCTAAGGGTTTATCTATCTTGTTGATTTTCTCAAAGAATCAACTCTTGGTTTTGTTGATTCTTTGTATAGTTCTTTTAGTTTCTACTTGGTTGATTTCAGCCCTTAGCTTGATTATTGCCTGCCTTCTACACCTCTTGGGTGCATTAGCTTCTTTTTGTTCTAGAGCATTCAGGTGTGCTGTTAAGCTGCTAGTGTATGCTCTCTCCAGTTTCTTTTTGGAGGCCCTCAAAGCTATGAGTTTTCCTCTTAACACTGCTTTCATTGTGTCCCATGAGTTTGGGTATGTTGTACTTTCGTTTTCAATAAATTCTAGAAAGTCTTTAATTTCTTTCTTTATTTCTTCCTTGACCAATTTATCATTGAGTAGAGCATTGTTCAGCTTCCCAGTGTATGTGGGCTTTCTATTGTTACTGCTGCCATTATCCATAGTGATCACGTAGGAGACATAGGATTATTTCAATCTTCTTGTACCTTTGGAGGTTTGTTTTGTGACCGATTATATGGTCAGTTTTGGAGAAAATACCATGAGGTGCTGAGAAGAAGGTATATTCTTTTGATTTAGGATGAAATGTTCTATAGATATCTGATAAAGCCATTTTGTTCATAACATCTGTTAGTTTCACTGTATCTCTGTTTAGTTTGTGTTTTCAAGATCTGTCCATTGATGATAATGGGGTGTTGAAGTCGCCTACTATTATTGTGTGAGGTGCAATGTGTGCTTTGAGCTTTAGTAAAGTTTCTTTTATGAATGTGGGTGCTCTTGCATTTGGAGCATAGATGTTCAGAATTGAGAGTTCTTCTTGGTAGATGTTTTCTCTGATGAGTATGAAGTGTCCTTCCTTATCTTTTTTGATGACTTTTGGGTGAAAGTTGATTTTATCCGATATTAGAATGGCTACTCCAGCCTGTTTCTTGGGACCATTTGCCTGGAAAATTGTTTTCCAGTCCTTTACTCTGAGGTAGTGTTTGTCTTTATCATGGAGATGTGTTTCTTCAATGCAGCAAAATGCTGGGTCCTCTTTATGGATCCAGTCTGTCATTCTATGTCTTTTTATTGGAGAATTGAGTCCATTGATGTTAAGAGATATTAAGGAATTGTGATTTTTGGTTCCTTTTATTTTTGATGTTATTTTTACTTTTATGTGGCTATCTTCTTTTGAGTTTGTTGAAAGATTACTTTCTTGCTTTTTCTAGGGTGTAGTTTCCCTCTTTGAGTTGATGTTTACCATCCATTATCCTTTGTCGGGCTGGGTTTGTGGAAATATATTTTGTAAATTTGGTTTTGTCATAGAATATTTTGGTTTCACCCTCTATGGTAATTGAGAGTTTTGGTGGGTATAGTAGCCTGGGTTGGCAGTCGTGTTCTCTTAGGGTCTGTATGAGTTCTGCCCAGGATCTTCTAGCTTTCATAGTCTATGGTGAGAAGTCAGGTATAATTCTGAAAGGTCTGCCTTTATATGTTACTTGACCTTTTTCCCTTAATGCTTTTCATATTCTTTCTTTGTTTTTTGTATTTGGTGTTTTCACTATAATTTGATGGGACGAATTTCTTTTCTGTTCCAATCTGTTTGGAGTTCTGTAAGCTTCTTGTATATTTATGTTCATCTCTTTCTTTAGGTTAGGGAAGTTTTCTTCTATGATTTTGTTGAAGATATTTACTGATCCTTTAAGTTGGGAATCTTCACTCTCTTCTATACCTCTTATCCTTAGCTTTTGTCTTCTCATTATGTCCTGGATTTCATGGATTCTAACCCATGTTTTGGGTTAGAAGCTTTTTGCATTTTGCATTTTCTTTTACTGTTGTGTCAATGTTATCTATGGTGTCTTCTGCTCCTGAGATTCTCTCTCGTATCTCTTGTATTCTGTTGGTGATGCTTGCATCAATGACTCCTGCTCTCTTTCCTAGGTTTTCTAACTCCAGAGTTGACTCCCTTTGTGATTTCTTTATTGTTTCTATTTCTATTTTTATCTCCTGGATAGTTTTGTGCATTTCCTTTGTCTGTTTGATTGTGTTTTCCTGTAATTTTTTAATGGATTTTTGTGTTTCCTCTTTAAGGGCTTCTAGTTGTTTATCTCTGTTCTCTTGTATTTCTTTAAGGGTGTTATTCATTTCTTTCTTAATGTCTTCTATCATCAACATGAGAAATGATTTTAAATCTGAGTCTTGCTTTTCTGGTGTGTTGGGGGTATCCAGGGCTTGCTGTGGTGGGAGAGCTGGGTTCTGATGATGCCAAGTAGCCTTGGTTTCTGTTTCTTATGCTCTTACCCTTGCCTTTTGCCATCTTGTTAACTCTGATGTTAGCTGGTCTCACTCTGTCTGACTGTGGCTTGCCCATCCTATAGGCCTCTGTGTCAATACTCCTTGAAGACCAGCTCCCTCTGAGAGGTATTTGGGTTTGGAGAGCTGTGGCACATGGTCAGCTCTGGGGTACAGACAGAAACCCAAAGGATCTTGTCCCCAGCTGTCCCTTGGTTCCTGTGTCCTGATGGCTCTGCAAGGGTCCCTCTTGATCCAGTGAGTTTGAAAAGAAGTGGTGGTTTTGCCTGTGCTCAAAGGTGTGTCAGAACTCCTGGGATACCAGCTCTCTCCTGGATCCCTGTGGCCTAGGCTGAGGTCCCAGGCTCAGATGGAAACTGGAAAGTTCCTGTCACCGACTTTACCTCAGTCTCTGTGTCCTGAGGGTTCAGGGCGGGTCCAGGTGAGCAGTGGTGCTCACCTTAACCCCATTCATGACTTTTCCACGCTCCTGGGATGTTAGCTTTCTCCTGGCGCTAGTTGGCTATGGAACCCTGGTGGGCCAGGCAGAGGTCTCCAGCCACAGATGGAAACTGGGAGGTTCAGAGGTTTCCTGTCCCCGACTTTTCGTCAGTCCCTGTATACCGTGTCTTCCGGGCAGGTCCCGGTGAGCAGTGGTGCTCGCCTTAACCTCACTCATGGCTTTTCCATGCTCCTGGGAGGGTAACTTTCTCCTGGCGCTAGTTGGTTATGGAACCCTGGTGGCCCAGGCATGGGTCTCCACCCCCCTGTGTAAGTTTAAATGAGGACATTTGGCTTAATTTTTTTTGAATTTCCAACTAAATATGGAGTAGCTGAGCTACATAATGATTCTATGAGAGTCCTTTTGAAATGCTGACAAACTAAAAAGAACAATAATTGGAATTTTTGGTGAGAGTTTTCTCTAAGCATTTACTTGTGTTGACTAACAGTAGTAATAGGGTATTGTTGGCATTTAGTCTTGGCTCTGCCCCACAGTTACCTGGCTACAGCCAGGTGTGCCTGACTTCACTATAAAAGGGGCAGCTTGCTTGCTCCCTCCTCTCTCTCTCTCTCTCTCTCTCTCTCTCTCTCTCTCTCTCTCTCTCTCCCTCTCTCTCTCTCTGTCTTTCTCTCTCACTTGCCTTCTTGTTCTTGCTCTGTCCTCTTGCTTCCCCTCTTTTCCCATTCCTTTCCCCCCCACCATGTGCTCATGGCTGGCATCTACTACTCTACTCTCTCCGAATTTCTCTGTCTCTATTCCTTCAACTCTCCTCCCCATGCCCTCAATAAACTATTCTATATTATTCCTTCATATGGTTGGTCCCCACGGGGAAGTGATACCCCTCCCATGGGCTCTTGCAGCCACAGAATAAACTCCTAAGCTTAGGTGGGTCGCTTTCTCCAGTGAGTCTGCGACTCATATTGAGCCACTAACATCTGCATGACCTGGCTAGTTTGTCTAGACCTGGCTGGTTTTTTGGGTATTTTTTTGTTTATTAGTTATTGAATTTTGTTCTCTGGATGCCAGTAGGAACCTTTTTAATAACTTCACACCCAACAGGTTGGTCTTCACCACCTTGTCCCTACTTACAGGGGGTTTCCAGATCTGTTTCACATTACCCAGCAAGCAATATATCTCTACATGACTACTTAACTGGCATTTTGAAAGCAGCTCTTTTGCTAGCAATCCATAGGCTTTCTCCTCCCCACTTCATTCTCTTGCCCGGCTTCATGTAGCCACATGCTCTGCTCTGGCTCAAAGTGGAAAAAGCAGGTCTCACCATGCTCCCTTGTGCTACCATGCCCTTTCTGGGACACTGTTTGCTAAGATGCTGTGCTGCTTTACTGAGGCCATCTGCTGCTGCTCGGGCCCTGCCCCAGAGCTCTTTCTCACACGTGGTGTGCACAGTAACTCTCATTCTTCCTTTCTGTGTAACTCTACTCCCCCAGTGGTCACAATGGCCACTACCCCTGCCCAGGACGGGGGAAAGGAGGGAACAAAGCCAGAGGCCCAGCACAGCCCTGTGCACCTGATGCTTCAGCAGAGCACACTCATGTACCCTGTCTCTTGCTGCCTCTCTCTTGCCTAAGGAGAGGTGAATGTGCACTGGTCAGAAATGGAACAATTTCATTTCAGCTCTTTCCTGGAAGATCAGTGTTGCTGTCCGATAGTCCATAGCCCAGAGTCAGGGCTTCTCAGGGCTTCTATACCCCCAGAACATTCACACAGATGGGTCCCCAGGCCATTGCCAGCTGCCCCGCTGCTGAACCACTATGACACAGGCTGGGAAATGGGTCAGCACCCTACCTGCCCAGTCTATGGCTCAGGCCTGATCCCACCCAGATACATTCACTTTCATCCCAGCCCACAACTCACTCCACTGCTGTCAGGTTTCTGATTTCTTTTCATTATGGTCCACATCAACTCTAAGCCAAGTGTACACTAGACACAACTCTGTCATTTGTCTCTAAATGTGTCTCTTTATGTGTTTTTCTCTGCTAATGCAACCTGCCAAAGTCACTTAACAATTCAGATAAGGTTTTCATTTTATTCTGCCTTGGTAAATAATGATTTTTAAATAATATAAAGGTTAAAGATCACTGTCTTTTGTAAATATATCTTTAGCCTTTTTTTTTTTTTTTTTGCTACTGCCGTTACATTATAGTTTACTCTATTTGCTAGTACATTCTCAAACAAGTCATTAAAAAAACACAGGCTGTCTAACTCAGATATGCCCAATAAATACTGCTCTCAATCTTCTAAGAAGTCTACTAAATAATGTTTAAACTTATAACAGACAGACAGACTCCCAAGCCTGACAGTTACCCTCAAGTTCTCTGGGAAGACACAGTGACAAGAGTCTACCTGGATTGTGGTACGATATCTACTCAGAAACACTGCTATTGCCTTGCCCACTATGGGACTTGGTCTACACTGTGGACAAAATAGGATACCCTGAGAGTCAAATGTCTCAAATTGCCTAAGTCAAGGTGGATCATTTCTCATTTCACATGTATCTAACTCCACAGAAAAAAGCATTTTGTCTTCTGAGCTTGAAAGCAAGACTGACTTCGCTCAAGGTGCCATGGAGAATACAAGGACCTAGAAACTGTTTAGGTAGTAGACCATAGATGAAACTCTGTCATTTTAATTAATACATGACTCCTATATTATAATTTATTCTTCTCCAGATTTCTGACTACATCAACAGCTAAGGTAACTGTTGCCTGACAGGTAGAAAACAGACCTAGCTCTTTACCACAAGGTAATCCACCTCATTTGCTCATTAATAAATACATTAACTAGCTAAAACTGCCAGATTTCTTATAGACTTCACAATAAATGATACACAACTTCAGATGTAAGCTTTCACAGATGTGACCTGTTACTTCCTTACCTAAACTCAGTTTCCACAGCTAAATGCTTCATATTTCCTCTTCTTGTTATGCCACTGTCTTAACATTATTCAGTAGAGTTCTTATAAATTTTTCTAACCCTAATAAAACATTCTACTATATGATCCAACTGTATAATCACAAATTCAAATTTTAAGCTTTCTTTGATTGTCTTTTAATTAAATTTAAAGTGTTTCTCATGCCAAATCTACACTATAAGCTATCATGCTAAATATAAGTTTTCCTTGGTTGTCTTTTAATGATAGAATTAAGATATTTTTCATGCTAAACTATTTGATCCAATTGTATAATCACAAGCTCAAATATAAGTTTCCTTTGTTTGTCTTTAAGATAACCTTAAGATGTTTCTATTGTTGTACGATCATCTAAACTTAAAATTGTTTCCTGTTATGCTAAATTTATATATATTCAGTCTCCTAGCCAAAGGGAAAAATCCTTCTTGTTCCTTCTGTTCCATGATAGGCTTTAGTCTTCTCTAAGCTCATCTACCTATTCCAGAGGGTGGGATTCCTTTCCTGTGCCCAATAATTGTGACTCACCTCTCTCCCAACCACCAAGACCTAAGAGTTTCAAATGTATTTTCAAATGTACACCTAAACTTCCAAATGTACAAGTAAGGAATTTTTTTCTCCCAAATATATTTAACCTTATTTTCTACCTATAATATATACATGTTTGTTTCAGTAGTTTGTCAAGTCCAGGTGTTTACTATATCCAGGACAGCTCCAGAGAAGCAACCCCCAGATGCTCCAATCTGCTCTTACAGACATAGACACCTCTACTGGACCTGTTCTTCCTATCTATCCACAGATGGTTCCATAGACCCTGGACATCAAGGAAATAGCCAAGTCTCCTAAGACAGGTTCAACATCCCTATGCCCATTTTCCTAGGTTCCCCAGAGACATGTCGCCCCAAAGTCAGCAAGAAGTAGCTAAGGATAATGATGACCTTATTCCTGCTCCACCATCACCTCTTTCTAATTTTTATTTTTTAATTAAACCAAAATGGAAGAATGTTGGCATTTAGTCTAGGCTCTGCCCATCAGATACCTGGCAACAGCTAGGTGTGCCTGACTCACTATAAAAGGGGTTGCTTGCCACCCCCTTCTTGCTCTTGTTCTATCCTCTTGCTCCTGTTCCCCCTCTCTTCCCATTCTCCTCCCCTCTCTCTCTTCATGTGCTCATGGCTGGCCTCTACTCCCCTACTCAACTCTCTTTGCCTTTCTGTTTCTCCTCCCTCAACTCCCCTCCCCATCCCCTAAATAAACTCTATTCTACACTATACCTTCCTATGGCTGGTCCTTCAGGAGGAAGGCATGCCTCAGCATGGGCCCACAGAGGCACCTCCTTCCCCCACACCTGACTGTACATCCACCAAACATATTCCTTCTTCCTATATTTTTATAAAACACATCAGATATAGTCGTAGGTAACTTTTCTACCTCTTCTTTCAGACTAATGTTTATTCAGATTTATGACTATCAGGATTAAGTAGTGACATGAATTAACCTGAGTAGGGACCCAGAGTAGATGACTTCTCTGAGTATGTTTATGGTTTTCATTACTCTATCTCAACCACAACCCTTGCCTTAGTTCTATTCCCATATCTGTTCTTTCCTTCTACCACCACACTCCTCATTCTATCACAAGTAGAATAAATTCTTTAAAATGTTATACTGGCTAGTTTTGTGTTAATTTGACACAAGCTGGAGTTATCACAGTGAAAGGAGCTTCAGTTGAGAAAATGTCTCCATGAGATCTAGGTGTAAGGCATTTTCACAATTAGTGATCAAGGGGGGAGGTCCCCTTGTGGGTGATGCCATCTCTGGGCTGGTAGTCTTGGGTTCTATAAGAAAGCAAGCTGAGCAAGCCAGGGGAAGCAAGCCAGTAAGAAACATTCCTCCATGGCCTCTGCATCAGCTCTTGCTTCCTGACCGGCTTGAGTTCCAGTCCTGATTTCCTCTGGTAATGAACAGCAGTCTGGAAGTATAAACTTAATAAACCCTTTCCTCCCAAACGGGCTTCTTGGTCATGATGTTTGTGCATGAATAGAAACCCTGACTAAGTCAAAAAAACACCCACAAATCTCTTAATCTTCTGTCACAAAGAGGGTTTAGTGTAATATACAGAAGCCATATTATAAAATAGAAAGAAAAATAATCAGAAAGTGAAAAGGCACAAGAAGTCAACTGCATGTGTTCAGACGACTAGAATTCAGCCTGCTCCATAGATTTCTACACATCCACATTTATTATGGGGCCATTTACAATGATCAACTTATGAAATCAGACTAAGTAAGCATCCACCAACAGATGAAGGGATAAAGAAAATGCAATATATATACTGAGTGAAGTTTTATTCATTCATAAAGAAGTACAAACTTATGTGATTTGTAGGAAAATTAATGGAGTTGAAAATCATTATATAAAGCAAAAAAAATTATCTGGTGTGATGGTTAATCTCAATTATCAACTTGGTAGGTTCTAAAATCATATAGAAGTTAATGCCTGAGAAGGATTGTACAGACTATGCAAACCTCTGGGCATGCCTTGGAGAGATTATCTATATTAGGTTAGTACAGGCAAGAAGATTCCACTGGCTGAAGGCCCTAAACTGTATGAAAAAGGAGAAAGCTCGCTGAGTATCAGCTTTCACCATTCTCTGCCTCCTGACAGAAGATGCAATTTGGAGAGCTGCCTCAAAAGGACTTCCCCCAACAATAACACAGTTCCTCAAAGTGGGAGTTAGAGTACACCCATTCTCCTTCAAGTTCGCCTTTGTCACAATACTTTATCACAAAAGGAGAAAAAGTAGATGACATAAAAATACTAAATTTTTCTTCATATATGAAGCCTATATGTGCATATACTATGTATGTTTGTGTGCAATTATATATGAAAATAGAAGTAGAAAGGCATGAGTATTAAGAGTGTAGAAACTAACAAGATTAATGGAGAGGCTGTAAGGTCAAGTACATTCTATACTTGAACTAAAATATTATGAAGTCTTTCATTTTGTATAACAAATATACATTAATATTTTTAAATCTGAAGGAGTTAATTATACAATTTTGTCTTTGTCACAGAAGCAAAGGAAAATCTACATAGTAAAAGCAGTTCATCCCCTATCTACTTTGAACCATGATTGCCATGGTAACTAATGATCATTCTTTCTCTATCCAGCAATAACATCTGCTGGGATCTACCTTCTCTAAAATGGTTCATTTCCAGAAACTTCTGGTTTCATTTCTCCACATTCAGAGAAATACTCAGGAGACAAAGTTTAGTTGAATTCTCCTTTAATGAATCATATTCTGACCCTATCTTCCACTTTTTTTCTTCTTCTAGAATGTTCTGGCTTCTTACTTCTGCTTTTTTTGAAAATTCCCAGAGACGTATCTCTTACTCCATCAATGAATGCTATTCTGAGCTTGTCTTTCTAACATTTTCTTTAGGTTAGTCCTCTCAAACACTCCTGCAGACTTTTGCTTTCTCCAAAGACACAATGGTCTGGCCTTCTCTGGAGAGCTCTGAGACTAGATAAGACCCTGAAGTGATATGAACATGGTCACTACCCATTTCTTCCCCAGGCACTCAGCACATATGAATTCTAATGGTCTCATCTGAAAACTCAACAGCTTGTGACTAGAGTGAAATGAAGCCCTAGTCCTTCAAGGGCCATGGTGCTTACTTCCTTTATCCTTTACCACATCTATCCTCTTTATCCTGTTGTCTCCACCATCACAACTGTTCCAACACTTTCTCCTTGTCTACATTTGATGGTCCTTGAGAATTTTGCATTTTCTGTCCCAGACAGGCAGGGGACCAATTTCAGTTCCCCTGGTTTAGTAATAGGAAACTGTCATATAATCTCAAGTAGATCATTTCAACTGTCTCATTTTTTCTCATTAAAGTGGAAATAATATCCTTGGGGCTTATTTTTCTAGATTATTGGGAGGATTGAATTAGATAAGTAAAACAATATGACCAGTATTTGACCAAGTACTGTCCCTACAGTAGTCTAGCTCTTTTCTCTCAGTGGAGGTGGGAGGAGACAGACAAGAGTGGGAGTGGAGAAGTTGGGTAGGTAAGGAGGATCCAGGAAGAATTGGGGGAGGAGAAAGATTACGATAAAGTATATTGTATGAAAAAAATTAAATAAAAAGAGAAAGACACAGCTGGGAGACTTTTAGATCAAGAAAAGAGCTGTGGACTCAGGGAAGAACCAAAATAACCCTAGAAGAGAGCAAGAGTTCACAGTGAACATGATTTTTAAAGTAAGAACCTTGAAGTTTCATTGCTGAGCAGTTCTATCAGAACAGTGACTTTTTTGGCAATGTAGATAATACCATCAAATTACTTCATGGAATTTTGCAGTCTTAAGTCTTTCCTGGTGTTCAATGTCTTTTACTTTGAGCTGTATTGCATTTGCTTTGTCACTGCCAACAGACCTAGGGGGTAAATGGAGATGACTCTATTATCCTGTATTATAGGGAGGGAACCCAACTACGTGAGTATTAAGACCCTTTCACAAATTACTTTTCCATGCAATCTTCCTCTCTCCTGCCTTTCCTCTATTTTATGGTGAAAAATTCAGTGTCCATTGCTATTTGTCATGCCCAACATCTCTCAGAACTTGGAAGCTTCTCGTGTCTCAGGATAAGACTGTCTTGAATTAACATTGTCTGATAATCTTGTATCTTGCATTTCCATGGATTTGTGTGTAATGTACTTATCATATCTTCATGACTTTTGACTGCATCCCCATACCCTGTTGTTCAGTTGTTCAGCTTCACTATAGTCCTCTGTCATAATTAAACTAGGCAAGATAACAACACTGATGCATGATTACAATATTAATGAACTTCAAATTGGATATCCTGACACTGTTCTCATTACTCCTGATACATCACAAAGTGATTCTCCAGAGACATCCACAGAGCAATAAATCTAATTCTGGCAAAACAGTGATGACAATTTGGGAATGGTCCTAAGTGAAAACAAAACCTTAACTGTTACAAATGTTAAAATATGAACCTGACCAAGATGCAGAGTGAGAGTTATAAAATGACCTGAAGTCATTGAGAAACACTCAGCAAAATAACTGACCAATGGCCATAAAAAGTATCAATATGAGGACAAAGACATTCACAGACTGGGGAAGACCAAAGGGTTGCAAGAACTACTGAAGTATAGGACCTGGGTTGAATTCTAGAACAGAAAATGAAAATTAGTGTAAGAAGCCCAAAAACAGTCCAGTAAGGTCTGCCTTTCATTGTACTGAGTTAATGCAGTAGCCATGTGCTGCTGACCATTTGCTAAGGGTTAGCATCAAGGGAAGCAAGCTAAATGGTTATTTGTGCAAAAGTTCTGCAATTTTAAAAATCATTATAGAAAAACTTAGTTAAAGTGATTTAAAATACATAGACATAGCTTACTGAACAACATGAAAAGAGTTCAGTATTTGCATTGTTATTACCATGAAAGCTATGAATTAAGACTGAAAAGTCCCCAACAGATTTATCCCTTAAATGCTTGTCTACCATTTTGTGGCACTATTTTTAAGGTTATAGGACATTTGGGAGGTGGCATCTGGCTCGTAAAAGTAGATCACTAGCAATGGAACTTTGAAAGCGGTAGCCATGCCTGTTTCTTCCCTGTGTTCACCACTTCCTATATGAGCAATATGAACAAGTCACCAACGTGCTTCTCTAATCATAACCAGATCTACGAAGCTTTGCTTTCCCTCCATGATGGACTGGAACCCTCTGAAATGAGAAGTTATAATAAAATTTTCCTCCTTTAAGTCATTTTGGCTAGGTGTTTTGTCATAAGGACAAGAAAAGTAATTAATACAGTGGTTCATGGTTCTTCTTTGATGTGGTAACCAGTCTGTTTTTATGAGAGTTTGAATGAGTTCTTAGGGAGAACCACTGGTCATGCTAGTGAATGATTCTAGAGAAATGAATGTGCTCCTGGGACTGAGTTCTATTATCCTAAGCTGTTTTTTATAGAAGTTCAGATTGGAATTAATTATAACCATGTACAGTTTAAAACTATTATATACATGTACATATTGAGGATTGAATCACCTATGTTGAAGCCATCTCTGGAGGAAACAGATTACCGATTATCATTCTGTCAACAACCATTGACCACTTGTAGCTCTTTATCCAGTGGTATTGATATGCCAACATGGGCAAAGGAAATTCCCTGAGGTCACATCACACCTTTAGAAATTTATTTCTGTTGCATGTGTATTGGCATGGGTGTGTGTCCATCAGTGTACTGCCACATTAGATCCTCCTTTAATTGAAGTAACAGGAACTTATGAACTGACTGAGGTAGGTATGGGAATCAAATTTAGATCCTTGAAAAGAGAAGTGTGTACTTTTAACCACTGAACCATTTCTTAGTCTCATATCCAACTTTTTTAGAATATAATCTTATGTTTCTAGGATAGTCTAAGTTTTAATAACTGTTTTGTACATGAAATCACAAAGGGGGTCATCATAGTTTCTGTCAACTTGACATATAGAGATACCTGGGAAGAGGGAATCTCAATTGAGGAATGGCCTTCATCAAATGGGACTGTAAGAATGCCTGAGGGGGCATTTTCTTAAATACTAATTGATAGAGAACCCTGCCCTAGGCACATGGGCCTGTGCTGTATAAGAAAGTTAGCCAAGCAAACCAGAGGAAGCAAGCCAGTAAGCAGTGTTCCTTCATGGTTTCAGTTTTAAGCTCCTGCTTTGTGTTCTTGCTTTGGTTTCCATCTATGACACACTATGAATAGTAAGAGGGAATAAAGATTTTCTGCTGCAAGTTGGTTTTAGACAGCATCTAATCATAACAGCAGAAAGCAAACTAGAACGGAGGGAAATGTGGTCTGTGTTTTTTGTTTGTTCTGGTTTGTTTTGGTTTTGTGTGTGAAAATTGGCAACTCTATGAAGGAGAATCAGGTAAGAGTGGTGAAAAGCCATCATTTTATATTGCCACTAAACATAATGTGATGTTTTGCGAGCCCATTTCTAGTTCCTCCATGTCTCCTAATTTTACTTGGCTTTCTGTATTAAATTCTCAATCATTAACACTTCTTGTATTTCCACTTGACATGCATTCTGGTTTAGTCACACAGAGCTGGTCACACTGAAATATTCCTTAGACTTTAAATTTACAATTGAATAGAAGGTTAGGACATATTAATACCATTAAATAATTGTGATATTCTAGTCTTTGTGAGCAATGAATTAGTGGGAAAAAAGAATTGTTAATTGTGGGTTTTGAGTATTCCTGTCTGTTTTTCTCTGTTACTTAACTTATCAAGTTTAGGTTGGAATCAAACTTTGGAAATGTTTGCTGCAGCAGCAGAACTTTATTTTGCAAAATCCAAAGAAGTTTCCTGAGTCTAAGAGCTCTTTGTAAACCTTAAGTAGTAGAGACACAATGAAATAAGGGAAATCTTTTGTGGCAGGCAAAAGTTCTAAGACTGTTTACCAGTACTGCCCACAGTGACCTGCAGATAATGACTACGATGACATTTCCATGAAGAAGATTTTGTAAGATGCATTAAAAACCAAAGTGGTTACCCAAATGAGACCAATCTAATTATAACACTTTTAAAATAGGTGTTCTGAATTTCTAGAGGCCACTTAGAACCCAGCCCACACCAGATTGATTCTAGTCTTGTGAGTTACAGAAAACATAACCCAGTTGAATCCAATATCCTCTGATTTTCAGAACCATGAGCTAATAACAGTATGTCTTTGTTAGGTATAAAGGATCCTAATGTTTTGGTTCCTTGTCACCACAGCTATAGGAATAAGACTACTCTCCAAAGCTTCTATTTTCATTTTCTCTCTCCCTCTCTCTCTCTCTCTCTCTCTCTCATTTTTTTTGATTGTTTTGTTTTCCAAGATAGAGTTTCTCTGTGTAGCCATGGTTGTCCTGGAACTCACTCAGTAGACCAGGCTGGCCTCAAACTCAGAGATCTGCCTGCCTCTGCTTCCCAAGTGCTGGGATTAAAGGCATGTGCCATCACCACAACCACCACTGATGTGTTTATAAAAAGATAAAGATGGGGCATATGTTCTACAGATGTGTGGTGAAGTATGGGGGAAAGGAGTGCCTCAGCAGGCCCATGCTGAGGCATTCTTCCCCCTGAGGGACCAGCCACACAATGGTGATGGTATAGTATAGAGTAGAGTTTATTCAGGCATGGGGAGAGGAGTAAAGAGGGTAGTAGAGGCGGGGGGAGGGAGAGAGAGAGAGAGAAAAGAAGAGGAGGAGGAGGAGGAGAAGGAGGAGGAGGAGAAGGCAGAGGAGGAGGAGAAGGAAGAGGAGGAGGAGAAGGAAGAGGAGGAGGAGGAGAAGGAAGAGGAGGAGGAGGAGGAGAAGGAAGAGGAGGAGGAGGAGGAGAAGGAGGGGTAGGAGAAGAGAAGAGAAGAGAGGGGAAAAGAAGAGAAGCAGAAGCCGGCCATGAGCACATGGAAAGAAAGGGGAGAAGGGACAAGAGGACAGAGCAGGAGCAGGAAGGCAAGAGCAAGAGAGGAGCAAGAGCAAGAGGGAACAAAAGAGCAAGAGAGAGAAGAGGGGACAAGCAACCCCTTTTGTAGTGAGTCAGGCATGTCCTGCTGTTGCCAGGTAACTGTGGGGCAGAAATTAGAATGTTAACATTAACCACCACCACCACCACCTGGCCCAATAAAACTTTTTGAGATAGTGGAAATGTTCTATGGCTACAATATTCAACATGGAAGCTGCTAGGTAAAACCCCCGAATGGCTACTTAGCATTCAAGAAATAGCTACTGCTTCTGAGGTATGTAGTACAGCCAATTTAAGCTTATTCCTGACTAGCTTACAAATAAATGAGACTCAGACTATGGTTATTTTAGTTGCCTTTGATGATTGCTGGGAGAGTAATCCCAAACTACTCTTCTAACTGCTGGTCTGGCTACTTTCCCAGCAATGTATCCCATATATTTCTTGTTTCTTCTCACCATGTGAGAGATGGACCATAGTCTGTCTCCCCTCATGGTGGCTCCTTTCTCTCTGATGCTCCTCTCCTCTCATCTCTCTCCTACAATCGGGTCACTCCAAACCCACCTACCTCTAATCCTTCCAGTAACTGGCTATGGCCCACTTTATTTAACCAAGGTACATCAAGGAACAAGGTTTGCACAACAGAAGCTTATAAATATGAGAAGTCACTCATAGATCTAGAACTTCTGGTATAGAATTTAGAATTACAATATGTAGCAACAGACCAAACCTCAACAGAGGTACTATGATTTACATGTAAATTATTTTTATTTGATAGAATGATTTTAGGTTCAAATATTAGTATCTGATAATTGCCAAATTGTATAGGACAGCTTTAGAAGGTTTAAAGCAAGAAAAAGAATCATAGATGTAGCATAATCAATAACTTTCTGCCAATTAGATCTATGGAAACAGAGTGGCAGGTCTGTATGAGTGAATTTCCTGTTAGGGACAAGGCTCAGCAGAAGCTGAATCTAAAGTCAAGGATACTACAGAACTGATCTAAGCTCTGGAGAGCAGACTATGCAAATCAACTCTCTAGAGGTTTTAAATACTAGATGTGGCTTTGCTAAGCAAAAAAGAGCTTCTTCATGCATGTATCATATATTTAAATTGTATTATTTTACATATTATTTTATAGTTTTAATAATTCAAAATAATTTTCAAATTCAAATATATGTTGATCATATTCTTTCCCTTTCCAAGTCCCTCCAGATCCTCTCCCCCCTCCCTACCCACTGAACTTTAGGTTTTCTCAAAAAATGAATAGAAAAACATCCTCCAAACCAAGCAAACAAAACAAAACCATATCCAAAAAGAAAATGACACCAAACAAAAGCACACACATACATGCAAACACACATAAAGCTGTGGAGTCCACTGTATGTTGATCCTGAACATACTCCTCAATATGAGACCTATTCTGGAGTGACTGGCACACCCAATGTCACTCTATTGGAGAAAACTGATTTTTCCCTCTCGCAGCAGGTATAAATGACAGATCATTTGTTAACCTTTACCCTAGTGACTAGTCATTCATTCATTCATTCATTCCTATTTTTTAACTTTATTTATTCAGTTTACATCCCATTCAGTGCCCCCCTCCTGGCCACCCCTCCCACAATCCTTCTCCAATCCTCCTCCTCTTTCTTCTCTAGGAGTGTAGCGCCCCCCCAGAGCATCCCCCCCCCCCGACACATCAAGTCTCTGCTGAGCTAGGCACATGCTCTCCCACTGAGGCCAGACAAGGCAGCCCAGCTAGAAGAACATATCCCTCAAACAGGTAACAATTTTTGGGATAGCCCCTGTACTAGTTGTTCAGGACTCACATGAAGACCAAGTTGCACATCTGCTACACATGGGGGGTTGGCTAGGTCCAGCCCATGTATGTTTTTTTGTTGGTGGTTCAGTCTCTAAGTGCCCCAAGGGACAAGGTTAGTTGACTCTGCTGGTCTTCCTGTGGAGTTCCTATCCTCTTATGGGCCCACAATCCTTCCTCCTATTCTTCCATAAGAGTCCCCAAGCTCCATCCACTTTGGGGCTGAGGGTGTCTGTATCTGAATCAGCTGTAGGGTGGAGCCTCTTAGAGGACAACATGTTCCTGTCTGCAAGCATAACAGAGTATCCTTAATGGTGTCAAGGACTGGTACTTGCCCAGGGAATGGGTCTCATGTTGGGCTGGATATTGGTTGGCCATTCACCCATTCTCTGCTCCATCTATGCCTACATTTCTTGTAGAGACAGGATAAATTTTGGTTTGAAAGTTTTGTGGGTGAGTTGGTGTCTATCGCTCCACTGGGATTCCTGTTTGGCTATAGGAAATGGTCTCTTCAGGTTCCATATCCCCAGTGTGGTGAGTCACAGCTAAGGTCACCCCCATTGATTCTTGTGTGCCTCTCCTATCCCTGGTCTCTGTCACATCCTCGAGATGCACCATCCCTACACCTCCCAACCCCAGTCAGTTGCAGATTTCCATTTATTCTTATGGCCATCTGGCCATCTCTCCTGTCCTGCCCCACATCTGATCCTGAACTCCTCCCTCCCCCTCCCTATCCCATCTCCCACTGAGATCCCTCCCTCCATCTGCCTCCTATGACTATTTTATTCTCCCTTCTAAGTGATATTCAAGTATCACTGTTAGTGCCTTCCTTCTTGTTTAGCTTCTTTTGGTCTGAGGGGTACACACCAGAAAACCAAGTTCTTTCTTTGTCCCTAGTATGATGTCATTAGAAAAAAATCTTATGGCAACTTAAGTGCTTCAAGATGTTAGAAGAAGTGCCATGTGAGGAGTTGAGAAGCCACCTCTATAAGGTAGCTCCAAACATTCTCCTCATAAATCCCTTATATTTGTCCCTCGACTATGTTCTGTTGTTTCTGAGCAGAATAATTTCTTCTTTTCATAGAAATTTGGCCCATTTGAGGGTTTTTATGATTGTGGCCATATATTAAGCTACCTGTTCCTTTTTTCTTCTATTCAAATACAATTTTTAGGAGGGTAAGAGAAATGTTATTGCAGTCTATTGACATTTCCCCCAGTGAGATGAATATATAATTAAATGTAGTCCAACTGTTGGTACTATTTTAGCACAATTGTGAAATACTAGGCAAGATTTGCAATAGGCTGCATTCAAATGTACATGTGGCTATATCAGATATGGAAGGATAAATATCTTATTTAAGAGAGATACCTAAGGAATTTGTAAGCATAAACTTTCTCATAATTCAGTACAAGGTAGAAATGAGGCTAAGAAGGAAGGACCAGGAGAGTTTCCTGTCCTCAGAAGAGCACTAACTGAGTAGGGACTCTAAATTCTACTTTACTTCCCACACTGTCATTATTCACCTTTTCATTCTCTTCCTCACTTTTTACCTCCCTTTTAAATAACAGAACTTCATTCTCTCATAGTTCTTTTTTTAACATTTAACTTTTATTTATGTGTGTGTATGTGTGTTCCACACTTGTGCACATGCCCATGAAAGCCAGAAAGAGGTGTCAGATCCTGTAGAACTGGAGTTAGAGTTGGTTGTGAACTGCCATAATGGCCTTGGAGAACCCATCCCAGGTCTTTTGCAAGATCATTGAGTGCTTAACCACTGAGCCATCTCTTCAGACACTACACTCCTTTTTCAATTTCTTGTTATTCCAAGAGTTTTACTAGGAAGATATAAACAAATGTATATTCACCCCAATAGGGTGCTGATGACAGCAAGAGAATTAATTCCATCCCAGTTTATCTTAGTGAAGTTACTTACAGAAGTGCGGGTGACTCATATGCTGATGTATCGTTGGCAATTCCAGTCTATCATGGGTGATAAGTTTGTTCTGACTGCTCAGAAAGTTTCCTTCCACTAGCAATTGTCTACAGTCTTTATAACCTTGGGAAGGGGCCATGTGAATTTTGTTTCACAAGTTTATAAACCTCTTCCTAGGACAGAATGTTTCCATTGGGAAGAAACATGTGTGTGTGTGTGTGTGTGTGTGTGTGTGTGTGTGTGTGTGTGTAGTTTAATTTAGAAATATATTTATAAAGCATATATGTATATATACATATTCATAGAAGACTAGAATTAGACAAATCTCTAAGAACACTTCCAGCTGTAAAATTTGTGTTCACAGTAATTCTATACTCAAAGCATAAAGAAACAAAAACAAAACCCTCTTGTCTGTTTTGGATGGTAAAGAAAGTTAAAGATTAGTGCTAAAGAGGAACAGAATCATCTACTTTCTTGATTTGGCAAAAGTTATCTTTAAATAGCTATCTAAGTTCCCCGGTATCAATAGTCAAAAAATTCTGTGCTTTGAATAAATGGAAGTCCCACTTTACACGTTACTCTTCTTTTTCTTTCTTTCTTATTTATCTCCATTAATTTATTTATTTGTGCACTTTACATCCCAACTGTAGCCCCTCTTCTCTCAGTCCTCCTTCACACAGCTTTTCCTCCTTCCCGCTCCCCTTCTCCTCTGAAATGGGGGACAGCCCCCTGTATACCAATCCACCCTGGCATATCAAGTCACTACAGGGCTAGGCACATCCTCTTCCACTGAGGCCAGACAAGTCAGCCCAGTTAAGAGAATGTGATACACAGGCAGGCAACAGAGTCAGGGACAGCCCCCTCTCCAGTTGTTGGGGGACCCACACGAAGACCAAGCTGCACATCTGCTATATATGTTGGGGACCTAGGTCCAGCCCGTGTATGCTCTTTGGTTGGTGGTTCAGTCTCTGAGATACTTCCAAGAGTCCAGTTTCGTTGAACCTGTTTGTCTTTGTGTGGAGTCCCTATTCCCGCTGGGTCACTCAATCCTTTCCCCAGCTCCCCAACTCCAACAAGATTCCCGAGCTCTTTCCAATATTTGGTTGTGGATCTCTGCATCGGTTTTGGTCAGCTGCTGGGCAGAGCCTCTCAGAGGACAGTTTTGCTCGGCTCCTGTCTGCAAGCATAATAGTGTCAGTGATTGGTTCTTGCCTATGGTATCTATCTCAAGTTGGGTTAATCACTGGTTGAACACTCCTTCAGTCTCTGCTCCATCGTTCTTGCCCTTCTTGTAGGCAGGACAAATTTTGGTTTGAAGTTTTTATGGGTGGGTTGCTGTCCTTATCCCTCCACTGGGAGTCCTGCTTGGCTACAGGAGGTAGGTACTTCAGGCTTCATATACCCCACTGCTAGAAGTCTCAGCTAGAGTTGCCCTCATAGACTCACTAGAGCCTCCCTTATCCCAGATCTCTGGTACTGGTATGTGCTATAGATGACCCCTCCTTCAACTTCCCTCTCAATGCCAATTTCCAATTTCCAGCCCTCTTCCTGGCTCTTCCTACACCTAATCCCCCCTATTCCCCTTCCTATCCCCTCTCCCACCCAATTCCCTCTATCCATCCACCTCTGATGACTATTTTATTTCTACTTCTGAGATTCAAGCATCCTTCCTTGGGCCCTCCTTGTTAGATAGCTTCTTTGGGTTTGTAGATTGTAGTAAGGGTATCTTGTACTTTATGGCTAATATCTACTTATAAGTGAGTATATACCATGCATGTCATTTTGGGGCTGGGTTAACTCACTCAGGTTGATATTTTCTAGTTCCATAAACTTGCCTGCAAAATTTATGATGTCCTTGTTTTAAATTGCTGAGTAGTAGTCCATTGTGTAAATGACCACATTTCTTTATCCATTCTTCAGTTGATAAGCTTCTGGGTTGTTTCCAGTTTCTGGCTATTATGAATAAAGTTTCTATGAACATAGTAGAGCAAGTGTCCCTGTTGTATTGTGGGGCATCTTTTGGGTATATGCCCAGGAGTGGTTTAGCTGGGTCTTGAGGTAGAATAATTCCCAATTTTCTGAGAAACTGCCAAATTTTCTATAGAAGTTTGCACTCCCACCAACAATGGAGGAGTGTTTATTTTATTTGTATGGATGGTTTTCCTGAATGTATGGCTCTGCACCATATGAGTTCAATTCCCATAGAGGCAAGAAGAAGGTGTCAGATACTCTGGACCTGGAGTTACAGGACAGTTGTGAGTGCTGAGAATTGAACCTAGGTCTTCTGAAAGAACAAGCGTTCTTAACCATGGAACCGTCCCCAGTTCCTTACTCCCTACTTTCATATTCTCTTACCTAATTGGAACAAACTCTAAATGCTTGAACAGTATTTACAACTTTCATTTCTTTTAAAAGACCATTGAAGTCAGGGGCTAATTATCTCCAGGTCCATAAATGAGAAGAGGAATGTGATGTTCAGAAAATAAATTTCTGTTCCTGAGTCAGTGAGTGATGTAGCTGTGTCTATATACAGGTTTCCTGTCTCTAGTACTCTTGCTTCTACATTTTGAATTAGAATATTTATGTTATTGGGCAGTTACTTTCCACAGAATATTAATTTTGTTAACTGAAAATCAAGCTAAAGAAAGGATATGCATCTTGGTCATGGCCTAAGATCTAGCAGGTGTAGGTAGGATTAGATCTCATCTCTGTTAATCTGATTTTAACTTTGTGTTCTTCACTGTTTTACAGTTAATTATTACTTTTTTCATAGCCTGCTTATGCTTTTCTAAGCTTCTTTAAATTATTATGCTTTATTTATTTATTATTTATTTACTTATTTATTTTTGAAACAGAGTCTCACTTTGTAATCCTAGCCAGTCTGGAACTCATTATATAGAATTCACAGAGGTCTACCTACCTCAGCCTCAAAATTTCTGGAATTAAAAGTGTACATCACCATGCCCAGGTCAATTTTAATAAGCACATGGTGAAAAAAACTAAGATGGAAAAGTTAGGTTGAAATCAACTACTCTAAGCTTCACAATGCATAGCTTCAGCTCTAGCCCTGACCCCACTTTCATGCATGTGATATTCTCTGGTGTTTTGTAGTGTGTTCTAGGATGTTTTTTTCCAGTCGCTTGTAATATTCTTTCAGCAGATGGTCATCCTTTTCTTCAAGACTCTCTTGTATGGAGGGTGTAGATAAGAGGTAAACAATGAGGTTAGCTTTTGTGAAGCTCTAGGTTTCATCTCCAGAATTGAATAAAGAGAAGAAAAATAAAAAGAAAAGAAGCATTTCCTCACAGAGGAATACAGACAGGCAACTAGAAATTCAAGCCAATATCACAAATCAAAGGGTAGGTAGGCTATGCTATGTGGAAATAAGTGGGGGGGGGGCGTTGAAGGTGATATAGTCAAATAATAATGTACTCCTTGCTGGTATGGTGGTTTTGTTAGACTGTTCTCACAATATATTACAGATAGAATTTTCTAGATTTCCATTTATAAGTAGAGAGGCTATTCCAATTTTCAACTTAAATCATGAGTCTTGGAATATTTGAGCTTGGCTAGATCTTCAGAGCTCATAAGGAATGTGAGAGTCTGGTAGGGGGCACATAAGTTTCCGAGTTTTTAATGTTACCTTTTGTCAACATATAAAAGTAACCAAACTGCACAACCAATATTCTCAGGAATAAAATTTCAAAATTTTTTGCTACATGGAAATACCTGGAAAATTTCTCCCAAATTTTTGCTGCCTGAGTACCACTTCCAAAGACATACTTAATTGTTACAGTGAGGTATACACAGGTAGCAACCTCACCAATTTTGAAGGTCAATGGTGTATTTGGAAAACAGCCAAATATGGGTTCAAATCACTTCTCTCTTATTAGATGATGTGGCTTTGGGTAAGTTAATCTTTCTGAGCCTTGGATTATCCATTTGTATAATAAAGATCATCATGATAGCTTTTGCATATGAATTTTATAAAGACTAAATAAAATAAGGTGCATATCACTTACAGCAAGATACCTAAACTACAATAAGGACTGGCGTTATTATTAACTATTACCAATATTTTTAACTATATATGCCTGATAATTTTTACCACTGTATTTACAAAATGGCTACTTTATGATTGTCTAATTATTAGGCAAATGGTACAGTGTGAAGCTAAGTGGTCTTGGTGTGTCTATGTGTAGTGTGACCTATTTCAAATGGATAGAGCCCGACTACAAAGTAGGGAGGAAATGTTCAAAATAGGCCTGCTACTTAGTTATTTCATAGAGACCATAATTCTGAATTCTGAAGGAGGTATGTACATATATTGTTTCTTGTGTTAGGTTCCATATGAATTATTCATGTTCAGATTGTCTCTGGGAAGACCTAAGGCTGCTATACAGGCAGAACCAGGCCACAGAGAGTCATCTGGGTTGAACTAGCCTCAGGCATATAAAGAGGCTTCTATAGGGCAGAGGAAAAAGAACATTACTGAGAAGGAAGATCACACAGAATGTGAGAGTGGGCTCTTCAATCCTCATTCAATACTCCTTTTTTTCTGTTTTGAAGATGTCCTTGGACTTTGGAAGAACAAACACAGCCACAAATACAACCAAGAAAAACTTTCCTGCATGCCATGATAACCATGAAGCATTTGATCATCAATAATCCAAATATGCTACCCAAGGGGATTTTCGGACCTTTTGGAACAACAGGGCATTGAGGCAAATTGACTTGCTTTTGGATTTTATCTCCACACTAAAAAACAGCAGTGTAAAATGTGGGCAAAATATTTTTGTTTATTAATGTATTATTCATTGTGTGTTGTTGGGTGTACAAGTGAGTTGGGGATGACATATATTTATGCATTTTTGGAGACCATAGGTGGTTGTTGGATACCTTCCACTATCAGTCTTCTCATTAGTTTAACTTTTGAGAAAAAGTCTCTAAATGAGTAGCCCTCAACCTGTGAGTCATGACCCTTTGGGGGTGGTCACATATTAGATATTTATATTATGGTTTATAACAGTAGAAAATTACAGTTATGAAGTAACAACAAAAGAATTTTATGGTTGGAGGTCACCACAGCATGAGCAACTGTATCAAAGGGTTGCAACATTAAGAAGTTTGAGAACTACTGCTTTAACTGAACCCAGAGCTCACTGATTGGCTAGACTGACTGCCCATTATGTTCTAGGGAACCACCTATTTATGCTCCTCCCTTGCCAGCATTTGCAGTTAATATAAAAATATTTCAGAGTATTTAAATTGCCCACATTTGAAAATGTACATTTAACATATAGGTAATAATAGTTAATATAGAGAGACTGGCACCAATATCTTGTTAACAGTAACAATAGCAAGCTTATGAGTAGGGCAGTTGATACGTTCACCAAAATTCAAAAAAAAAAAAAAAAAACCTGAGGTTGAATAACAAACAGTGGAAGAAACACAGAATATCTGCAGGTACTATTGTTGAGGGGGCTGCTGCAAAATGTGATTTTTTTGTATGCATTTTGAAATATAAACCTCAATTAGCTCATGGTTGTTTATTTGGTAAACTCACTGAAGCAGAG
This sequence comes from Uromys caudimaculatus, assembly GCA_028551405.1. Taxonomy (NCBI): domain Eukaryota; kingdom Metazoa; phylum Chordata; class Mammalia; order Rodentia; family Muridae; genus Uromys; species Uromys caudimaculatus. The sequence goes on along the minus strand of CM052722.1, from coordinate 83,506,513 downwards.
TCTACTTCTGAATGGAAGTCTATTATCCTAGTCTAGAGAATTATTTCCATTAAATTGACTTGAAACCATTTGGTGAGTCATGTTTATGATGATATTGGGCCTATAGAAATATTAGAAGAATATTCCTTTCTAATTCAATGGGATCAGTATTTCTAAGAGCATCTCCCATAATTCTCTATAATTATTAGTCAAAATGTACAAACATATATACATTGCCAGTAGTAAGTCTCAGATAGGAGGGAAATGAGCTTACCTATCTTCCAGGTGACTGATCACTTAATTTTCAAATGCCTTTGCTGACACAGAAAACTTTGTGGGTCTGTTTTACCAGAGATAAGGGAAAAAGCTAATTAAGAGCTGAGACATTTCTTGAGGAGTAATATAAACCACACCATCTCTTAACTGTTTTTTTTTCTGTGCTCTAGAAAATGAGCCCCTCTTCTGTTCTTATCCATTTCTTCAGTTTGTTTGACCTTAGTTACAAATGACATGTGGCACATAGCCTTTATGTGCCAAATCAGATGGAAGAAGTTGGGAGAAAGTGGTGATCCTTTTATCCCAATGTCTTATTTTGCATTAATAATTTATCTTAAACACAAATTTAGATGACCATATTGCTAATCGCTGAACTTCCTGTTGTGTGGGGGTGGGTGGTGAACCTATATAGACAGTCATCCAAGTTCAACATTTCAGTAATTACTTACTGTTTCCCATCACCTCATCTCCCTTACCCTTACTTAAGTTGCAGGGTAAATATCTTTCCTTAAATGGTGTTGATGGAACTTTGTGAGTTTGAGTTAATTTCAGTACATTCAGTACTAGAACTAACTGCTGTCATTTTCAAACACCCAGAAGAATACCTTGCGTAGGCACAATCACTCTGCAGCCCACTCAGTAACATGAGTAATGATCTTTAAGTGAACTATAGCAAGGCTGTAAGGGCTTTGGATAATTTAGACAGGAAAATTGGAGCAAGTACGCAGTTCTTAAAAAATCACTCTGATTTGCTTAGTGGAACTACATGATCTTTTACTGCCAGTGCCTCTCATGCAGTGCAAAAATAGATTTTCCTCCATACCAAACCAGGATGGCTGTGTGCTTGTGTGTTTGTGTTGTGTATGTGCTTGTGTATATATATGAACAATGTAACTGCAGAGATTAGAATGGAACATCAGCATTTTTTCCAGACTCATGAGTAATCAATACTGAAAAGGGAACATTTATAATGCTTTTCTACTACTTCTTAATGGCTTAAGGTTATCCTGGGGTAAGTTTCTGACCCCAACTGGCTTCTGATACTTTGCCAACTTGACACTAAAACCCTTTAAAATGGAGTGTGTTTGTCTTGTATTAATTAATATCCTACTCAGTACCCCCTTGAAAAGTGACAGACATCAGGGTAATTTTTCCCTTTACAGTGAGTCATTCTACAATAAAGAATTGTAGACTCCAGAGAGAAAATCAAATAGCAGCTTTAAAAGATGTTGACTGAAAGAGAAGGGGACCTGATGGGAGGTAGGGAGAGAGGTCATTTGGTAAACATTTTCTCATTATCCTTGTATCTCAAAGATTTAGGTTTTCATAGATGTTCGCTAAAAAGAATAGACCATAGTACTGGATAGCATCCTAGGGAAGAAAGCCAGTATAGGTTTTGGGAGCTGTTACTAGAGCTCTATTTTTTCAAAATGGAAAACATTGTGGAAACAACTGTTAAGTTTTGGCTTAGATCATTCACTTCTTATATCTATCTTTTTGTTTGTCTGAGGGCCCTGAGAACTGAGCCACATTGATGGTAGTATCCTTTCTTTTCGGATGTCCAAAGTGAGGTCAAAGGAGTAGATGGAAGGTGACACAGCTAGTTTATAGTCATGTGAAGACTGATTCTGTTTCCAATTCTTCTGTTCCTTCTATCTTTAACACAAAGTAACTCACACATCCTTCCCAGGGACCAGTTTTGACCAAGAAGGATGAAGACTTCAGTTTACCTCTATAAACTGTAACTCATCTCTTCTATCCTCATGGTAGTTGTTTCTTTTGGAGCATCTAGTAAGCAATGACTGTGTTCCTATGAGCATGTCACTTCTTGCTCCTGAGCTCTCTTTGAACTCACTGTAAAGTAAGAATAAGGTCAGATGTTCTCTGAGCTCCTGTTTAGTTCTGACCTACAATGAACAGCCAATGAGGAGTGCAGTGTCCTAATTATGGACATAGTGTTTGGTTCTTCTATCTCTATAGCTCTTCTGGTAGAGATATCACTGTTGTATGTATATGTGATTCAATGAGTTGATGCTTAAATGTTGACTTTGTAGTAGTGACTATAACTTGGACAAGGCGAACTTTTAAGCTATTTTTTTTCCAAAAACAACACAAGGGATCCAGAAAACAGTTTCTCATGCTACATTATGACAAACTAGTGATACTAAAGATTATGATGACCCATGAGGGGAAAATGGAAGCACATTTGTTCTTTCCATCCATAATTACCTGGACATTGAGTCCCAGAGACTATGCACACCAAGTCTCTCCCTGGAGAGATGAGTCAGCAAGTACAAACATTTATTGATTTTGTAGAGGACCTGGGTTCAATTCCCAGCATCCAATGGATGGTTTGTCAACATCTATAACTACAGTTCCAAGGAATCTGCTGTCCTCTTTTGACCTGCAGATACCAGATATGCATGTGGTACACAGATGTATGTAAGCAAAACATTCATATATATAATATAAATCTTAAAATTTTATATTATAAAACTCTTTCTCTGTTGGTAATGAATAATTGTATGTGTCATCTTATCTGGCCCTGATGAGGCTGATGTGCCTTTTGTTTATGTCTGTTACTAGATTAGTCATTTTCAACTTTTATTTTTAGAGGACAATTTAGTCAGTTTGCGTTGTGTCAGAACTGAGTTAACAAAGATTCTTTGTTGTCCTGCACAAAAGCTGTATTTCACTAAAAATCATATTTTTGACTAAAAAATATTTAGTCATTTGTGTACTTAATTAGGAAAAAAGATATTTGGATAATAGCCACATCACACATGGGCAGTGTGGCAGGGTAGAAAACATAGTAGTTTAGCATTCAGTCTGGGGCTGAAATCTCAGCTTTGCTACTTAACTAGGTACATGGTCTTGGGTAAGTTACTCAGTTCTAAGAACTATAGTTACCTCATAGGCTAAAATGAGGACCATCATGATGCCCCCTAAGGCATTTTGTAATTTATTAAGAGCACCTATCACAGTACCTGTTAGAAAATATCTCTATAGCTCTTGTGGTAGAGATATCACTGTTGTATGTATATGTGAATCAATGAGTTACTGAGTAAATAGTTACTTTGTCAGAGGAGACGACCAGTCATCAGTGGAATGTTTCTAGTGCTACAAGTGTTTCAAGGGCTACACATGAAAAGAAGCTCAGGGCTTGCTTGTTCCTGTTTCCAGGACCTGGGTTATACTCAACACTCAATGATTTCCAGTTACATGAACAAATGAGCAACCAGGAAATGAAATAAATATTGCAGGTGTTACTACCATTCCTGTTTATCAGTGATCTTCAATTTCAAGACTTTATGACTTGCTCCACTACAAAGTTGACAAAACCAAGAGCCATACCTATATTTTCTAGATTGGTGATCTATAACTATTTTCTTCCATCAAATTTAAGAACATTTAGAGTTTTCTTATTGTTGGTTTCAATGTATATATTTTTAATTTTATGTACATTGGTGCATATATGTCTGTGTGAGGGGGTCAGATCCCTTGAAACAGTAGTTACAGACAGTTGTGAGCTACCAAATAGGTACTGGGAATCGAATGAGGGTCCTCTAGAAAAAAGTCAGCATTCTTAACTGCTAAACCATCTCTCCAACTCTTGGGCATTTGTTTTTTAAGGACTTGTTAATTGGTTCTTTGCTCCATTATGTCAACCATCTTATTTGTTCATTCAAAACAATTTAAGCTGAAAAGTAGAGATTTTGGAGAAAAGTGTGGTTAAGTTAGGTTCTTGATGCTATGCCCTCTTCTGCTTTTTTTATGTTGTATTTACTCAGAGTGCTATAGGTGATTTTTATTCTTTGGTAAGTCCATTATCAAAAAGGAAGAAAACACCCACTCTTTCTTGTTAAACTTCTCAGTCATGACCCACTGCATTACTCAGGGTTCTCTAGAGTAGCAGAACTTATAGAATGAATCTCTCTCTCTCTCTCTTTTTTTTTTTTTTTGTCTTTAACTAAAAGTATTTGATTTTTTATTAATTATTTTATTTATTTACATTTCAAATGTTGTCATCCTTTCCAGTGGCCACTCCACGAGCCCCGCACTCTTTACCCTTCCCCTTTGCCTGTAAGAGCATGCCCTCCCACCCACCCACCCAACTACTCCCACCTCACCCCTCTAGCATCCCACTTCTCTGGAGCATCAAGCATCCACAGGACCGAGGGCCTCCCCTCCCATTGATGCCAGATAAGGCAATCCTCTGTTACACATGTAGCTGGAGCCATACCCACCCATGTATACACTTTGTTTAGTGGCTTAGTCCCTGGGAGCTATGAGGGGTCTGGTTAGTTGATACGTTCGTTCTTCCTATGGGTTTGCAATCCCCTTCAACTCCTTTATTCTGTCCCCTAATTCTTCCATAGGGGCCCCCAGGCTCAGTCCAATGGTTGACTGTAAGTATCTGCATCTATCTCAGACAGGTGCTGGTAGGGCCTCTCAGGGGACAACCACACCAAGCTCTTGTCTGCAAGCAAATCTTGGCATCAGCAATAGTGTTGGCGGTTTGGTGTTTGCATATAGGATGGATCCCAAGTTGGGGCGGTCTCTGGATGGCCTTTCCTTCAGTCTCTCCTCCATTTTTTGTCCCTGAATTTTCTTTTGACAGGAACAATTCTGGGTCAAAAATTTTGAGATGGGTGGATGGTTATGTACATAGAAAGGGGGTTTATTAGAATCACTTATGGGCTGTGGTCCAACTAATCCAACAATGGTGGGCTATCAATGGAAAGCCCAATAATCCAGAAGTTGTTTGGTTCACAAGGCTGAATGTGGTAGTTTGAATGGAAATGGCCCGCATAAGCACATAGAGAGTGATGCTATCAGGAGGTATGGCCTTGTTGGAAATATATAGCTTCGATGGAGGAAGTATGTCACTAGAGGTGGGCTTTGAGGTATCAAATGTTCAAGCCAGGCCCAGTGTCATGTTCTATTTCTGCTGCCTGTTGATCTTGATGTAGAACTCTCAGCTACTTATTCAGCAACATGTCTACCTATATACCACTATGATTCCCACCATGATGAGAACAGACTAAACCCCTGAACTTGTAAGCAAGCTCCAATTAAATGTTTTCTTATCAGAATTGCCATTGTCATGGTGCCTCTTCACAGCAACCGAAATCCTAAGACCTAAATGTTTCAGCCAGTCTTCAGTAGATCCTGAAATTCCGAAGAAATAGGCTCTAATGCCAGTGAAGAAATTGATGTGCCAGGGCAAGCAAGCAAAGAGCAAATGTTCCCTTTTTCTATGTTCTTATATAGCATTCTGGCAGAAGGTGTGGCCAAGAATAACAGTGTGTCTTCTTGCTTCAAAATCTGGATCAAAGGAGTATGTCCTTCTATCTCAAAGGTCCACACTATAAATGGATTCACCAACTTCAAACAAAGCCAAAAAAAAAAAAAAAGTCTCACAGGTGTGTCTTCCATTTCTGGACTGTAGTTCATTCCAAATACAATCAAGTAGACAACTAAGAATAGCCATCACATCTACGTTCATGATTAACTGAGTCAAGTAGTCAGTTCTTTTGTGGTACACAGGTACCTTGACATTATGCCCGTTTAAAAAAAACTATTTATTTATTTATTTATTTATTTATTTATTTATTTATTTATTTATTTATGTATGTATGTATGTATTTATTTATTTATTTATTTATTTGTGTGCTTACACATGCTTCTACATTGATATACCATCTGGAAGTTAGGAGACCAGTTGCAGGAGTTGGTTCATTGATTCTACCATGTGAGTTCTAGGTATCAAACATAGGGCATCAGTTTGAAAAGCAAATACCTTTATCTGCTGAGTCATCTCACTGTCTTCATTGTGCTCAATTTTTTAAATATTTTCATTTATTGTATTGTGGAACATGCATACCATAGCATAATGAGGTGGTTAGAGGATAATTTGAGTTAACTGATCCTCTCCTCCACCATGTGTGTCCAAATGATTGAACTCAGGTCATCATGTTTGGTGGCAAAGCACATTTATCTGCTATGTCCCCCTGCTAGTTTGATTGTGGTCATTTTTACTAGTTGCTGTCTGTTCCCCATACTATGCAAGGGGGATCAACTGTCACTATCATGATAATTTCTCTATTTTTTACACTTTAAACAAATTTAAAATTTTGTGTGTGTGAATGTTTTGCGTGTGTGTGTGTGTGTGTGTGTGTGTGTGTGTGTGTGTGTGCGTGTGTACCATGTATGTGTTTGGTATTCACAGAAGTCAGAAGTAGGATACAGATCTCCTGGAACTGGAGTTATGTTTGTAAGTTGTCATGGGAGTGTTGTGAATCAAACCTAGGTCCTCTAAAAGAACAATGAATGCCCTTAAAGATTAACATGAAGTATGTACTTATTTTCTGTTGAATTAAAAAAATGGTTTCAGTAACTCCTAAAGCCCAATACCTTTGAAGTGTTACCATTAATTCTATTCAACTCTTGTAAACAATTTGTACCAAATGAGAAAGTTACTGTCCAAAGAGATGTGGCTTCCTACCAGTGTCCTTCCATATTTGAAAGACCATTCAACCTTCAAAAAATAAGACTATCCCTATCATATACACTGTCTATGTCTCTCTAATGTTTGCAAATCCTACTCTGTCTCTCATGGGAAGAAGATGAACACTATGTCTACAGTGATAAGGAAAAATCTTGGGTCATAATTCATGAGATGATGAAGGGGAAATAATTCTTCTTTTGAGGAAAAGAAAGCACCTAGATTCCCAGGTCTGAAACAACCCCCTCAGAGTAGAATTTAATATATCCTGATAGTCACTCTTGGCTAAAACAAAGCAATAAAGAAGATAAGACATGTCATATTCCTTTGGGCACTGGGTAAAAATGTCTCAATGTAGAAATTATACTGAGAGGAGAAATAAAATGCCCATTTTCTTCTATGTAGCAATCTATTCTAGGGATAGGTGGTAGAGGTCTGGATGGGCACTGGGGAATGACAATGAAGAATTACAAAGATAGTTTGGAGTAAGAGGAAATTGCATTTAGGGACAAAACTACAGTAATTTGGAGAGTACCATTTCTGTAGTCTATAAACTATTTTAACCAGGGCTGGGAGGGAAAGCCATCATAGTCACTTATGAGAATGAGTCAGTAGGACCATGAGTTTGATGTTAGCTCAGGCAATTTAACAAGATTCTTCCTGGAAAAAAGACCTGGGGCTGTGCCTACATGGAAGAGTACTTGTGAGAGAGACTAGGTTCACAAATAATCATCTTAAAAGTAACTTCACATTATTGATATCTGGATTGGATATTACACATATACAACATCCAAGTAAAGAATCAGGAACAAAGTGTTATATATTGTCATAACCTGAGCTATTGTATGGTTCCCTGCCACCTTCCAACTGTGATGGATATAAGTCTGGCATATAGCAATGGCCAGGAGCTCTCATGGGCTCTCAAATTGTCTGAATTTGAGTCCAATTTTGCTACATTCCAGATGATCCTGAGTCTTTAACTCTTTAAGCCCCAATGAATACATGTTAAAATGGAGTGAAAGCACTCACTTTATAAAATTGTTATGAAAAATCAAAGTCAACATATGCTGTCATAAAACCGCAGGGATTTGAGCATTTGGTAAGTGTTTGTTAACTTTTCCCCCATATCCATCATCTGTTAAGTATCTTTTCTGAATAGAAAGCACTTAGAATATTGATTAGATTATTAGTTTTCATTTTTTTATTTAAAAATTATTTATTTCAATGTCTATGTATGTGCTTGTATGTGTGGGTTTATCTGTACCATATGCCTGCAGGTGCCAGCCGAGTCTATGGGGTATCAAATCCCTGAACTGGAGTTCAGGCAGTTGTGAGCCACCTGATATGAATTCTGAATGATAGGAACTGAACCTGGGTCCTCTGGGAGAACATTAAGTACTCTTTGCCACTGTGCCATATCTCCAGGACCAGTTTTCATCTTGAATGTTTGTCAACACCAAGCACTATATCAAATAAAAACAACCACTTGAAGCGGTTACAATCATAGTTGATAGGGAAATTAGAACACGTGTTACATGATTTTGATGTTAATTTAAATTTTTATTTAATATTTTGATTATAGTATTCTGTGTATGGGTCAAATGAAACCTTTCAAGATGTGTTTCTCTCTTTCTGCCATGTAGAAAACTCTGGGAATCAAACTTAGGCTTGGTGGCAAACACAACTGCTGAGCCATTTTACTGCCCTACTCCTTTTGGGTTTTTGTTTGTTTGGTTTGGTTTGGTTTTTATTGTTGTTGTTTTGTTTTGTTTTGAAGAATTGTTCTTTTTAACGTTTTATTTATTTATATATGATGTGTTCTGTGTGTATATATAGCACATGTCAGAAGAGAGCATCAGATCCCATTATAGATAATTGTGAGCCACCATGTGGTTGCTGGGAATTGAACTCAGGATCTCTGGAAGAGCATCCAGTGCTCTTAACCACTGAGCCATCTCTCCAGCCTCCCCTTTCATCTTAATATCATAGTTAGTCCTTTTCCTTCTAACTGGTAAGCCGGTATGTGGTAGAATGGACATGAATCATAGTTTGCTTGATTCCAAGTCTTGTATTCATTATAGCACACTAAGTAAATGTACTGTGAATGAGGTGGCCTATAGGATTATCAAAAGTTTGTTCAAAGACTTAATTAAACAGAATTATCCATTCAATGTCAAATATATCCTTTTATGTTCTATTCATTGGCAATAGCCATGGAAGGAAGACTCTCATAAAACACCAGGGTTAAGCATTTACTATAGTGACACGTGCTTCTTAATTCAATTTTCTAGATATACTCTGAGATAACCAGTAGATTCAGAGGGCAGTCATAGCTTTGTTTTGAAGAATTTTGAATCCAGGTCAATTCACTGCCTCTGTGTTTAGTGTAGAAAGAAAAGGAACACTGTGAATTGAGTTTATCATTTTCAAAAGAAATCTAACTTGAAGTTATGAACTTGGGCACACATGTTAAAGATGCATCAATGTTACTTGCATTCTTACTTTATTGTAATTTTTTTTAAACTTTAAGACATTCTTTATTAATTAGGACATTAAAAAGCCTAGGATAAAATAAAGAAATAAATTTTTAAAAAGCCTATGATAACATAAATTGCATTATATCATTTTTTGATATTTACTTCTCTTAATTTTGTGTTTATTTGAAATTAAAATCATAATTATAACATGTCCTCATTCCTTTTTCTTCCTCCAGCCCTTCATTCTTTTAATTCATGGCCTTCTTTTCTTTGATATGGATGTATATTAATATAAACATATATGTATAAAATAAATATAATTTGCTCACTCTGTTTATTATTATACAGACACATGGATATATATGGATATTGATACAGTGTATACAAACACGTCACATTCATAACTCAGGCTTTTCTGGCTGTGTCCACTGAAGGCTTATATAAATAAGCCTTTAATATCATTGAAAGATGTTTTTGTGTGTGTGTGTGTGTGTGTGTGTGTGTGTGTGTGTGTGTGTGTGTGTGTGTGATTTCAGGGATGACCAAGTGGTATTGGATAATCAATTAAGGGGTTCATCCCTGGGAAAGACATTTCTCCTTTTCTCAGCATGCCCTGGTTGCCCATAGTTCTTTGTGTAGTGTTCTGGCCTCCTGGGCATTTCCCTATTTATATTGGCATATCTATTTTTATTGTGCTTCTTCAGGTCTTGTGTAGGCAGTCATGTTGTTGGGATTTCATGGCCATAGTTTCCCTCTAATTTCTAGGGAACCTATCTCTCAGAACATGATCATTCTACTATGTGTATGGTGAGGGTACCATATATTCAACACATATATGTATACTATACACACATGTTTACTATACGTAAACACACATATGTATTATATAGATATACATTCATAAATACAGATCTTTCATGATTTCATAATGAAGATCTCCAAAGCTTCAAGATCACCCTGGCTCCTTTTGGTCTGTAGTGTGGAATGTATTGCCTAATGCAAAAGTCAGAGGCCTTGATGGCTCTCAACCTCTGGTAATATAAACTTACTACTCCTAATTGGAAACATTTCACTTAAATGTGAGATGTATATTTAGAGTATTTTAGTTGGTATGAACTTGAATTTGTTTTAAGCTGTCATCATTTTGGATGCCATCACTAGCTTTACAGAATCCAAAGATGGTGTGAATGCTTTTAGTCAATAACCCTGTTCATCAATATCACTTCTTTAAGCCTTCAATAGACACATCCAGGAAAGCCTGAGTTATGAATGTGCCATGTTTGAGTACACTATATCAATATCTATGAGGTAAAGCACCAGGGGTGGGACTTCGGGCTAGGTTCCACAGGTGGGCCAGGGATAGCTTTTTTTAGATGACATAGGAAAGAAAACAGAGCTGTAGGAAAGTTGTTAATTATAAAGCTCAGTACATTATTGTTCAGTTGCTGTTATGAAAATCACCACTGTAGGCTGTTTTTCTTTGATGGAGATTTCAAGAAAGAGTAGTATTCTTTTTTTTTTTTTTTTGATACTTTATTTACATTTCCATTGTTTCCCCCTTTCTAGGTCTCCTCTTTGGAAACCCCCTATCCCCTCTCCCTCCCCCACCTCTGTGAGGGTATTCCACCTCCCACCCACCCTCCCACCCACTCCCGTATTCCCATCTTGACATTCCCCTTTACTGACACCCTGAGGCCCAAGGGGCTCTCCTACCCCTGATGGCCAATAAGGCCCTCCTCTGCCCCATATGTGGTCCGAGCCATGGATCCCTCGATGTGTATTCTTTGGTTGGTGGTCCAGCCTCCAGGAGGACCAGGGGGGTCATGTCAGTTGACACTGTTGCTAACTCCATGGGGCTGCAAACTGCCTCAGCTCCTTCAGTTCCTTCTCCCACTCCTCCATCTGGGACCTCACTCTCAGTCCAACGGTTACTGTAAAGTGAAACTTGGGTATTCTGGACTACACTCCTCCATTGTTGGTGGGATTACAAGCTGGTACAACCACTCTGGTAATCAGTTTGTCGGGCCCTCAGAAAAATGGACATAATACTACCTGAGGACCCAGCTATACCACTTCTGGGCATATACCCAGAAGATGCTCCAACATGTAATAAAGACACATGCTCCACTATGTTCATAGCAGCCATATTTATAATAGCCAGAAGCTGGAAACAACCCAGATGTCCCTCATCGGAGGAATGGATACAGAAAATGTGGTACATTTACACAATGGAGTACTACTCAGCTATTAAAAACAATGACTTAATGAAATTTGCAGGCAAATGGATGGAACTTGAAAACATCATCCTGAGCGAGGTAACTCAGTCACAAAAGAACGAACATGGTATGTACTCACTGATAAGTGATAAGAGTGGTGTTCTTAAGTGTTAACCAACAGTCCTCTGAAAGTTTGATTTCCATATAGTATTTACATTTATAGAATTTCCTCTCTGCTTATGACTACCCTTTTATCCTTTTCTTATTGTATTTTCCCCTTTCTGGTCCTCTCACTTCTTGGGTTATTGATAAGACTTGTTTATCTTTCAGTTCACAGATACTCTGCTGTGTACTTCTCACTTTTGCTTGTTGTTACAAATTCTGTGAAAAATTCATCCACATGAAATACCACCTCAGCCTTTGCTGCAAAAACAACCTTGTGTGTTATTTGAAGAAAGAGCTACTCTATGAACATTAAGGTGCTTGCTTTTCTATTAAAAGCATCTTTATCCATTTATTGTGGATATGAATGCACACAAGCACCAGAGATCAGAAGATAACCTACAAGAGTCAGTTCTGTCTTTCCACCATGTGGGATGAACTCAGGCTCTATGCCCATGCCTTTACCTAGCCAGCCATCTTGTTGGCCCAGCTGCTTCCTTCTTGATGCTCCAGTCTTGGGCCAGAACTATGGTGAAGCAGAGTGAAGAATTTGAAAAATGAGAAATAGTTCTATCAGCGTCTGTAGGTACCACCCATGAGCATCCCTTCTGGATATGGAGAATGTCATAGCATTATGGATGAATTGAGAGAGAAGATGCATCTAAATACTCCAATGAGATGAGTATTTGCAACCACAGGAAAAACCCAACTTCTTCAGCATTTCTTAGCGCCCCAGTGGTAATTTATGGTGTCTGTTTATTCTGTTCTCCTCTTGCTGTGACAACTGCCTGACATGGTTTAAACTTTTACTCAATAAGAGTGAGATGATGTTTTCTAATTGGTAGTCAGGACACATTGTCTGATAAATTCCAATGTACTTAACGAGATAATGAAATAGAGTAATTGAATTCCAGACTGTTGTCCATTTTGTAGATAGCATTCTTTTAAGACAAACAAGCACCCTCAAAATGTGTTAATGTGGAAAGCTTTACAAAGGCTCCTATTCCATGTGACAGAAGGTGCTGTGCTTTACCAATTGGTCTTTTTAGCTCCTTCTTAGACTATACTTTTCTCAGTCACTGAAATTACAGGTAAGAATAAAGGAAAAAGTCCTTTAGGAAGGAAGGTACCATCTTGAATTCTGTAACCCTAAAGGATATGGCACAGGGCACTTAGAATCAGTCCCTTTACATATTGCTCATACTTAGCACATAAAATTTCAGAGACATGAAACTCTTTAGGAGCCTTATGAACTCCTAGACTAAGGAGAACAAAGAACCAATGTGGGTATGTATGGAAACAGATATGTTGTAATTTGCAAGTTCGGGAGCAAATGCTTCACTCCAGGATACATCATTAATATTGTGGAGAATGTCTTTAGCCTCAGCATTGAGTTACTCTACGTATAAGGAGCACCTGGAGTCTATAATAGATGTACATGAATCATATGTATCCTGTCAAAATATTCTTGAGAAATAGAATTATTTGAACATTTTATAGTTTAAACCCTACATTAAAATGAGAGTTGTCTTTTTCACTTGACAATGGAAATTCTTTCATCTGCTTTAGGCACATTTTGTTCTTCCTCATGTCAGGATCTGAATGTTCCCATATTTCTGAAAGTCAGGTGAGAAGTGGCCTCTGGGTGACCCCATTTCACACCTCTGAGAAGTGTTTTTGCTTAAGTTTGTAGCTGTCATTGCACTGAATCAAGAATAAAGGCATCGGGGTATCTTTGTGCTTTGGGTCTAACTGGTGACCCTGACACACTAGAATCTATACTCATCTGAAAGTTTCCACAGAAATCAGTTCATGAGGAAAATTTCTGGATAGAATTGGCACTTTTAGACAATATCCTTCACTTAGTGTCATCTTGAGATCTTTACCAGATTTAGCTAACAGCTATGTTCTAGGTCAGTATAATTTATCAACTGGAAACAAGAATGATAATTACTGGGACACAGAATCCACCAATGATAAAGTTAATATGTGTAATGAAGGTGAATGCACACTAAGGAAAGCATAATAAGAGATTAAACTTTTATATGTACATATAGTCTTCATTATATTAATACACTAAAATGAAAATATTGTACTAAAGAAAAAACAAGTCAGTATATTACCAAGAATCATTTTTGATTCTAAAGTCAGCCAGTTAGTGAAGAAAAATCTCAGAGCTTTGCTCTTGAGATGTAGATCCTATTATCGGCGTCCTCATCTTATATTATTTCTAGATTGTGACCTGGAGTTCAGATTGTAAAGAACAAGAGTTAAAATCTATGTGTATTCTAAATTCCATGCTCTTTATTTTTATATATTATTCATTTTTCCTTCATTTGTGTAAGATATTAATATATTTATTGAGTATAACATGCTGACAAATGCCTGTCTTTCCAGCGCTTGAGAAACAGAGATAGGAGAATCAAAAATTCAAGATGAGCCCTGGTATACAGAGAGTTCAATGTCAGCCTGGCCTATATGAGACCTGATATAGTTATAAGAAAAAAGATGCATTTATTGAACTTGGATTATTTGTCAGGCATTGTAGTAGGCATAGGGGATATAAGTGGTAAATAGTATAAGATCTCCATCTTCAAGTTTCACAAAACACCTGCAAAGAATAGCAGTGAACATAAATTTTGCAATCAGATTGCTTGAATTTGATCCTTCATATTTCTACTTAGCAGCTGCTTGACAGCAGATAACTCATTAAACTTCTCTCTGTGCCTTGGTTTCTACTTCTGAATAATGGAGATAACAATAGTTATGAGTTCACACACTCATTTGTTATGAAGAATAAATGATTCTGGCCTATATTAAATATGTCAGTTTCTATTAAATAATATGAAGCTTACATTTTGCTGGAAAAGATAGATATTCCTAGATCATGATAACAGGAATCAAACAAGTTGATATGTATGATGTTCCAGTACTGTTTGAATCTTATTATAACCTTTTATTCTTGGAAAATCATTTATAGTATAAATGGAACAGGATTAATATTTTTTGTTTCTACAAAGCCAAGGTTTACATTAAATAATAATAATACAGTCTTGTTAATATTCAATGAAATATTTTAAAATTTCTAACATGTGTACAGAAACATTGAAGACCTGAAATACCCAAAACAATCCTAACTAGAAAGATCAATGTTAGGGCTATCACAATGCCTGATTTCAAATTATACAATAGTGCCATAGTATCCAACACAGCATGATACTGACAGAGAAACAGACACATGGGCCAGTGGAACAGAATAGAGGAGCCAGAAAAGATTCATGCATCTATAGCCATCAGGTTTTTAACAATGGTGTCAAAAACATATATTGAATATGGATATCAGAAAATGATGCTGTGAAAACTGGATATCCACATGTAGAGAAGAATTAAACTTAATCCCTGTCTCTCATCTTGTACAAAAAACAATTCAAAATGGATAAAATATATTAATATAAGACTTGCAAGTTGTTAGAGGAAATATAAGAGAAATATGTTAATATATATGCACAGGTAAATGCTTTCTGAATAAGGCTCCAGCTGTTTAGGAAATAAGATCAACAATAGACAGATTAGGATCTCATGAATTTTAGAATGTCTCCTTACACCAAATGAAACAGTGTACAGTAAAGAAGAAAGTCTTTGCCACCTGTGTATCTGGAGAGCAGATTTACATCTATACTATATTTTTTTAAAACTGAGAAAACTAAATAACAAATTAATAAACTCATATTTGTATCTGAACTCTGTTTTTGTTTTAACAATGACAATATTTATGGTTTTCATTTTTGAGAATTTCATACATGCATAGAAGAAAATATGATCATATTTATGCCTCATTCCCTCTCTTCAAGTCTACCAGATCACCACAATGTGTCTTACTCCCTACCTCATGTCTTCTTTAATTTTGAAAATGACCAAGTAAGTCCAATGAGTGCCCCCAGGAAAAGCGATTTCTCTCTCCTAGGACCTATCAACTAGCAATAGTTCCTCAGTTCAGAAAGGGGCCCTGTGACCTTACTAACCAGTGGCTTTCCATAGTGGCTGTGTGAAAGATGTTGTTGCTAAGATTAAAGGAGGCCAATGCATGAGGTACGTCCGTACTAACTGTCATGTCAGTGGAGGCTTTTCTGCAAAACTGCAACACTGGTGCTCAGAGAACTGTGTCAGTATGAATGCATGAGAAAACGGATAGATAATAACACTTTTTGTTAAGCATTCAAGAAGTATTCAACCAGCCGAGCCTCTGGAAAAGACAGAAAAGAGTTCTTCATCCAATTCACAGTGTTGGCACAGGGTCTGTTTCTTTAATTTTGCTTCCAAGTTGGTATTGACGTCAGTTACTGAGAAGTCTTGGCTTGTGCTAAATTTCATATTCAACAGGATAGGCTTTGAAAAAATAAATGGAGTGAAAAACTCATAAACTGAGAAGCTCTAAAAGGAATATGCATGGCTAGTATAATCAGTGACAAATTAAGGTGAAGTTTATGGTGGTTTCTCCCTTTTACCCTAAAGAAATGTCAGGACTTGTCATATATTACTTCCTGTGGTTGAGGAGGGGGCCAGAGAGATCAGAAAATTAATGTATTGAGAGGTCTAGTATTGTTATAGGTGGGTTGACATATAGGCTTGTGTTTTGAAGAATAAGTCTCAGCATGTCATTTGGCTTTCTTTGATATTCCAGAAAGGCTGGGATAGAACCATAAAGCCAATACAAACTTTTTAGTAGAGGGAGAGAGCCATTGCTGGATTCTGAGCACTCTGCTGGCAAAACTCTCTCAAGCTTTTGCACTGGCAAAGGCATCGAGAGATTTCAACCAATGAGGAATATGGCCAAAACTGAGTACTGGTGACCCAGGCTCCCTGTTCTTTATGGTTTGGATGACAATGATGTTTTACCCACCAGACCAGAGTTCTCATCTTCAGCACTTTTCCCCTCATTCATGTAATAAACTGAAAAATTTTCTTGTAATAAAAAAAAAAGAAAGAAAGAAAAAGAAAAAGAAAAGAGGCTAAACATTCCTCAGTAAAGTATTGGATAATTTTGACAAAGTGAAACTACATGTAAACCTGCCATTAAATGTGTGTGTGTGTGTGTGTGTATTTATACCTTTCTGAGCATGTACTGTTAAATATTGGAAGCCAACTATATAAACTAACGTTCTGTGAGAACTCTGTATCTACATATATGTGATGGTTTGAATGAGAATACCCCCATAGACACTTTTATTTGAATGCTTGGACCTCAGTTGATAGAACTATGCATTTGGGAAGAATTAGGAGGTGACACCTTCTTAAAGGAGGTGTTTCACTAGCATTCTCCCCTCCCTGTTTCCCTGTTCCTCCTTCTGTTCCTCTCTCCCCTCCCCCTCTTTCTCCCTCTCTCCTTAATAATTGTTGTTTCAACATATAAGCTGTGAGTTACTTTTCCAGTGTTATGACTGTCTGCTGCTAGGTTCCCTGTCGTGTTGATCATGGACTCTAACCCTCTGAAACTGTTGCCTTGGTTATAATGTTTGCCATGGCAACAGTAAAATAACTATGAATATATATATATATATATATATATATATATATATATATATATATATATATGTTGTGACAGAATTCTGAAATTATACTTACCTAAGACTCTCATGTAGTGGAAGGTGTGAGGGGATACATTTCGTTCTTATATATTTTATATAATATATATTATTAAAATTGTAAAATATATATCAAAATATTAAAATATATAGTTTACATTCATGTCTTTTATGATCAATAATATCAAGCCACAGCACTCTTTTGCCTAATGTAAACAAAATGGATACTTTTGAGACCATATTCATACTAAACTGCTAACAAGAGTTCTGGAAAATTACCTTTCCCATAGAGGATGGTATTGGCTTTCATCAGCTATCAAATTCTTAGCTTGCTGTGTTATGGCTTCAGGTAGGATTTTAGTCAGTTATTAGTTAACTAAAAGCAGATATTCCATGTCCTGTCTTCTCCTTGGGGGTTCTGTTTGTTGAATCACGTGACACTCAATCCATTTTTCCCACAGTCAAAAGGGAGGGGAAGCCCAGCAGGGAAGAGCTCAGGACTTTAAGGATGCTTTGACCAGAGCACTTTGAGTTCTGCCCACCTCTGGCATTATGGCTTTGACTAGACCACATTAACTATAATATAGGTGAGAAAACTACTGTGTTCTGACTAAGGTTTGAGGTTCAGATAGTAAAGTGGGTTGCTTGAGGAAAGATGAGTCATTAAATTCAAGCTGATTGATCTTTTTACTATGCCATATTGTCCCAACCAATGACCTCATAGAAGCCCTATTAATGAACTCAGAGTGAGCATACTACTGAATTAGGAGATATAATAAAAATGCCTAGGTGCTATTACCTAGATTCGTTACTTCCTCACATTTCTGATGTGCTCGTGGGCAGGATCCAGGAATACAAAAGATTTTATTTGTTTGGTAGCTTGGGCTTGAGGCTTGAATATATATACTCAGGAATAAGAAAGCAGAAAGTTATTTCCCTCTTTCTTCTTCACAACAGATGTGTCTCATGGCTGTCTTTTATAAATGCCTATTCCTGTATGGTTGATACCTTTGCACCAAATTTCCCAGACAGGACTTAAAAGCCTGTTAAAATATTGCCTTGAAGCATTGCTAACTATATAAGTAAAGACAGGAAAAGTTTGTGATGGTAATGGGAAATTATGAATGACTCAGAAGTAAGTAGCCCATCTGATGCATCAGGAGGCCAGACACTGCTTACAGGGAAAAAGATACTAATTCATTGGCTTTATTTATAACTCATGCTGTTGGGCCTTCATACCTGCCTAAAAGATGTGATTTTTAAAGATAATATTTTATTAATAACTTGAGAATTTCATACAATGTATTTTGATCATATTAATCTCCTCTGCCAACTCCTCCCAGATCCACTTCCACCGTCCTACCTACCCAACTTCATGCGTGTGCTCCACCTCCTAACATTCATAGTGTCTAGCTTGTATTGCCCATATGCTCTTGTGTGTAGGGCCTTCCCTAGAGTGTGGTCAACTTACCAAAGAACTTACCAACTTACCCTTAAAGAACAGAGACTTGCAGACTCTGTATCTGTCTCTCTCTCTCCCTTTGTCTCTCTCTGTCTGTCTCTGTCTCTGTCTGTCTCTCTGTGTTTCTGTCTCTCTGTCTCTCTGCCTCTCTGTCTCTCTGTGTTTCTGTCTCTGTCTCTCTGTCTCTCTGTCTCTCTCTCTCTCTCTCTCAGAAGTTGTCAGTTACCAATAGTTCTTAGTTGGGGGTGGGACCCCATGCCTAGCTCCTGTCCGCCAGGCTGGGGATTCTGTCTGGCTTCAGTTTGCACAGGTCTTCTGCATGCTGCCACAACTGCTACGCATTAATTTGAGTATCTTCTCTGTTGTATCTGAAAACCATCTTTTTCATAGAGTCATCCACCATCTTTAGTGCTTATACTCTCTCTGCTCCCTCTTCCGTGAGGATGCCTAAGCCTTGGATTGGAGGGCTGTGGTAGAGTGCTGAGTACTTCTAAGTCTTTTATTTTTTATACTCTGAGCTATTGTTGGTCTCTATGTTAATTGCCTTCTACTGTAAGAATCTTCTTTGAGTCAGGCTAAGAAATGCAGTAATCTGGGAATAATGATAACTCGTTAAGAATAATTTTAATATATTCACTTACCAAAATAAAAATTGTAGGTTCTTTCTTATAACTTATGAAATAGCTAGTCACAGGTTCTTGACTTCAATAATGATGCTAGTGATGGGTTCTATCTCATGGAGTGGGACTTAAATCCACTCAGAAAGTGCTTATACCTGTAATACCTGTGCTACTACTGCACCAGTAGGCAGTGTGTTCTCTCTGGGACAGTTATCATAGCTCCCAGGGTTCACAGCAGGGTATGATTGATAACTACTGTTCTCCTTGGGCAGCATGTATCTTCTAGAATATGGAAGCTAGTTAAAAGGGATGAAGATTCCAGGTCTGTACCAACTTAATTTCCCCATGTTTTATGACATGACTATGTGGTGTCTTCCCCAATAAGGTCTTACCATCAAGTTCTGAAGGTAATCGAGAGGAGTTTTTATAAGCTATAATTTTAGGGAATGGTCTACTCCCTACTAGACAGCAATTCAAGAATGGGTAAACACATTCTTGGTATTAGGCATATGTTGTGTTTAATTTGGGTATTGCCCCCTTTATAGGGTAACTCCATTTAAACTATATCTATCTATCTATCTATCTATCTATCTATCTATCTATCTATCTATCTATCTATCTATACACATGTGTGTGTGCGTGTGTATGTATATATATTTTAGGACGCTTCTACAGTATTTGGTTTCCATATGCCTTTTTCAAAAGGCTTTGGGTGTTAGTTATCCATCCTGTATTCCCTCCTATACTTTGCCCTCCCATACTGCAACCCATTTAATGCTTCCTGTTTCATTATCCCCCACCCCTTTTGAAACACGATTTTAAACATCAGTGTTTTTCTGGCAATATAGTCTTTGAGACTCACATAAAGTTTTGTTTTGTTTTTGGTTTTTTTTTTTTTTTTTTACTTTTTAATTCAATTTTAAAGATCTATTTTAAACTTTGTGTACGAATATGTGTGTCAGGTGAGGTAGGGAGTTGGGGAGGAGGGGTTGGAGAGTGCAGGTGACCGTGAAGATCAAAAGAATAAAATAGCCCTGGAATTGACGCTATAGGAGGTTGTGAACCACCTGATATGGATGCTGGGAACCAAACTCAGTTATTTTGTAAGAGCAGTAGATACTCTTAAAAAATGAGCTGTCTGTTTTATTTTGGGTGTGCATATGTATGGGTATGTACATGCCATGACTCAGGTATGGAGACCAGAGAACAACTTGCCAGAGTCAGTTGTCTCCTTCCACTATATAAGTTCTAGGCATCAAACAGGTTGCTGGGTTTGATGGCAGAATAACTTAACCTGCTGAGCTACCTCAGTGATCCATTTTTTTAAGTCACACTCTATCGTCTAGGCTGACCTGGAACTCTATATGTAGTCTTAAGTTTATGGGGACCTTCCGGACTCAGTCCTCAGTTATTGGGTCTAAAGGTGTGTGGCATCATATGTCACTTAAATTTCATTTTTAATTGACAATAATTTTACATATTTTGGAAGCATAATGTGATTATGGATATATCTGTCTCTTGTATAATGCTCAGATCAGACTAATAGTATAATAGTTTTCTTAAACACTTATCATTTCTTTGTAGTGAAATATTTCAAAATCTCTTGTAGTGATTTTTGAGCTATTGTATTACTGTTATTAATTCCAGTCAATCTACTATGCAAAGGATCATTGGAACATAATTTTCCTAACTAAAGTGTAGGAAGGCTTTTCTTAAGAAGTCTTTTACTTGCCTTTCATTTTGCCCCTAGTTCAGAGACGGTTTCTGTCTTCTTCTTGGAGCTGATTTGGCTGACTCTTCTGTGTCCCTTTGTGTCTATTCTCAGAGGTGGGCAAGACTTGGCATTGAATCCTACATTGCTACTCATTTGGAAGTTACTTTAAAAATATTTTGTCTAACATTTGTACATGCATATATTATAATTTCATAACCCAGAAAGAATGCTTTGGGAGCTTTTATTTTATTTGTAGCAGAAATCATGAAGATGAATAGATCAAAGAAGTGCTACTTATTCTGATGATCACATGAGCTTCCTTTACTCTTTGCACCAGTAAGCACACAGCTTGTGAGAAGGGTGAGTGAATGATGCTCTTCTTTGGGTGTATTTCACTCAGAGAGCAATGTGGTTTAGGTGAGACCAAAGTGCTTGAAGGAATGGATTACCTTGACCTGGGGCTCATTTTATGATAAGGAAACAAGCTAATGAAAGTTGCTTAGTCTGTCATGATCCATTTATTCTCAACAAACAAGAGTAATTTTTCTCTTTCTTTTTTTTCTAAACAGAGCCCAACGATAGTGCTAACCACCATGTGATCACAGCAAAGAACGTGGGACCGAAAAGGACTGGAATATATAGTGTAGATGCATACAACTATAAAAGAACAATGCTAATTAATAAAATTCTAGAAGTTATTGTCACATACAAAGCTCCGAATGAAGGATAGTTATTTCTGAAAATAAATCGGCCATTTAAAAGAGCAAAGAGAAGTTGTCTTACTGGTAGAATGGTGCACAAAGCTCAGAGTACACATGGAAGATTGTTGAGTGTAATGGAATGTTATTCTTCTGATTGTCAGATGGCCTTGTCCTGAGATTGATTTTGTTCAGTATGACACTGTTGACAAAGAAACACAGCTCACACCTCTAAGAGAATGAAAGATAGTTTATTCTGGAGACAGGTTTAAGTAACCAAGGCCCAGGGTTGTGAAGCTAAGTGTCTTAATTACTGTTCTATTTCTTGAAAAAGACACCATAACTAAGGAAACTCTTATAAAAGAAAAAAGTCTATTTTTAATAATAAGAAATTATTTAATTGGGGGCTTTCTTACAACTTAAGAGGAGTAGGCCATTATTATCATATCAGGGAAGATGGCAGCAGGCAGGGGGGCATGGAACTAGAGAAGTAGCTGAAAGGTTTATTTACATCCTAATCCACTGGCAGCATGTAGGCAGCGAGAGAGGGGGGATTGGAGAGAGAGAGAGAGAGAGAGAGAGAGAGACAGACACAGACACAGACACAGACACAGACACAGACACAGACACAGACACAGACACAGACACAGACACAGACACAGACAGACTGGACATGACATGAGCTTTTGCAATTTCAAAGACCACTCCAAGAGACATACTTCCTCCAACAAGGCCACACCTACTCTAATAATTCCACACCTCCCAATCCCCCAATCCTTTTATTCCTTCTCAAACAGTCCACCAATTGGTGACTAAGAATTCGAATTCATGGGCCTATGGGGGCCATTCTCATTCAAACCATCATACTATATTACTGCAAGTTCCCACATGGAAGCAGTTTCATAAATGTTTATAGTAACAGAACAAAAATAAATCAAGGCAAATAACTCATTGATTACATCGGAAAGGCAGTTATAGAACAACAGGAGAATCTACAGGCCTCAGATGCTATCTGATGACATTCTTAGCTTTTGGGTTGGTGGGAACTGTTAGTCTGATAAGTTAATAGACTCCAAAAGGTTTTTATCTATTAGTGGCAAGATATTAGTTCTGATACAGAGATGGGCAAAGAATGTTTATTCAGGAGGCTAAAGCTAACCAAAAATAAAGTACATTTATACTCTGGGCCTGTAACATGGCAGCCTCTCCATATCACTGCTGTTCTAGTCAGCCAATCAATCTTTACAGACACAGCTTCTTTTCATGGAATGATCATTCATGACACCTATGTTTACTTTTTTGGGTTTTGTTTTATTATTTTGCAACAGAGTTTGGTTTTATAATCCACCTGCCTTCAAACTCATGGTGCTCTTGCTCCAGCCTTCCAACTGCTGTGATTTCGGTAAGCCTTGTTATGCATATGCGTATTTATTTATACATTGTACTTTGTCCCAAAGACCAAAGTAATTAGCAGATGATCTAGCTCTTTTATCATCTTTAACTGCTGGATGGATACACACATGCATGCACACACATGCACGCACGCGTACAAACACACACACACACACACACACACACACACACACACACACACACACACACACACACACCAGTCACCAGGTCCCACTTTTAAAAGTTCTTTGCTATTTGCAGTTTTTTGCCCCAACTGGAGCTCTCATCTTTTCCCCAAGAGACTCCAATCTACAGTCTATTTTCCAGTCTACTGTTTGCCTTAGTGTAATGGACCTGGAAGAGATGAAGATATTCTAAAATGACATGTGTATTTCTCAGTTTGATTATCAGACTATTGAAACATTGTACCCTAAGGAAATGGGAATTTCCCTAGGAATCATCCTGGGAGAAGGAAAAGCCTCAGTCAGAGAGCAACTTGTTCTCAGGAAACAGATATCACAGAGTTCCAGCAACTTGTCAGACCACCATATATGATGAGACTGAAGCCCAAATGGTGATGGGTCAGAGGTCAGTGGAATCACATCTTGACTCAGTCAGCTTAGATGGACATATTCCTGTCCTTCCATTTCAGTACTTATCAATCTTCCTAAGGCTGCAGCCAGTTTATACAGTTCTTCAAACTGTGATGACCTAAATCATAAAATTATTTTGTTGATGGATACTGAATCTGTTTCTTTCCCCCAATGTGATCACATTGAGTAACCCCCTTTTTCCACTATTAATTTGACTCTTAATTGGCTTATTGAGGATGGGTGGGAAGACCTGGTTCAGGGCACACGATGTGATTCTCCCTCCACCCCCATCTTCTGAATCCCTTTTTAATAAGTGTCTTCTCCCCTGCTCTAAACTTGCCAAAGACTCTCTACTCACTATCGAATCAACTTTGTATCAGGTGGCCTGATACTCCAAAGTCTTCATGATCTAACTTTTACCATGATTTTCGCTGCATTTCCTCTCTTTATATCCTTGTATACTCTGAGCAATTTGTCACTGAAAATTATCCTCAGAAAACCTATCATATATTTTTAGAGACCTTAGGGCACTGCCATTTCTAAATCTTTCTTTTAGTTTTCAAGCACCAAGATACAATGACTGGATATTTTCCCCATGTTTGGGGCTCTGAAATTGAGCTCCAGCAAAAAGAGAAAAGAAGCAAGATTTCTGAATGATTCAGTTTAAATTCCATTTTCTCTCACAAAACTTTATCTCTTTTGTGGGCATCTTTTTGTAATGATAGTCTCAAGGGGACTCAAGCATCATATGGTGGTTGAGTGAGATGAGTTCTTATATCTTTGCCAACTCAATTCCTTTTTCTAAACAGTAATTTTATGATAAAAGACAAGGGGTAAACATTTCCTCTTCTGGGACACTGACCAACCCTTTCTCCTAGACTTCTTCTTTTCTTCCTAGACTGTCGATTCTACCTTGAGTTTCTCCTTTCTTCATTCATACTGACAGGACAGCCTCTCAGTTCCACCAAACAGGCAGTACAGCTACGTTTGGAATATTTATTGGAATAGATAGGATGTGTGTCAACATAGCAATGAAAAAAATGGTGTCATTCTGTTGGCCTGGCACATAATACCACAAAATGTTTTTAATTACTATAATTAGTCTTTCCTCTATCCATTGTCTTGCTTATGTTTCTTCTTTAAATAAAAACATATATATGTGTGTGTGCTTGAGTGTATATGAGCCACATGCATGCTTGAGACCACAGAGGTCAGAGGAGGGCTTTGGATTCCCTGGAACATAAATTATGAGTGGTTGACAAATACCATGTCGGGACTGGGATCAGAACCCAAGTCCTCTATCATTCTTAAAGTCTGAGCTGTCCTTCCATCCCATCTAACTTGTTCAAATTAATATATTTCTTTATAGACATTAGGGCCTTTATTTTGTTGTCCATAAAAACTACTAGTGTAGTCAAAATCTTAATGAAATGAATTCACAGTGAATTAATTAAGATGTTTTGAGCAAAAGATAGAAAATAATGGATTTCTCGATCATTATATATCCATTTTGTCATTTCTCTTTGTGGCTGGACAATGACCAGTCCCTTTCTGAGAGGGAAAGACATTGGGTCATGCCAGAAAAGCATTGTCTTTGATTAGTCAGTGTACTTCAAGCAGGAAAAAAGTATCAGTAAACCATAGCAGCCATGAACCTTCTGCTAGGAACCAATAGCTAAATGGCACACAACTGAACTAAAGTCTCCAAAATATCAATGGGGTCTCATATAGCTAGATTTCAGCTTGTTAAATACCAGATAGTGACCTTGAACCCTGAGCCTCCTACCTCTACTCACTAACTGCCTGGATTACAAGCATGTGCTATCACGTCTGGCTCACCATCACCCTGTCTGTGATGGATGGAAACACCAGAATGAGCAAAAAGGACCCCAATGTAGCCTGTTGTGTACACTCTGGGGGTGCCTTAAAGAAAAGCTACAGATGACAGAGAGACCACTGATAGTCTTGATCAGGGGTTCATTGTACTTATAGTTCTAGCCCGCTCTTTATCCCTCTGCTTTCTTTTGTCTTCACATGTGACTCTCTATCTTCTTTCAACTCTACCCTCTGTTCTGGGGGTTAAAAGATATGCTAAGGTAACAAGGATACTTTCATTTAGAACAACTGCATCAACTTCCCTGAGGCACAATGATTTGAATTATTAAATTTGTATACTGGGGCAGAAGTTTTTATGTAGAAGCAATAGTGAGGAATTCTCAAATTGTTGAGACACCAACTCATACAGTCACCACATAATAGACACAGGTAGAATGTTGTGGGTCCAGCCAGAATTTGAGAGAACATAGTTGACTTTAACAAAATTATTACAGCAAAAAGAAGGCCAGTCATGAGACTGGAACTTCTGGCCTGGGGGGAGAGCCAACATGGGTTGGGGTCAAACAGTTTGGCTAAGGGACCATACCTATGAAGATGGACTTACCTTAAGACCTTCTAAAGAAATAGGCATGATATTTGCTTCTGTAATGAGATACTGTACTTTGGCTTTCCAGACTCCTCACACCTAGTGAAGATGCGTATGGACTGCATCCATGTGAAACATCTAAGTTTGTCTGCTTTTCTAGCACATAACTATACCTTTTCTTCTTTTGATCTCTTTTCAGAGCACACTTTCATTAAAACTCTGGCTTTTCCTCTAGAGTTTTTCTCTTTCTCTAAAGCCTCACTCTTTGCCATGTGGCTGTTTCTCTGTCATGTGTTTGACCTCAAGGCCAGATTAAGTGTCATGGCTTTTTTTGATTCTTAGGGCTCTTTTTCTTGTCCTGGTAGCTACTTAAATGTACAGCTTGCCTACCTTAGAAATTTTCTTCTAAACTCTAATAAAATTGTCCTTGATGTTCCCTTTAAGTCCATTCTTAAATCCTTTTATTAATGAGACTAAGAACTCCCCAAAAGGAACCCATATTTCCCCTATATCACAATCAGTGCTACTAAAGACTAGATCGATGCAGAATACATAGACAGCAAAGAAGCCTGGAGTGGCCAAGGCTGGAAGGATTCACGGACAGTCTGGGAGGCACGCATATTCTTAGCAACAGAGGGATGGCTTTCCTTCAAATGAGGGGTAGACTGCACTGTGGCCTGGGTAGAATACCTCGATAAGTGGTATCATTTCTGTTCTTAGAGTTCAAATACACTCTGCAGTCTTTTGAGATTACATTTTGATTTGTGTTGTCTTCATGTCAGCAAGCGATTTGGACAATACACACATGAATACTACCCTAGCACTAGTAAGACATCAACGTGTCACTCTTCTGGTTCCCCTGGAAATCTCTGTTAACTCGGTAGCATGAGTCACTCTTCTTGACTCTGTTGCATGGAATATGGAATATAAGAAAGTTGGACTTTTTTGTTTGTTTGTTTGGGTTCTTTTGTATTTGTAGAGTTGGGGAACTCAGCATCGTGGTGCATTTGCTAACACCCCCCCCCAAAAAAAAACCCTTGTGACTAGCTGGCTAATCAACATTTGCTTTCAACAATCCACCTCAGCCAGGCATGATAGCATATATGCTTGGAAACTGGGTAGTTAGGGAGTGGGGGTCAGAGGCTCAGAGCTCAAGATCATCATCTAGTACTTAGAGAGTTTAAAGCTAGCTATATGAGACTGTTCAAAAAAAAAAAAAAAAAAACAACCCATCTCATCCCCTCTCTCCTCTAATGACAAGAAGGAATTTACCAGCCCTGTGCCACCTCATGGCTAGCGGTGCAGAAATTTGAGGTTTCAGCAATGTCTCTTCTGTGCACTCAGCCCCCTCCACTCCTGTTGAGGGTGCTTGTTCCTCTTGTTTGCCCATTTCCGCCTGCATATTGAAAACGCTTCAGCTGTGTTTGTGTTGCTTTCTTCCTTCAGTTCAGAGCAATCTGTTCAATTTGAAGAGCCAGCAGCTTCTACAACGTGCTAGAAAACAGGGTCTGAGTAACAAGAAACTTTGATCCCCCCCCCCCCGTGGCAAATATCTCACAGATGCTTGCCAGGTGAGGAGCAATTAAGTCACTTTAGGCCAGCCTGTCTTGTTCTGCTCATCTGCAGTCATCATCTCTTTGTCCCCTTTAATCCATTGCTGTAATAAGAACAGTGTACTTTTTTGCCTCTTCTGTTTCTCTACCTTTTTGAGTTATTATCACCATAATAATGCTTCTTAAATTTTGCTATTTAAAAAGTAGCACTGTCTAAGATATTTTCCTTTAGTTGTTATGATCAACATCTATATCTGAAAGGAAGGTCTTGTATTTAGAGATGATATTTGATATTGTGGATTAAATTGTGTCGTCACAAAATTCTTGTATTGGAGTAATAACCCTAAGTACTTTGGAATGTAGATTACATGAAAATAGGGTGAATAAAGGTATAGTTAGATAGGCTAAGGTCATATTGGTATGGGATGGATTTAATCCACCTTGACTGGGCCCTCCATGAGAAAGGAATTTGGAGATAGGCATGTGCATGGAGAAAGCCACATAAAGATGACTGCAGAAAGCTTTGTAGGTGGGATGATGTCCCCAGTCCTCCACTGGGGTGTCCTGTCTGACTACTGCAGGCGGTCTCTTTAGGTTCTATATCCCCACTGTTGGCCATTTCATCTAAGGTCACCCATATTGAGTCCTAGGAGCCTCTCCCATCGCAGATCTCTGGGACTTTCTAGAGATTCCCCTCACCCGCAGCAGCTGCATATTTCCATTCATTCTCCTGGCCCTCTGGGCCTCTCTCCTGTCCCCCTTACCTGATCCTGCCACCCATTCCCCTCCTCATTGCCTCTCCCACCCAGGTCCCTCCCTCATTGTGTCTCCCATGACTATTTTGTTCCCCTTCTAAGTGGGATTTACATTTCTTCACTTGGGCCTTTCTTGTTTAAGTTATTTGGGTTTGTGGGGTGTATCATGGGTATTCTGTACTTTTTGTCTAATATCCACATATCAGTAAGCATATACCGTGTATGTCTTTTAGGTTTGGGTTATTTCACTCAGGGTAATATTTTCTAGTTCCATCCATTTTCCCACAAAATTCATGATGCCCTTGTTTTTAATAGCTGAATAGTATTCTATTGTGTAAATGAACCACAGTTTCTATATCCATTCTTTGTTTGAGGGGCATCTGGGTTGCTTCCAGTTTCTGGCTATAGTGAGTAAGGCTGCTATAAACATAGTGGAATACCTTCAACTCAAAATTGTTCCTGTCTAAAAGAAATGCAGGGACAAAGATGGAGCAGAGACAGAAGAAATGGTCGATTAGTGACTGGCCTAACTTGAGATCCATCCATGGGTGGGTACTAATCTCTTACACTATTACTGTTGCTATACTGTTTTTGGAGACAGGAGCCTAGCATGGCTATCCTCTGAGAGGCTTTACCTAGCAGCTGACTGAGACAGATGCAAATTCTCACAGCCATCCATTGACCCCTGAGGTCAGTGAGTTAGAGAAGCATTGAAGGAACTGAAGGAGATGGCAACTCCATGGGTAAACCAACAGTGTTAACTAACCCGGACCCCTGGGAGCTCCCAGAGATTGAGCCACCAACCAAAGAACATGTCCGAGACCCCCGGCACATATGTAGCAGAGGGCTGCCTTCCTTGTCTTGCTCCAGAGGGAAAGGATGTGCCTAATCCTGTAGAGACGTGATGCCCCAGAGGAGCCATCCTTTTACAGTCAAAGGGGAGATAGTGAGGGGAAGATCTCTGCAAGGGGAGGGTGACTTGGAGGGAGGCAGCATTTGGTACATAAATAAATAAATAAATAAATAAATAAATAAATAAATAAATAAATAAACAAACTAATAATAAAAAGATGAAGGCATTAATTGGGTTGCTGTGTCTATAAGCTGAGAGGGTTACTGGCAAAGCACCAGAAGCCAGGCAAAACACACAGAACAGTTGTCTCTGCAGACAGACTGATGTTGGACATCTAGTGTCCTGACGTATGAGATGATAACGTCTGTTTTTTTTTTTTTAACTGTCCACCTTGTGATTCATTATTTATGGCAAATTCTTGATCTATGGAGGATCTCAGCTAAATATATATTTCATAGGGTGAAGTAAACACAGATTATGAACTTGAACTTTAAGATTTTTTGTTGGAATGCTATAACCTCTAAAGGTCACAGAAGAGTAAAACTGTGTCTAAAGAGCAGGCACAAGCTAGCCAAAGTTGAGAAGGGAAGATAGGAAGAAGTAACAACTAAAAGTATCTATTAAAATGTCTTAAAGAAACTGATTACTTTGTATACCATGTGTGTGTCCAAAGAGAAAAAAAGGCACTAGATCCCCTGGAGTTTTAAACAGTCGTAAGCTGCTATATAGATATTGGGAAGGAACCTAAGTTCTCTGGAAAAGCAGCCAATGTTCTCAACCAACAAGCCATCTCTTCATCCTTGCGTATACTAATTTAAAAAGATAGATGAAAGTGCATGCATTATCTTTTGCACACATATAAAGTGGACTCCCAGTTTCTCCTCCCTTTGATCACAACGGACTGTGAGAAACTCTAACCATGCATAGTGTGGATCCACAGCCTGGAAGGAATTCAGACCTCATATGTGCAGTGTGTAACTATATTTGCTCCATTCTCAATTCTATCAAACAAGGCATTTTGAGAAAGGCCTATCAAGAAGAATTTAACTTGTTAGTGTTTGTATTCTTGACCCAAAGAGTCCTCCTGCCAGGAGCTTTAAGGTGAAACAATTGAGCTGGTCAGTGAGTTCTGGCTAGTCAACATCTTCTCCCGAGCTCCTAGTCTGTCAAGGGACTCTTCTCTAGCTGGTGGATAAGGACCAACCTTGCTTTTTCTACTGCCTGTGCTTCAGCCTCTCACTGCCCTAAGTCTAGCACCTCATAAGCAGCCATCTGATATTTTTCCCTTTGATTTCTAACCATGGGTATCCATGGCAGCAACATTAGAAACAGAAACAAGTGCCAGAAGCTTTCTTAGGCCAGGCTGGTCTTTCCCAAAGCCAGCCAACAAGGGCAAAGCTTGCCCAGATTATAGCCAAAACACTGGATGTGTTTCAATTGGAAAGTCTTTCCAGGAACCAGAAACTGTATCTGGCCTGTGGGTTCTTAAGGGACTTATTTTTGTGAAAGTAATTCTTGGCTTAACAGTCAAAATTCATGGGAGATGTGCTGTTGATAGGATGACCCCATTTCCTTAACCAAAACTCTGTTGGAGGTATAATCTTTGGTTTTATGAAGGGTATTTATACATGTGAAAGCCTTTTGCATATATTAAAATGTTTTGACAATGACCTTACTTATAAGGAATATGTATTAAAAATTATATAAAATGAAGACAGGCAGGGGTAATTTACAACAAATAGTTCTTGATTAACTACTATGTACTGAATGTTGTTCTTAGTATTTGAAATATATCATGGCACAAAATGACCACTGAGATACCAGGTCTCATTAGTCTCATATTCTAGAAACAGGGCTGTTTATCACCAAATCTTCAAACCTACCAAAATTGTTTTTTTAATTAAAATCATTTCAGTTGTCTGCCTTTTATTAAACAAGAGTTGATGAAAAGAAACTAGCAACGACAGTCATATTCTGTATTGGTGGTATTGAATGGTAGATGTTGAAGTGATCAGCACCACTATGAGATCTCAAAGTCTAGCTTCATGTACTGGGAAATTGGTTTCTTGTATGTGCTTGCCATTATCTATGTTTCTATATGCTTATTGTGCAGCACCAG
This sequence comes from Uromys caudimaculatus, assembly GCA_028551405.1. NCBI lineage: Eukaryota > Metazoa > Chordata > Mammalia > Rodentia > Muridae > Uromys > Uromys caudimaculatus. The sequence continues at coordinate 83,475,132 of CM052722.1, read as the reverse complement.
CGCCTGATACCTAAGCGGTTCTTAAATATGTGGAATAAGCGAATGTTCTAGTTTTCTTCTCTGTTCATATGAGAACCAAAAGTGAGTTAGAGGAGGAATGGGTTTGTTTCCAGGTTACAATTCATCGTCAAGAGAAGTCACCACAGGAACTCAAATAGACACTAAAGCAGAAACCATGGAGGAATGTTTCTTATTGGTCCACTTCCTGGCTTCTTTCTACCTGGTTTTGTTATACTGCCCAGGACATTCTGCTTGAGGAGTAGTTCTGCCAACATTGGAATAGGCCCTGCCATGTAATAAAGACAACTCCCCACAGACATCCATAGGCAAATTTGATCAAGTCAACTCTTTGAGGTTCCTTCTTCCCAGATGACTCTAGGTTGTATTGAGTTGACTGAAAAAATAAGCAAACAGAAGAATGAATTAGCAAATGTATATCCAGATGACGGCTGGAGTTGTTATGGCTTTATTTGGTGATGTGTTAAGGGTTTATATTTACTTAATTTTTAAAATATTTAATTTATTATTTTTTCATAATTTTACAATGTGTACTAAATTTTTTACCACTTCTGTCCCATTCTCTCCCCCTCCAACTCCTCCTGTGTCCCCCACAAACTCATTATTGTTACATGTATATGCATACATATGACTATGTAAATACAACTTGCTGAGTCCTTTTAGTGTTTCTTATATGTGTGTGTGTATAGGGATGACCACTTGGGATTGGATAATCAATCAAAGAGCTTTCCCTGGAGATACTGATTCTTCCTCATTTAGCAGCCATTATTTGCCTCTAGCTCTTCATCTAGGGTAGGACATTGTGTAATTACTGCCACCTCCCTTGGAATACCAATGGTGTTGTTATTGTGCAGGCCTTATTTAAGTATCTATGTTGCTATTATTTCATGAACACTATTTTACAATAGGTATTCTGGTCCTCTGGCTCTTACTATCTTTCTGTCTGTTCTTCAGCAATATTTGCTGAACCTTAGCTGTGGGGATTGTGTCAACTGTTCTCTGCGTTTTGTCCAGTTGTACATTTCTGTGATGGTCTCTGACTGATAGAAAACAAAAGTGTCTTGGATGATCAGTGAGAGATGCATCTATCTGTAGATATAAGGCTAAATATTTAGGATGTAGTTCAGAATTGTACTGATTTAGAATGTGGCAGTAGATTATCCTCCAGAATACAGGACCTTAACCACCCAAAGGTAGTTGCCTAGGCTTATAGTATCAGGTATAATTATTTTTCTCCTATTAAGCAGGGCATAAGTCTGTTTACGTGGCTGTTGGTTATTCCCAATATATAAATCCCACTTTGCACCTTTGGATATATATTGCTATGGTGGTCTTCATAGGCTTTAGATAGGATAAGACTTTCAATTGCTCATCCTTGGCAGTTTTCCCAGCAACCTTGGATGTCTGAGAGTTAGTCCTTGAAGTGGAGGCTTCTAGGTCAGTTCCAGCTCAATTCCTCCAAAGCCTAGGCCCAAAGAGGGTGATATATTCAGCATGGACTCTTACCTTAGTTAAGTTCTGGGAGGCAACCAAAGGTGACAGCAGTAGCCTATCTTGGACTCTTCTGGCCAACCGCTCAAAGAGAGATATCCTATGCCTTGTACTAGAGGTTTTGTCAGATGGTCTATGGCTCTTTGTATGAGCATTATCATCCTCACTGGTAAAATGTGTTTATATATCTCCATTCACACACACACACACACACACACACACACACACACACACACACACACACACACTTATATATTACACATGTGGTTTTGGTAAACAAAATATGCTTTCCTCAGCTGTTAAAATTATTCTTAGGATTCTTTATGCCTTCCCCCATCTCTCAGTATTTCTCTGCTTTATATTCAGAAAGTCCCCGGCCATTTCCCAATCTTCACTTTCATCTCTCCCCACTCCCATTTTTTTCATTTTGCCTTCATAGCACACTATCCCTTCTCTGTATCTCTCCTTTTAATGAGAAAAGGCATGGAACAAATGGAAAATGTCCCCCATCATCATGCCTGTCTCATGGGAGAGTTGCGGTCACAATAACAGTGAGTAACTGTAGTCAAGACCTTGGAATCATTTTCTAGGACTGAATAGGATTCTACAGCTAGTTCATTCATTCAACGCTTCTCAAATTCCAACATACATCAAAACTACTTTAAAAAAGTGTCCTTATTACATCTCAATCCCTTTTCAAGTGGGGCTTAACTCAACATTTACTCAACATTAACTCAACAGGTACTGGCAGTGCTGCTGATTTACTTATTTATTGATTGTTGGGAAACACAGATCCATAATCAGTGCTGATGTACCTGACAGTTAGGTATATATGCTCTTTCCGGCAATTAAATTCTAGTTCTACCTCCTTATCCTTTGCCCCAATACTTTCACCTTTCTGAGTTGTAAAGTTTGGAATAATAGTAACTACTTCCTAATTAATGCCTACTCCAGAGAGACATGATAATGCATTTAGAAACTTAACACTAGGAGCTTGCAACAAACAAATATAAAGTATTATCATTTCTTTGTTTACCAGTAGCCTGGCAAATAGTTGACTTTTATTTACACATCAGTATAAAGAAGCCACAGTAGGTTGAAAAGCTAAAATGGAGAACTTTGAGGTTAAAAAAATTCCTATTTGGGGTCTAGAAGGTGGCTCAGAGGCAAAAAGCACTTCAGTGTTCTTGCAGATGACCCAGGTTTGCAGATGACCCACATGGAGGTTCACAACAGTCTGTAACAACAGTTCCAGGAAATTGGGTACCCACTTCTAGCTTCTAAATGAATACCAGGAGTGCACATGGTATAGAGACAAGAATGGAGACCAAACATCCATATACATAAAGTTAAATTTTAAAAACAATTTTACAGTTTACATTTAAATATTCAACCCAAGTTTGAAGCAGTTTCTTTTATAATGCTGAAAGTCAAATGTCTCTAGAACATCAAAGCCATTTGCTTGTCTATTTTGATCCCAAATATATCTTGATCGACATTCAATGTGTTGAATTCCATAAGAGATCCAGATGCAAGAAGTTGATAGGAATATTGCAGCTTATGCATTAGAACTAAAAATAAGGTGTTTAGTGTTGTCATCCATTGTCCAGTGAGCAAACCAAGTCCATTGCTAAAATACTTCTGTGGCTCTATTTCAAATCTACATTCATGAAAAGCTCATTGACTTTTTGTGAGATTCTTACTCTCCTCCTCTTAGAGATTTGCTTGTTCTTGTTCTTTCTCTTCCTCTTACTTTTTTTCCATATGCATATTCAGTGTTTCCAAAATATAGCCCAAAGACTGTTCACATGCACCTTAGCTGCACAATAATAGAGATTACTGCACCCTGACTTAGACCCAGATAATAAGAATCCCTAGGAGTATGATTAGAAAATCTACATGTTTTGAAGGATTCTATGAAGGTACTTCGCATACTTAGTATTTGTAAGGCCTTGTGTTTGTTACCTAGAGCCTTCCCTTTGAATAATTCAGCTTTCTTTGGTGCACATTAGAGATTGCCCATTCTATATGGACACTGATGGATAATTATTTTGTTCCTTTATGGATAATCATTACTAGAGGCTAGAATATTGACTCCAGGATCCTCAGTAGTTTCATAAATCTCTCTCCTGGGCCACATTGAGCCTTGTAGCCAGACTGCAGTAATAAACAGCTAAGGATGATAATACATTTCAACATGACTATTAATAATTATCACAAAAGCTATTTTGATATGTGCAGAACTGGATGCTTTGAAGACATAAAATTGAAAAACAATATGAATCTTGATTTCGGAGAGCTCTTTTTGAATTCATATAATCCAAATTTATATCCCCACTCTTTTTATTTATAAAATTGAATGCTATCTATTTGAGTCAAAATGCATAGCCAACAACCACAATTGGGAGAAAAAGAAGTTATTTACTGCAGGTCAAATAGATTAGGATGAGTACCCAACCTATGGAAGGGTACCAATCACAAGGATCTATTTATAAGTCTGTGCTAGGTGTTTGTACATGATTTTTCACTGTTAGCCTTCAGAAATGCTGAGAGCTTCTTGCCACTCTGTTAGAGTAACCTATTGACCCCAATTTCAGAATTTGCCCTTCACTGTACACCTTGCTCTGTTATCTCTTGGTCCTGATTCTGATCTGGTAACTTATGTACAAGAGTCATTTACTGTACTTGTCATTTTCCTGCCAACTCTACTTATACATGAAGAATAATTGATTTCATTGTGCACATCAGTTTCATTTCTATCAGTGTGATAAAAACTTGAAAGATAAACTTAGAGGAGAAGATGTTTAGCTTAGCTTACAGTTCCAGATTGCAGTCTATCACTTGGAAAAAGTAAAAGATGGCAGGAACATGAAGCATCTTGTCATATCTATGGACAAGAGCAGAGAGAGAAAGAATGCATGCATGCTTGCCAGTGCTCAGCTACATATCTTTTTTACTCAGTTCACAGCCCAGGTCACAAAATGGTACCATGTACATTCAAGGTGGCTCTTCCCATTTCAGTTGACCTAATTAAGAAAATCCCAGCTATACCAACACAAGCCAGATAATCCCTCTCTTACTCTTCCTAGGTCATTCTAGATCATATTAGTTGACAGTGAGATCTAACCATCACATTGTCTATCCCTCTGAAGAATGTATTCTCTCAGGTCTATAGATATACATGTCCAGTCTGACAATATTAAAATTTGCTATTGGAATACAACTCTCAGTTCTGCATGTGCTCAATCAGTGTAACTTTGAGAAAAGTATGTTCAAGTTTAGATAAATTTTAGCCAGGCCTGGTAGAACCAGCCTGTAAGAGCAGCTACTTGAAAAGCTAATACTGGAGGATCAGAAATCTAAGACCTACCCATGTTACATTCAAGGATGGCTCCTGTGATTTAGTGAGAACCTGTCTCAAAGTAAAAACATGAAAATGTAGCTGAGCACTTGTCAGTCTCTGTGACACTCTAGTGTGATGGTTTGAATGAGAATGGTCCTCATAGGCTCATATGTTTGTATGCTTGGTCCTGACTAGGAGGTATGGTCTTGTTAAAGGAGGCGTGTTACATGAGGGGGGGCTTTGAAATTTCAAAGGCCCATGCCAGGACCAGTCTTTTTCCCTCTGCCTGCTCTTTATGGATAAGATATAAGCTCTTAGTTACATCTCCAGCATCACACCTGCCTGTTTGCTGCTATGTTCCAATCATGATGATTATGAACTCATCTTGGACTCAGTCCTCTGAAACTGCAAGCAAGCCTCCAATTAGATGTTTTCTTTTATAAATTGTCTTGGTTTCTTCACAACAATAGAAGAGTAACCAAGATAACTAGGCTCCATTCTAATGACTAGAAGCAAAAAAGAAGGACTAAAATCTGCACTAAAATCTGCAGGACAAAAGAGTCACCAGTTCTCCAAGGAGAGTTTTCATCTATAGCTTTAGGTTTTACTATCAGAAGATTTCAAGTTTGTCTGAATTTAGTTCCTAAAATGGAGGTTGACAAAGGATAGGAAATTAGCATTCATTGAGCATTTACTTCTTCATTATATACTGATACATTAATATTTGGATAGAGGTTGATCCTATTGTTAGGCTAGGAGTTTAGAAATTTCTAGATTTTTATTTTTTAATTATATTCTACAAAGGCAACACTTATTTTATCAAGTAATTATCTGGAGGTAACATCATTAAAAGCAGAATGTGAACTGCTAATCTTTAAACTCTGGTGCTCTGTGAATTGGTGTTTATTGCATAATTCCTGCTCACTAGAGTTCCTCAAACAATCAGGTATTAGATCCAGTTAAGGAGAACAATACCAAATCTGTGTTGTGTGATTCTTAGTAAATGATGGAATTACATTTGTAGTAGAATGTATTAAATCTCATCCTGGGGTTTCTACCCCACCTTAAACCATTTAGTTCCAGGATTAAAAAAAAAAACAAACACATACAACCTTTGTATTTACAATAAGACTTAAACAGCACAATAGTTGAGCAGATACTACCCTCTATGTTATTAGAATCTACTTTTCTACTGATAACCCCAAGTTATTACTTACTATGTCACATTTGGGCTGCTCTTAACTCCAATTGGCCTACCCTTATGGCCCCGTGCTCTTGACTCCTAACCTATGGGGGTTTCCCCTTCCTCTTCCCTTCCTTCTTCCTCCTTCTCTTCTTCTTCTTTATGATGCCTGTCCAACCCAAGCCCATGAAAACTAAACACCATTTAAGTCTCTTCTGCCCAGCTATTGTTTGTTGGCATCTTTATTTACTAATCAGAAATAACTTGGGAGCAGGGTCACTTAGCATCTTACAAGTGGGCTCTCTAGTCTCTGGAACAACCAGCCTCGGTGCCCAGTAATAGCATTAGAATACTAGCAACATTAGGCCAACCCACTGCATACATTTTTTCATGTCTCTGTCATTTGATGGTTTTGATTGATGAAATCAAATTAGCCCTGTGTCCAAGGGCTGCGTAAGAATTCATTCTATATTCATGGTATTCACAAGATACTTTGTGATAAGAATGATGTACTCAGGGGAAAGCTTTGGGGAAAGATTGCAGTTCTAATGAAGTTTGTGAGAAAACAAATATGCCAACACAGATATGCAGATCTTCTCTTGAGGGTGCTACCTTCTAAAAGGAGTTATGTACAATAGGGAATTGAAGGAAGCAGATTTTATATTAGCAGGTGCAAGGAAGACATAAAGCTTATTCTCTGATGCTGAAACAGACAGTAGTTCAAAATGGGGTTTGGGAAGAAAATCGAGAACTTTAAACAGTACAAGAATATGGCTGAGTTCCAAAGGTTGGATTTTAACTGAAGATATGTTTCCCTGGTTTGGTCAAGCCAATGGAATTTTAACATAAATAGAATGTCACCAATTTATATATGTTTGTATTATTTTGTTATCTTAAAAGATGATCAGCTGGGCATGGTGGCTGTGGTAGTTTGAATGATAAATGTCCTCTGTCACCTTGGGTATTTGAAAACTTGTTCCATAGTTAATGGTACTGTTTGGGATGTTTAGGTTGGAAGAGATATGTTGCTCGAGGCAGGCTCTGACAGTTTAAAGACTTGCATTACTTCAGGTTCACTTTCTCTTATTTCCTACTTGTGCTTTGAGACATGAGCTCTGAGCTGCTCCTACTATCATGTTTGGTGCTTGGTACTCTTTTTCCCTGTTGTAAAGGTGATGGGCTCCTGTCCCTATGAAACTGTAAGCCAAAATAAACTCTTCCTTCTATAAGTTGCCTTTATCATTGTGTTTTATTACACTAATAGAAACGTTTAGACAGTGGCTAATGTATAAAATCCCAGACTTCAGGAGGCTGAAGCAGGAGGATTACTATGAATTTTCAGCTATCCTAAACTACAGAAAGATCTGTCTGAAAAAAAATGTCATCAGTTATGTACCAGGACACCTGTCTTCTGCTAACACCACCAGGAAAGAATATTAATTTTGCTAATATATCTAAATATATATTTATTTATTATCTCTCTAAGCCAAAGTTGGGACTATTTAACAGGACATAAATATTACAAAAATTATGTGAAAGCAGCACCGTATCAATGCCAATGATATTACTATTGTTCTTACAGAATAGACTCTAGTCTATAGCAAATAACACCAGCCTGAAACAATAGTAGCATTAAAAACTGACATACCAAGGTGGAGAGATGGCTAAGCATTAAGAGCACTTGTTGATCTTGCAGAGGTCCCAGAATTGATTCCCAGAATGCACATGGTGGCTCATGCCTATCTATAACTCTTGTTCTAGTGAATCGCCAATGCTCGCATCTGACCTTCATGAGCACCAGGCACAAATGAGATTTCTGAGGAAATTCCCGTTTTCTTGTTTTCTTTTTTCTCTTTTTCTTTTAAATTGGATATTTTATTTATTTACTTTTCAAATGTTATCCACTTTCATGGTTTCTTCTCCAGAAACCCCCTATCTCACCCCCTCCCCCAGCTTCTATGAGGGTGTTCCCCCACCCACTCACACACCCACTCCCTCCTCATCGCCCTGGCATTCCCCTACACTGGGGCATCAAGCCTTCACAGGACGAAGGGCCTCTCCTCCCATTGATGCCAGATAAGGCCATCCTCTGTTATATATGCAGGTGGAGCCATGGGTCCCTCCATGTGTACTCTTTAGTTAGTGGTTTAGTCCCTCGGAGCTCTGGAGTATCTGGTTGGTTGATATTGTTGTTCTTCCTATGGGGTTGCAAATCCCTTCAGCTCCTTTAGTCCTTTCCCTAACTCCTCCATTGGGGTCTCTGTGCTCAATCCAGTGGGTGGCTGCGAGCATTCACCTCTGTATTTGTCAGGCTCTGGCAGAGCCTCTCAGGAGACAACTATCTATATCAGGCTCTTGTCAGCAAGCACTTCATGACATCCACCATAGTGTCTGGGTTTGGTGATTGTATACAGGATGGATCCCCAGGTGGGGCAGTCTCTGGATGGCCTTTCCTTCAGTCTTCATACTTTGTATTTCCTTTAAACAGGAACAATTCTGGGTTAAAAATTTGGAGATGAATGGGCAGGCCCATCCCCCAACCAGGGACCTTGCCTAACCTCTGGATATGGTCTCTACAGGTTCTCCCTCCCCTTTGTTGGGAATTTCAGCTAATCTCATCCCTGTTGGGTCCTGGGAGGCTCTTGATTTCCTGGCATTTGGGACTTTCTGGTGGCTACTGCCAGTTCCCCATCCCCCATTGTTACACACCTCTGTTCAATTTCCTGACCCTCTGTATATCATCCCCATCTCCTCCCATACCTGATCCTGCCCACATTTTTCTGGTCCCCCTCCTCTCTTCCTCCCAACTCCCTCCCTCCCTCAACGTCCTGTTTTCTTGAGGTCCATTATTTCAATTGTCTGATAGATTAAAAGACAGAATTATCTCTTTAGAATATCTTCATTTCTGCCAAGCCCATTACAGTTCTGTGAATTATCTGCTGTCACTAGAACTGCAATAAACATTGAAGTGCAAGTATTCTGTTATCTGTTGACTTGGAGGCAATACTATTGACTTGGGTAAATAACCCAGTAGTGGTATAGTTGGGTCATATGGTAGATTTATTGTTAATTATTTTTGAAAACCTCCAAATTGTTTCCTACAGAGGTCCAACAACTGTTTTCCTTGTGCCTATACCCTTGTCAACATTTGTTATTTCTATTAATGACTGTCATTCTGGCTGGAGTAAAATGAAATCTCAATATATTTTGAATCCTGCAGTTCTCAGATGTCTAGTGAGGTTGACCTTTTCATATATTTATGGGCATGTGTATCTTCCCTTTTCAGAGTTATTTGCTAATTTATTAGCCCCTTTACCATTTGAGTTGTGTGATTTCCAGTGCGATAGTTTTTCGGTGTTCTCTGTATATTCCTAATTGTAATCTGGGAGATGTACAGCCAACAGTATTTATCTCATTCTGTATGCTGATTATTCACCTGTTTCCATTGCTATGCACAATATTTGAATTTCATGAGGTCTCATTTGCTGATTGTTGGCCTTATCTTCTAAGCTACTAGAGTTCTATTAAGAAAATCCTTACCTACACCAATGTCTTAAAGTGTTTTTTCTCTAATAGTTACACCAATGTCTTAAAGTGTTTTCTCTCTAATAATTAAAAAGTTTTTTGTCTTGATTTTTTTTGGTGTGTGCAGGGTAAATGACAGGGATCTACTTTCTTTCCATGTATGGATGGCCAGTTCTCATCACAAGTTTTCTTGATGTTAGGTATACTTTTGCCATCTTCATTTAAAAATAAGTGGCTGTAGTTGTGGGAGCTCTGTCTAGATCTTCTATTCTGCTCCATTGATCCACAAGTCTGTTTTGTTAGAAGGCATATTCTTATCCCCAGAGATATTTGCCTAACACTGCACTAATAATAAATTGCAGTTTGAACTCAGCTTGTATATTGTATATATCTATATCGTTGTATTTACTATGTTATGTGAGAGAGACTCTTCCTATGTTATCTACTTGTGCTGCCCTAACAAAATACCCAAGACTGTGTGTTCTAAATAATTGACATTTATTTTCTCACAATTATGGAAACCATAAGTAAAACATAAGGGTACCATTAGACTTCCTTGCTCCTTCAACCTCGCTTGGCTTGCAGAGTACTGCTTTCTCATTGAGTTCTTACACAGATTTTTCCTTTGTATTTTCTTTCCTAGAATCTTTCCTTCTAGTAAGAAAATCAATATTATTGTATAAGGTCTCTATCATTAATACATCATCTTCCCTTAACTAACTCTTTTAATCCTATTCCCAGTTTCACATTGAAGATGCCTTTCTTTCTTTTATGATGCCATGATATTATTGCCAAGACCAGATAATTTATAAAGATCAATAATTCATCTTCTCATTGTTCTGGAGAAGTCAAAGCCATGATCGTGGCAACAACAGGAATAATCTCTGAATCTCTGGTGGGGCTTTATTGTTTCACCCCCCCCCCCCCGGATAGTAGGATCAATTCATCGTCACAGATTAAAAGAATAGGAAAGGGAAATCATTCCCACAAATTCTTTTTTCTTTTCTTCTCTTTGTTATTTGATTATTTGTATGAGACATTTCTCATTATGGAGCCCAGACTAGCCTCAAACTCCTGACTAAGACTCCTAAGCACCAGGATTATCGGTGTGTATCATTACACCGAGCTCTAAAACCCTTTTATGGCACCATTAATCCTTTATAAGTCTAGAATCCAGAAGATATAAACATCTTCCAAAGGCCCATTTCTAAACACTGCTCCACTGGGCATTAAATTTCTCACATATGCATTGGAAGGTGACAAAACACTGGGGCTGAAGCTATGATTCAACAGTGAGGAGTACTTCTGATATTTGATTGCCAGCATCTACATGACAGTTAACAACTGTCTGTAACTCCAGTTCCAGATCTGACTACCTTGTGTAACCTCCAAGGGCAATAGGCATACAAGCAACCAAAACACTGACACATATAAAAAGTAAAAATAAATTAAAATCTTTAAGTATGTTCAGCCCATAGCAAAGAATAGGATTTCCACATGGAAGTTTTGAAGGAATACAATGCAATAATGTTGTCACTCTTCCTGACCTTTCTGAGATTCAGTCTTGTAATAAAACAAGGTAATGTAGAGACATGTGGTCAGAAGGCTAAGTATAACTTTTAAAGGACTATTTTTATCCTGATGAAATGCTAAAACTCCTTACATATATTGAAGCAAAAAAAAAAATCAAGCAATATTTTACATATCTAAACCAGTCACGAGTCCATTAAAGACAGAGGGAGCAAGTCAGATATTGACAGACTAAGCCTGACAGTGCTTGTGATTGAAAGGGGATTCATCTTTGGGAGGTTGATTTGAAGTCAATGTAAAAATCAATTGTCAGCTAAAAGACTTGTTTTGGATTTGTTCTAGTGACTATTTCTTAATTCCATTTTCCTAGACTTGTTACTATATTTTGCTTATAAACCTCTTGCTTTCTTTTTGTCCAGTTTCTGACTTACAATTTCTCTATTTCATACTTATTTCTTATATAACAGGCAGTCCAGTTAAGGATGTCAAATATTAGGTTGCTTCTGGTATTTCTTGGAAAAGAAAGCTCCTGTACAAGACCTTCCATGCCAATATTAGAATTCTTTCAGTCAATAGTAACAGAAGTAGAATGACAAATACCATTGGTGGTGATCTTTCAGTGACCTTGCAGTTACAGCTCCTGCTTTGGGGTTCTGCCTCTGGATTAATTCTGGTGTCTGCTATGTGGGAGCTGATTTAGGACTTCATTTCCCTCACAATGGGACAGATTATAAAGAATCACAGAAGGTGCACTACATTTGTTTCTTTCTGCAAACTGCTGGGCTTGTCATTCTGTCAGAAAAGGAAATTAGGATTGTCTGACATCATATTCTTCATTGTCAGCTTGATAGATTGTCCTGCACACCTCAGAATCATCAAATTACTGCCTTCCACCTTTCCTTTGTTCTAGATTTTTTTGAGGTATGAACACTAACAAGTCTCCAATGTCTGCCCATGGTTTCCTCCACATTAAATATTGCCTTCCATTCACCCAATCTCAGTTTTCAGCTATCGCATAGGTTTCCATGAGCAGGAAAACGGGAATGAATCAACTGTGCTGGCTTCTGATGAACTAGCCTGCCTCCACCTTAGGCTTGAAAGCCATGTTATAGTAAAGACAAACTAGATTCATCCCTGTTTCTGATTAAACCTCTGTTTCTCAAGAATTAAACTATGCCTACCTGTAAACTTAACTCCAAATGATCCTGTACTGCCTATTCCAGGAACACAATCATGTCTTTATTTCAAACTATCTTGCAACCCTACCTATGTTTCAAAAGGTTGTTATGACTACTTGATGTTATGATTACCTTGTTATGACCACCTTGCAACCATGTCTTTGTTTCAGGAGGCCATTATGACTAACTTGTTATGATATTTTACTCCTGTAACCCATCTATTTTACTCACAAAGTCCCCCATTGGGAACCCCTCTTCCCTTGAGTTTAAAAAAAAAAATCCTTGTAATCTTCTTTTCTGAGGCTGATCTCTTGAACCTCACCTTAGGGGTTGACAGCTAATGTACACAAATAAAAAAGTTTTCTTTAATTAATTGCTTGCTTTAATAAATTTAGTCATGATGATTTAGTTTGATGGTCTTTCTCCTGGCACCTTTGGGATTAACAGTTGCCGTCCTATTTCCTGTACCTTTGGCTCTGGAAGAAACTCTTATTTTCATGAGGAGTAGATGCCATGGTGCCTTATACTCTTGCCCAGAAGATAACTGATTTTCCTTCTTATCTATCCCCAGACTTAAGGTACTATCCTTCCACGGCTTTTGTCATTTTAACTGAGGCCTCTTGAAAAACTGAAAACTCCTCAAATATCAAGAGACTGAGTCTCTATTGGTAGAATTTCATAGAAGAGTGTGCATGTAAGTTGGGGCTTTTTATTCATGCCAGTAGCCCTCCATTTAGAGATACCCATAGACTCCTTTAGTTATCAAGAAAACAGGGACATTTGTAATCATGGTGTCCTCAGTTCCTATAGTTTAACATTTCTCTCAATTCAGGAAGGAGTTTGTACTTTACAGATTTCTTGGTTCAATGAATCAGATAAGATTTTTGGAAGATGCAAAAGTACTTGAAATCTTTTTGCCAGTCCTTCAAGGCCTCCAATGAAAATCTTGTGCCAACACAAATATATAATTCTCAACTCCAGGAGAACAAAGGTAGTTTATTCCGAAGCCAAACTATGAGTGACCATGGTCTAGAAAAACATAAATTTAGGTTACCAGTTCAGTAATTTCCATCATGGAAGTAGTTTTGTGGTGTTTTATAGTAAAAGAACAGTGAAAGTTATAAATCAAGGCATCTTAATAATACATTGGTGGAGAAATAAGAGAAGTTGGTTATTGCAAGATGGGGTTGAGGGATGTCAACTACAGGCCTCACATGTTATCTGATCTCATATTCCTTCCATTGGTGAAGGATATGGCTCTGTTAATACATTATAAAGGTACATTAGTTTGAACACAGAGGAAAGCAAGGAATGGCTATTTAGTAGGCTAAAGATTGACCAAGACAACTTGTAATTAGGCTCTGAAATGTCAGCATTCCAAACACTTTGTCATCATTAAAGATTTAATCAGCAGGCCTCTGAAGACACAGCTTCTCTTCAGGAGTTTTCATTTGCACTTGTATAAAAAGGAACTAAAATGCCACCTTAAAATAAATGGTGTGTACACGGAACAATTATTTTTTTACTAGATAATCTTAGTCATATAACTATTGTGGTAAAGAAAATACTGGAACATCATATTTAGCAGGGAACCTAAAGATGTTGAAAGGCATTATGAAATAGTAGGAGAGATCAGAAAAAGAAAAAGACTAACCTTTTGTAGGGTTGGGGGACTGTCTTAGTTTCTACTTCTGCAAAATGAGGCTGTTAATGCCTTTTTATGAGAGCTGTAGTGAAGACTGGAGATAGAGGGTATGTGAGCTCATCTCACTGGTTAGGACTTGGGAGTTGCTCTGCTTATCATTATATCATTAGCTGACAGATGAGGAAACTGAAGACAAAAATAGATGACTTATTCCAGGTAATATAGCATGCTATTACCAACAGAGTCTAGAATCCAAATCTCCTCAGTCCCTGATAAACTGTTCTGCCCCATCATTTATTATATAAGACAGATGGCTTATAGTCAAAGGAAGGCAAGATTTGAAATCTTGATATAGTAATGGACAAGTCTACTGTTCTTCTTTTCTGTGATCCAGAATAGGATTTTCTCAGGATAACCTTGTCAGACTAACAAAGGAGTCTCCTGAAAGTCATCTTCCTGAAAGAAATTGACACTCTGAGTGCTATGGGCTTGCTTGCATTGACTGTTAGTGCTTTTGTGACATGACACAATTACTAATTTAGATAGAAAAAGTTGGTGAATTCACAGTGCTTTTCCTGCCCCTGTGTTCTAAGTGCCAGGATTATATATTTGGGACACCATGCCTGGCTGAGTTCTTTGATTTTAAGTATATTTGTTATCTGCTATCTACAACTATTCACTCCTTTTGATAGAAGAAGAAATTGAGGTCTACACAGGTGAAGGGCTTGTCCAATGCTGCAAAGTGAGTAAGTTACAGAATTACAATCAAGGTTTTGTGACAGTTTGGTGTATTTTTTATCATACTTGAATTGTCCATGTTTTAAAACCCTTTAGTTTTTTTCCCTTGTCCTTATAGATGTCAAGCTTTTGACTAATAACATAAGGATTCCCTAAGGGCTATCTGAGACAATGTTACCTAGATATCTTCATTGTTAGAAAATGGTACCATCAATTTCCATATTTTCCTGATTATGCAATTTTTGGAGCATAGTTTACAGATGACCCAAATTCTAGTATCTTGGTTCCACTCTAACTCTGATGCAGACTGAAGTTTCTATTTAGATCTTCCCAATTCTGTCTTGTGATTTAACTACGAACATATTTCAGCCTATAAGTAGAATAGTAACTGTGCTCCTAACCCTTAAGTTCTTGAAATTGGAACTATTTTAATAGGACCATGCAAGCAATCTTGGGCCTTTCTCCATTTGTCTTGTTATTCTGTGTGCTCAGTCTCTGAACCTAGGCTTGTTTGGGGGGGATCTAGATCCTCTATTTACTAAGTCTAGAGCTAAGAATTTTTTGGTGTTAAGTTCTTAAACTTCCTTCTACCACGGTGTGGTAACTAATCCTGTTATACTCCTGTGCTGATTACTGTTTTGCTAACTAGACACAAGATAGATTCATCTGGGAAGAGGGTGCCTCACTTGAGAAAATTCCTCCATCAGATTAACCTGTAAAGCACTCTCTTGGTTGATGATTGACTTGGAAGGGAGCATCAGCTCACTATGAGTAGTGGGCAGATGTTCCTGCGTATCATATGAAAGTAGGCGGAGAAAGAGGAACACTTCTCCACTGTTGGTGGGATTGCAAGCTGGTACAACCACTCTGGAAATCAGTTTGGCGGACCCTCAGAAAAATGGACATAATACTACCTGAGGACCCAGCTATACCTCTCCT
>CM052722.1:83375747-83459042 GCA_028551405.1 Uromys caudimaculatus | reverse complement strand
CCAAAGAGGAGACTCAGAAAAGGGGAAACATTGGAAATGTATATACAGTATCAAAAATAAAAAAGGAGGGAAAAAAAAAAGAGTAATTATCTGGCTAAACAATCATTATCTGTCACTACCTCTGCAGGTTCATGGAGAGTTAAAGACCATAACTAAGTTATCATTGAAATTTTATATAGATAAACCCACTCTATATTTTATCTTCTGTCGTTGTACCTATAATAAATGGTTAGTTCCCTTAAAAAAACAAAAAACAAACAAACAAAAAAGCAACTGAGGAAGCTTCTGATAAGATGATCCACATACCAGACCCACATAGCAGACTCCACTGCTCTCTACAGCTTCAAGATTGCAGGAGAAATGACCTGCAAATCGAATATTCCATCCTCAATGTTTCCCTGTTTTTCTGTTCTATAAAAGCCCCAGCCCCCTGTGCCATGTGAGCACTCTCTCTACTCCTGAAGACAGACTGTGGCCCTTCAGCTGTACTGATTAAAAGAACAATTCTGTTTCTGGGGGTGCCTGCTTATTTTATTTTATTTCCCTATCACCTCCATTAATTCCAATCTAATGCCTAACACTACTTGGATTGGCGTATGCCTGTAGTCCCAGCACTGTGGAGGTAGACAGGATGATTCCTGGAGCTTTGGCCAACTAGCCTCACTAAACTCTGTCTCAAAAATAAGATGGACAGCTTACAAAAGAGAGTAGAAGTTGGATGGGTGGGGAGGTAGGGAGGATCTAGGAGGAGTTGGAGGAGGGGAAAAGTATGGTCAGAATATACAGTATGAAATTTTTTTCAATTAAAAAAAGAAAAATTCCCAAATAATAAATAAAAATATATTGGAAAAAAATTAGATGGAGAGCAATTGAGGAAGAAATCCAAGATTGACCTCTATTGCACCACATATATGTGCATGTACACAGACAGACACATAGACACACAGACACAGAAAAAAATCAGGCCCTTTTGAGTCATGTTATTCTAGAAGACCTTTGAGACAATTCATCTAAACATATATGGAGAGGACACAGAAGAAAGAATACTAGCCTCTAAATTCAGACTTACCTAAAAACATGCTTCCAGAAAATTTGGCTTAGAGTTTCAGTGTCTTTGATTAAAGGATTTTTGGGGGCATTTTGAGAAGTTAGCATATTTATTGGGGAAAAAAGAAGAACGGTATGTTTAGGAAAGAAGTTCAGAATGCTTGAAGCAGGATTTACTCTCATGAATAGAGTAGAAACTTCCATTATGGCAGGATTGGAGAGTTCCTTCACAGAACGGATGTCTTACCAGCCTGCCGCAGAAGCCAACCAACTAATGGCCAGTTCATCCATTGAAAGCCAGTTCTCAAAAATTGATCTCAGGGACTGATTCATTGGCCATGTCATTAATTGACTGATTTTTAAAAAATATGTTTCGTTGTGCCTTGCTTCAAGCCATCTTAAAGCCTGTTTGAGGTAAGGGAAGGAAGCAGGCTGGGAGTGACAGAAAAATTGTGCCCTTTAAAGATGACAGCATACCTCTTCTTCCTCTGAAATCATCTGATTATAGAGTCACTGATGTTTTATGTTAATTAACTACTTTGCAACTTTTTGAAAACTAATTTATGCTGTGTGGGATATGTGTTATTTAGGAGAAGACAGGCTATACAACAATAACTAATTAACCTCAAACTCCCAGTGTCCTAAAATAACAAAGGTTTATTCCTTGTGTGCCATGGCTATTAATACAGTCTGAGCCTCATAAGGAATCTCTCCTCTGAAAAGTTACTTCTAGGCACAAGTTTCTGGAAGAGAAACACAGGTAAGTAAAGATGTACCCTCCTTTTTTGTTTTGTTTTGTTTTGTTTTGTTTTGTTTTGTTTTGTTTTGTTTTGAGTTTAAAAAACAGTCTTTAGGGTTTTTTTCTGATTTTATTTTATTTCCTGATTTTATTTTATTAATTGTATATTTTATTTAATTACATTTCAAATGTTATCTCCTTTCTCAGTTTCCCCTCTGCAAACTCCCTATCCTGACCAATACAGTCTTTAGTTTTTTAAAATTAACGTATAATTACGTGATTTCTGGCCTTCCTTTCCCATTCTCCAACCCTTCCCATGGATTGATCCTTGCTCTTTCTCAAATTCATAGATGCATAATTACAAACTGCTCAGTCTTTATAATGTTACCTGTATGTGTTACATATAGTCTCATGGCTGACCATATGATAGTGGGTAACCGATAGGGGTGCTCTTCCCTGAAGAAGAGCCTTTCTGCTCTCGGGATTCTCAGTTGCCTGTAGTTCTTGGAGTAGAGTTGAAGCCCCTTGAACTTTACCCCTTCCATTTTAGTATGCCCAATGGTGTCATCTTCATTTAGGCAAATGTTCATGTAGCCATGTGGATGAGATTTCATGGATGTAGTTTCTCTGACATTTCTGGGAGATCACAATCTCACAACCTACTTCCTATTGCTCTGGTTCTGTATAATCTTTCCACACTGATTTCTGCAAATATTCCTGAGCCTTAAGTGCAAGAGTTGTGTCATTGGTGTATCCGTTGGGAATTGACACTGCATGATCTCTAGTTCACTGTACTTTGATCAGGTGTGATTTTCTGCAATGGTCTCTGTCTGTTTGTTTGGGGGAACAGACTTTTGCTATGTAGTCCTGTCTGTATGGAATTTGCTATTGAGACCAGGTGGCCTTGATGCAGAGATCTTCCTGCCTCTGCCTCCCTAATGCTTGGATTAAAGGTATGCACCACCAGTTAGGCTAACTCATCATCTTCTAATTGCATGATTTAAGACACACACTAGAATAGACGAGACTAGTGAGCCACAAATTACTTTCAACCATTCTGATCTGAGCAACTTCACTTTGTGCTTCATCAGTGAGAATGTAGTCCTAGATCTGTACTTAACTATAGGATGGATAGCTTTCAATAATGGGATAGAGGAGAAGAAATTGGCTACTGAGAAGAATATCTGTGTCTGTGTGAGATGTACTTAACCTTTAGGATATTCTTAGAATTGCAGCAGTGTTTTGCTGAAGCATGGCATGGGGTACATGAATTCATGAATGAAGGTTAAGAGTGTGAGTTGGTAAAGATCCCCCCCACACACACACATAAACACTGCACAGCAGCAGGTAAGAGGACAGGCAGACAGAAAGATAGCTCTGATCTGTGACTGGAATAAATGGGTTTTGATGAACTCATTTTGCTGTGAAATTAATTTCAGAGAATCAGCTTTAGGTGAATTAACCTTAAACTTGAGATTCATGACTAGCTCTTTCTCTGTTTTTAAATGTAACATAAGATGAGATGGATGGTTTTATCATACATATAAGAATAGCTTTAGTTTGTGAGATGGAAAGAGGAGAAAGAAGGAAAGAGAGAGACTTCCAAGGTTAGGAATATCTTGGCTCTGGCTCCCAGGTTATGAGAAGGACAATAAAATTCTTTGATGCTTGTCTTTAACCATGTCCTGTGGGAGAAAAACTAAGACAACTATAGTGTCTTCCTTGAGTTTCTCTTACATACAATCTTTTGCTGGGAGCTTCTTATATAGAGCAACATTCTCAGAAGAATTTTCTTATTTGATGTCACTTTATAATAAACTAAACTAATAATAATGTTCCATAAGCTGAATGTACATTCCTTTTGTAATATCTTTAAAAGAGATCACGCTAACCCCCTCTGTTTAAATAAAGATTTAAACAAATATGTAAAGTTTAATCCCCCTCAAATTTATATTCTAGGTTAGACTCCATGAAAGTGCAAAGGAAAAAATGTCCATGCCTTCTTTTGTTTCTCATTGGGTGTATCTATAGCTTTTGGTAATGAAGAAGGAAGAGCCAAGACACCTAATTCTACATTGAGGTCTGCCCATAGCAAATTCCAAGACTAGATAAGTTGAATAATTTCTATAACAAACAGGGAGCCTAACGTTCTACCTATTGTGTGTCCACACTTTTAAAGATATTTTTTGATCTTTTAACTGACAAATGAGATGCAAGAGCTGTACACATTAATAGGACTTTGTCTAAAGTTCAGTGAATATATACAACGCACAGTATTTAAACCATGTTAAACATATTTTCAATTTTTGTGGTTATTTTATTTTGTTTTATTTTATGTGTATGGCTATTTTGCCTGCATGCTTGTGCCTGTTGCTCACAGAGGACAGAAGATGGATTGGATCTTTGTAAGTGAAGTTATCTATAGTTATAAGCCACCACATGGGTGTTAGAAATCAAACTCAGAACCCCTGTAACAGTGTCCTTAACCATTAAGCTATCTTTCCAGCCCTGTCTTTCCCTCATTTTTGTCTATATCAAAGTCTTTCATCCATGTTTTATAATTTTCATTGTATATATCTTTTATAATTTTGATTAAATTTATTCCTTGAAATTTTATTTGTGTTATTATAAATAATATAGCTTTATGATTTCTATTTTAGGTATTGTGTTGGCACATAGCAACACTTTTGATTTTAGTATGTTCAGCTTGTATCTTGCAATTTTGTTGAACAACATTTTTCTCATAGATCTTGGCAAGTTTTCTTTTTACAATATGTCATGTTAGAGTTTGACTTCTTTTCCAGCATGGCTTCCCTTTATATCTTTCTGTGGCCTAATTGTTCTGGCTAGGACTTCCAGCATTTTGTAGATAGAAATGGTAAAATTGCACATCTTTGTCTTTCGAATCTGAAATTAAATCTTCTGACTTTTCTCTATTCAATATTGGGTTAGGTATTGGCTTATAAATTGCTTTTTATGTTGAGGAATGTTTCTAGTATGTCTAATTTTTCAGTGTTTTTAATCATGAAGATACATTGAATTTTTTATATATACACAGATACATGTACTATGTATGTCTCTGTGTGTGTGTGTGTGTGTGTGTGTGTGTGTGTGTGTGTGTGTGTGCGCGCGCACGCGCACCATATGTAAAGCAGGAGGCCTCAGAAATCAATAGAAGGCATCAGATTCCCTGGAACTGGAATTATAGAAAGTTATAAGTCTCCATGTATGTAGGTGCTGGGAATTGAACCTGATTCCTCTGCCAGAGCAGTCAGTACTCTTAACTGCTGCCTTTATTTCCTCTATTCGTCCTCATTTAAAATGCCTGTGGTGGGATCTCAATGAAATAGCATCATATAGAAGTAGCCCAAAGAAGGATGAGCATGAATGTTAAGGAGAGCCAAACTGTGGAGATGATAATTTATTTTATTTAAAAGTCAGTTAAATGTTAAAACACTGATGCAAATTTCAAAAAGTAAAAATGGGCATATAAGAAAAATGAGAGCGTGGCATGATGGCACAAGCCTTTAAGCCCAGCACTTGGGAGGCAGAAACAGGTGAAGCTCTGTGAGTTTGAATTCAACCTGGTTTATAATAGCAAGTTCCAAGCCAGTCGGGGCTACATAGTGAGACTTCATCTCATTTTTTTCCCTTTAACCTCCTGTCCCTGGCCACCTCCTTAGCATCATCCACCCTTGCGTGTGATTTTGAGTATCTTCCCAAAGAGTCTTCGAATGTAGAAATACTCAGTTTACACTTTAATTGCTCCCCAGTTTATACAGTTTCCAGAAAGCCTCTCATAATTCCTAAGCTGCACTCATTATACTCAGGTCTAAGACTGCTCTCTAATACATGTATTTACTAGACAGCCCCCAATCACACAAAGATTTTAGATTTCTAGTAAAGACAACACTTTCCTTACTTACATTTATGATAAGTCAAAAGTAGTTCTACATTGGGAAATAACTATGGATTCCTTAAGTATAGAGTAAGCGCAATTCACAATTATTAAGTCAGTCCATTATGGTAAGAATTAACTTTGCCTACTATAGGGAATGTCTATGAAGGATTTGGAATTATTTCTACCCCCCTTTTTTAATTCATAGGCTAAGGATAGACATTATCAGGAGATGGTGAGGCTTCTATCGAACTTGTGAAGGGTACAATATGAAGAAAATATGCTTTATCATGGCTGGGGCAGAGGATATTGATGTGGCTAGTGTCTGTATGTAAATGCTTCATCTCTCTGGAATTCATAAGAAAACCAAAAGTGTCTAGTCTGGCATGGTCTTGGTGGGGAAGGAATGACATGGTTCCTGCCTCTGACTCCATGAGTGTCGATGGCTGCTGTGGGCATAAAGCTTGTTCATATAATGTACTTATTTTCACATTCTTACAAGGAAGATTCTCCCTGTTAACATTAATGATTCCATGATATTCAGAGGCAGCATGAGTCTGGGAGGCAAAGATATGGCTAATGTCTCAGCAAAACGGTAATGCTGGGACCTTCAGGACAGCCCTTAAGGTGTAGAAAAGAACTCTAATAACATGAGTTCCAAAATATATAATTTCTCAATTGTGTAAAATATAAGGATGAAATAGGAATTATATGAGGGGCTTCACAGATCTAAAGGAACAAAGGCAGTTGCACTATGAGCCAACTTGTCAGAAAGATATTAAGGCAGTCAGATACAAAAGTAGGCAGATTCCTGAGTTCAAGGTCAGTCTAGGTCCAGGTATGGTAGAAATGTAATTCCAGGAAGCATCCCACCCAACTAGTTTACTGTCTGTGCTTAACAGAAGCAGGCAGATCTCTGAATTCTTTTGCAATGTTAAAAGAAAATGTGTGCTGTCTTGCTAGAATTAAGAGACTGTGGTCATGGGATGCTAATTCATAGGACAATCAAAAGGGAACCGAGAATAAATGACTGGACTGATATGTAAAATAAAAAAAAACTAGGATTTTGGTCTGCAAGATCTGAGCTGACAGAAAGTGATAACAGTTCTTTCAATTTTTCTCTAGTGAGAGCTGAGCTGTCTAGAGATCTCTGGAGAGCAAAAGCAGCTCTTCAAACATTTGTTTTCTAAGAGGGTTTCTGATTTTAGTTGGAAAATCCATGGAAAGCAAACACAACTCTTTTAGAATTTTTCATTGCTCTTTTAAAATTTTTTCTAACAGGATTTCTGACCAGAATTCCTTAGAGAGCTGACACAGCTTTTTTAGAATGCTTTCTAGAAGCTATCCAGAGAAGGCTGTCTGAAGAGCAAACACAGCTCTTTATGATTTTTTTCTGGCTTTCTAGAAAACCCAAGAATTTCTTTTAGAATTTTTCTAACAGGATTTCTGACTTGGATGGAAGGTCCAAGATTTTTTTTTTTATTATTATAGAAGTCTTTATGACTTTGGTCAGAAAACCCATGAGCTATCCAGAGAGCTTTTAGAATTTTTACTATCAGAGAGAGTTGTCTTAATTAGAAAAAAAAGCTGCCTAGAGCAGAGTAGCATACACACACACACACACACACACACACACACACACACACACAGAGAGAGAGAGAGAAAGAGAGAGAGAGAGAGAGAGAGAGAGAGAGCGAGCAATCTGGAAAGCTGTCTCAGCAGAACCTAGGTCATTGACTTGGACTAACTAGACTTGGATTTGACTTGAGTCTTTTATTTTCCACCCTCCCAAATACCCTTCTCTCAGGAACCCAGATGTAGCTGAGGCTAGTCTTTGGCACAAAAGTAGGATAAGGGTATTTTAGCAAGCTTATTTTCTTCACAATTTATTGTATGCATGCCTTTAGAAAAGGTATGAAGTATCATTGTGTATTCTGACCTGTATCTGTAATTCAAGCATTCTAACTGAGACATAAAGAACTTGAGTTGGAAGCTAACCTGGTCTGACTTGTATACTATTTATGATTAAACTTTTCTTCATGTGCCATTCCTCATTTGAGCTCCCATCTTGCTTCTCCATTTCACCAAATCTGTAGTTTGTGGAAGGGTTATTATTTTTGTCTTTGTGTTCATTGTACTTCTCATGAGGCAGGTATTATTCTAGATATTACAGTTATGCTAGTAAACCAGAAAAAACATATTCTCAAATCATAAGGACTTTCCCTTCCTTATCATGGGAAATAACAAATGAACAGAAATATATAAAAACAATATAATACAATTATATATCATTATCAGTCATTTTCCAAATCTGTTGTTTATGGATGTTTCATGTTTGAACTGCTTTGATATGACAAGCAATTACTATCATAAACATCATTTTTGTTTTGTTTCTTGCTGTAAATGTGTAAGGAGTTCTCTTGAGTATTTACTTAGAAGGGAACTGCTGAGTTAAAGAACATGTCTATGTTCAACTTTACTATGTCCATCTGTCCTACAACTACAGCTTTAGGAAAGTCTTTTCTCAAAGGTATTTAAACTATCAATGAGAATTTGTGGAAAGAAGCTGTGTCTGCAAAGACTGATAAGAATGTCAGTGCTGTGGGGAGGTTAGAATGTTGCTGTCTAGAACATATACTTTTATTAATCTGTTAATTAATTAATTTTGCTAATCTGTTGGGTCTATCTCTACAGACATTCCATTACTGGGGTGTGGGAGCTGGAAACTTGCTGGGGAAGTCTGGAAAGTGTTGCTGAGGAAGTAGCTGAGGAAGTCTGGAAACTGCTACTGACCCATTGTCCTTGCCTCAGGCCAGGTGGTGGGGCAGCTTCCAGGTCTGGACTTGCCTGGAATTTCCCAGTTCTTGGAAAGAGAGATTTTAGGGCCAGTCTCCTTAACTGCCGATTTAAAGCCTGTCATGAAATCAGCCTAGCCTTCTCAGCAGCACATTCTGAAAAGACCAGAAGTGCCTTCACTGATCCACAGGGACACATGTGGATGTGTTCGATCTTCAGACAGCCTTCTCTGGATAAGTGCTAGAAAACATGGGATCCTCAATGTTGGACACCCAATTCTGATTCTGGGAATTTCCACTTAATCTTCCTATTGCCCCTTGGCTTTTGAATGTCTTGCAGTTGAGTAGGAAATTTTCTGCAGCTTGTTTTGGTTTGGTTTTGTTTATTTTGAAAATCAAGTGTGTCATGGCTATTTTTTTGGTACTTGGTACTTCCTAAGAAATTAGAATCACCTGGCCAAATTCCACAGAAAGTAAAACTTTATAGCTTTATTTGGCTTGCATTAAAGCCACTCATGATTTTAAAGAAAACCTAATGAACTCAAGTATAAAAAGAAAAAGATGTAAGTTATTAACCACATTATTCCATTAGAACTAGTTGTTTAATACAGTTCAAAGATTTTTTTCCTTTAATTTGTCTCCAAGTAGTCCTCCAGAAAATGCTCCATTTTTCAATTGTGATACCATAAATGTTACTTCATTTTAGGAATTCTCCATATAAGCAAATCAAGTTTTCATCTGTGTATTTGCTCAGGCATGGTGTATCCTAGTTCACATTACTTTAAGTTCACAAGTACTGGTCCTTTGTGCTGTCTTCTTTGATGGAGATAGGCCATTCACCAATAGGAAGGTTTCTGCTACACACCCCTTGGCATTTCCACTGTAAGCACTATGAAAGTGAAAGCCCATTTTATGGTGGTTTTGTGTGGAAGTTTATTTCATTGCACTAATAAAGAAGCACATGGGCCTAAGGAAACATGGCTATACAAAATCTAAAACACTTGTCCTCAAATTAGAAAGCTTGTTTTATCTCTTACCTACTATTTCTAAAGCATGTTTCAACATCAGACACTAACTCTGTTTTCTCAATTGACAAAAGACAGGATTTGTTTGGGTATCCAACCTCTCTGTAATGCCAATATGAGAAGCAATGAGTTAACATGCAGACATAATTTTTCTATAATTAGTGCACAGTTGAAAGAAAATCTTTTAAAATTTTTACTGAGAAGAGAACTCAGCCAATCTCACATTGCCAGTTTCCATTCCTGTTTCAAAAAACACCATACCTTACAAATCCAGTGTTCTTGAAATTGTTATTTTTTTAGGTAGTGGCTTTTGTACTTTTAGAATTGAAAGATCTGACGTATTCTAATAATAAAGGGCAGAATTTTTAAAGATGTTAGATCAATGGATAGTTTTTATCCAATGGTCACATAGAGAGTCCTACTGTAACTACTGGGTCATAAATAAACCCAAAAGTCATGAATCAGGGAAAGAGACTGGCATATGTGGGGCACTACAGAAAAGGAGGGAGATAAGAATGTTGAGGGGAAAGAGTAATCAGAATATGTTATACACATGTATTTAATTGTCAAAAATTATAAACTATTCATTTATGAAATATGTATGTGTGTGTGCTGTCTGTGCCTGTGTACCACATAGGAAGGAGCACATAGGAGCTTGATGAGGTCAGTTCTGAACCTGTCATGTGGGTGCTGGGAATCAACCTGAGTCCTCTGAACAAGCAGACAGCACTCACAACCATGGAACCTTCTCTCCAGTCCCTTTCATAGTATTTTATATGATGTTTCTTTCTTCATGAAACAGAAATAAATAATTACTGATAGTAAACAAAGATTGAGTGAAGGTACTTGTCTAAGTTTGTTTTTGTTGTTGTGAAGAGACACCATGACCCCAGCAACTCTTATAAAAGAAAACATTTAATTTGTGCTGGCTTACAGTTTAAGAGGTTTAGTCCTTTATTGCCATGGTGGGAAACATGACAGCATGCAGGCAGGCCTGGTTCTGTAGAAGGAGATGCGAGTTTTAAATCTTTTTTTTTATTATTTTTTTTATTTTTGATACTTTATTTACATTTCCAATGTTTCCCCTTTTCTGGGTCTCCTCTTTGGAAACCCCCTATCCCCTCCCCATCCCTACCTCTAGGAGGGAATTCCACCTCCCACCCACCCTCCCACCACCTTGACATTCCCCTTTACTGGGGCCTCTAACACCCTCAGGACCAAGGGCCTCTCCTCTCTCCCTGATGGCCATCAAGGTCGTCCTCTGCCTCATATGTGGTCCGGACCATAAATCTTGATCCTCAGGCAGCAGAAGGAGACTGTGTGCCACACTGATTATAGCTAAAGCATATATGACCTCAAAGCCTGAGCCTACAGTGACATACTTCCTCCAGCAAAGCGACACCATTACCAACTAGGCCGTGCCTCCTAATAGTGCCACACCCTATGGGCCAAACATTAAAAACACACAGAGTCTGTGGAGGCCTATAGCACTTCAAACCACCATAGTACTTATGCTTGTTTTCCAACACCAGTACTTTTGTCGTGGAAAATTGTAACAATGATTTGTTTTCAGCCTTGGATCAATATTGAATTGATAGTTCATATTCCTTCTTTTTTCTTTTAAAATGCAGCATTTCTATTGTATCGGTTCCCAAGACCGGATCTTGCTATGTATAGCCCAGGCAGGCTTTCCGACTGCAATCCTTGCCTTAAGCTCCTGAGTGCTAGATTGCAGGTGTGTACCACCATTCACAGCTTCTCCTGTCTTTTATTATCATATACGGAATCATTATAATTTGAGAGACTAGGAAGCAAGACCTGTCATTTAAAATAATGTGATTTTTCTGAAATATTGAATATTAGGTTATTCATCCTTTGTGCATCTTTTCAGGCTCAAATCAACCAGCTTATCTGTATGAAAAGTCAGCAGTCCCCTCCTGCTCTGTGATTACCAGCTCACTAGCAAAGTGCCTTTGGCAGATATCTTTCAGGAGCTTGGAATTCTATCTATCACAGTTTCCATTAGGTAGACAGGACTCCTTTTGCTGTGGGCATCTTGTGAAATACAAGAATCCTCCTGAAAGACTGACATTCAAGCTCTCTACCATCTTTTGGTTTTATGGATGTATTTTCTGTGCAAGCAACAGAAGATTCCTAAGCACATGAACACACTGTACTTGCAAAGGAGGTAGGGCAAAAGGCAATCAACATGGAAGCACGGGAGTTAAGGTCCATGTGGTGGAATAATGTTTCTGGAAGATGGCAAAAGTCTGTTCAGGAAAACCATCTTTCACATTTGGTGGAAACTTGTGAATTTTGATATAAGAAATGAATAGGCAAGGAAAGAGACTGAGTAGGGAAAGGAAGCCCAAAGCCCAGGGGCAAGTAAGAGTTTATGTGGGATTGGATGAATGGAAGGGTCAGGCCCCCAAACTTCCATTTTATTTTGTTAAGGGAAAGATGCCTAAATGCCATATTTATCTTCACATTTCTAGTCTTTTATACAGCGTGAAATGCAGAAAAATTGATCTATAAAGTTAATTTGCACTCCTCCATACATACCGTACTTCCTCCCTGAGTGTACCCTAAGATTGCAGGTGCTGATACACCTAGATTCAGACTATAAGTTTTCAGAGGCAAGAGACATTTTAAAAATATGCTGGGAAATTTTATAGTATTTGTTTGAATTCTCTTTAAGAATAATGGTTTATGGCCAAGCATGGAGGCCCATGCCTTGCATCTCAGCACTTGGAAGGCAGAAGCAAACAGAACTCTTTGAGTTCAAGGCCATCCTGGTCTACATAGTGAGTGGGCGGTCATCCATGGCTGTAGAGTGAGATACTGTCTCAAAATAATAATGACAATCACCATAATAACAATGATTATGGTAGTGGAGAGATGGCTCATCAGTTAAGAGCACTTGCCTATATTCTAGAGAATCTGAGTTCAGTTCCCAGAACCCATATCTGTTGGCTCACTGCCTAGAATCTAACTCCAGAGGGAATCTGATGCCTGCACTCATGTGCACATACACATATATACCTATAGTTAATTTTTTTTAAATGTCGAAAAGCAATAATAGTTACACATGACTTCTGTGGAAGATTTTCTAAACAAACACAAGGCAGTTGTAAATCTAATTAACAGAATATTGCTCTGTCTGCAATAATGTTGCTATGGTATTCTAATAAAATCACAAAATAAACAGTTTTAAATCCACATTGCCAATTTGTAACTAAAATAGATACTGGAGTAATGTCTTGGCTTGAAAAAACAGAGCTTAGGGATAGATGCCAGCAGAACTCATTTCCTTCCCCCCCCCCAACTTGTATTTTTTATGTGTGAAGAAATAGTGCATTGTCAATTCATACATTAGGCAGGGACTCTAGCAACGTTTTTACTCTAGCAATGGTGTGATTGTCACCTAATAGCCATTGATTTGCTCCAGCTGAAGTGGGTATTCAGTTTCACAGTCATTTTCAGATTGAAGTAGGCTTTTGTTCAGCAAGAGCAAGCCAGAACCTTTGTAAGGGCCATCATTCGGTCTTTTCTTTGAAATGACAAAGAAGCTCCTGGGTAATTGTCCTAGATAACCTGGTTGTACAGCTCCAAGCAATTTAGAGGTTTAATCTGTGCTTGTCATGTATGATGGACTTGTTCACACACACAGAGAGAGAGAGAGACAGAGAGACAGAGAGACAGACAGAGAGACAGAGACAGAGACACAGACAGAGGTGGGAGGAGAGAGGGAGAGAAAGGGAGAGAGACAAAGAGAGAGGTCTGGGGACAGAGGGAGGGAGAGAGGTGGAGGAAGGATGGAGGGAGGGAGAAAGAGAAAGAGACACAGAGAGAGCTAGAGAGAGAAACAAGAAACAAGCAAAGATATTCCAGAGACAGAGAGACACACAGAAAGAAACAGAACAAGAAATAAGCAAAGATCTTCCACTTCCCTTTACTGAACTCACTATAATCTACATGCTGGTTCAAACCCTAGAGAGAAAAGCTTTTGTGTGGCTCAGTGTCCCAGCAGGGAGCAGGTAGTACAATTTCCAGTGATTGAAAGGTTTTATTACAATGACTGTGTGGGCAGGGCTAAGGGAAACAAACAAAGGAAAGTGAAGCATCCCCCAAGCAGCTGCTAGTACTTGGAGGCCTGAAAGAATTCTCAGAATTAGAGCTCTCTCCAGGTAGGCAGGAGCTGTGGTTGCCATTGCTCTCTGGATATCTTTTAAAAAAGAAAGCTAGATGTTCTCCTGGGGACTCCCATTATCATAGTCTATAGGAAGCCCAAGGCCTGAGGGAGTTCATTTGACATGATACACAAAACAACTACCTGTCCTTAATAGACTAAAGTAAGAAAGGAGTAGAGAGCAAAAAGGAAATTATCTCATCTCACTTACACCTAGATTTTTCTCTATTTCTACAAGATATACTATCTGGGCTCCAAGAAAATAGCACAAGCAAATAATGATTTCTCTTTTATAAATGACTGAATATAAAAGGTAACAAGAGGATGACAGAGGACATGGTTATAGATGAGAATTGTTCTACTCAATATTCAACAGTGAGCTTATGCCCAAATGAATACTGTATTTTCCTGTCATAAAACGCAATTCAATAAAACTGAATTCGATCAATGAGGTAAATGTTTCTGACCACAACTACCTAAGATCTAGAATATATACATGTATTATACATAATATAATATACAGAAGATACATATATGTATCATATCAAGCATCATATAATTCATCCATTTAAAGTACAAAATTGAATGGTTTTTATTATAGCCACAAAGTTACACAACCACTGTCACTGTCTAATTCTAAAACATTTTCATCCCAAACTGTGGTAAAGCACTTGCCTAGGGAAGTACCTGGGGGAATCTTTATTTTTCCATCATCCCAAAAAGGTATGATTTCCATCTTTATTCTTTTATATGAGGTGTTTACCTGATTTTGCAGACTTTATTGAAAAACAATCCCATATAGAACACACAGTTTGGGAGAGGACACTACAGTAAGTGTTCAAGCATCATGGTAGCAAAGGGGCAAATTCAATGTGTTTATCTTTATCTTCCCATGAAAGATAAAGCCATCGGGAGACCAACAAAAGTAATTTAACTGTGTTGAAGGGTTAGTGTTACCTGGAATAAATTTGCCCTCAATAGTTAGTCTACCACAAATGCCTTAACTGTGCAGGTTTATCTGTGACACAGCCAGATGGCCTGTCTGCTGTCTGGGGAGGTTTTTTGGGGGGGAGGGCAGGATTGTTGTGGGTAGAGAGAGAAAGCTAAGTTCCTGACACAACTCTTACATGAATAATTTGTTACCTGAAAGTTGTAAGGAAGAGGTAAGAAGAAAAGTAAAGGAACACTAAACTTCTATGTGTGAAAGAGACTCCAGACATCTTTGGAGCAAATCATACAGAAAGAAATCAGATTTTCTCACCTTTTCTTATAAAAGAAATAACTGAGACTGAAAATAAAATCCATTTGGAGTGACTAGGAGCCACTGCAAACATAAAGTGTTTGTATTCATTTTTTCCCCTGAAGGTTTCTATAATTTTCTTCTCTTCCTAAATTCATGGAACACTTTTGTCAAGACTGTGACACAATCCCTGAATCCCATTCGTAGCCTTGCTCAGCCATTTACAGCTTCAGCACACTGTTCCCTCAGGAGCGACACATAGCAAGACAAGTCTCTCTGCAATCACTAGGCTAGAACAAAAGCCATGTCTCACTGGATATCTTACAGGATTTGAGGCTAATAGGATTAGAATTATTCAACTGGAATAACAACAGCCTGTCTTCTTTAAAATTTCATCATGTTAGCATGATTTGTCTGAAACATGGAGATGGAGGTCATTTGACCTGTTCAAATATCATAAATCAGATGCTGTTCTTTACTGTGTGTATTTAGCTTCTTCCTGCATACAGCACACTGTGATGGAAATGAATATTGTTATTTACAGTAGTCTGATATTTGGCCAGGTGGTATTGTTTCAATGTTATGGTCAAAAATTTTAGTATACTTCAAATTTAGTAATTTATGTGTACACCAAGACATCATTGTTCTCTAATTTATAATCAAAAGATTAATATTGTCATGACATATAAAAATTTTAGCAAGTAACTGCTTGGATCCCACATCTGGCACACCCTGGATGCTTGGTAGACAACAAAATCAATCTCTCTCACTCTTGCACACTCTCATGAAAATTCTGGGCAAAATGAGATTTTTCTACTTCCGTGTGAACTTGGAATTGAATCCTCTGTCCAGGCAGTCACATTCATCAGTCTTAGGAATTGAATTCTTCTCCATTCACATTTTTAATAGGAAAGGTGATTAGAAATGGTTGTCACTGTGAGTAAACGCTGCAGATTTTGTCATTAGCATTTGTGAAATGTGAACTCACATATTTAAACTGATCCTCTTATTTTTTTGTTTTTAACTGAGTGGAGAATATAAATTTAGCAATTCTAGGGACATAACAAAAATCTTCCAAGAAGAGTTGTCAACATTTTGAAACAGGAAGATTTTTATATGTTCCGCATAAGACTTTTTAAGCTGTTAAGGTAAACAAATTCTTTTAATTTTGACGACTAAGCTGTATACTCCAAGGAGATTTTTATCCTTAGCAAGTGTTAGTATTGTCATTAAAAATGTAATGAATTGTCACTTTTCTCAGTAGTCAGTCTCTTGGAGCCTGCCTCATTGGTACCTTTGTTATTTATCAGGGAGGATCCCCCAACACATTGACAATTCAACTATTTCTTTCAAACATAGCAGGTATCTATCTACTTTAGTACTTTTTTAGCATAGTATTTTGCCTGTGGTAATTTATCAGTTCATTTCTATCCCCCTCCAAGTAATACACATGAAAATGATGAATGATTATACCTTTATTTTTATTTCTTTTGGAGCTGCCAGCTCTGGCTATTTACAGGAGATCATTATATTTTTATAGATCTGAAACACATCTGCTGAGTCAGCAAAGCAAAGGCTTCCAGCAATTTCCCTGATTATAGCTGCGTCTTGTGGATATTGCAAACAACTAGTACCAAAACCATTTGAAAGAGGGGGAAGTGAAGCCCTGCACATTTTCCAGGGCAGCAAGTACAATGGAAGCTCTTGTAAAATAATAATGCTATAATCTGTAATATAGTGAATCTCAGAAGCATCCTCACTCCCTAAATTTCCCCCAGAATACACTAGCACCCCAAATTAGCTTAACTTTTGAATCAGAGGCTATAGGTAGAAAAGGTGTGAGTAAAATTCTCCTTTAAGAATGCAGTCTTTTTCCTAACCTCTGATTCACTCAAAGGTCCCACAGTTATCTCTAGAGGATTTCCTGGTGACATGGATTTTTCAGTCCAGACTGGTCGGTCTCTTACATTCTAGGTACAATGATCATGTCACTATCTCAGTGAAGTCTAGTAATTTGCACATTAAGTAGTGCATCTTGCCCTGAAAAGACTCAGCACTATCTAACTGTTTTGTATGGAGATACTATAGTTCATATTTCCTTTTTATCATATTAACCCCAATATGGAACGTTTCTCTTCTGAACCCTGTAGTTTTATCAGGCAGGCTAATAGTAAGCTCTTATTAAATGGGTACCTAGAGTAGTAAGAAAATCTGGACTAAATATGTCATATTAGCTATTTTCCTTATTTCTATGACAAAATGCCTAATGTAAGGGTGGAAAGATTTGTTATGTCTCAGGGTTTAAGACAGGATACAGAGGGCTAGAGAGATGGCTCAGTGGTTAAGAGCACTAGCAGCTCTTCCAGATTGCCCAGGTTCAATTCCCAGCACCCTCACATCCATGTGTAACTCCAGTTCTGTGGGCACCAGGCATGAACATAGTGCACAGATATACATGTAGGCCAATCATCCATACACATAAAAATTAAAATTATGAGAGAGAGAGAGAGAGAGAGAGAGAGAGAGAGAGAGAGAGAGCGCAATCTGGAAAGCTGCCTCAGCAGAACCTAGGCCATCAACTTGGACTAACTAGACTTGGATTTGACTTGAGTCTTTTATTTTCCACCCTCCCAAATACCCTTCTCTCAGGAACCCAGATGTAGCTGAGGCTAGTCTTTGGCTCAAAAGTAAGATAAGGGTATTTTAGCAAGCTTATTTTCTTCACAATTTCATATGCACTGGAACATGCAGGCCCAAAGCAAGGAGCAAACAGTCCTGCCAGTCTAGGATGAGGATGTTGGGGTTTAGACATGTCTGGCCCTCACCTTTGTTCTGGAATTGCTCCTCTAGACACCCAGCTTTCTGGCCCCATAGTCCTTGGCATGGCAATGCCCATATCAACAACACATATTCACTCAGGATATCTCTTGATTCCTACATGTTTCTTTAAGTATGACAGTGGCTTTCTAGCCTCAGGTGGTATTAACTCAGAAACGAGAGTTCTAGATAGATGTCATGGTAACACAAAACTTCCATTGAGCCAACAGTTTCCTGGACCTTTGTCTTGTGAACTTGAAAGACAAATTTCACAGAAAACAGGAAGGTGAGTTAGGACAGGAGTTTCATTTATAGGATTATAGGTGGGAGTTTAAGAGAAAGAAAGTGGTCAGCGCTCCTGTTTAACAGGACTGAATCTCAAGAAATAGCTTATCTCTTCTAAAAACTGAGATACATTCAACTTTTTTCTTAAACAAACAAACAACCAAACAAACAAAGGCAAATATACAAACAAGCAACAACAAACAAACAAACAATCAATCAAACAAACCCCCAAGGCCCAACTTCAGTGACCCACTAACTCCTATGGTTCCACAACTTTCCAAAACAGTCACTGAGGGCCAAGCATCCAAATATGAACCTATGGAGAACATTTCACTTTCAAACCATAACATGTGTGTATCTGATGTTCAAATCGGTTTGTAATCTGGTCTTACCTTAATCATTCAAAATTGTTTTTGTATCCTCTCCTCTTGCCAGTACTTTTTTCCAAGGTGGCACATTCCCCCTGTTTCTGAAATTCTTGCTATCTCTGGCCTTCTATTTTTAAAAAAAAATGTATTTATTTTATGTTATTTATATTTGTTTGAATCTAAGTGTATGCTTGCATATCATGTACATGCAGGAGCCCACAAAATTAAGAGGCATCTGATCCTCTGGAACTGGAGTTAGAGATGGTTATGAACTGCTGGATGGGTGCTGGACACTAAAACTCAGGTCTTTTATAAGAGTGTTAAATGCTCGTAATGACTGAGCCATCTGCCCAGCCTTGGAGCTCTGAACCTTCTTGTACTTCTCTTACTCTTCCAGGCTGCGGTTTAAATTGCATCCATGCTGAGAAACTCATAGTGACCCCTCTATATCACACAAAGACTTCTCTGTTCCTCACTTCACTAATATCATACTCACTGTAATACTTATGCCCTGTGGCCATATTTCATCTCCTATCATTTTCTGATTGCTTCGTTTGAGAATCTGGCAAGTCTTTGGTGACACTGTCATCTGGCAAACATTGAACAAGTTCTGGGGGCACAAAGGGTATTTGACTTAGGTTAGATGGCTGTCAAGTTAAAGAGGTCTGAGATGGGAAACACTTTTAGCTCCCGATGAGCAGTTCAGCACAATCTTTCCCCACCTTGAGTCGTTCTTTAGTTTTCTGATGCCACAACAATTTCCCAGTGATTTCTGACTCATTTAGCATCATGTTTTAATCCCTGCTGTCTTGAAACTACCTGCTGTTAAGATGGCAAAGTAATCCAGACAGCCCCATGCTGTATTGATAATTTCCTATATCCATTTCAAAACATTCTTTTTTCAGCTCTCTGGGATTTCTACTTAAGTACTAAATCTGGATTGTTTTTCCTCTAAAGAAACTTTGTATTCCTGAATAGTGCTTTCAATGGACAATTTCTGAAAATCAATACTCATTTTATATATGTAAAAAAACCTTTGACAAAATGTATTATTTATATACATCATATAGTTTGATCAAAATGATCATTTTAGCATGTGTTAAGCATGTAAAAATATTGAGATATTTTTCAGCTTGTCTTAATGAGGGTTGCTATTCCTGCACATCATGACCAAGAAGCAAGTTGGGGAGGAAAGGATTTATTCAGCGTACACTTTCATAATGCTGTCAGGACAGGAACTCACACAGGGCAGGAACTTTGAGGCAGGAGTGGATGTGGAAGTCATGGAGGGTGCTGCTTCCCGTGGCTTGCTCAGCTTGCTTTCTTATAGAACCCAGGACTATCAGCCCAGGGATGGCACCACCCCAATGGGCTGGGCCCTCCCCCACTTGATTACTAATTGAGAAAATGCCTTATAGCTGGATTTCGTGGAGGCATTTTCTCAACTGAAACTCCTTTCTCTGTGATAACACCAGCTTGTGTCAAGTTGACACAAAACCAGCCAGTACAATTGACCCATTGTCAACTTGACACACTCACTATTAAGCCTCAATCCTTACTTTCTTATTCATCCCCAAGATCTAAATAGCTTTAAAAATCCTACAGTCTTTACAAATTCAAACATATTAAAATTTCAATCCCTTCAAAATATCCAATCACTTTTGAAATTCAAAGTCTTTTACAATTCAAAGTCTCTTCACTGTGGACTCCATTAAAATTCCTTCTTAATTCAAGAGGAAAAATATCAGGGACCAGTCACAATCAAAATCAAAATCAAAATCAAACTCTAACCATCCAATGTCTGGGATCTACTCACAATCTTCTGGGCTCCTTCAAGGGTTTGGGTTACTTCTCCAGCTCTGCCCTTTGTAGCACACACCTTGTCTTCTAAGCACCAAGATGCCTGTACTCCACTGCTGCTGCTGTTCTTGGTGGTCATTTCATGGTACTGGCATCTCCAAAACACTGCTGTCTTCCACTGCAACTAGGCTTTACCAATAGCCTCTCATAGGTTCTCTTCGTGGTGCCAAGCCTCATCTCCTTTGCATGACCCCTTCAGTCCTGGGCCAATTGCAACTGAGGCTGCACCTTCCCCAATGGCCTTCCATGGCTTCTTACAGTGCTGAGACTCAGCTGCTCTTCATGGCCCTTTCATGCCTTCAAAACCAGTACTACCTGGTGACTCTTACACATTACCAAGTCCAGTTGCAGCATGAGGTAGTATCTTGGTTATCTCTGGAACATAGCCTCTTTGTGCTCTGAGAAAACACTTCCCAGAAGATTTCACCTCAGTGATGCTGGTCTCTTTTTAATCACCACTAATTTCTTAGCTCCAGCTAACCAGCATCAATACACCCAGTAATGCAAAGATTTTGCTTTAGTAGTTCTGGTATCTTGTTAATCACAGCTGATTCTTCAGTCCCAGCAATCAAAACCACAAAATCTTCATAGTCAAAACTGCAATGGCTCTGAAAAGTCTTTAATGTTCCCTCTGAAATTTCACAAGCCAAGCCTTCATCATTTGCACTGTTCTCAACTTTATCTTCCAAGCTACACAACAGCTCACAGAACTGTTAACACCCAAAGGCTCTTCTAGCCCAAAGTTCCAAAGTCCTTCCACAGTCCTCCCCAAAATATGGTCAGGTTGTCACAGGAATACCCCACTATGCTGGTACCAGTTTGTTTTAATGAGGGTTTCTATTCCTGCACAAAACATCATGACCAAGAAGCAAGTTGGGGGAAAAAAAAGGGTTTATTCAGCTTACATTTCCACATTGCTGTTCATCACCAAAGGAAATCAGGATAGGAACTCACACAGGGCAGGAACTTGGAGGCAAGAGTAGATGTAGGTGAGTCATAGAGGGTGCTGCTTACTGGCTTGCTTCCCCTGGATTGCTCAGCTTGCTCTCTAATAGGACCCAAGACTACCAGCCCATGGATGGCACCACCCACAAGGGGCCCTTCCCCCTTGATCACTAATTGAGAAAATGCCTTACACCTGGATCTCATGGAGGCATTTCCTCAAGAGAGGCTCCTTTCACTGAGATAACTTTAGCTTGTATCAAGTTGACACACAAAACCAGCCAGTACACAGTCTTTTGATTATGTTTACCATTTCTTTTAAAACTGAAAACAGAACTTTTTCATACAATATATTCTGATTATGATTTCCCTCCCATCAATTCCTCCCTGTTCCTCCCATATCCCCACCCGCTCCTTTCTTTTGCTCTCTCATAAGAATGCAAACAGGCATCTAAAATTAATAATGTTATTAAAATACAATAAGATTAAAAATAAATAAATCAGAATAAGATTAAACAAACAGGCAAAAGGCGCCAAAGGAAAATCACTTGAAACACACACAGACACGAAGATATACTTATTTCCACACAGAGAAAACCCATAAAATTTAGTCTGAAACCATGATTTGTACGCAAAACACCTGTAAGGGGGGGGAAATCCTGAGAAAGCATTATTTTGGCCTGCCCTTAAATGTGGTTTTATTTCCAGTAAGACTCTGTTGGAGAAAACCAATTTTTCTTTTGAGAGCGGTTATCATGTGGTGATAGCTTCTGGGTTAGGGAGTGGGCAAGTGTCTACTTCTTCCTCTCAGTACTGGCACCCCATCTTACGTTCTCCTGCACATCTATAAAGTGAGCCACATGTTTACCTTTTGCCTGTGAAGGCCAGAAGAGGACTTCAGATCCCTTAGAACTTGAGTTAAAGACTGTGTGTTGTAGTGTGGATGGGCCCTCCCACCCTTGGGACTCAACCCAAGTCCCCTGGGAAAGCAGCAAGTCATTTTAGTTGCTGAGCCATCTTTCTAGCTTCCAAGTTTAACATTTCTTTCTTTTTTCTTTTTTAAAATTAATTATGTATTTACTTCACATCTGGATCAAAGCTTCCCCTCCCTCTTCTCTTCCCAGTTCCTCCCTCTCACCTCACCTCCCATCCATCCTTCCTCCACTTCTCTTCAAAAAAAAAGGGGGGGGGAGGCCTCCCATGGTTATCAGCTTGCCTTACCAAATCAACTTGCCTTAAAACTAAGTGCATCTTCTTCTGTTGAGGTTAGACAAGGCAGCTCAGTTAGGCAAAAGGGTCCAAAGGCAGGCAATGATGCCAGAAACAGCCGCTGCTCCAGCTTTAGGAGTTCCACATGAAGACTCAGCACAACTGTTACGTATGTTTGGGAGCCCTAGATCCATGTCATGTATGGCCTTTGTTTGGAGGTTCAGTCTCTATGAGCCCTTGTGGGCCCAGGCTAGTTGATTCTGTAGTTTTAAGAACAGTAGAAAGGTAACACTTAGCAAGGGACTCTATTTGGTTCTTCTGGCTCCACATTTCTGAACTGTCAATCAAAATTATGAGTCTTGCTGATTTGAATTCCTAAATATTTATTTCCTCCATCCATTTCTTTAAATGCTAATTTCATCTCCTTCGTTTATGGTGTCATTAAATTTTTTTAGTGGATTAGTAAAACAGTTTTCCCATGAGTCTCACTTCCTACTTGCAATTGTGGTTCTGTAAATTCCAACCTACAAGAAGCTGCCAGAATGTTATTTCTAAAACTAAATTCTGATTATATAATCCCTACTTAAAACACACAGATAGTCCCCTCATGTCCACAGAATGAAATAACAAACTTGGCTCTTCTTCTCTCTGATGCTTTTGTGTTATTCTTCATCCTACTCGATACACTAGTGAAACTGAACTGTTTATAACCTACCATGTGCAAGCCCCTGTCTCCTCTCTCTAAACACACTTTTCTCTTGTACATTTCTTATGTGTCACATATGGTTTATTTCAGATGCAAGGTATTTTTTGGCTATTTCTTTGCTTTTTGCCTTCTCTTAAAGGTGTCTCTTAGAGAATTTATTCGCAATCATCATTAACATACTCAAACTCTTATGATCAGGGTCTGTACCATTTTTTTCTCTCAAGACAGAGTTTCTCTATTCGGCCAGGGCTTTCCTGGAACTTTCTCTGTAGACTAGGTTGGTCTTGAACTCACAGAGATCTATCTGCCTCTGCCTCCCAAGTACTGGAAATAAAGGCCTGCACCACCATATCTTAACTATCTAAAAATATTCTTAAAGGCCCCTAGAACCAAACTGACTGGAATTGAATATTGGAGCAATCAACTCTAAGTTATGGTATCTTAAATAATTTGCTTGATATCCCCTTTACTTAGTTACCTTATGTGTGAAATGGGGTTGCTGTGATGAAGAATTTAGTAAATTAGTAAATGGCCCATGCTCAGTATTCTTTCTAGTCCCACACAGAAGGATTATAAAACATTAACTATAATAATTCATATGCCTCAAATCTACTAGAATGCTTAGAACAAAGGAAAGAGCAGCTATTGGCTGATTTGTTGTGAGTCATGTGCTTTTGGTTGAGGTACAGGTCACACAATGCAACCTTTTCCTTTTCAAAAGTGTATAATTCAGTTGCATTTACTGCAGTAACAGTGGTAAGCACCCATCACTTTGATTCAGCTCTAGAAAATGTCCTAAAAGAAAGCTGCACGGCTACCTGTTAGGCAGTTAATCCCTGCACCCCTTCTCAGCTGTTGCTTACAGGGAACAAGACAAAAATGTAATGTTGCTGGCCCACGGTACAAATAAGAGTTGTTCTTTCGAAATGGAACCCATATCAGAGACGGGATATTTTGTTGCAGCTTCTGGGTCAGTCAAGCGTCAGAACAAAATTCTTCAAGGTCACCACTGTAAAACCAAGTGTGGCATTACTCATCCTTTTATCTATACAAGATTTCTTTGAAATGGCACAAAAGTAACAGTTTTAGTTCAATTGAGGACTTTAGAAAGAAAGCATTCCACATTGTATAAGACATACTTAATGCAGTCTGGCCTTTTGAAGTCTACCATCTGATATATGTGGTGACAAGATAGAAGAACTCAGAGCAGGTGCTGTTGACAGCAGCATTCCTGTGTGGCATCCTTGGCTCTGTGACTCCAGAATGACATTAGGTCCCTGCTGAAAGAGCCATTCAGGCTCTCTGCTGCCCACCAGCTCAGGCCATGCATATTCATACTTGAGAACAACACTGCCTTAATAAAGAACATTTTGATGTTTCTTAAGTCCTGGCTATGGCTATTGATTTCTTCTCTCTTTCCATTGCCAGCTGCTGCCACTTTTCTGACCCTTTCAAGTCCAATTACACTCATATACTGGACCATTTCCTGCCTAGTCTCTCTCTCTCTCTCTCTCTCTCTCTCTCTCTCTCTCTCTCTCTCTCTCTCTCTCTCTCGTGTGTGTATGTGTGTGTGTGTGTGTGTGTGTGTGTGTGTGTGTGTGTGTGTGTGTGTTGATAGTTGGATCTCTGCTGTTAGGTTTTACCTACTGGATATCCTGGATTCCAGACTGCAGGCCCATTGCTCTGATCGTCTACATTATTGACCCTTGATTTCCTCTTGTTAATTTTGGCAAACACTGAGAACTTATACCTGAGCCTGCTGTTCTGATCCTTAGACTGCTGTCTAGACTTCTCCCCATTGTCCTTCTGTTTCTTAAATTGGCACTGAATTTGTTCCTCTGAATATATTTCATATTTATGCCCGACAAGAGATATTGTAATATTATCCTTAACAATGTACTTGCTTTAAAGTTAGTTATGAGTTTCTTTTCATATATGAATGCATATATAGGAGAAAAATCAAAGGAATTTATTGTGCATGAAGGGTAGTACCATTTAAAAATCTATTATCAGATTCATTTTTATTTTCTAATTACCAAGGGTAATAAAACTCAATCAGCACTTATATTTAATGCCTCATTTTGTGAAGCTTCTTTTCAGTTCATAAAAGGGATATATTTCAAACCAAAGTCTCTGCAAAATTCTACCTTTTCTTAGTTACACGAGGAACCTGTAAAACTCCTGTTGCAGCTCTTCATCAGTAGGGACCTCCATGTTCCAGTTGATCTCTGCTGTGCAAAATACATGAAAAGAGATAAGTTAAGGCTGGTTCTTAGAGTGCTGCATGATTTCTGTTGTAGAAAACACACACTCTTCTCCAGCCAGGCTAGAAGAACTAAGGTAGCATCAGAAGTAGCCTTAGGACTGCAAAGATGTAGGAGAGACAGCAGCCAGGCACATGCAATCATAGACTGTATGGCATGGAGTAGACTGGATACTAAATGGGATTGGTTTTCATGGGTCAAATCAGTATTGAAACTTTCCTCATGGGTAAGGCTAGACCAATGTGCCAGGAAGGAGATGGGATAGTTCAGTAACAGTGTAGATGTTGGCCTTTTCTGTACTACCTTCTAGGATTATTGATTATCCTCCAGGCTGGCTGCACATAAATAACAAATTTTTCTGTGCCTTTAATTCCTCACCTTAAAAAATGAGATTAACATCTACCACAGAGGTAGAATATCTAATAAGAAGGTGGTCAACCTATTTAAGCTAATGTTACTATGCTTATTATTATTATTGCTATGAAATTGTGTGTAATATAATTGCAAAGAATATAAACTCATCAGACTACCTAGACCTCTCTTATGGACCTTCTGCTTACTAGTTCTTTGACATTAGATACATTAATCTTTCTTTTTAATGTAAATATAGTCAAAATTTATTCATTCACAATTTCAAACACACATAAAATGTAGTTTAATCATAGCCCTCCTATTATTCTCTCTTATTCCCACTTTACCCCTACTAAACCTTTCTTCTCAATACCTGAACCTACTTTCAGGTCTTTTGTGTATGTGCACACATGTATTCATGAATGTGTGTGTGTGTGTGTGTGTGTGTGTGTGTGTGTGTGTGTATGCATGTGTGTGTACCATATTCATTTAATTAGGATTACTTATAAGAGAATGGAGGTGCTAAACCACAGAAGACTATAACCACTCCAACAGTAACTATTAACTATTAACTGCCCATGGCTCCCCCTGGTGGCATGGGACTTCATTGGCTCTTTCCTCATCCATGATGGAATGTTTATGGGTTCAGCATTGAGAAGGTCTTAGTCAGCTAGCTACTGCTGGAGTGAGTTCATGAATACAACGGCCATATCCTGTCTAGGGGACAGCATTTCACAGTACTTCTTCCCTATTCTCTGGCTCTTATATTTCTTTTTTTGCACACACTCCCTTGATGTTCCTTGAGACTTGGCTGGAATGTAGATGAGTGACACAAATGTCCTACTTATGGCTGAGCACTTGAAAGTCATTTATTCTTAGCAGTTTGATTAGTTATAAATCTATATGATAAGCATTACCTGCTGAAAACAGAATCTTCTGTGAGTAGTGCTGAGAACAGCACTAGATGACCTGATTATTGCTTTTCTTCTCTGATACTGGAAGGTCTCTCTATTTATAACTATGTACCATGGCCATTTCATGTACATGGAATCATGTGATATGATGTGTCCTTTATTATTATCATTGACATGATTTATATCATGAGGCACGTTTTCAAGTTGAATTTATGCTATATCATGTACTAGTAAATATTTTCTTCCCTTTATTGATGAATAATATTCTAATATTTAGTGTTTTCCAATGTTAAAATTATGGCCAACATTAGTCTCCAAGTGATATAACATCGTCACTCATCAGGCATTGTATTACATACCTGTACTCTCAGTACTTGGGAAATAAAAGCAGAAGAATGCATGTTGAAGACTATCTTGTACTATATAGGAAGTTCAGGCCACCCTGAGATAATCAGAGCTTGTTGTTCTGTTAATGAAAAAGGAACAAACAAACAAACAAATAAAAACCAGGTTCAAAGTAACTCCATTTTCTCTTTCCTTTCCCCAGTAAAAGGGAACCCTGGGGAGTTCTAGACATTGTAGTTATATGGAAAGGAACAAATATGTCTATCGTACTCACTTAGATGTTCTGTCCTAGGTACATTATCACAAGGTGCTCGAATCTTAATACTCCTACAGATATTACAGCCATATCAATTATATTTATATTCTATTCATAGAAGCGTTGTTGCCTGTTAGACACAAACATATAAAGAAAACCATTAAGTTTCTTATCCTTACCTCAATAAGCAGGGTCTTTCATCTGTATGAGGCTGAAAAAG
This sequence comes from Uromys caudimaculatus, assembly GCA_028551405.1. Lineage (NCBI taxonomy): Eukaryota > Metazoa > Chordata > Mammalia > Rodentia > Muridae > Uromys > Uromys caudimaculatus. The sequence goes on along the minus strand of CM052722.1, from coordinate 83,431,572 downwards.
AATATTATTTTTGTTACATTTGCATAACTATAGCTGTAAAGCTTATTAAGAGAACTTAGAAGAGGAATGATTTAATCTAGTTCACGAATTCAGAGAGTTCTGTCCATGGTTCTTTGGCCCCATCATGGTGGTTTAACAGGTCGAGGAGGATGCTATTTACCTCATGGTAGATAAGAAAGAGAAACAGTGTCCATTCATAATATGTCTTTCAAATTCATGTTTCACTGACTTACTTCCTGCAATTTCTTCTACAAATTTCCAGAATATTCCACAAAAGTGTCACCAACTAAGGACTGGGGTTTCAACATGTGAGCCCTAACAAGAGCCATCTTGCAATCTCATTTCTCTTCCTATATTGTTTCAGTTTTTATAGTAGGGCATTTTCTGACTCTAGAGTTCTTCCTGACCATGCAGAAATGAGCAGGACAGTAGTACCTTTACAAGTTAGGCTAACGTTTGAATCAAAATAGTCCTTGAGGCTAGTGATATTTGACACTCTGGGGTAATACTGTTGATACAGAGTTTACAGTGAATTTAGGTTTAAATTCTCAACTTTCTGAACATAAGCCCTTAACTTCATTCAATCACAGAATTTATTCATCAGTAAAGAGACAGTATACTACCTGTTTTACAGAGTAGTGATAAAGATTGAGTTTAGTTCAGTGCCTGATATATATTATAAGCTTGTCATAAAAGCAAAACACTATTACTCCTACTTAGATACACTTAATTTAACAGTACATCTTTGTATGGCAATCAATAGTGACTTGGTAGTCAGACAGTCCTGGATTTGAATTCTGGGTTATTAGCTATGTAACCTTAGATGAATTTCATGTAACTTATCTGGGAACAGTCATGCTTTCTAGCATTGCTGAAACATTTAAACATGATGTTTTGTTAAAATATGTCAACACACGATACTGTTTAATAACAGCAAGGGCTGTTGCTACCAATGAAAAGGCAAATATATAATCAAACATATAGGCATGGTCCAGACAAGAGTCTTTATTTCCTATTATGCTTAGTATAAACTCTATACTACTTTCCATGGCTTACAATGCCCTATATAATCTGGATCTGTCTATTTAACTAACCTCAAACCCAGCCATGTTTCTCCAACAGAGCCACATTGGCTTTATTGTTATGTCTCCACCATGCCATACTCTTTTATGCTTCAGGATCTTTATATTTGCAGTCCATTTCTATATGTCTCCAGATTTTCATGTTGTTAGCTTGTCATTTGGCTTCAATTCAAAGGTCCCTTCCTTAGACAGGACTTTACCAATCCTTCCAATATAATTTCCCAATCTCCTAGACACTGTTATTATTCAGTTGTGTTTTCTCTGTGGCATTTGATGCTACTTAAATTATTTCTCTGGTTGTCCTGTGTATTGTAAATTTACTCCATTAGAATTTAAGTCCTACAAGTAAAGCCACTTTAACGGTTTTGCTCATTGTTATGTTAGAGTGGGCCTTTGGGAATAGTAGCAGAAATGTTTGTCAATTAGATGAATGCACAGACATGGCAATGATCTTCATTACAGTTTTAGGTGTCATTACTATGGCTAGAAGTAGTATTGCTTCATGGTATGGGACTATCTGCAGATTGTACAACAAGAGATCATTAGAATGGCTCATGATTCCAGTTGGAAAGAAACTGAATGTGCCAACCTTCTGCATAGCATTTATCTTGAGCAGGTGTATTGGATATCTAGAAGTTTTCATTTCTTAGTTATAGTGAGTAGTGTAGCAATAAACTTGGATATGCAAGCATTTGTGTGGTATATTTATTTAAAGTCCTTTGAATATTTATTGAGTAGCAGTATATCTGGGTAATTTGGTAGTCCTAGTTTTAGTGTTTTTCCTTTGTTTGTCTTGTTTTGAGAAAGCTCCAGGTCTTAATTACTATTTTATTGCCATGGCAAAACACCATGTCCAGGATAATTTATAAAAGAAAGCACTTAATAGAAACTTGTTTACAGTTTCAGGAGGTGAGTCCTTGACTATCATGGTGGTGATCAAGGCAGCACACAGGCTATTATGGCACAGGAGCAGTAATTGAGGGGGCTTATATCTTATCTGTAAGCATGAGACAGGGAGAGAGAAAGAGAGGACACTGAGCATGGTGTGGGCTTTTATAATTTCAAAGCCCATCCTCAGTATACACCTCCTCCAACAAGACCACACCTCCTTATCCTTCTCAAACAGTTCCACCAACTAGGGACCAAGTATTCAAATATGTGCGTATGCTGGTTGTTTTGGCACATATCATAGGTAGAATTTACTAAAATAGATGGAATAAGCAGTATCATAAGTTCAAATATATGAGCCTTTGGGGATCATTCTCATTCATATTCCACACTAATTTCTGTAATGTTTGTACCAATTTACATTCCTACCAATGGTAAATAAGGATTCCCCATTCCCACATTCTCACAAGCATTTATTGTCCTTTGTTTTTTCTGTTAACAATAGCTATTCTGATGGTATGAGATGAGATATCTTTTGCATTTTCCTGGTGGCTAAAGTGTTTACCACTCTTCCAAATATTTATTGGTCATCAATAATGAATAGATAAGGAAAATACACAATGACATCTTATTCAACCACAATGAAAAGTAAAGTCAAGACATTTGCAGGAAAATGGGCAAATATATGTTTTCTTCCAATTTCTCTCTCTCTCTCTCTCTCTCTCTCTCTCTCTCTCTCTCTCTCTCTCTGTGTGTGTGTGTGTGTGTGTGTGTATGTGTGTGCATGTGTAAGCCATGAAGATATAAAATGAAACTTTAGAGAAGAAGAAGAAATTTAAAATTATTTATATTTATTTACTGTATTGTATGTATGTGAGTTGTTTGCTTACATGCATATATGTATATATGCTGTGCATGCTTAATACTTCAGGCTTCCCAGAACTTGAGTTATGTACAGTTGTGAACTGTCATGTGGTTGCTGGGAATTGAACCCAGGTTCTCTGCAAGAGCAGAAGTACTTTTACCCACTTGTTCATCTCTGAAACCCCAAAAGGAAGAGATTTTAAGGGAGGAAAGAGAGAAAAAAAGAGAGAGTAATGACATGCATGTGACGTGAAAGTAGAGGCAAGAACTATTTGGTTAGAGGAAGAGGACCAGCAAAAGCCTACAGAGGAAAGGGCCCAAGAGTAGGGGCAGAAATAAATACGAACAAAATGTATGAAAATGTCATAATGAAATTCATTATGCTATATATTATTTAAATTTTTAACACAAAAAGAACCTGCATTGGACATCTAAATATATACTTTATATTAACCCATGACATGTTTGTATTTGTGGGGATGTATTGTGAATTGAATAATTTAGATAATTTTACATGTTATCTGCCTTATTTTGCATGTACATGTAGGTTTGGAATGCTTTCCAACTTCAGTTGTAGAGTCTAGGAGGCACTGGGAGAATGAGACACTTGGAGCAATACCAGAGAGATAGGTGCATTGTCAAATTATGTGTGCAGATGGTGAATCTACTGACAACAAAGTCTGTAGAGTATTCTGGACTTGACAATTTTATTTAAGTTAAATAAAATGAACTTATTAAGAAAATAATTGAGGATCTCTGGAAAAATAGGCATTGACAGTGTGCTGTCCCTGCAGAATTCACAGAGGCTGAATGTCCTTGTCAGAGACACTTTTGTTCTTTCTTCTTTGGTTTCAGAAAGTTAGCCATGAGAAGGAAAGAGTTTAACAATAGTGTTGGTCACAACTTAGTGACCCTTGATGATAGAGTACCTGATCTCCCTAACAATTAGAGAGCTTTGGATTCTCTCCTGAGATTCCCTTGTCTCTTGACCAAGATTTCCTATGAATTGTGCTTCTTGGAGTTCCCTCTTTTTTAAACTTCTTTTTGGAAAAATTTTATTTTGTTTTATGTGTATGGGTGTTTGGCTTGACTATATCTATATGTATCATGTGCATGCCTTGTGCCCATAAAGTTCAGAAGAACCCCTGGTTATAGATGTTTATGAGCTACCATGTGAGTACTGTGAACAGAATCTAGGTCCTTAGTTCCCTCTTGGTGCTCTCTTGAAGCCCTAAAAATTAGTATAATGCAAATTTAGATTTTAAAGATTAGAGAGAAAGTTCATCTGACAATGGTATTCTTAAATGGTCTTTGTCATTCTTTTCTGGTGATCCCCAGTTATCTTTTAGAAGACCCTTTGTTTTCTAATGCAAATGTTTCAGAAACACTATACAATGTTGTAGCTTTTGAGCAGAGCAAGTAAGTTTAGAGGTAAACTGAAGTTTAAAAAAATGTAAAGACATAACACAAATGGTTCTCACCTTGTGGATTGTGACCCTGGGAGTGGTTGCATATCAGGTATTTACATTATAATTCATAACAGTAGCAAAATTACAGTTATGAAGTAGCAATAAAAGTAACATTATGGTTGGAGGTCATCACAAGATGAAGAACTGTATTAAAGGGCCGCAGCATTAGGATGGTTGGGGACCACTTACATAAGGAGTTTAGTATCTTTTCTATTTATTAAATACTTATCAGAACCCCTGGATAAGAGGGTGAGAGGAGGAAAAGCTATGGCACAAAGCATATTATCTTGCCCTAATCCCAATTATTTTTATTCCATACATCTTGTCCTTGGACCTTAGCATTGAAACACTCCCAGTGGTGGTTTTCATACATATGTTTTGTGCAGCACATTTTTGAGAAACAGTGGTGTAGTCTCATGAGAGCTTTGCATACATGTGGAAAATGAGATGTGGCAAGGACAGTGAATTGTTTGCTAGAAGTATCCTCTCTGGGAATGCTGTAAAAGATTATTGCTGCTAGGATGGGCTCTGAACCATGCTCCTTAAAGTCTCTTTTAATTTGTACTTGGATATAATTTAATACCCTTTTTACGATACTTGAAAGAGCTATGTAATTTCATGGTCTGGTCATTACCATTGGCATTAAAGGAATGACTATTACTGCTACTTAATATATCTTTCCTAGTTTCTTAATGACTGCAAAGCACATGGCATAAGAGCTCCCTTGTTTGCATATAGAGCACATATGCAGATAGAGAACACCTGTTCTTTGGTGAGTGGGCTGTATCTTCCTTCCTCGGTCACTCTTGCTATTTTACTTCCTCTTTCCTCTGCTGTTTTTAAGACATAAAAAGGAATAGTACATTTGACTCACTGGATCTGTAGGTACCCCTAAGCTCTAAATTTAAGTTAACTAATTATTAGAAGACAGCAGTAATAGTACACTGGCAAGGACAATTAAAGAATTATGTTTGGGACCGAAGTAAGGAGAAAGCATGAATGTATGGATGATATGAACTTCTCTTACCACTCTCATATTAATGTTATGTGGGATGTGACAGTCGTGTGAAAGAGCCTACTTCTTCACCACCCTTGGCAAACTACCTTAGTTCTGTACTTTATCCCTATGTTTAACCAAGGATGCCAGACAGAGATGAAGTGCCTTATGGCTTATATTTAATATACTGCCTAGTCTCCCATTCCTTTGTGTCTGGATGCTTGAAGTAGTTGTGTCACAGAAAATGAGTTGTGATAGAAAGAAAGTGATCTTTTTGCAATTTTCCATCTCCATAAGAATGAGGCTGACAACTGAAACAGCATTACAGCAGGATTGGAAAGTCACAGTGGTTAAATCTATTAGAGTTCATGTCTCCTGACGAGTATAGATTGCGCTGAGCAGAGAATGCTGGGATGTGGGTGGAGTCCTTCAAGCCTGGGCAAAAAAGAGACGGAGAAGAGTGCAGGCAGGATGCATCAAGTAAGCTGATCACGCCCCTCTTCTCAGCAAATGGCCAGCAGCACAGCTCCTTTCATTTAATCCCTTTCCTGTCCTGCCTAGGACAAAGTAGGTTCTGTTTAAGTATCCCTAGGGAGTTCGAGTGGTGGGGGCTGAGTGATGCCATGAATAGATTGAATAATTTTTGGTATGCGAAGCATCTTGCCAATTATTTTGCATAAACAATGTCAAAGAGCCACAAAAGCTTGCTTCTCATTCTCATTACTCTCATAGCTTCCTGAATGCTGATTTGCTCCAAACTCCCAGGGTGCTGCTCCTGTAAAGACCATAGACATGAGAATGGTGGTACGCTGGTGGAGAAACTTTTAGCATATAGAACGATTAAAAATCTCATTTAGATTTAATAGAATAATTATTGAGATTAATTATTGAGATACATGGCATGCCATGTAATTGAATATTGTATAAATAAGATACAGTGGCTATAATTATAGTTCTACAAATACCTTAATAGGTGTATTAAGAGGAGTCAGTGAGCTATGAAGTATTTCAACAAAGGTCAATATTTCTAGAATCTTTCTGACATTTCAGACTGTAAATAATTACCCCTTTGATTCTTAGCTAGAATATATGTAGAAAACATAATTATGTTTTTGAGGGTGCTGTTTACTCACCTGGTATGATGTGTCAGCTGACAACATGAACATTTGCTTTGTGTATTGGCTTGTACTAGGATCTATAGTAACTGTTGTATTTGGTGGTATTACAACCATTCAGTTAAAATGCATATTGATTAGATGCTGTGAAGACAAATTATAATCTTTGTATATTAAATGGCATGGGATTTTCTTTAATTTTATTTATGTCACTAGGACATTTAAAATTAATTATTAGGAGTTATTTTTTAATCATTTGGCACATCAACTTTCAGTGTGTCTGAAAATTTCAAGCATAAAACAAAGAGACCAAACTAAGCTTTTCCAGTATTAATTATATGACCATGGGAATGGTATTTCATTTTTCTAAGTCTTTAGCTTTGTCTTCAGAATGGGAATAACAACAGTATTTCTTTCTAATCATTTGTTCTAGAGATGAAGTGAATCAAATAGGGCATAGTAGAAGGCTAGTAAATTTTCACTTTCCTTCTATAAATACAAGCCAGTTTTCAAACAAGGGGTTGTCATCATGAACTTGATGGGTTACATTAGATCCAGAAACTAACCTTATTCCCAACAAAAATTCTGAAGACAGCATCATCATGTTTTTTAAAATTTTTTGATACTTTATTTACATTTCAAATGTTTCCTCCTTTCCAGGTCTCCGCTTTGGAAACCCCCTATCCCCTCCCCCCTCCCCCTGCCTCTATGAGGGTGTTCCCCCACCCACCTACCCGCCCACCCACTCATCCACTCCAGTCTTCCCACCTTGACGTTCCCCTTTACTGGGGCCTCTAACACCCTCAGGCCCAAGGGCCTCTCCTCCCCCTGATGGCCAACAAGGCCCTCCTCTGCCACATATGTGGTTCAAGCCATGGGTCCCTCCATGTGTATTCTTTGGTTGGTGGTCCAGTCTCCAGGAGCATCGGGGGGGGGTCAGGCCAGTTGACACTGTTGTTCCTTCCATGGGGCTGCAAACTCCCTCAGCTCCTTCAGTCCCTTCTCCCACTCCTCCAGCTGGGACCTCACACTCAGTCCAATGGTTGCTGTGAAGTGAAACTTGGGTATTCTGAACTTTTGGATTAATATCCACTTATCAGTGAGTACATACCGTGTTCGTTCTTTTGTGACTGAGTTACCTCACTCAGGATGATATTTTCAAGTTCCATCCATTGGCCTGTGAATTCCATGAAGTCATTGTTTTAATAGCTGAGTAGTATTCCATTGTGTAAATGTACCACATTTTATGTATCCATTCCTGTGCTGAGGGACATCTGGGTTGTTTCCAGCTTCTGGCTATTATAAATATGGCTGCCATGAACAAATTCGTAGGTCTGAGAAGCACCTAAAGAAATGTTCAACATCCTTAGTCATCAGAGAAATGCAACTCTGAGATTCTACCTCACACCAGTCAGAATGGCTAAGATCAAAAACTCAGGTGACAGCAGATGCTGGCGAGGATGTGGAGAAAGAGGAACACTCCTCCATTGCTGGTGAGATTACAAGCTGGTACAACCACTCTGGAAATCAGTTTGGCAGACCCTCAGAAAAATGGACATAATACTACCTGAGGGCCCAGCTATACCACTCCTTGGCATATACCCAGAAGATGCTCCAACATCTAATAAGGACACAGCATCATCATTTTTAACTTGGCTGTTACACTTCCAAGCCCTCACTTGAAAGCCATAATCTCTTTGGACTTCAGTTTCCTCATCCATGTTTTGGAACAATCATAATTGTTCTGTCTCACACTACAGGGTTATCCTGAAGCTTAAATCATAAAAGCAACAGGCTTACATAGCACCCATCTAAAACAAACACTCAACACTAACTATGGATATTACTCTGAAATAGGTAGGTACACAGCAGGCCTATACAACTTGTTTACAATCAGAATAATAATCTCGGTCAAATTAATTGTGTGGGTAGTAGAGCATCTAAGAGGTTTGTCATCTTTTGAATTTATTCTCCATTTCTCAAGTAGTATTTACCACCTATAAGAAACAATTATTTATTGAAATAAAATTATATAAGTCATTCATTTATTCATTCACTCATTTATTTAAAAAAGAAAAAAGAAATGATGTTGGATATCTACTAAGAGTGCTATGATATTTGTTCATTGTTTAAATATGAATAAACAAAACAGCCATGGTTCTTACTCACATAGAACTTCTATTTTCAATTATCTGTGGACTATTTCTCTAGATGCTAGAAAAATATGTACTGTGGCCTTATAGTGTTTATGTTGTATATTCCACTTCAATCCTTTTTGAGGTAGTGTCGGCTTTACTTGGAAAAAGAATAAGTAAAGTTGGGTTCACCATACATAGGTATATAAAAAAAATGCTGTGTGGTTGGCACCATGGGTCAGGAATTATAGTATAAGCAAGACTTAAATGGAAGGTAAGTGGATTGGAAGCAGTGAGCAACATTATCTGGGCAGAAAAGTATCTTGCAAGTTTATGTAGGATGTTGTTAAGTATCAGAGATTATATAGTTGATGAGTGTCTTATGACACTTTAACCAGCCCAGGGATGTCTCCATCCACAACGGGCTGGGCCCTCCCCAATATATCACTGATTAAGAAAATATCCTACAGCTGGATATTATAGAGGCATTTTCTCAATTGAGGTTCCCTCCTAGCTTGCATCAAAGTGACATGAAACCTGTGCAATGATTTAGATAAAAACCAAATTTTGAATGTGCTTGTTAGGAGAGGAGCATGAACTTTTACGTTATTCAAACAGGAAAAATAGTACATGCAATGGTATTTCTTCGAAGTTGCAGCTTTTATTAATTATGTATGCTGAGTTGTTGTTGATATATATATATATATATATATATATATATATATATATATATATATACATATATATGTTATCAGTAATGAACAGTAATGAACAATTTGGATACAACCTACTCAAGGAGATGACAACCAGGATGGTAATTGAAAAAAACGGTTCAGCAATTCTGTCTCTCTGAATTGATTTTAAGAAATTAGTTGGACAAAATTGTCATGACGTGTGTGCAGAACATCTCAAATACTTTAAATAACAAAATCATCTCCTCTGTGCTTGAAATCTGCCTTGACCCCTCATCATCCACATCTTGTTTACTTTCTTCATTACTATAAATATATTGTCATCTCCAGCAACAAAGCTTCTAGAGGAGCCTTTATAAACTACTAGTATGAATGTGAACTAGCATAGTCACCATGGAATCAGTATGAAAAGTCTTCTAAATACTAAAAATGACACTTCCATATGACTCAGCTTATTCACTCCTGGGTATAGATCCAAAGTAATCTATGTCAACACTCAACATATCACACGGAAACCTATACATTCAAATTTTTATTTTGACTTCATTCATAGTATATGAAGTATGAAATTGGTTTAAATGTCAATTGGTCCATGAGTGGAAAAAGAAAATGTGCCATATATATGTATGCATACAAATATATGCACATGGGATTTTATAAGCCAAGAAAAAGATTTAACTTATACCTTTTGTAGAAAAATGAATGTGACTTAAAGGCATTATGAGAAATGAAATATTTTAGACACAGGAAGACAAATACCGGTAGCAATCAATGTATGGAAACTATAAAATGTTGACCAGAGATTTTGGGGGGGAGAAAAGAAGGGAGTGGGAAGTTAGATAATATATACCCAAATGCAGTTCAATAGAAGCAATAAGTTCTGGAGAGCTATAGCACAGTGAATTGAGTATACTTTGAAAGAACCTATTATGTATTTTATGAAAAAGCTGAAAAAAGAAGCTTGAAAGGTCCAAACCCAAACTCAACTAATAATCAACTTTCTGTTCATTTGAGTTGGCCAGGAAGTTTACAGAACTAGAATTATAAAATAAGTGCCCTTCTGTGACTGTCTTGTTCTCTTTGCATAATACTATAAAGGATTATGCATGTTTCACTATTTCTTGCTGGGTAGCATTCCATTACATAAATGTGCCAAATTTTTCTTATCTAGTCATTAATTAATACACATTTAGATTGTTTCCATATCTTTGCTAGTGTCAATAAGTGCTTCAAGTTATTTGGTAGATACATTTTATTTTCATATATGCAAATATACAAGTTGTCATCATGATATATTCAGTTCCCATTCATCCATCAGTATGAAAGAAACTCGTTTATGTATAGAACCAATCTAATCCTCATGAAGTATTCAGAAATATGTCAAGTATGTGTTCAGTTCTCTGCAAAGTCATCCATTCAACTCATTCAAGCCAAAAAGAACAAATATATATAACCACATAGGTTTGTTTACTAAGATGGCTAACTAGTATACATTTCAAAAAATGAATTAACAAAGCAATATAAAACTTTGAAAGCTCATAAAAAATGTAAAAGTGCATTTCATTAAACTAGTAGTATAGCTAAAGGAGAAGAAATAATAATAATACTCACTGTATTGAGTAAGCTCAGTAACGTGTAGCAGGGAGACAAGAGAAAGCCTGGATAATATGTCAGAGAGCCGATGCTTTGATCTTATTACAAGAATATCAATTACAAAACACAAATGACTTGACTGAGTCCCATTTTTTAAAGTTATAGAATAGTTAAGGTGAATTTCAGCATAGCTGAACTAACAAAATCTGTGGTTAAATCTCAATTTCAACATGAACTCATGCAGTCACCTTGGGGGGTTCACTAAATTAGTGGGCCTTTGGTAGCCTCATTTTTTAATTTAAAAAATTTTTCTTTTGAGAACTGCACACATGAGTAGACTGTATTTACATCAGTTCCAGTCCTCTGTCTTTCCAACTCCTCTCATATTTCCCCACCCTTTTTAGAAAATTATTTTCTGCCTCCTTAAGCAGCTATCTCTTCATATATAGATGGAGTCTTGTGAAGTTTTCTCTCAATCATGTTGGCATGTCAACTGGTATGGTGATCATGCATGTCTTGTGCAGGAAACCATATTGTTGAGATTTTATGAGTGTAGCTTTCCTATCATGTCTAGAAGACACTTATGAAGTACACATCTGGTCCTTTGGCTCTCACATCTCTCTGCCACCCCTCGTTTTTCCTGTGGTGTTCCCCGAGTCTTGGGTGTAGTTTGTGTTGTAGGTGTACAAAATGGGACTAGATGCTCGTGTTCACTTGTTCTCTTCATTTGATCAGTTGTAGCCTCCAGCTACTTCAAAAGGAGCTTCTTTGATAAAGGCCAAATGCTACAGTTGTCTGTGGGTATAAGGATAAGTATTTACTATACAGTTGGAAACCATAGTTGGAATTCCTTTATATGATAGTCCCTGCCCATGAACAAATACTTTCAACATTTTGGGGGTCTAGATAAAGATTTTATTGTCCTACCTACAATTTTAATGATAACGTAGGCTTTTAAGGATCCCAGGTTTATCTTTACATAACATTCTTCATTTCTTGCCTGTTCGACAATGACCATATCATCTGTACATTAAAATGAAAGATTCTAAGTTTCAAGAAAGACCATTAGCTGATGGTCCAACATCAATAACGCTATTCTAATATCAACTCATATGCTTAATGGTCCTGGTAGTCTAGTGTCATTGCAGATTTGACCCTAGGCAATTGCCTTTCATGAGAGTTTGATCAAGCATACAGAAGACTGAGGTTTTTTTGTTTTTGTTTTTGTTTTTTTTTTTTAAATCCCATTTCTATTTACTTAGAATAGAAAGGATTTAGGTAACCTTTCACAATTACACTTTTTGGAAGTGATGATCTCTACATACCCCATACATGTAAAAATAGAAACAACTCCACTATTTTCCTAGTGTCAAGCTTAGTGGTTTGTGTTAGTCCCTCAATAAATGTTTGCAGAATGCCTATCTTCTAAGTATTTCAGGATGGAGAGTTTGGAAAGAAGGAAAAAAATTAGTTTAAAAATGGACCAGGTTCAAAATATAGGAACATAGTAGCTTCTAATAGACAAGTGGGAGATCTAGAGAGGCTGGTAATTTGTAGGATAAGATAGATGTCTGCTTTTAAGCTCATTAGTATTCCACATGGATTTGTGGGTTGTTATCTTTGACTGGGTATTTCAGATTAAAGCTCGGGAGAGAGGCCAGGGTTCAGTTGAGAACTTTAGACAATATTCACGATAGATAGTAGTGGAAACTACAGCATTAGTGCTACTAGTGAGGCAGTTTACAAAGGTCAAGAAAAGTAATGGGTCTAAAATGTACCCTTAATGCAGTGAATAAGAAAGCTCAGCTTATAAACTACATATAAAAGATATAGTCAAGAGCTAAGCTATTGAAGACAATGTGGTATCAGAAAACATGGAAAGAGGTAAATTGTGAGAAGAACAAGATGCTTTAGCAGTTAGATGATTTATATACTGTGCAGAACTCAAGAACCTGGATACCTGCCTGGAGCAGTATTATCCACATCATTTATGACAAATGAGAGTGTGCATGTTCTATCATTACTTTTTTAAATCTTTGATCAGCCTTTGTACTCAAACCTAGTCAATAAGTCAGAAAGAGCAATTTAGGTCTTGATTTTTTTCCATATATGTACGGTTTTGTATATGTATACACTAACGTATGTTTTAGTGGACATCTTTTTGTTGTTGTTACACTTTACATTGTAGCTATAGAAAACCCCATTACAATGTTTTTGCTATGTAAAAGCTAAACATTTGTTATTTAAATACTTTTTAAATTGTCCAGAGGAAAGAGGACATAGCCCTTTAAAATTCTTAATGGTTCCAGAAAGGTTCCGCAGTATGTTACATAAGTTTCTAAGGAAACCAAGTGTATGCTAATGTCAACTAAAAGGCACATAGAGCATGCTGTGAGCAAGTACAGAGTATGGCCATAATTTTCTACTCATTTCTTTCTTCCTGATAATGAGAAAAGAAAATTTAGAGGTTAGAAATTCAGACTGGTGCTGATAGCCATGCAGGAGGAAGGACAAATGGCTTTAGAACTCATGAAATGCAGCCCACGGGTTACAACAGCCACATGGATGGGCCTCAGTGTGACATGGCTCTGAGGATTATGCGTCCAGAGGGCTTTATGCTGTTATGGAGTTGTGCTCTGCTTGCTGCCCTCACATCTCTCTTAATCTAAGAATTATATGAAAACTTGAAGGGGGCTTCTAGTCCTTCAGTGAGCAGTATCTTTGGCATTCATAATATTAATGCTTGATCTCTTTCAGGCATTGCTGCTAGAGCAGATTAATGACTCAGTCACCACCCAAGAGAAGAACTTAAGAGACATACATTGGCAGCAATGACCACCACCCTTAGACAACATTTGGAAAAATAAAGTTGGTGAAGCTAGGTTGATATGTTTTTACTACTGACTACGATATAGAAAATCTTAGGGAACAATTTGAAGTTCAGAAAGGCATATTCTTAAGCTGGGGACCTTTTATAGCTTGGGAACAAGAACAGTGGCAGCGCTGGCTGAGTGGACTCTCCCTAAAACTAGACTGGTGATGATTGGTTTCTTATACCCATTTTTGCACTCACCTTATTGATATGATTTATTAAGTATCGCTGATGAGTGGAATGCATTCTGAGGATTTAAGTTCGATATGACTGATTTTTATATAAAAGTTTAGATTTGTGATACTTTTAAGGTTCTTAAAATATTACTTCTAAAGACAAATAATAAAACAATTTCTCCTTTCTTTATAACTGCACATTGCTGCCTGCTAGTAAGAAAAACTGGCTGAGAAACCTACCTTGCTTGCTTATAGTTTGTTAATCTATAAAAATTGTTTAGTAATGAATATATGTAGGTTTGGGGAATAATTTGTTTTCTTGACCTGTATTACGTATTGTCATTTTTTGTAAAGGTATTGGGAAACACACCATTATTTTCATAATCATTCACTAGAAGAAAACTACCATGTAATCACATTATAATTGTATACTGCTTGAAAGATTTTGCTGGGATATATAAGCTATGGAAGAAAGAATAAAATATGGGTGGCTGGAAACAATGGTTTCTCCAATCCATAAACTATGTATGTATGTATGTATTTATGTATGTATGTATGTATTTATGTATGTATGAATATATATGTGTGTATGTGTGTGTGCGTGTGTGTGTGTGTGTGTGTGTGTGTGTGTGTGTGTGTGTGTAAAGTTTGAAAGTTTGTCTGGGTGTGTGTTGGAGCTTGCTCCGTCCACAAATTGTATGTATTATGTGTACATGTACGTATGTATGTATGTATGAAATGCATAAAGCCTGATTACTGGAGTTTTGTTCTAACCATTCTATGTGTGAATGTGCATATGTTTGTCTGTAGGTCTGTATGCATAAATGTATGTCCATATGTATGCATGTATATATATTTGTGTGTATGAATTTATTGGACTCTGTCTTTTGTTTCATCCACTCAGTGTGTGTGTGTGTGTGTGTGTGTGTGTGTGTGTGTGTGTGTGTGTAAGTGTGTGAATCTTCTCTCTATCCTTCTCTTTCTTGATGGCCCCAAGGAAATAAAAGAGTTCATAGTTTTTCTGCTGTCCACAGAGAGTGCCAGCTCCAGTAAATTAAGCTTTGTTCTCTCAGAAAAAAAGTCTGCTGAGTAACTTTTCTAATTGTTGGCTGCCTTTGGCAGCAGCCCCTGTAGGTATCTGGATTCACCCCAGTCAGCAGCTCAAAGCACTGACCCCCAGTGACTGCCTGTCCTGGTTTACCCACCACATGGATGTCAAAGTTGGTCCTTGGCAGCCCAGGAAATAGAGTTTGTGTGTGTGTGTGTGTGTGTGTGTGTGTGTGTGTGTGTGTGTAGTAGATTAGCAACCTGGTGACTATTGGTCTAACTTATTTGTGGTGGTGTGAGCAATCAAATGACAACTACTTGAGAAAATGTTAATGAACAAAAATAAAACATGCTTTAAAGTAATAGCACCCAGAGAAGATGTACCTAATTCTCAAGAAACTGGAGGCTCCAGGGAGTTTAGAGGTCTGGTGGGGTGAGGAGGGGGTGGGGACATCCTCATGGAGACAGGGGGTGGGGAGAAGGTATGGGATGTGGAATAGTTGGAGGGTGGACTGGGGGGGATAAAATCTGCAGTGTAAAAAAGAAATAATAAATAAATAAATAAATAAATAAATAAATAAATAAATAAATAAATAAATAAATAAGTTATAGCACCAAAAGCTCAATATACAAACATATACATATAGGAATTGATACCTCTAATATAAAAATAAAGTGAGTTAGAAAATCATTACTGAAGCACAAGGTCCACAACTAGAAGTAAAGTAAACAACATTTGCTGCTGTTTCAGTTCAACTAACATTAAAATTGCAACATAAGTTATCCATCAAATTTCCCTATGTCATAGTTGCAATAATTTGTGCGGGCTAGAAATACGTTTCAGTGGTTCATAGCACTTGCTGTCCTTGCTGAGGGTCCATGTTTGATTCCCAGCACCCACATAGTGGCTCACAACCATTTATAACTCCATTTCCGGGGCATCCCATACTCTCCAAAGGTGATAGACACACCTATCACACACGCACATGTGCACACACACACACCCCCACACATTCAAGTAAAGCACTCACATGCATATAATAAATAAATCTTTCAAAAAGCATGTGTAGCATTTCAGTATGGTTTATTTGTATCTGAAACAAATGCCTGTGTGTAGGCTACCATATGTATTATATGGTACATATATGTGTGCATACACATAGAAACTAGCCCTCTGAATGATGGAATACGAGTAATAAATATTGTAAAGAATATAACAAGGATTTAAAACATAATAAATACAACACAGGGCTGTGGTTTTGAATGAGGGAAGATTTAGAAATAGAAGTCAAAGTAGGACAAAGGTGACTGTCAAGAGAAACAGAAAAAAGTCTTTTAAGTGGATAGCCTTTTATGCTTCCTAGGCTCTAGCCCAGAGCAGCTGCTTTCCCAGGGAGCGCTCAGGCCAAGGCTAGAGATTGGCAAGCAGTTTCCCTGTCCCAGTTTCCTTTTTCCTTGGCTATTCTTCTAGCTGGAGTATATCCTCAGATGATCCTCTCTTATTTGGATGGTAAGACTATAACCTCAAAAGCTTGTCCAGCTGATGGTAGCATACCTGTAAGCTTTATGTCCTGGAAGAAAGAGAAAGTAGCCAGACTGTTGACAATATACACTCAAATGCACACAGTGAGCATTATGATTATGGGAACATAGGGAATTTATTTCATAAACACTGTATTTGTGGTAAAATTTTCCTGAACAATAGATATCGTGGCAGGGAAAGGAAGAACAATATGAATACATTTGATAGGCATTAAAACTTTATTTTTTATTACAAATGTGTTCAAAAGAACTTAAAATGAGATGAAAAGGAGTATATATTCAAATATTCAAAGAATCGATTTTGTGTATGATGAAGCAAAAATTTTCTATAATGCTGTTGATTCAACATTTGTCCATATGTAAAAGAGGTGAACTAACTTGGGAGATTGTTCTGGAGTTGTTTTTCAAAGCATCAGTATGAACTCAGTTGAAGGATTCTTTACTCAGAATAAAATTCTTCATATTTTGTATACTTTAGCATCCTAAATAAACCCAATAGGTGCTCCTTCTCAGCTTCTCATAATTTATTCATGGAACTTCACACCATCAAACCCTTGGGGTTCTTGCCTATAAGCTATGAAACTACCTCCAAGTACTTGAATCCAGGTGAAGTCAAGTTTTTGTTTTTCCTGTAAAGCTATTCACAACCAAAAAGCCAGAGACTAATATTTGATCACAAATTCCCATCAATGCGTTCAGATTCCATGCTTTGTTGCGTGTTATCTTTTGAATGGAATCACTTCATCATTTCTCTTCACAGATGTCTCACCTCTCAAGTGAGAGGTCAGTGGGTTGGAATTTTGAGGGAACCCAGTTCTGTGGTTATATTACTAAAAGGTGGATTACTTTTCTCTGCAACTAATAGATGAGTAGGACTCAAAATAGCTAGTAGCTGAGGTCTGATTTGTCTATAGGAGCCAGTTGGAAGGAAGCCAAACATGTCTTTACAGCCTGGTCCTTTGCTGGTTAACTATCCCAAACACTACTGCAAGAACTTCCTGTTTATCTCCCTGGTTTGGTTATTATGCAAATGTCCGTGTTGTAGTATTTCAGTCAGAGATGCTCATTTCTCCAATGGAGTATGGCTGAGCAAATGTGGGGTCCCTATAAATTCCTTTACTTAAATTGTACTTTAATCTACTTATGAACCAGTGATGTTTCATAATATGTCTTTATACATTTTATCCATTTAAAAATATAAATTGAAAATTTCATACATGCATTTTGATCATATTTGCCCCTCCCATTGTCCCTGACCTACTCCTCTTCCCTATCCAATATTGTGTCTCCCTCTTCTTTAAAAAAAATCTATTAAGTCCAAATTTTGTTGCTCATATGCTCTTGGATTTGTGGCTTTCCATGGGAGTGTGATCAATCTACAAAGGGCCACAGTCTTAAAGAAAACAACTTTTTCCTCTCCTAACAGTGGTTGCTTGTCCCGAGTTTATCAGTTGGCAGGGAGGGCTTCAGGCCTACCTTCTTTGGCCATTTAGGCATTATATCTGTCTTGAACTTTACTAGATGTGGTGGTTTGAATGGTAATGGTCCACGTAGAATCATGTGTTTGAATATTTGGCCCATAGGGATTCACTGTTAGGAGGTGCGGACTTGTGGGAGTAGGGGTGGACTTGTTTGAGTAAGTATGTCACTGTGGAGGTGGGCTTTGAGGATGCTCAAGCTACATCCAGTAGAACACCCTTCTCCTGCCCATAAATCAAGGTATAGAACTCAGCTCCTCCAGCACCATGTCTGCCTGCATGCTGCCATGTTTCCTGCCAACATGGTGATGAATTAAACCTCTGAAACTGTAAGTCAGCCTCAATTAAATATTTGACTTTATAAGAGTTGCTGTGGTCATGGTATGGTGTCTCTTCACAGCAAAGGAAACCCTAAGGCACTAGGCTTTTGTGTGTGATTATACCACTGTGGGTTCAAATGTATAATTGCCTTCCAGTGTTCAGAAAACAGTTTCCTTGCATCCATTCAGCATCTGGGACTCCTACAAGCTTTGCATTCTCTCTTCTTCAGTGATTCCTAAGCTTTTGGAGGAGAGGTTGTGATATAGTTGTCCTATTTAGGACCAAGGATTCTGAAGTCTCTTATTCTCTATATCTTGACCAGCTTTCACTGTGTTAATTATTGTCTACTGAAATAAAGTTTCTCTGATGTGTATTGAGAGATGCACATTGATCAATGGAATAGAATTGAGGACCCACATAAAAGTCTACAGTCTTTATCAAATCTTTTACAGAGACCTATACTTAAAACCAGCTTCCTCTGACCTACTAGAGGAAACCAGTAGTAAAGCTGAGTTGGTAATAGTAGAATTTACTAGGAACAGGGAGTAGATTAAGTAGCACGAATCAACCCTCATTGATATTATGAATTAGCACTTACATCTTAGGACCTGTGTACTGTTTCACTCTGCCTTACTTTCAAAGTATCCCCATGAGTCTTCAAGATGCCTTGTAGTTTACTGTTAGTGAGTTATCTCTAGTTTAAGATTTTAACAGAATATGAATTTTGTTTTCTAGCATACATAGGGGTTATTAGGCTACTGATGATGCAATTCTTTAAAATAATACTTCTCAGGATTTACTGTGCATAAGGATTTCCTGGGAATCTTATAAAATTACATGTATAAAGGAAAGGACCGCAGAATCTTGTTAGGTGATACCAGTGTAACATCCTTCATTGAGGATGAAGACAATTTTAGGAAACAGCTTCCAAAATGTGTCCAATGAAGCAGTGGCTGTGCAGAGATGGGGGAAGAGTAGCATTTTGTTAAATAACAACAACAACAACAACAACAACAACAACAACAAAGTCAGAATGCCTAGGGAATAGCATTTGCATTTTAAAAATTACCTTAGATGATGGGCTGGAAAGATGGCTCAGCAGTTAAGGGTACTGGCTGCTCTCCCAGAGGACCCAGGTTTGGTTCCTAGCATCCATATGGCAGCTCACAGCTGTCTGTAACTCCAGTTCTAGGAGGTTCTAAAGCTTTCCTCTTGTTTTGAAAGGCACTGCCTGCATATGGTGCACAGACATACATGCAGGTAAAACACCCATACACATGAAATCTTTTTTAAAAAATACTTCAGGTGCTTTGCATGATTGGAAAAGTGATCCCTTAGAGTATGGATAAGGGCACAAATTTTTTATGTTTTTTGAGCCTTTTTAGATTAGAGGAGTGACTCAGAGGGACACTGTGATGATGTAAAGACACATAGCTACAATTTTGTTTCAGAGCCATTCCTGTGCTTGACATGGAGTTAAGGAAGAGAAGGACAATGGGGTGGTATGTTTTCAATAGTCAGTGCCAGTAGTAGCTTTGACTAGCACAAAACATTATTCTATTTTGTTTCTGTTGATTCCTAGAATTGTTATCCTGGGAAATCCAAGGTATTAAATAAATCTACATATTATTTTTAACTTCTGAAAGTGTCTTTGCATTTTTATTCCTACTTAAATTTTAAATCATATTACATTTCTTTCCATTGTGCAATCTGTGAAACATAGGGAAATCTTATTTTCTTGGAGTAATAGGACAGAGGTGGAAAGGAGTAGTCTATTAAGCAGGGCTGCTAGAGTCACTGTTATTTCTTTAACAGCTAGCCACCAAGCAGTGCAACAGCATGAGACCCAAAGGTAGGCTATAGTCAGCGATCCACTTTAGTCTATAGCTTTCTGGTGTGATATTATTTCAGGCATCAGTGATGGCCAAGGTGAAAGCTTTTCAAATAAGACATTCTGAATGAGATGTGCCACAAGCGTGAGAGTCTGCTGGGAGTAGGTTGGCAGCCCCAGTGAGAGATATGAGCTGGGAAACTCAGCCACAGTGAAAATATCACTGAGTCGCTAGAGGCCACAATACAAGCCAGTGGTATGGCTCATATTTATATTGAAATTTTCTTATTTCCATTTCAGAGAGACAGATAGACTTTGGACTATTTGATGTCCTTAGTCTTGAAATCATTCTTTGGATAGATCAGAGCCCCATAGTACATACTCTTGAATTCTCTCTCTCTCTCTCTCTCTCTCTCTCTCCCTCTCCCTCTCCCTCTCCCTCTCCCTCTCTCCTCTCTCTCTCTCTCTCTCTCTCTCTCTCTCTCTCTCTCTCTCTCTCTCTCTCTCTCTCTCCCATCTGTGTAATTGGGAGAGGCTGGAATTTGCAGTTAAGCACATGGGGAGAATTTTCAGGCTATTCCACTTGAGAAAGATATTTCTCAAATAAGCATTTGATTTGTGATTTGTCTACTTGCATTATATATAGTAGAAAGCTAGAGGAGATGCTGTTCCAGCCCATGTCATTTTTCTCATATTTGGGGGAGGCTAGAATGACTTTGACAAAGCCTAACATGATGCTTTCAGTGAAGATACCTACGCCTGGGACCTCTGAGGGTCACTTTAACAGGCCAGAAGTTGCTACCAGTTGCTTATCCTGAACTCCAGAGAGCTGTCCCCAGTGAACAGTGATGTCTATTGGAGTACTTGTTTAGCTGCGTTAAGATGGGAATGACTGAGAGGCCAAAGTATATTACACTTTCTGTTTATTATTCATATTGTTAGCAACAACAAAGACAAAACTCAATGTCATCCAAAGGAACAGATGAACAAAGTGAAAGTAATTCCACAAGACAATTATTTTGCAAAAAGTGTGTGTTATAACCCAAACTGAACTAGCAAGAACACTGGGCCAAGATTCTCTCTGTCCTTTTCTTAGATGTAGGTGGTGAATGCATCTCATCCTGTTGGTGGGAGCTTGACTTCACACTATAATTAGCTGTTTGGTACAAAAGGGAAGGGAACAGGTCAGAAAATATGAATCCTTGCTGGAATGACTATCTTTGCTATATACAAAATATACAATATTTGAAAACAATAACCAGTCAGTTTACTAACTTACTTATCACTAAAATGCTATGCAAAAGTGGTAGTGCCTTTGAGGTTTTCAGGCATAGTTCTCTTTCTGCTGACTGAAAACCAACTCTCAGTTTCAATATACATCTAGGTCTTGGGGAGCCGGAGAGCCTAGTATGACAAATGATTTAGAGAGATTAGCTTATAGGGATTTGTGAAACTGGAAAATATACTGAGACCTAGAACATTATCGTCATGCATCCTCAGCAAGGACAAGATTATTTTTATGTGGAAGCTGAGAGTAATGATGTTAGATACCCAAGAGAGTCTCAGATTCCTTTTCCCAAGGCTAAAGGCCTGGGCTAATGAGGAAGCAATCTGCAAGTAGTTCATCTTTTCTACCCTTTCCTTTTATTTAAAACTTTATCCCAGTGTAACAAGAAGGTTGGCACGACCAGCATCTGCCTCTCTGAGGTCATGTAACTGGGACATTGTGCCTCTACAGAGACTTCTAAGGATATTTCATGTGTATGAGACAAGGATATAAAGTTGTATCTCTATAACAGAAAACATTTTGAAAACTTGGGATATTACTTTTTGTAGAAAATCAGAGCTCCCATGCTGCAATAAGATTTGTTTACAATGAAAAACGTTCCTCCCTAACTCCAATCAAATCCATTCTTATCTCTTCTCTTTAACTTGGTAGGGAAAATTAGGTTCCTATAGTTTTCAGTCTTTCAATTGATACCAGTAAATGTAAAAGAAATCTTCCTCTGCTTCTCTGATAGTTGTTTGAAATTCTAATTGACCAACATGAGTCCACTCAACCAGAGTTCATGCCAATTCAAATCTTCAGAAGGCTAGTTTGTGTATGTCATGAGATTGGTTTCTAAACCAAGAAAATACAAACCTAAAGGAGGTGAAAATTGAACCTAAATTTGATAACATGATAATAGACTGTTCCTAAGTTTTATGTCTTAATTTTCTCCCTAAGGGTCTCTCAAAGGAGACTGCCTACTGAAAAAAATAACAGTAAATTTTATGTAAATTAACATTCCAAGGAGATTGGACTGACAGTAGATTTACCTATGAACTAAATGTTGAAAAATCATAGACATGGCTTAAAACAGAGTTCTAATCTATTCTTTGAAGAATGATCATTCTAGCCTATATTTAAGTATGGAGTTCAGTAATAAATCAGCAGGAGACAGTAGTGACACCGTGTGCAGAGAATAAAATTAGACCCACATTTTTTGCCTGCACACATCAAAATGGATCAAAGATCTTATGAAATGTGAAAACATTTGGACGAAATGCTCATAGGATGGGGAAAGTACACTCATAAAATCTCAGCAATATGATAGTCTAAAGGTGGCTTGAACAATACATGTAACAATAAGAATCAAAGTTGAAAGAAAAAGCAATAGAGATGATACATGAAAGAAGGAGAGCTTGGAGGTAGAGGGAAGGGAACAGGGAAAGGAGGGAGGATAATATAATAACTGGGGACTGATGATGAACAAAGTGTATTAGACACAGACATGAGATACCATAATGGAACCAATTTTATAACAATACATGGCAAAAGGAGAAAGGAATGCCTAACAATAACAACAAAAAGATATAGACATGGGGAAGAACTGTATGAACAGTTCTCTAGTTGTACAGAAAATAACTCCAAGAATTGACAAACAGGATTATATGCAAGTAAAAGGCTGCTGAGCTGCAAAGGATATTATTAACAGAGAACAGTTTACAGAATGAGGAAAATCTTGGTCACAAAAAAAGACAGAGCTCTCTTATGACCCAATTATACTACCTCTGGTCAAATGCTCAAATGACTCAGTATCCTACCACAGAAACAACCATACTTATTGCTCCATTATTCAAAATTGCAAGGAAATCACACCAGCCTAGATACCCAATAATTGATGAATAGATCCTGAAAATGTGATATATGCACACAACAGCTTAAATAGAAATTAAATTATCAAAATTTCAGAAAATGGATCTGGAAAGTATTATTTTAAGTAACTTTGATTCAGGCAAATTTTTCCTGCTTTCTCTTCTATGCAAATCCTAGTTTTAAGTGACATGTATATGTGTCTCTCTCTCTCTCTCTCTCTCTCTCTCTCTCTCTCTCTCTCTCTGTGTGTGTGTGTGTGTGTGTGTGTGTGTGTGTGTGTGTAGGTCATGTAATAAGATAAGGGACTTCAAGAGGTAAAAAAAGAGGTGATAAGGAAGAGGGGTGCATGTGATATGAAAGCCTAAAAAAGTTGCTAGTATCAGAAGGGTTCAAGATACAGGGAGCAGGAATAGACGATGCAGAAGGTCAACGAAAACCAGTTATAATTGAGAGTGATATAATAAAGCCTACTATTTTGTATGCAAAATAAAAAGATTTTTTAAAAAGGGTAAGAATGGATACATAGACTGGGAAGGGATATAAGGACATAGTATAGAGCACTAAACATTGACCCAAGAATTCATTACCTCATATAAATTGTTTTCTTCAAAATACAAATACTTTTGACCAAATACCAAAGTTAAATCAAGATCAGAAAAACCATATTCCCATAACCTCTAAAGAAATAGAAGTAGTCATTAAAAGTCTCCCAATCAAAAAAAGCCCAGGACAAGATGGGTTTAGTGGAGAATTTTGTCAGACCTTCAAAAAAGACCTAATACCAATACTCTTCAAAATATTCCACAAAATAGAAACAGAAGGAACACTACCAAATTCATTCTATGAAACCACAGTTATGCTGATACCAAAACCTCAAAAAGATCCAACAAAGAAAGAAAATTTCAGACCAATTTCCCTTATGAATGTCAATGCAAAAAATACTCAATAAAATTCTCAGAAACTGAATCCAAGAACACACCAAAATGATCATTCACCACAATCAAGTAGGCTTCATCCCAGGGATGCAGGGATGGTTCAATACCCAGAAATTCATCAAATTAATGCACTACATAAACAAACTCAAAGAAAAAACCCACATGATCATTTTATTAGATGCTGAAAAGGGATAGAAATTGGAAAGGAAAAAGTCAAAATATCACTATGTGCAAATGATATGGTAGTATACTTAAGTGACCCCAAAACTTTACCAGAGAACTCCTAAAGCTGATAAAGAACTTCAGCAAAGTGGCCAGATATAAAATTAACAACAACAACAAAAAATCAGTAGCCTTCCTATACTCAAATGATAAACAGGCTGAGAAAGAAATTAGGGAAATGACACCCTTCACAATAGTCACAAACAATATAAAATATCTTGATATGAGTCTAACCAAACAAGTGAAAGATCTGTACAACTAGAACTTCAAGTCTCTGAAGAAAGAAATCAAATAAGACCTCAGAAGTTGGAAAGACCTCCCATGCTCATGGATTGGCAGGATTAATATAGTAAAAATGGCCATCTTGCCAAAAGCAATCTATAGATTTAATGCAATACTCATCAAAATTCCAACTGAATTTTTCATAGAGTTAGAAAGAGCAATTCTCAAATTCATTTGGAATAACAAAAAATGCAGAATAGCGAAAACTATCCTCAACAATATAAGAATTTCTGGGGGTAAAAACCATCATTGACCTCAAGCTGTACTACAGAGCAATAGTGATAAAAACTACATGGTATTTGTATAGTGACAGGCAGGTAGATTAATGTAATAGAATTGAAGACCCTGAAATGAACCCACACACCTAAGGTCACTTGATCTTTGAGAAATGAGCTAAAACCATCCAGTGGGGGAAAAATAGCATTTTCAACATATGGTGCTGGTTCAACTGGCAGTCAACATGCAGAAGAATGCAAATTGATTCATTTTTATCTCCCTATACAAAGCTCAAGTCCATGTGTATCAAGGACCTCCACATAAATCCAGATAGAAGAGAAAGTGGGGAAAAGTCTCGAACACATGGGCACAGGGGAAATTTTCTTGAACAGAACACCGTTGGCTTATGCTCTAAGATCAAGAATCGACAAATGAAACCTCATAACATTACAAAGCTTCGGTAAGGCAAAGGGCACTGTCAATAGGACAAAATGGCAACCAATAGATTGAGAAAAGATATTTACCAATCTCACATCCAATAGAGGGCTAATATCCAATATATACAACGAACTCAAGAAGGTAGACTTCAGAGAACCAAATAACCCTATTATAAAATGGGGAAAAGAGCCAAACTGTGAATTCTCAGCTGAGGAAACACGAATGGCTGAGAAACACCTAAAGAAATGTTCAACATCCCTTGTCATCAAGGAAATGTAAATCAAAACAATTCTGAGATTCTACCTCACACCAGTCAGAATGATTAAAATGAAAAACTCAGATGACAGCAGATGCTGGCGAGGATGTAGAGAAAGAGGAACACTCCTCCATTGTTGGTGGTATTACAAGCTGGTATAACCACTCTGAAAATCAGTCTGGCAGTTCTTCAGAAAGTTTGACATAGTACTACCTGAGGACCTAGCTACACCACTCCTGGGCATACACCCAAAAGATGCTCCAACATGTACTAAGAAAACAGGCTCCACTATGTTCATAGCAGTCATATTTATAATAGCCAGAAGCTGGAAACAACCCAGATGTTCCTCAACAGAAGAATGGATACAGAAAATGTGGTACATTTACACAATGGAATACTACTCAGCTATTAAAACAATGACTTTGTGCAATTCTCAGGCATATGGATAGAATGTGAAAATACCATCCTGAGTGAGGTAACTCAATCAGAAAAGAACACATATGGTATGTACTCACTGATTAATGGATATTAGCCTAAATGTTCGGAATACCCAAAATTCAATTCACAGACCCTATGAAGCCTAAGAAGATGGAAGACCAACATGTGGATGCTTCAGTGTTTCTTAGAAGGGTGAACAAAATACTCACAGGAAGAAATATGGAGACAAAGTGTGAAGCAGAGACCGAAGGAAACGTCATCCAGAGAGTGCCCCACCTGGGGATCCATCTCACATACAACCACCAAACCTGGGCTCTATTGCGGATGCCTAGAAGTGTTTGCTTATGGAAGCATGATAAATTGTCTCCTGAGAGGCTCAGGCAGAGCCTGACAAACACAGAAGTGAATGCTTGCAGCCAAACATTGGACTGAGTGTGGGGTCTTGGCTGGAGGAGTTGGAGAAGGGACTGAAGGAGCTGATAGGTTTGTAGCCCCATGGAGGGTTCAACATTGTCAACAGACCAGACCTCCAGAACTCCTGGAGACTGGACCACCAACCAAAGAATATACATGGAGTGACCCATGGTGTTGGCTGCATATGTGGCAGAGGATGGCCCTGTTGGCCATCAGTGGGAGGAGAGGCCCTTGGGCCTGAGGGTGTTAGATGCCCCAGTATAGGAGAATGCCATGGTGGGAAGACGGGAGTGGGTGGGTGGGTGGGGGAGCACCCTCATAGAGGCAGGGGAGGGGAGATGGGATGGGGGTTTCCAAAGTAGAGACCTGGAAATGGTAAAACATTTGAAATGTAAATAAAGAAAATATCCAATAAAAAATCTAAAAAATAAAAAGTAAAATAGAATA
Organism: Uromys caudimaculatus; assembly: GCA_028551405.1. Taxonomy (NCBI): domain Eukaryota; kingdom Metazoa; phylum Chordata; class Mammalia; order Rodentia; family Muridae; genus Uromys; species Uromys caudimaculatus. Next base: position 83,404,683 of record CM052722.1, on the reverse strand, counting down.
CTTTTGAAACCTTGCAACATGACTTTTCCCTAGAGGTGACATCTTGCTTGAATGTGAGGATGGGCATCAGAGAGACTAATGTCTCTTTTGCTTGAATGGGCTTGAGTTTGGTATGAAAAAAAATGAGTATTAAAGGAAGATTTGAGAGGAAATGCAATATTTCTAATAAAATAACTTTGGGCTGTAAAGACAGAACATTTTTAAAGACAAGGTCTTACTATGTTTCCCAGACTAGTCTCAAACATACAGAAATCCACCTGTTTATGCTTCCTGAGTTCTGGAATTAAAGGTACGCACTACTGTGATTGGATAGAAATTACTAATAGTAATATGTATCAATAACTCATTTTCTACTTCATAGCAGTGATGTGAAGCTAATATAGTGGAACCTGAAACTATAGGTTGAAAAAAGAGAGGTAGTGGTTATAAACTTTATGGAAGAATGTTACAGTAATATTTAACAAGTTGTAAAGCATGGGTGTCTTAGTTAAGGTTTCTGTTGCTGTGGTCAAACACAATGATCAAAAGGTAACTTGGGAAGGAAAGGTTTCATTTCACGTTATACATTCGTGTAATATTTCATCAGCAAGAAAAATCAAACCTGAGACTCAAAGAGGGCAGGAAGTTGGAGGCAGGAACTGAAGTAAAGACAGTGGAGGAACCATGCAGACCAGCTTGCTCCACATGGCTTGCATAACTTGCTTTCTTAAACAACTCAGGGACACCTGCCTAGAGGTGGTGCCACCCACAGTGTCCTAGGCCCTCTCAAATCTATCAAAAACTAAGGAAATGCCCCAGAGGCTTGCCTACTGGCCAGTTTTGTGAAATGGGGACATTTGTCAACTGAGGTTCCTTTTTCCAAAAGGACTCTAGCTTGTGTCAAGCTTCAAGATAACATAAAATTAGTTATCATAAAATATATTAACCAATCAGCACAACAATAATTTGTGATGGTCGGATTTGATCACTGAAACACTTCCACAACATCACTTTGTATAAATTCAAAACAGTATTAACAAAACTTGCTTTGGGTCTTCACATGAACATTCCAGGAAACAGTGTGGTAAGACTAGATTTTCCTGCCCATAGCCTGAGCTTAAAGGAAATATTTCTGTGCATCAGAAAAACTACCCAAGGAGCAAGAAGCCAGTCTTCTTGTTGGACCTGAACAAGCCAGAAAACAATAGGCTCCTTGGCAGTGCTGTGCTAGGGAAAATTAGAAAGATAGGTTCAAAGAGTTAGAAGTTGGTGAATAAGGACATAGGAGCAAGTTTTTGATTCAGATAGTGAACATGGATCTGATAAAGGTCTAAGTGTAGGATGTTAACATATTGGGGTGGAGGGTGACAAGGCCCATGATATACAAATGTTACTCTCCCAGAACCAACCAACAAACCAACCATAAATAGATATGATAACTTCCAGGCCTAGAATGTCTACCCAGGCTAGTATGTGACATATAGTTAATAGGTTTTGGTGCAAGTAGTACCTGGTTTTGGAACATTACAGGAATGGCAGGTATAATAGTAAATCTCACTGAGAGCTCAGATTCCCAAGTGAGATCTTCTGTTTAAAGACACAATATAACAACACCAACGTGGTTGATGAGATGTTAGAATCCCGAAATCCAAATTCCATCAGGAATAAAATGAATTGTTATGCTAAATTGCTATTTGGGGCTGTTTATATGAGCATATGATAATTAGCAAAATGTAATTTTCTCTCATTCCTTTCATATTGGATGAGGAAACAGCTTCAGATTGAAGTAACTTTTATAAGGTCACAAGCCAAATTGCAGCAGAATTGGCAATAGGCTTCAGATCCCAGATGCTTGATCTGGTTGGTGACTCTTCTGTCATACTACACTTTCTGCCTTGAGCCAGGGCATTTCATAGGGTTTAGGCTACAGGTGGCTGTGTAGGCACAAGAGATACTAAGGCAGCTGATTCTTTCAAGTGCTGTAGGTAATCTGGAAGCCCAATCATGGTGTCCTTAGTCTTATACCCAGGACCTGAGCCAAGCATTAGTATTCCTTTCTGTATACAAGCAGTATAAACAACCTATTTTTCAACCTTAATACAAGGAGAGGCAGGACAATATTCCTGTTTACCAAAGTATCTCCACTTAGAACTTTCTATTACAGAAAGGTGTGGCTATTGCCTCAAGCCACTAAGATACTATAGTTCTCCATGACACTGAAAAACTTGGATGATGTTACATGGGAGTAAAAGTTAAGCTTAGAAAAAAATTCCCACTGTCCTAAGGCTACCATTTTAATCAGTTTAGTCAGGATTTCTGCTAAGTGTGACAGCTTTAAAAGTATAGACAACCTTTTGAAAAATTTTGTATTGAAACTTGCAACATAGTAGTATAGAGCTACAGGCTTCTCCTAGTTCCACACATTATAACGTGCTTACTAATCTATCACTAAAGAGCATGCTCACTGCCCTCAGGGATACCCTTGCCAAAAGGGATGCATTTCACACAGTCCAGTCTACCAACCTGCAAAGCAAAAAGGGACTAGAGTAGAGAAGTTTATAAAGTGTTTTGCGGTGATTGAGGAAGTGATTTAAAAGGCTGCTTCATCTGATGTACACTGGGGAGTTCTGTGCTCGTGCAGCCAAAGTGGTCAACGCCACTTCCAATCCCTTTTAGCCAGGAGGCAAGAGCACTGTGTTGTCTGAGGCCTTGTACCTCAGACGCTTAATCACACCCTAAGCACAGGCCTTAATGATCATTTGGGATTGTGACGTCGACTTTTCTGAGAACTTTGAAAGCATTTTTGAGCTCACATAGGCTCTTTATTTTAGATGGAAGTGAGTTACTAAAATGTCATATTATTTCATTTAGAACAAATTGCCCTCAAATAATTGAGCATACTCAAGATGTTTTCCTTATTTAAAAATAATTTTTAGGGATATGAGTAATGTGGCTTCAAAAGAGGCTCAAATAGAATTCATTGAATGATTTGATTAGATTTTCTTTTCTGTGAACTTAAAATCAGGGATAAGATGTGATTCTTGGGACAGATTTAAAATTGGACACATTAGACATGCAAGGATGACATCTGGCTTATTGCTAAGAATAAATTAATTAATAGCTATGTTAATCATGGAAGATTGATTGCTTTGTAGTTGCTATATTTATATTCTGAATTCTACATGTTATTCTTTGAACAAGCTTTGGTTTAGGATTAAAAAGGAAGTCATATGCACCAACAGGTTTTTGAACTCTTCATTGGTTAAGTCTCAAATGTTTATCATGGTGACAGTTAATGTTCAATAAATGTGGACTCTCTGATGGCCTAAACTATATGATTTTCCACACATGAACCTATTTAGTTTTATAATAAGTGATGTAGATGCTATCATCCTCCTCTTAAGGATGAGGCAGCTGAGACACAAAATTCTAACATGTAACTTATTCAGGGTGACTCAGCTAGTAGTCGCAAGAGAAAGTATTCCATAGGTGGCCCAGGTCCAGAGTCAATGCCTTTAACTTATTCCCCTTGAAAGGGTTTTTGAGGCTAAAATCAAAGGTTATCAAGTGTATGAGAAAGTACCTGGAAAAACCACAAAATGCTAGATAAATAGGAAGTATTATAAAGTTACTCAGCCCAGCAGAAGGCTTTTGTTTCCTATTTTGGTAGTAGGAAAGTGGTGTGATGAGAAGAAACTCTAGTGTACTAGGAATGATGCAGAAAGCTTGTTGGGCTTTTCTGTGAGGCAAACAAGACTGAGAGTACCAGCTAATTAGCGAATAAAGTGCTCAACCTTGGATAAGTTATCTGAACTTCATTTCCCTAAACTTTATGAAGCACAACACAGGATTCAGAATAGATAATGGTTCTTAGACGTTCAGGGTCTACAGACCTCCTACATATTAGATTTTATATCCTAATAACAGTTACAGCATCTCTCCAATAAATTTTATACACACCTCTGGGGCTTCAGAGATCTCCTGAAATTACCACTTATTTCCAGAGGTACTACAATGAAAAAGTCCCTGATTACATGTTAGAAGCTCTTTGCTCTTCTCTGATTCTAAAATTGATACTCCACTTCATAAATACATGCTTTCTTGAGAATTCTATATAGAAAATATCCTTCATCAATCACAGAAAGTCGTCGTGAATCCTCTGTGCTGATGCAGCCAGAATCTCAGAAGTTAAAATTTAGGACTGGATTGCCTTTGATAAAAGTGAGAAATAGCTGTGATAACTCATGAAAGAATTCTGCATTTCCATTGTATTTTATGAAGGAACTTTTTGAACTGGAGGAGAGACATAGTAGCAATATTTACCTTGATATATTAATCATACATTTAGCTTTGCGCTGCATTTTCAAAACTGCTGGACATACTGCTTTTACTTCTGGTATCAGCAAAAGATAGCTGCACAGTTCCTGCAAGTCCACAGGGAATAGGAGTATTTTTCATGAGAAGCAAGCTTTGGCATGGAAGCTATAAAGAATTTTATATCTATGAAAGTAGACACCGTCAACCCCAACTGGGTCCAAGATTTGTGGGTGGTATGTTGTGAAACATTACTAATTACTGCGGTGAGTCCTGCTGGGGTTGCTAAAATTAAGCGTCTGTCATATCAGTTTCCTGCTGTTTTCAAACAGCTGCGAGATTTGCCAAAGAATCCCAAAGTCCATGAATGGTACGAAGAGAGGAAGTACTTACAGCAAAGCAACCCATCTGCCTTCTCATTTTGTAGATAGGCACACTGAGATTCTATCTTTGATATGGTCCCTTCAAAAGACGTGGAGACACAGGCATGTATGCAGGAAATATATCAGGGAAAACTGTCAGGAGCAAAGCAGTAAGGGCTAGGCACTGGGGAATCGTTAGAAGGATATTTGGGGAAGGGAATAAGGGTTAAGTTTTAGATGGACAGGAAGCTTGCCACAAATTCCTACAATCAGGCAGCCACCCCCTTAAGCTAATAGTCAGTTTTTATATCATGAATGGTGAGACCACTTCTTGACATGATACAGCACAGAATTCCAGATGCCATTCATAGTATAATGTAAAAAAAAAATTGGCTTGAATCTGTGAAAGACTTTTTATAGTCATAAAGAAATTAGACAAATAGCACATCAAGTTCAAGGATGCCTAGAAAAAGATTGACCGGGTTTCTTAGTACCCACAGATCCTACCCCTCCTCTCTCATCTTCATAATTCTATCTACCTCACTTTTAGCTTCTAAAGATCAAACCATGAGCCTTATATATGCTAAGAATATATTCTACTATTGAGGTAAGCCTTTAATACAAATAAAATTTGAGTATGAATACGTTTTTTAAAAACTTAAGAAATGTCTCATTTTTGCTATATTTATATGATTTTGATACTGGAAGAAAAATGTTCTTATTCTTCAATATGTACTAAAATAAAATATAATGTCTATAATGTATTTTATCATAAAACAAACTTCCAAAATGTACACAATCCTGATTATTACATATTCCTTGGGTTTTCTTTTGTTCATTTGTTTTGTCTTTTACTTTTCTATTTTTACTTTTTTACATATTTCTGGTAATTAAATATAGATAAGGGATCCTAGCTTGACCAGTGCTCTGTGATGGACCCTAAGTACACTCCTAAAATATACTAAGTAGTGTAAGCACAGAATATATTATTGAGTTAGCTTACAAGAGACATTCTCCCATTTGTATTTCTGTACAGTCTACATCATAAAAACTGGGAAATTTTATTGATCTAATAGTTGAAATAGATTAGTGATATTCAGTTTAAGGAATAATAATTTAAAGGTAGAATGAACGACCATGAATAACCACTTGAAGAATGTTGCTTCTAAAAAGACAAAATATATGATAAAATGTTAGTTACTGCTACCCTAAGTATAGATAAAGTCCAATGAGATAGAAGCTTTTATGACTCATTAGAGAAAATGGTAGAATACCTAAGGCCACAGTTCAAGATCCTATACAGATTCTACATTTGAACCCCAGTTTTGTCACCTCTCTGCTGACTTTTACAGAAAATAGTTACTCTTAGGAACACAATTTTCTCATTTATAAAATAGTAAATGTATTTATCTCATAGGGTCATATTTTTATTATTGAGATGATGCATATGAAATGTTTAACACTGTGTTTGATACATACCCAGCCATCATTTAATGTGTACCATTTCCCCCTCATCTCTAAATAGCTTTCAATCACTGATTGATTGATAGATTTTGAAGAAACCATTATCCCTATGAAATTGAATGTAAAATTTGTGAACTCTTTTTTTTTTCTGAAAAGAATTTCCATAGCTTTTTTTTTTCCTCCTTTTTTATTTTTGATACTTTATATACATTTCCAATGTTTCCCCTTTTCTGAGTCTCCTCTTTGCTCTCAGAGGTCAACATGTACCTCACACAATTAAGATCTACTGCTCAAAAAACATTAACTTTTCTAGCCAATCGAAGCTATATAACCTAATATAAGCATGATTGCCATGTATTATATATGTCCTGTCACAATACTGTTGTCATCTCATCTAACAACACTTGGGTTTGCTAAATATCAGCAGCCAACAATAAACAGAAAGATAGATGAGAGATATATTATTGCAGACCTGCTCTTGGGAGCAGGTCCCCCTAGATGGTATACAATATGCAGTGACACCCTGCCTATGCCCTCCATCTAGTACTGCTTGGCTCCAGAGAGGGTAGCCTTGATTAATTCTTTGCTGTAACATTTCCAAAAGGAAGCCTACATAATGAAAAATTTGTGGCTAACTACATCATTAGAAAAGACATCCTTGATCAGGAAAAGAACATGGCACTTTTCTAAAATTCACATGTCACCCAGAAGTCTCTGGCTCCCTGAAAATGTTAGTTAAGTCTTTCAGACTTTTGGTAATCATTTTCAAGGACCACCATTTTAATATGGCTCTGATTTTGCAGCAACACTACTAAAATATTCTACAGGAAAATTCTTGCAGAGCCTGCAAATTTGTTATAAAGAAGACATGACTATAATCAAGAATTAATCTAACTAACCATGATTAACACTTCATATTCCAGCCAATCTGTTCTGAATTCTGTGTTGTGATTCAGTGTGTCACTATAAAACTCCCCAAGGATTCTGACCTCTTTTTAAAAATCTACCTTGAAAGGAACTATAAGATTCTCCTTTTAAGTATATTGTCACATCCACTCAGAAGATGTAACAGTATAAAACAAATTAACTACAGCTCTTTACTTTATCATTGCCATGGTCTAGTTTCATATCATAATTTATGTTCTCAGATATAGAAAAGTCTGCTCAGATGTTATGGACTCCTAGAAACAGAATAAAGCATTAAAAAAAAGAATTGATTTGGGAGGCATACAGAGTATGATTTGGGGCAAGGCAAGTCATCTGTACAATTGGAAAATTCATAATATGCACCCACCAAGTTCCAGTGATTATAATAAGTTCAAAGAAACTGTAGCAAAAATATTCTTTGTACCATGCAAGTAGATGATGTCGATACACTATCATAGAAGGCATTTACAATCAGAATCATTACAGGATACCATTTAACTCATCAGAACAGACTTTGTTAGAAGGAAAACATCTAAACTAGATATGTCCAGAGCATCTGTGTATGGAGAAATGTTATAAACAATGGAAATTAAGTGGGTAAATGCTTGGGGGTAAAAGACAGCACAATATGTTTATGAAATACCTAGTAGTTGTATGGCTGCTATCTAAAGGTAAGAAGATAAATTTTAGATGTTGTGGCTAAAGCCCATAGTCAGACTATGAAGTTTCTTACAATCCCTAGTAAGGTGTTTAGACTATTTAGAAGACATAAATAACTTTCAAATTTATTATTATTATTATTATTATTATTACTATTATTATTATATTTGGAGGGGTACCAAAATGTGTGTGTTGAGGTCAAATGACAATTTGGCTAAGTTGGTTCTCACCTTCCATCTTTACATGCATGCCAGGAATTGAACTCAGGTCTTCATGCTTCTGTAGCAATCTTTACTTGCTTTACAAGCTTTACTTGCTGAGCCATCTTGTCTACCTTGGCATAAGGACCTATTACAGAATTGTAAGCCATACAAACACAACAGGAAGTCACTGTTAGAACAATAGTACTGGTGGTAATATGTATATATTTGTCAGCTTTCCACGGAACTAGCCAAAGTTCTTGTTGGTACTGCATCCTGGTTCAGCTACTCCTTCTGTCTAATTTTGCCTTGCCCTTGCCTCATATCTTTTTAATAAGCACCAACTTTTTATTTTAAAATAAAATATAAAAGCAAAGTAGGTGACTGCATTTTAGAGCCTTTAAATCCTTTCCCTGGAGCCCAAGTAAAGGAATAGAAAACGTACTACCTAGCAGAGGCCTTAAGAAAAGAGCTGCAGGGAAACTGAATGAAACATGATTGGCCTTGAAAGTCTTCAGAGAGATGGCCTTGGTTTAAGCTTTGTTGAGCATAGAAAGCCTATTTAAGAAAGAGATTTGTCACTCTCTCTGTCTCTCTGTCTTTTCTGTCTCTGTCTCTTCTGTTTTTATCTCTGTCTCTCTGTCTATCAGTCTCTCTCTGTCTCTGTCTCTGTCTCTCTCCCTCTCTGTGTCTCTCTCTCCTACCTCCCTCTCTGAATTTCTGTCTTTCTGAATTTCTCCCTGCATGGGCACACTCCCCCTCTCCACATCTCTCTATTTGTTTGGTGATGTCCCTAGCCCTACTCCTTGGGAGAGGTGAACCTGCCCAAGAGCTGCCCCTAAATAAACCTGAGATTTTTAATTTCAAAAAAGAATTACCATTTTCCCAGAAGAAAACATTGTTTTAAGAAAAATTTAAAATTTATATATGTGGATCTTTTGCTTGATGTGTATCTGTGTAGCACTTGGTGTGTGCCTCATGCTCTCAGAGGCCCGAAGAAGTTATTAGATTCCCTGGAACTAAAGTTACAGACAATTGTGACAGGCCATGTGGGTACTGGAAATTAAATCTGGGTACTCTGGAAGAGTAGACAGTGCTCTTAACTTCTGATCCATTTCTCCAGTCCCCCAAAAGACATTGTTATACGACAAATGTATTTGTGGGAGGAAGTGGTCAGGTTTGGTGTTCTTAGGAAAACTTAAAGTTGAACATTTTACCTATAGTCATATCTTACTCCTGTCATAGGGGCAACTCTCCACCTGCTTTTCATCTGTAAGTCTCAGGCACGACTCAAACCTTTCTCCATCATCACAACACATAAAAGCACTAGCACATTTTCAACCCTTTTCTTTTTCTTGTATAAAATGCTTGGGCTAGATTTAGAATTATATCACCGTATTACAGTTAGAAAGTAGAGTGTTCTTTTCCAGATATTTAATAACTAAAAAAAAAAAAAAAAAAAAAAAAACCCAAAACAAAACTTAAACTTACTTCAGGGCCCGGAAAGATGGCTCAGCAGTTAAGAGCACTTCTTGCTCTTGCAGAGGAGCTGAGTTCAATTTCCAGCACCCAGATGGTGATTTACAACTATTCATAGCACTGTCCCATGGGACCTAAAACCGTCATCTGATTTCTCTAGGCACCAAACACACACATGGTGAACATATATACATATTGGCAAAACATTAATTCATACAAATAAATCCTTAAAATAATCTTAGTTTTATATTTTATGTGGCATAAGGGATTAAACTCAGAGTCTTGTGTATGCTAAGAACATACTGGGCTGCTATACTACACCCCCTGACACATTTCATTGGTTACTGTACAGGGATGAATATAGCATTAAATGCAGGAACAATGTGAGCGTTCAGGTGGAGCCAACACTGGGAGAGATGTTTTTGAGGACACATCTCCTTGGTATTCCTTTGATCATACTATTCTAGTTTCGGTGCCCCTCACCTCTTGCAATGCTGGCCTTGGTTAAGGAAAAATAAACTCAGAGGAGTAATCTATCTAAAAAGCTTCCTTGCTGTAGGTGCAGTTATATTTATGTAACAGCTGCAAAGGAGCACATTTCTCACTGGGGCTTCCTAATTAGTAGTTATGAACAGTTTATCTGTAGCAACTTGTTTAGTTACCAAACCAACCTAATTAATAAACATTATCAAATATGCAGCATGGCTGTTTGCTTACTGTATTGATTTGATCACTGAAATTGAAAAGCATCTTCTCTGATGAGCTTTAGCAAAGAAAATAGGAATGCTCTGGATTTGGGTCACTTTTGATACACAGAAGGCCTACTAATTTTCTCAAGTAAATGCCTCCAATACACAGTGACAAGTTGTACTGGAAGTTGGCAATTTTTCAGAGCTCTGTGTCAGGACTCCATTTATTCCCTCTCTTGGGAGTAAACAGCTGCTTCAGAGAGATGAGGCCTGGCTATTCCTATTAGTAACAGAGGGGTTGGATACAGTGTGGAGAGAAAAGTGGATAGAAATGATCTCTAGTATGTCTTCTGTGATCCCTAACATCCATGCTTATGTAAATAGATTCTATTTTTCTATATAGTGGGTAAATTGAGAAGAATGTTTTAACAATGCATTGATTCTCTAAATACTGTGGCAGGCACCGTAGCAGATGTTGTTTACCATGTAGTAAACAGGACTGGCATATTGTCATCAAACATGGCCTACTGGGAAGGTGAGCATTAAAGATATAAATAAATACAAAAATGTGTTAGCATTTAGTGCTATGAGAAATAAACATAGAGATTGTGACGGAAAACACAGAAGAGGCTCATGTAGACCTGGTAGAAAGAAACATGTACCTAGGAAAACACTCTACTTGGTGCCTTCTTAAAGAGAATGGAGTAGAGGAAGGACAACAGAGGGGGACATGGAGTGAATATGACAAAAGTATATGATATCCATGTATAAAAATCAGCAAAAGCAATCATTAGATAAAAATACCCTAAGAATTTTACATAAAGCAACATAAGGGCCTGGGTGATGCAGTTTCTTGCTTGGCATACATAAGGTCCCAAGATCTACCCACAGCCCTTCAAATGGAAATAATAATTAACCAAAAAGATGTAGTTGGTCAGTGGTCTTGGTCCTCCAAGATTTGCAAATTTCTATTGAGTTCAGTAAGAAAAGCACACACAATGCATAATGGAACAGAGAGGAAAGAGGGATTGGTTTTGCCTGAGATAGAGGAGAGTAGACACACTTAAGAGAAAAGTTATCTTTGAAGTGTGATCAGAAGGATCCCCCAGTGACCCTGCATAGCAACAACAAGAGGGAAGATGTTGAGGCCTATTTGGGTGAAGTGACCAGCCAGCTATGTTGAAATCTTGACCTTTTCTATAGAAGCCCAGTGTGGAAAATAACTAAATTTGAGCCAGTCTATTAGAATCACTAAAGAGATTGCATAATAAGGGAATGCTAGTATTTTTCTGTGGTTTCCATAGCAAAAAGACAACATGCTTAAAATAATGCAAATTTATGTCCTACCTCTGTGAAAGTCACTGTGTGAAAATCACAATGCTGATAGGGCTATAAGGGCGAATCTGTTTGCTACGGTTTCCAGATTCTAGAGCCTTATCAAGTTCCTTGGCTCATGGCTTCCCTTCTTCACCTTGAAAGTCACCACCATCCCAGGGACTGATCTTCCTTTTATAGCTCTATCTATCACTGATCACAACTGAAAAGTTTCTAAACCTTAAAAAGGGCTGCTATAATTTTATTAGGCCTACCAGCAAAATCCAGATAAATTTGTCAGGATCCTGAAACTAAATATTTGCAGTGCATGCATTTGTCATGTACGATAAAATATTTAGAGTTGTCAAGAACAGGGATATGGACACCTTTAGATTTCATTATTCTGCCTACTTAGTCTCCTTCATTTCCCATGCCTACCCCTCAGGCATTTCTGGAAAACCATAGTTCTTGAAAGACATTTTGAAATCACTGCTGTAAAGTACTTGTGTTTGCTTATGTATTATAAATGTATGTTTGGAAAGGAATCTTGGTGGGACTCAATTGTGTCATAGTCTCAGTATTTAAAAATCACTTCTTGGTGGCACACACCTTTAATCCTAGCACTTGGTAGGCAGAGGCAGGCAGATTTCTGAGTTAGAGGCCAGTCTGGTCTACAGAGTGAGTTCCAGGACAGCCAGGGTAATACAGAGAAACCCTGTCTCGAAAAACAAAACAAACAAACAAACAAACAAAAAATCACTTCTTCAGATAGATCTGCCTTGAGTAACATGTGTTTGAATAGTTTCCACTATTAAGTCTTTCCCTAGTACCCTATGCTTCTTTATGTATGGCCCTAGCTGCAATTCTGTGCTCGCTCTCTCTCTCTCTGTCTCTCTCTGTCTCTCTCTCTCTCTCTCTCCCCCCCTCCCTCCCTCCTCTCCCCTCTGTGTGTGTGTGTGTGTGTGTGTGTGTGTGTGTGTGTGTGTGTGTGTGTGTGTGTGTATGTGTAGAAAGCTGCAAAATGTTTAACCAGGGGAAGCTAGGATGGAAGGCATCTTCTATTCATCCACCAACTATTTTGCTTTTGAGCCAATCCACAGTGTTAAGTTTTGAGGGAAGCTGCACTAATATATTCTTACAATGTAGCATTATTCTCCTAGTGATAAAGATGAATACTGGAAAAAAAATACAGAGCACATGCTTTAAAAATAAGAGCTGGAATTGGAAATTCTTCTGTGTTCCACTGAGAACCCGTACTCTTGGAGAGGCTTCTAAATCATGGCAGGTGGCCATAAGACTGCAAAAAAATGAGGCATAGCCCATACTGAGCTTATGCATATAATTACATGCATATAATGTGTTTTCTTCAAATCTACCCCTATTTCTTCCCCTCAACATCCTTCTATATCCTCCCCACCATTTTCTTTCCAATTTTATGCGCTCTTAAAGAAAAACTGAGTCCATTTAATCCTGCCTGTATGTTCATAGGGCGATATACTGAAACATAGCCACATCCCTGAAGGGAACCTATTCTGCTTCCCCCATACCGCTCAGCTGCCAAGAACTCCTCAGATAGGGGTGGGACTTTATGAGCCACTCTTACATCCATACTGGGATCTTGGTTGTGTCAAGCTTGTGCACACAGTCACAGTTGTTGTGAGTTCATGTATTTAATACCTGTGTCATATCTGTCGAAAACTGTTTCTCTGAAGTTGTCCCCAAACTTTGGCTTTTACAGTCTTTCTAGCCCTTCTTCTAGAAGACTTCCCAAATTATGAGAGAGGAACTATTATATAGAAGTCCTCTTTAGAGCTGAGCAGTCAAAAGTCTTCTTATTCTTTGCATATTGAACAGTTGTGAGTCTCTATATTAATCACCACTTATTGCAGGGAAAAAAATGCTTCTACGGTAGGAAGTGGGGGAGTGCCCTTAATCTATGAGCATAAAGATAAGAACTTTATTACTGTGCACATTTAGCAAAATAATAGTGTTAGGTTCTTCTCTAGGGCCTATCACTTAACCAGACCTGAGTATTTGGTGCAATTAATAGTAATAGGCATGAGTTCAACCTTGTGAAATAGGCCTTATATATACTAGCCAGTAGCAACAAAACTGCATCAATTTTATTTTTCCATATTTTGTGACTCAAGTGCATGGTGTGTTTATAAATAGAGTTTTACCATCAAGTTCTGAAGGGTAACAAAGAACAATAGCCTGAATTTTTGGATAGAGAGAGGTGTCTATGGGAACACATTGACTAACTCCTTGAAAAGAGATGACTTGGCAGCAGGCTGTTTATGTGGTGATGTATGGTGTCTGGAAGAGACAGCATCATCTCATTCATTATGGGTAACTTCATGTAAGCCTGTGTGTGTGTGTGCATGTGTGTGTGTGTGTGTGTGTGTGTGTGTGTGTGTGTGTGTGTGTGTGTGTGTGTGTATGGATACTTCTACAGTAGTAGGTTTCCATATGGCCTTTTCAAAGGTCTTTAGTGTTAGTTATCACTCACAACCCTCCTAGATGTACCCTGCCCCCACCCTCCACTCTATTTATCCCTTTCTGTTCCATTATTCCCTTCCCCCATTAATACCACCTGTTTTCCATCCATCTTCCCTTGAAATCCCTTGCATGGCTCCATACCAGTTTTCTGACTTCCATGGATATTCCAGTTTAAACACACATATCAGAAGACTCAAAGCTAGCATCACCAGATGAAATAGAACATGCTGTATTTGTTGTTGGGGGTCTGAGATGTTACTCAGTGTAACATTTCTAGTTCCATCCATCTATGGCAAAATTTCATAGTCTCATTTTTTTTACAGTTCAATAGAATTTTGTCATTCATTTGTTGCTTGATGGACATTTAGTTTGTTTACTTTTCCTGGCTATTGTGAACAGAGCAGCAATGAATATGGCTAAGTATCTGAGGAGTAGGATATCAAGCAACTATCTCTGTTGTAGGATAAAGTGTCTTTTGTGAATTAGCTCAGGAGTAGTATAGCTGGATTAGGTGGCAGGTCCACTTCTAGAGTGTTTTTTGAGAAACCTCCACAATGATTTCCATAGTGGTTATACAGATTTGCACTCTTACCATAAGTGATTAAGTGTTTTTCCTCCAACAGCCACGTCAGCATTTGTTGTCATTTTATCTTAGCAATTCTAACTCTGGTAAAATAAACTCTCAAAGTAGTTTCAATTTGCATTTCCCTAATTGCTAAGGATGTTCAACTTTTTAAAATGTTATCTTTTTTAAAACACTTTTTTATCATTTGAACATTTCATACATGCATATAACATATTTTAATCAAGTCTATTTCTTCTTCTCCAACTTCTCTTCTACCCTACTACTATTATTCTCTTCCAATTTTATGCATTTTTTTTTCAAAATCACAGAGATCACTTGGTGTTTCCAGTATGTGCCCAGGTGTAAGGGCCATCTACTAGAGCACGGGTAACCTCTCTGTAGCCACATCCTTGAAGAAAACCAACTTCCCCTCTCTCAGAAGCCATTAATTGCCAAAACTCTCAGCCAGGGGTGGTACTTTATGATAAAATATTTCTCAACCATTTGTATTTTTTCTTTGTGAAATGGCCCAATTTTTAATTGCTTTGGTTGTTTTCTTTGTGTTTCATTGTTTTTGCTTGTTTAGCTCTTTGTATTTTCCGGATAGTAACCCTCTGTCAGGTGTAAAGAACTTCCCCTTACTCTGGCTACTTCTTCATTCTAACAATGGTGTTCTTTCTTATGCAGAAAAATTTCAATTTCATGAAGTTCCATTGGCCATTTGTTGTGCTTCAGGTCTGTACTACCCAAGTTATGCTCACAATGGCCTTTCTTATGCTAATAAACTCAAACATATTCCCTATCATCTCATATGTCAAATGCATGTATCAGGTATTATGTTGAGGTTCTTGATTCATTTGAAGGTTAAGTTTTGTTTAGGGTGAGAAATAAAGATTTAGTTTCTCTTCTCTACATGTAGTTGTCCTGTTTGACTAGCATTTATATAAGATACAAACTTTTCTCTGATATGTGTTTTTGGTCTCTTTGTCAAAAATAAGGGGGCTGTGGGAGTGGGAGTTTCTATGTGAATCTTCAATTACATTCCATCCATCATGTGTTGCCTTTTAGAGCAATACCACAATGTTTTTGTTACTATCACTCTGTAGTATAACTTGAAATAATGTATGATGATACCTTTGCACTGTTTTTATTTCTCAGGACATTTTTTGTACTATCTAGGGTCTTTTGAATTTCCCCATAAGTTTCAAGTTTATTTTTCAATTTCTAAAGTCTTATGTGGGAGGTTTTGTGGGGATTGCATTGAATTTGTAGATTCTTTTGTTGGGATAGTCATTTTCACAATTTTAACCATTCTGATTTTCAAATTTAGTGTGCAAATAATGAGTATCTTTATGGCATTTTAATCAACACTTGTCCCATATCTGCTTGGTTCCCCCTTTTGCTTTGAGATAGAGTATCATATACCTTAGACTGTCTTAGAACTTTAAATGTAGTCAAGGATGCCTTTGAATTTCTCATTTACATGCTTCTACCTCCTTAGTATGTATGTAAGACTGAATCTGATTTAAGCTCCATTGGCTAGTGTGTGTGTGTGGGGGGGGGAGGATATCCAGGACTTTGTATGCTAGACAAGCAATCTACCAGCTCAACTACACTTGTAGTCTCTCTCTCTGCCCCTTTCTGGTCCCTATCTCCCGTTTCCTCCTCAGGCTTCTTCTTCCTGCTTTCATATTGCATGTTTACATGTATTTGATTGGCCGGTTTCCACCCCTCTCTTCAGAATGTCTGTTATTCACTTCTTATATTCCTCTTCCTAATTTCATGACCCTCAACATCCCAAACACATGTATACAATTCAAAATCTGATGTACCTTCAAATTTAAGCATTATTAAATAGTTAGTGAAGGTTTTAAAATAGAACCAGAAGTGGAAAACATTTAGATGTTTTCATGCATGTTATGGAGAATCTGTAGAATCAAAGGAACATATCAATCACCCAAAGGGTCTACCAGGATGATAGGATGTAACACTGGAAGATTTATAGTACAGAGATCCTAAGAATACAAAGGGAATGGCAGTCAAGAACTTTGGTTAGTAGGCCCAGCATTTGATAGAGGGTAGATATCAAAAATGGACTTTGCATCTTTATGGCTTTGTGTTGAAGACATATGAGCCCCTCGTCCTTAGATCAATTTTAGAGTAAAACAGAAAAGCATAAAGATGTGGAAATTCTGAACTGTGTTTAATCCTAAAATAAACTGAGAAAATCCACCTAAATTTAGGAGTTGCCTAAATTTTGTTTTCTGCTTTCTGGTGAAAAGTGGTCTCTAAGTAGTGATTGAATTACATTATAAAAAACAAAATTATATGCTTACAGATTTGAGAATGAAGGGTATTGAGATTCATACCTCATTTGCTGTTTTAGAAGTGTAGATTAGGGTCTATGTAAATGTAATATCTTCATCCAGCTGTGCTTCCAGGAGAGATTTGTCCAATTGAGTACTTTGTAAAGAAGTGGAATTTACTTATAGTTCTGGAAATTAGGGAGTCCAGGATTGGGGGCTTTATCTTCTAGTTATAACATAAAATAATGCATCACATGAAAAAAAGAAAGGAAGGAGTACTGAACGCCTCTAGTTTGTAGTTCTTGGTCTTAAGATATCTAGTATACATATTCAATATGGCCTTAATTTATCAAGAGTGGTTGTGCCTCCTGACTGACTCACTTCTTAAAGGCCTCATTTAAATATATCAATAATTTATTTATCCATTTATATCCCTATCATGGCCCCTGTCACTCCTCTCCTCCCAATCCCATCTTCATAAATCTATCCCCCCATTACCCCCTCCTTTCCTCCTCAGAGAAGGGGAAGCCCCCATAGCTACTACCCTACCTTTGGACAGCTAGTCTCATCAGGACTAGGTACAACTTCTCTAACTGAAGCCCAACCAGCCAGTCCAGGTAGAATAAGTAGATCCAATGGCAGACAACAGAGTCAGAGACAGCCCCTGATCCAATTGTTAGAGGACCCACATGAAGACTAAACAGACCAACTGCTACAAATGTATAGGGGGTCTAGGTCCAGTCCATGAATGGAATTTGGTTGCTGGTTCAGTCTCTGTGAGCTCCCATGGGCCCACATTAGTTGACCCTGTTGATCTTCTTGTAGTGTCCTTGACTCCTCTGACTCACTCACTTCTATCCCCCACTCTTCAGCAATGCTCCCCAAGGTCTGTCTGATGTTTGGCTCTAGGTCTCTGTATATGTTTCTGTCCCCTCTTAAAACTGTGGAAAATTGGTAAGTGAATTTCAGCACAAGTTTTTGAGGCATATTCAGAACATTGTGGGTAGATGGCTGAGTGAGCTTTCAGAGGTGTCAAAAAAGAGAACCCATATGATCTGCTTTATAGAAATAAGCTTACATAGTCATCTGAAAACTTTCTCAAAAGATATGAATGGCAGAGAAGTAATAGCAAATTATTTTAGCTGAGAGAGAGGAGGATGGGGCTGCATTAAGAGAACTGAAAATTGAAAAAATCCCAGGGACACCAAGAGAATTTCAAAATACTGATATTTTTATGTGGTTTGACATAGGAGAAAGAGTTGCTCTACTTTCAACTTCCAAGGAAAAAGAAAACTTTTCATAAAATACTGGTCATGTTTAGAACAATGAATTTGGACTCACCTGCATACAAGGGCTCAGTAAGGCGCATACATAAATAAGGAAAGGTAGTAGAGACTGGCAGTGAGATGAATTCGTACTCTCCCATGCAGCCCTGCACCTTCACACCCTGTGAGAATGCACAAAGCTGAGTTTTTTCAAAGCAACTTTCGTTATGTTGATTACCAGCAAAAATTTCAATAACTTTAAAAAAATTGGGTGTGTGTTTATAAAAACTAATCCCCATTGTGAAAAAGTAAGGTTATTATAGTTATATATTATAGTTATATATTTTATATATTTTATAGTTTTTTCTTACATATTATCATGTAATGTGTAGCATAAGCCATTAAAATGAATTCTTCTAATATTTCAGACTTTCCCATCACCAGGGTATCTGCATGGCCTTTTAGGTATTAGTGATGACTAATACTAATACTAATACTAATACTAATACTAATACTAATACTAATACTAATACTAATACTAATACTAATACTCTCCTCTTTCTGTCCAAAATGCTGCTGCCCTTCTTGGTGGTTGCTTCCTCACCAGGTCCCTTCCCCCTCCCCTTACCCTCTGAGAGGATGGGATACCACTGGGTATGCCCCCACCCTGGAACCGCAAGTCTCTGCCAGATTAGGCACATTCTCTTCTACTGAGGCCAGACAAGGCAGCCATCAATACTGAGATGCCTGTCTGCTACATATTTCTGTTGGTTTTCCTATGCAGTTCACATGTACATTTGGGTTTTTCATCTTTCCTCCAACTGTTCCATAAATGGCCCTGACCTCCCTCTAATGTTTTTTTGTGGGTATCTGCTTCTATTTCTGTCTGCTTCTGAGTATAGCCACTCAGAGGACAGTCATGCTAGGCTCCAGTCTGCAATTATAACAGAGTATCATTTATAATGTCAGGAATTGGTATTTGCCCATGGGATGGGTTTCAAGTTGAGCCAGTTATTTGTTGCCTTTTCCTTTAGTCTCTGCTCCATTCTTGCATTAATTTTAGAAGGGACAAATTTTGGATAGAAAGTTTAATGGGGAAAAGGTCTGTGGGAAAGTTTACTGTAGACTCTCCTGACTACAGGAGGTGGCCTCTACAGGTTCCATGTCCTTTCTGTTAGGCATCTCAGTTAAGGTCACCTGCACTGACTCCTTGGAGCCCCCCTAATCTGAGTCTCTGGAATTTCCTAGAAATTCACCACCAGCACAGGCCAGTGAAAATTTCTATTCATTCTCCTGGCCCACTGGGCCTCTCTTATGTCTCTCCCTACATCTGATCCTGCTTTCCAGTCCCTTCTCACCCCTCCCCTCCCCAATTTCCCTCCCTCCATCTGCCTCCTATGACTATTTTGTTTCCCCTTTTAAGTGTGATCCAAGCATCCTTGCTTGGGCCTTCCTTCTTGTTTAACTTCTTGAGGTCTGTGGACTGTATCCTGGGTATTCTGTACTTTATTGCTAATATCCACTTATCAGTGAGTTCATATCATATATATCCTTTTGGATCTGGGTTACCTCACTCAGGATGACACTTTGTAGTTCCATCCATTTGCCTGCAAAATTCATGATGTCCTCATTTTTAATAGCTGGATAGTATTCCATTGTGTACATGAACCCCATTTTCTGTATCCATTCTTTGATTGAGGGGCATCTGGGTTGTCTCCAGTTTCTGGCTATTATCAACAAAGCTGCTATGAACATAATGGAACACGTGTCCTTGTGGTATATAGTGGAGTATTCTTTGGCTATGTAACCGAGAGCAGTATAGCTGGGTCTTGAGGTAGAACTATTCCCAACTTTCTTAGAAGCCACCATATTGATTTCCAGAGTAGTTGTACAAGTTTCCACTCTCACCAGCAGTGGAGGAGTGTTCCTCTTTCTCCATATCCTCTCCAGTATGTGCCGTCACTTGAGTTTTTATCTTAGCCATTCTAATGGGTATAAGATGGAATGTCAGTGTTGTTTTGACTTACATTTCCCTATGTCTAAGGACATTGAACATTTCTTTAAATGCTTCTTGGCTATTCGAGATTCCTCTGTTGAGAATTCTCTGTTTAGTTCTGTGCCTCATATTTTAATTGGGTAATTTGGTTTGCTGCAGTTTAACTTCTTGAGTTCTTTACATATTTTTTATATTATCCCTCTGTCATATGTAGGGTTATTGAAGATCTTTTCCTAATCTGTAGGCTTCTATTTTGTCCTGTTGACAGTGTCCTGTGCCTTACAAAAGGCTTTCAGTTTCATGAGGTCCCATTTATTAATAGTTGATCTTAGAGCCTAAGCCACTGGTGTTCTGTTCAGGAAACTGTCTCATGAGCGAATGCACTAAAGGGTCTTTCCTACTATCTCTTCTATGAGGTTTAATACATTTGGTTTTATGTTGAAGTCTTTTCTCCACTTGGACTTGAGCTTTGTGCAGGGTGATAAATATTGATCTATTTGTATTCCTCTACACGCAGGCATCCAATTAGATCAGTACCATTTGTTGAAGATGCTTTCGTTGTTCCATTGTATGGTTTTAGCTTTTTTATTGAAAATCAAGTGTCCATTAGAATGTGAGGTTTTTTCCCTGGGTCTTCCATTTTATTCCATTGATCAGCCAATTTCTGAACCAATACTGGCAGTTTTTGTCATTATTGGGCTACAGTTTTGCTTGAGATCTAGGATGGTGATGCCTCCAGAAGTTCTTCTGATGTTCAGGATTGTTTTAGCCATACTGGGTTTTTGTTTTTTCCATATGAAGTTGCGAATTTTTCTTTCAAGGTCTGTAAAAAAAATTGTGTTGAAATTTTAATGGGGATTGTATTAAATCTGTATATTGCTTTTGGTAAGATGGCCATTTCCACTACATTAATCTTACCAAACTATGAGCATGGAAAATCTTTCTGTCTTCTGATATCTTCTTCAGTTTCTTTCTTCAGGGTCCTGAAGCTCTTGTTGTACAGATCTATTACTTGCCTGTTTAGAGTTATACCAAGGTATCCAATTTGTTAGCCTGAGTCTTTTTATTGGTGAAACTAGCCCTTTGATGTTGAGAGACATTAAAGAACAATGACTGTTAATTCTTGTTGTTTTGATGTTGGAGGTGTTACTGGGTGTGTGTGTATGATTCTCTTCTTTCAGGTTTGTTGTGAGATGATTAATTTCTTGTGTTTTCTTGGGTGTAGTTATCCTCCTTGTGTTGGAGTTTGCTTCTAGTGTTCACTGTAGGGCTGGATTAGTAGAAAGATATTATTCAAATTTGGTTTTGTCATGGAATACCTTGATTTCTCCATCTATGGTGATTGAGAGTTTTGCTGGGTATAGCTGTCTGGTCTGACATCTGTGGTCTCTTAGGATCTGCAAGGCACCTGTCTAGGATTTTCTGGCTTTTAGTGTCTCTTTTGAGAAGTCAGGTGTAATTAAAAGTCTGCCTTTATATGTTACATGGCCTTTTCCCCTTGCAGCTTTTAACATTCTTTCTGTGTTTTGTATATTTAGTGTTTTGATTATTATGTGGCAGGAGGATTTTCTTTTCTGGTCCAATCTATTTGGTGTTCTGTAAGCTTCTTGTATACTTAATAGCCATCTCTTTCTTTAGGCTAGGGAAGTTTTCTTCTACGATTTTGTTGAAGATATTTTCTGGCCCTTTGAACTAGGAAACCTCACTCTCCTCTACTCCTAATATTCTTAAGTTTGGTCTTTTCATATTGTCCCAAATTTCCTGGATGTTTTGGGTTAGGAACTTTCTATACTTGGCATTTTCTTTGACCAATGTATCAATTTCTTCGACAGCATCTTCTTTGCCTGAGATTCTCTCTTCCATTTCTTGTATTCTGTTGATGATGCTTGTATCTGTAGTTCCTGTTCTCTTTCCTAGGTTTTCCATCTCCAAGATTGCCTCCATTTGTGTTTTCTTTATTCATTTTCAGGTCTTAGACCATTTTATTCATTTCCTTTACATATTTGATTGTATTGTCCTGTACTTTTATTTATTTATTTTTATTTTTTAATTTACTTTGGCTTTTAAAAATTTTATTTTTGTTAACCCCCCAGAGCTAATAGCTTTTTATTTTTATTTTTGGATATTTACTTTATAGACATTTCAAATGTTTTCCCCTTTAGAAACCCGCTATTCCATTCCCCCTCTTCTGCCTCTATGAGGGTGCTCCCCCATTCACCCTCTCACTCTCATCTTCCCTCCCTAGCATTCCGTTACCCTCAGGTCAAAGGGCCTCTCCTCCTACTGGTGTCCAAAAAAATCCCTCCTCTGCCACATGTGGCCAGTACCATGGTTACTCCATGTGTATTCTTTGGTTGGTGGTTCAGTCTCCAGGAGCTCTGGGAGGTCTGGCCAGTTGACACTGTTGCTCCCTCCATGGGGGTGCAAAACACTTCAGTTCCTTTAGTCCCTTCTCCAACTCCTACATCCGGGACCCCATGCTCAGTCAACAGTTGGTTGCAAGCATCTGCCTCTGTATTTATCAGGCTCTGCCTGAGCCTCTCTGGAGACAGTTTATCAGGCTTCCATCTGCAAGCACTTCCCAGCATCCACAAGAACATCTGAGTTTGGTGGCTATATATGGGATGTATCCCCAGATGGGGCAGTCTCCGGACGGCCTTTCTTTGAGTCTCTGCTAGACACTTTGTCTCAATATATTCCCCTGTGAGTATTTTGTGAACCCTTCTAAGAAACACTGAAGCATCTACATTTTGGTCTTCCTTCTTCTTAGGATTCCTATGGTCTGTGAATTGAATCACGGGTATTCCAAACTTTTGGGCTAATATCCACTTATCATTGAGAACATGCAGTGTTTGTTCTTTTGTGACTGAGATACTTCACACAGGATGATATTTCAAGATCCATCCATTTGGCTAAAGAATTCACGAAGCCATTGCTTTTAATAGCTGAGAAGTATTCCATTGTGTAAGTGTACCACGTTTTCTGTATCCATTCGTCTGTTGAGGGACATCTGGGTTGTTTCCAGCTTCTGGCTATTATAAATATGGCTGCTATGAACATAGTGGAACATGTGTCCTTATGACATATTAGAACATCTTCAAAGTATATGTCCAGGAGTGGTATAGCTGTGTCCTCAGGTAGTACTATGTCCAATTTTCTGAGGATTCTCCAAACTGATTTCCAGAGTAGTTCTACCAGCTTGCAATCTCACCAGCAATGGAGGAGTGCTCCTCTTTCTCCACATCCTCACCAGCATCTGCTGTCACCTGAGTTTTGGATCTTAGCCATTCTGACTGGTATGAGGTGGAATCTCAATGTTGTTTTGATTTGCATTTCCCTGATGACTAAGGATGTTGAACATTTCTTTAGGTGCTTCTCAGCCCTTTGAGTTTCCTCAGTGGAGAATTCTCTGTTTAGCTCTGTTCCCCATTTTTTAATGGGGTTATTTGGTTATCTGGAGTCTAACTTCTTGAGTTCTTCCTATATATTGGATATTAGCCCTCTATTGGATGTAGGATTGGTAAAGATCTTTTTGCAATCTGTTGGTGGCTGTTTTGTCCTATTGACAGTGTCCTTTGCCTTACAGAAGCTTTGCAATGTTATGAGGTCTCATTTGTCGATTCTTGATCTTAGAGCATAAGCCATTGGTGTTCTGTTCAGGAACTTTTCCCCTATGCCCATGTGTTTGAGAATTTTCCCCCACTTCACTTCTATTAGATTCAGTGTATCTGGTTTTATGTGGAGGTCCTTGATCCACACAGACTTGAGATTTGTACAGGGAGATAGTTACGGATCAATTTGCATTGTTCTACATGTTGACTGCCAGTAGAACCAGCACCATTTGTTCAAAATGCTGTCTTTTTTCCACTGGATGACTTTAGATCTTTTGTCAAAGATCAAGTGACCTTAGGTGTGTGGGTTCATTTCTGGGTCTTCAATTTTATTCCATTGATCTACCTGCCTGTCACTGCACAAATACCATGCAGTTTTTATCACTACTGCTCTGTAGTACAGCTTGAGGTCAGGGATGCTGATTACCCCAGAAGTCTTTTTTTGTTGTTGTTGAGAATAGTTTTTGCTATCCTGGGTTTTTGTTAATCCAAATGAATTTGAGAATTGCTCTTTCTAAGTCTATGAAGAATTGAGTTGGAATTTTGATGGGGATTGCATTGAATCTGTAGATTGCTTTTGGCAAGATGGCCATTTTCACTATATTAATCCCTCCAATCCATGAGCATGGGAGATCTTTCCATCTTCTGAGGTCTTCTTGTATTTCTTTCTTCAGCAATATGAAGTTTTTGTCATACAGATCTTTCAATTGTTTGGTAAGAGTCATCCCAAGATACTTTATTTTGTTTGTAACTATTGGGAAGGGTGTCATTTCCCTAATTTCTTTCTCAGCCTGTTTATCCATCGAGTATAGGAAGGCTACTGATTTGATTAAGTTAATTTTATATCCAGCCAGTTTTCTGAAGTTGTTTATCAGCTGTAGCAGTTCTCTGGTGGAGTTTTTCAGGTCACATAAGTATAAGACCATATCATCTGCAAACAGTGATATTTTGAATTATTCCTTTCCAATCTGTATCCCTTTGACCTACTTATGTTGTCTAATTGCTCTAGCTAGAACTTCAAGTACTATATTGAATAGATAGGGAGAGAGAGGGCAGCCTTGTCTACTCCCTGATTTTAGTGAGATTGTTTCAAGTTTCTCTCCATTTAGTTTGATGTTGGCTACTGGTTTGATGTATATTGCTTTTGCTATGTTTTGGTATGGGCCTTGTATTCCTGAACTTTCTAAGACTTTTATCATGAAGGGATACTAAATTTTGTCAAATTCTTTTTCAGCATCTAAGGCAATGATCATGTGGTTTATTTTCTTTGAGTTTGTTTATGTAGTGGATTACATTGATGGATTTCCGGGTATTGAACCATCCCTGCATCTCTGGGATGAAGCCTACTTGATCATGATGAATGATCGTTTTGATTTGTTCTTGGATTTGTATTGTGACTATTTTATTGAGTATTTTTGCCTCAATACTTACAAAGGAAATTGGCCTGAAGTTTCCTTTCTTTGTTGGGTCTTTGTGAGGTGTTGGTATCAGTGTAATTGTGGCTACATAGAAGGAATTGGGTAGTGTTCTTTCTGTTTCTATTTTGTGGAAGAGTTTTAAGAGTATTGGTATTAGGTCCTCTTTGAAGGTCTGATAGAATTCTGCACTAAACTCATCTTATTCTGGGCTTTTTTTTTTGATTGGGAGAATTTTCATGACTGCTTCTATTTCTTTAGGGGTTATAGGAGTGTTTAGATGGTTTATCTGACCCTGACTTAACTTTGGTAATTGGTATTTGTCTAGAAAATTGCCCATTTCATCCAGATTTTCCAATTTTGTTCAGTATAGGCTTTCATAGTAAGATCTCATGATTTTTTGAATTTCCTCAGTTTCTGTTGTTAAATCTCCCTTTTCATTTCTGATTTTGTTAATTTGGATACTGTCTCTGTGCCCTCTGGTTAATCTGGCTAAGGGTTTATCTATCTTGTTGATTTTCTCAAAGAACCAGCTCCTGGTTGTGTTGATTCTTTGTATTGTTCTTTTTGTTTCTACTTGGTTGATTTCAGCCCTGAGTTTGATTATTTCCTGCCTTCTACTCCTCTTGGTTGTATTAGCTTCTTTTTGTTCTAGAGCTTTCAGGTGTGCTGTTAAGCTTCTAGGATATGCTCTCTCCAGTTTCTTTTTGGAGGCACTCAGAGCTATGAGTTTTCTTCTTAACACTGCTTTCATTGTGTCCCATAAGTTTGAGTATCTTGTACTTTCATTTTCATTAAATTGTAGGAAGTCCTTAATTTCTTTCTTTATTTACTCATTGATGAAGTTATCTTTGATTAGAGTGTTGTTCAGCTTCCATGTGTATGTGGGCTTTCTGTTGTTTTTGTTGCCATTGAAGACCAGCCTTAATCCGTAGTGATCTGATAGGAGGCATGGGATTATTTCAATCTTCTTGTATCTGTGGAGGTTTGTTTTGTGACCAATTATATGGTCAGTTTTGGAGAAGGTACCAGGAGGTGCTGAGAAGAAGGTATATTCTTTTGATTTAGGATGAAATGTTCTATAGATATCTGTTAAATCCATTTGGTTCATAACTTCTGTTAGCTTCATTGTGTCTCTCTTTAGTTTCTGTTTCCATGGTCTGTCCATTGATGAGTATGGAGTGTCAAAGTCTCCCATTATTATTGTGTGAAGTGCAATGTGTGTTTTGAGCATTAGTAAAGTTTCTTTTATGAATGTGGGTGCCCTTGCATTTGGAGCATAGATGTTCAGAATTGAGAGTTCTTCTTAGTAGATTTTTCCTTTGGTGTGTATGAAGTGTCCTTCCTCATCTTTTTTGATGACTTTTGATTGAAAGTCGATTTTATCCGATATTAGAATGGCTACTCCAGCCTTCTTCTTGGGACCATTTGCTTGGAAAAAATTTTTCCAGCCCTTTACTCTGAAGTAGTGTTTGTGTTTAACATTGAGGTGCGTTTCCTATATGTAGCAAAATGCTGGATCCTGTTTATGTCTGTTATTTTACATCTTTTTATTGGGGAATAGAGTTCATTGATGTTAAGAGATATTAAGGAATACTGTTATTTCCTGTTATTTTTGATGTTATTTTTATGTTTGTGTGGCTATCTTCTTTTGGGTTTGTTCAAAGAAGATTACTTTCTTGCTTTTTCTAGGGTGTAGTTTACCTCCTTGTTTTGGTGGTTTTTATTATTTTTTTGTAGGGCTGGGTTTGTGGAAAGATATTATGTAAATTTTGTTTTGTCATAAAATATCTTGGTTTTACCATCTATGGTAATTGACAGTTTTGCTGTGTATAGCAGCCTGAGCTGGTAGTTTTGTTCTCTTTAGGTCTGTATGAGATCTGCCCAGGATCTTCTAGCTTTCATAGTCTCTGGTGAGAAGACTGATGTAATTCTGATAGGTCTACCTTTATATGTTACTTGACCTTTTTCCCTTACTGCTTTTAATATTCTTTCCTTGTTATTTTCATTTGGTGTTTTGACTATTATGTGATAGGAAGAATTTCTTTTCTTGTCCAATCTATTTTGAGTTCTGTAGACTTCGTGAATGTTTATCTGCATCTCTTTCTTTGGGTTAGGGAAGTTTCTATAATTTTGTTGAAGATATTTACTGGCTCTTTAAGTTTGGAATCTTCACTCTCTTCTATACCCATTATCCTTAGGTTTGGTGTTCTCATTATGTCCTGTATTTCCTGGATGTTTTGGGTTAGGAGCTTTTTGCATTTTGCATTTTCTTTGACTGTTGTGTTAATGTTTTCTATGGTATCTTCTGCAACTGAGATTCTCTCTTCTATCTCTTGTATTCTGTTGGTGATGCTTGCATCTATGACTCCTGATAGCTTTCTTAGGTTTTCTATCTTTAGGGTTGTCTCCTTTTGTAATTTCTTTATGGTTTCTGTTTCCATTTTTAGATCCTGGATGGTTTTGTTCATTTCCTTTGCCTATTTGTTTTTGTTTTCCTGTAATTATTAAGGGATTTTTGTGTTTCCTCTTTAATGGCTTCTAGCTGTTTACCTGTGTTCTCTTGTATTTCTTTAAAGGAATTACTTATTTCCATCTTAAAGTCTTCTATCGTCATCAAGAGATGTGATTTTCAATCTTGAGTTTTGCTTTTCTGGTGTGTTGGGGTATCCAGGGCTTGCTGTGGTGGGAGAACTGGGTTCTGTTGATGCCAGGTAACCTTGGTTTCTGTTCTTCATGTTCTTGCACTTGCCTTTTGCCATCTGGTTATCTCTGGTGTTAGCCGGTCTTGCTCTCTCTGACTGTGGCTTGTCCCCCCTGCAAGCCTCTGTGTCAGTACTCCTCGGGGACTAGCTCTCTCTGAGAGGAATTTGGTGTTAGAGAGCTATGGTACAGGTTCAACTCTGGGGTTCAAACATAAACGAGAAGGATCCTGTCCCCAGCTGTTCCTTGGTTCCTGTGTCCTGATGGCTTTGTGAGGGTCTCTCTTGATCATGGAATTTGAACAGATGTGGTGGTCTTGCCTGTGCTTGATGGTGTGTAGGCACTCAGGGTAGTCCAGCTCTCTCCTGTTTCTAGTTGGGTACAGAGCCCTGTGGCACAGGATCAGCTCCCCGGCCACAGAAGGAAACTGGAAGGCCACCCCTATGTCCCTGTATCCTGAGGGTTCCAGGCGGGTCTTACCCTAACTCACAAGTCTGTCCACATTTCTGGGAGGCTAGCTTTGTCCTGGCACTATTTGTATATGGAACCTTGTGGCAGAGGCTCATTTCCCAGGCCACAGATGGAAACTGGAAGGCTCCTGTCCCGTGCTGCTCCTCAGTCACTTTTTTTTTTTTTTGAGTGCTCCAGGTGTCAAGGAAGTGGCCACCCAGAGCCTTTCTGGGCTTTATAAATTGACGGAGATTCTGAGCCTCAGAGGGGGGACTCCTTTGGAGTCCAGGTGCAGGGGAATAGAGTTGTCTTTAGAGTTATATAAGATGAATGAACATAGTAGGTCCAAAGGAGAGAATGTCAGGCTCATTTGATTCACAATGTCAACAATGTACCCAAAGCCTGAGGCCATCAGAAATGTGTTTGTGTATGTGTGTGTGTGTGTGTCTGTGTGTGTCTGTGTGTGTGTGTGTGTGTGAGAGAGAGAGAGAGAGAGAGAGAGAGAGAGAGAATGTATACAGGGAGTACCAAGAAGTGGGAGGTTCTGCCTTTTCTTAACAGATAAAGCCCAGTCAAGCTTTTTTTTTTTTTTTTTTTTTTTTTGACCTTCAGGATTTTCTTTTTTTCTTTTTTTTTTCTCCTTTTTTATTTTTGATACTTTATATACATTTCCAATGTTTCCCCTTTTATGAGTCTCCTCTTTGGGTACCCCCCCCATCCCCTCCCCAACCCGCCTCT
>CM052722.1:83315922-83375247 GCA_028551405.1 Uromys caudimaculatus | reverse complement strand
TCAGGCCCATTGACGCTCTTGCTCCCTCCATGGGGCTGCCAATTCCCTCCGCTCCTTCAGACTTTTCTCCAACCCCTCCATCTGGTACCTCACTCTCAGTCCAGCGGTTATTGTTAAGTGAAACTTAGATATTCTGAACTTGTGGGCTAATATCCGCTTATCAGTGAGTACATACCATGTTCGTTCTTTTGAGACTGAGAGCTTAAATCTTTAACCATAAATCTGAAGCAGAGAGAGAGGGAACTACAAGTAGGGAGAGGCTTTAAGCTCTCAAAATCCACCTCTAGGGACTAACTTCCCCCAGCAAGGCCACAATTTTTAAACCTCCCCAAAGAGCGGTACCAACTGGGGACCAAGTGTTCAAATGCCCAAGACTATAGGGGATAGTTCTCATTCAAGCAATCCAAAATCTATAAACACTAAAATACATCGTAAATTTTATGTTTGGCTATTTAAAACCTTCTTAAATGGTGACTAATCATAATTCTTAGGAAGATATATGATTTGCCTAAGAAGCAATAAAACAATTTTAAAATGGTGTTTTGCCACTACACTAAAATTAAAAAGAAATAGAATGGCAATAAAATGTTCAGGTGATTTTTCCCATATGTCAGAAGGATGCTGCTAAAATGTAGGCCCAAACTGGTTTTGAGCAGTGACTGCTTTGAAAGGAAGGATTCTCATTAAGAGGAAGATAATGGATGGTTTGTGAGATTAAAATAGTCATGTTACTTTATAATCATACTTCCTACTAGTAGGAGGTGACAATGTAAGAAAGAGACGAGCTGGCAGCTACTCTGAAGGGGTGTCATGGGAAACCAAACAGGTGCCAGTAGTATACACCTGAGTGATGTGTTCTTATTGTTTCACTTCATATAACTTGGGTTTCAAGCTCTTAGATGTTAATATTTCTCTTGAACTTTATGACTCCTGCCCTCCTTGCTTTAGAAGCTAACCTCTACAGACTAGTTGCTTCTTGCTGTCTGACTAGAAACTCGAAACTAGAATTTCCAAGCTTCTAAATCTTTAATCTTTATTCTTTGAGTCTGCATGGGAAATTGGAAGAAAGGTTTAATACCATAACTAAAGTCTTAATGGGAAAAATATGTTATTGAATAAAATCCATTCAAGAAGTCAATGTGCTAAAAAGTTTTGCATTAATAAAAGTTTATAATATCTTATCTTGGAGCTGTGCTATCTTGTTATGGTGTGTTATTGAGTAGTTGGACACACAATCTTTTCAGCACACTCAAATATAGAGCATAGAGCATGCTTCAATAAATAAAATGCATAAATACTTTAAAAACTAACAATTTAGTCTCCTATCAATATGTTTATATTGGTAATATCAGAGTAGCACTATTTAGTATAATTTTCTTTTATTTGTAGATTATTATCAATGTCTTCTTCATTCCTTTAAGAAATATTGGAAAAAGAGAGGAGTAGGGAGGCAGAGGAGAGAGAGAGAGAGAGAGAGATAGAGATAGAGATAGAGAGAAAGAGAGAGAGAGAGAGAGAGAGAGAGAGAGAGAGAGAGAGAGAGAGAGAGCATGAAACTGACTTGAAGTGAATAGACCTGAAGTTGGATATCTTCCATGGAAAAGAATTGGGAATCTTTGTTCCAGAACAATTGATTAAATCTCCAAGGTTCTGATTAGTCACTAAGAACACTAAATGCATTATTTTCTATTTTTTCATTGTGTGTGTGTGTGTGTGTGTATTTCTGTGGGAAAGGGTGCTAGAGCATGTTTGCCACCACACACACATGGAGATCAGAGGGCAAGCTTCAGGTATCTGAAGTTTCAAACTTTCTACCTTGTTTGAGACAGACAAGGTTTCTTGACTACTGTATAAGCCAGGCTAGCTGGCCTTCAAACTTCTGGAGATTATTCTAAGTCCACCTTCCATATTCTCACAGGGACCTGATGGCATCTGACCTATAAAACAATTCAGAGTTCCTAAACTCAGGTTATCAGACATTCACAGCAAATGCTTACTTACTGAGCAATTTCCCCAGCCCCTTCTTTTTGATTTTAAAGAAAGTAGGGTTGTTGGTCATGGTGGTGCATGCCTTTAATCCAAGTACTTGCGGGGCAGAAGCAGGTAGATCTTACTGAGTTTGAGACCTGCCTGCTTTATATACTAAGTTCATGTCATCCTAGACTACATAACAAAACCTTATCTCAGAAGAAAAATAAAAAGATGGTATATGGTACTCATTTTGAAAATTTTTGAAAGTGCAGAAATGTATACAAAAATGGACCATAATCACCTATAATTCTATACTCCAAAAAGAGACCTTGCTAGCATTTGATAGAGTTGGAAAATATGTATATTATATATAGATATAAAGCTTTTTATTCAAATTTATATCAGGCATTGTCTGTATTATCAGAATTTTCTTACCTACCATGTTTAAAGGCTGTGTATAGATGTATCAGAGTTAGGAATTCTTCACTGAAAATTTAGTTTAGTAAATGTATCATTGTTATGGACATTTCAATACACATATTTATATGTAATAGTTGATAAAAATAAAAGAAAGTTCAAAAATTCAAGTTAGAATTATGTATGACAAACATTACTGTAAATTTGATGTATTATCCCTCACACTTTGCTACACTTTTAAATCATGTTATATATGCATAAATTTATGTATGTGTGTATACAGTCGGTTAATTCACATTATTCCTGAATTTTACATATACAAATTTTCTTTCTAATATTTAAAAACTTTCAAATACTCTCCGTGCTTGCAGCCATTCACAGATATGTCTAGAATAGCATAACATTTAAACCTTTGAGTAGGTAACCCAAACATTGCAGCTGAGTGGTAAATCAATGAAGTTTTAGTATTTTTTCACAATGATTCACTGCTTAATGTGTCATTTAGCTTTCCTAAGCACAAAAATATTTTGTACATGCTCCGAGGAGAAAATATACACAGCATCTCTTCTCCAGCATGTATATATTTGCATTGGTTACTTTTCTTATTGCTGTAACAAAATGCTTGGAAATGTCAACTTATGAGAGGAAGCATGAATTTGTGTCATGATTTGAAAGGATTAAGTCCATTGTGTGGTGAAGGCATGCAGCAGACTTCATGACAGCAGGATCATTCAGCTAGGACCCCTTAAGTCTGGACAGAGAAGGAAGCAGAGACAAGATAATGCTGCTGCTCAGCTGCCTTTCTCTTTTCCTTCTATACTCTCTGTGACCCAAGTCCATGGGATGATGCTACCCATATTTAAGGTGGTCTTCTTTCTTCAATTAGACTTCCGTGGAAACACCGACATATTCAGCAGTATGACTATTATGTGATTCTAAAACAAGCCAGGTTGACTAGGAAGAGAAAGCATTCTAGGGGTATTGGCCATGGGTTCAATGTTAATGAATCAACAAGATACATCAAATGGTACATTTTCATAAAAATCCATACAAAACAAGATTATGTATGTGTTAGTTGAATATATGACTAGAGTCTTGCAGAAATCTTATTCTCTGGTTCACCTAGGAGCTATGTTTGAATTTGTTAAATCAGTGTTTGGAGGTCCTCCATAGAACGTACATATTTTGAATAAGAAGAATGTAATGACAGATAAAAGCACTTGTAGCTCTTGTAGAGGATCTGGGTTGGGTTCTCATCACCCACATGGTACTTACAACCACTCATACTCTAGTTTCATGAGTTTAGATGTCCTCCTGACCTCCAAAGGCATTGTACACACATGGTGCACAGACATGAGTGGGCAAAACACTCAAGCACATAAATTTAAAACAAATTAAGAGAATATAGACTAAGTACATATATCATTGCATGGATATGTAGTGTATATTATACACAGGGTACCACACACTGATTTTTATTTTTGTTTTGTGTTTTGTTTGTTTCTATCTCCCAAGTGCTGGGGAAAAAGGCATGTGCCACTACTTCCTGATTTTTAAGAGCTCTTTCCAGTGATGCAGTGTTTCAGTTTGAAGTAAAGTGCTGCATAATAACACCCAGGGGTGCCAGTAGTCCATAGCTCTGTGTCAGCCTCCTAAGTGCTTGTTTATTTATTTTAAAAAGACATTAACTAGTTTTCTTGAGGACTGTCCAATGAAAAAGATTGCATTATCAAGTTAGTTTGGAAAATTGTATACATATTCCAGTACCCCACCTCCACCCCCATCAACAATTCACAATATCAGTTTCTTCCGGGTTGATAAGGGTTCTGGGAAATGGTATGTATCTTATCAAGTCCTTTTTAAAATTTATTTTTGATATGTTATTTACACTTCCAATGTTTCCCCCTTTCCAGGTCTCCTCTTGGGAAACCCTCTATCCCTAACCCCCTACCCTGCCTCTATGAGGGTATTCCCCCTACCACCCACCCACCCACCACTCACCCACTCCCATATTTCCACATTGACATTCTCCTTTATTGGGGCCTCTAACACCCTCAGGCCCAAGGGCCTCTCCTCCCCCTGATGGCCAACAAGGCCCTCCTCTGCCACATATGTGTTCTGAGCCATGAGTCCCTCCATGTGTATTCTTTGGTTGGTGGTCCAGCCTCCAGGAGCACGGGAGGGGGGGGGGGTTCAGGCCAATTGACACTGTTGCTCCATCCATGGGGCTGCCACTCCATCAGCTTCTTCAGTCCCTTCTCCAACTCCTCCATCTGGGACCTCACTCTCATTCCAGCAGTTACTGTAAAGTGAAACTTGGGTATTAAGGACTTTTGGGCTAATAGATACACTTATCAGTGAGAACATAGCATATTCTTTCTTTTGTGACTGAGTTACCACACTCAGGATGATATTTTCAAGTTCCATCCATTTGCATGCGAATTTCATGAAGTTATTGTTTTTTGTTTTTTGTTTTTGCATTTTTATTATTATTTTTGATACTTTATTTACATTTCCAATGTTTCCCCCTTTCTAGGTCTCCTCTTTGGAAACCACCTATTCCAGACCCCTACCCCACCTTTATGTGGGAATTCCACCAACCACCCATCCGCCCAGCCACTCCCATATTCCCACCTTGTCATTCCCCTTTACTGGGGCCTCTCCTCCCCCTGATGGCCAACAAGGCCCTCCTCTGTGACATATGTGGGCTGAACCATGGGTCCCTCGATGTGTATTCTTTGGTTGATGGTCCAGCCTCTATGAGGGCCAGGGTGGGTCAGGTCAGTTGACACTGTTGCTCCCTCCATGGGGCTGCAGACTCCCTCAGCTCCTTCAGTCCCTTCTCGAACTCCTCCATCTGGGAACTCACTCTCAGACAAGCGATTACTGTAAAGTGAAACTTGGGTATTCTGAACTTTTGGGCTAATATCCACTTATTAGTGAGTGCATACCATGTTCATTCTTTTGTGACTGAGTTACCTCACTCAGGATGATATTTTCAAGTTCCATCCATTTGCCTGAAAATTTCATTAACTCATTGATTTTAATAGCTGAGTAGTACTCCATTGTGTAAATGTACCACATTTTCTGTATCCATTCCTCTGATGAGGGACATCTGGGTTGTTTCCAGCTTCTGGGTTTTATAAATATGACTGCTATAAACATAGTGGAGCATGTGTCTTTATTACATGTTGGAGCATCTTCTGGGTATATGCTGAGGAGTGGTATAGCTGGGTCCTCAGGTAGTATTATGCCCATTTTTCTGAGGGTCCACCAAACTGATTTCCAGAGTAGTTGTATCAGCTTGCAATCCCACCAACAATGGAGGAGTGTTCCTCTTTCTCCACATCCTCGCCAGCATCTGCTGTCACCTGAGTTTTTGATCTTAGCCATTCTGACTGGTGTGAGGTGGAATCTCAGACTTGTTTTGATTTGCATTTCCCTGATGACTAAGGATGTTGAGCATTTCTTTAGGTGCTTCTCGGCCCTGTGAATATCCTCAGTTGAAAATTCTCTGTTTAGTTCTGTTCCCCATTTTTTGATAGAGTTATTTGGTTTTCTGGAGTCTAACTTTTTGAGTTCTTTGTATATGTTGGATATTAGCCCTCTATCGGACGTAGGATTGGTAAAGATCTTTTCCCAATCTGTTGGTTGCCGTTTTGTCCTATTGACAATGTCTTTTGCCTTACAGAAGCTTTGCAATTCCATGAGGTCCCATTGGTTGATTCTTGATCTTAGAGCATAAGCCAATGGTGTTCTATTCAGGAACTTTCCCCCTGTACCCATGTGTTCGAGGATTTTCGCCACTTTCTCTTCTATTAGATTCAGTGTATCTGGTTTTATGTGGAGGTCCTTGATCCACTTGGATTTGAGCTTTGTACAGGGAGATAGGAATGGATCAATTCGCATTCTTTTGCATGTAGACCACCAGTTGAACCAGCACCATTTGTTGAAAATGCTGTCTTTTTTCCACTGGATGGTTTTGGCTCATTTGTCAAAGATCAAGTGACCATAGGTGTGTGGGTTCATTTCTGGGTCTTCAATTCTATTCCATTGATCTATCTGCCTGTCGCTGTACCAATACCATGCAGTTTTTATCACTACTGCTCTTTAGGACAGTTTGAGGTCAGGAATGCTGATTCCCCCAGAAGTTCTTTTGTTGTTGAGAATAGCTTTTGCTATCCTGGGTTTTTTGTTGTTCCAAATGAATATGAGAATTGCTATTTCTACATCTATGAAGAGTTGAGTTGGAATTTTGATGGGGATTGCATTGAATCTGTAGATTGCTTTGGGCAGGATGGCCATTTTTACTATATTAATCCTGCCAATCCATGAGCACGGGAGAGCTTTCCATCTTCTGAGGTCTTCTTCGATTTCTTTCTTCAGAGACTTGAAGTTCTTGTCATACAGATCTTTCACTTTTTTGGTTAGAGTCACAGCAAGATACTTTATATTGTTTGTGACTATTGTGATGGGTCTCATTTCCCTAATTTCTTGTTGGCATGTTAATAGATTCAGAAACTCATTTGACAAAATGTAACGTCCATTCATGCTAAAAATTTTAGAAAACTAGAAATAAAAGGAAATTCATCAGACTGATAAAGGTTTACAAAACCCTATAGTTAAGTCATACACAATGATAGGAAATTAGAAGCTTTTTCACCAGTAGAAGAAATAAGGCAAGGATGCCTCTTCTCACCACTGTATTTCAACACTGTATTGGATATCTTAGCTAATGTTTTGATACAAGAAATAGAAAAATGTTTAATATTTGGGAAAAATAAATAGTTACATTTGTGCAAAGATGACATGACTAGCTATGCAGAAAATTTCAAAAGTTTTTTGGGAAATGGTGTTTATTGTAAAGTTGTAGCATACAAAGTTAGTATACAAAAATGGATTGCTTTTCTATATATCAAAGAACTATGCTTTTTTATTTTTTAATTTTTAAGCAATTTTAACTGACATGAAAAATTACACATTTCTGTGATGTTCTTTGTGATATTTTGATATATGTATACATTGTATAATGTTGAAACTAGGGTAAATATCAATCTCAAATATTTACTGGTTTTCCTAAAATGTAAATGTAATCCTATAATAATAATGTTATTATTATTATTATTATTATTATTATTATTATTATTATTATATGTGTACACATGTGTGTGTGTGATATGTTGGGGGCGGCCAAAAGTAACTTGTGAAGGAAAGGGTTATTTCATCTTGCAAATCTTAGATAATATTCCTTCACTGAGGGAAATCAGGTCAGGAACTCAAGGCAGAAAGCTGGAAGCAAGAACTGAAACATAGACCACAGAAGAATGCTACTTAACTCCCCATGGCTCAGCCCACTTTCTTATATACCCCAGGACTATGTACCCATGAGTAGTACCATCCAGAATGGACTGGGACATCCTACATCAGACTTTCACCTATTAAGAAAATGTCCCACAGTCTTGCCTATAGTTCATTCTAATGGAGGCATTTTCTCAATTGTGGTTCTGTATTCTCAGATAGCTCTATCCTATATCAAGTTGGCAAACAAACATAAAAAGCAAGTACCCAACCAGAACACATGGGTTAGGATGACATGAAGATTTTCAGACTCATATGTCAAGGACCTTTCATTAGCCAAAGAGCTACCTTTCTGGTTCTTAGTGCTTCCAGTGAATCACTGTCAATCATTAGTTATAATAAAAATAAATACAAATAAGCATTGCCATGCCCAAACATGTGGAAAGAATTAGCTGCTCTTGTTATACCTTACAGAAGTTCTGCCTTAGTAGAAACACTGAATGGTTGTCTAGGCAACTCAATGCATTCTTTCCTGCAAAGCACTATGGAAACTAGAGGCTGCTTCAGCACTTGAGACCCCAATAATTCTTATGTTTATTTCTATTTGTTGTTTTATTGGTCTGCTGTATTTAACATATGGACATGAGTTTGCAGCTATCCATTGGAGCACCATAGACTCAGCAATGAGTACACAACTGCAGGCAATGATCGCACCTCAGAAACTATCGGTAGT
The DNA here is from genome assembly GCA_028551405.1 of Uromys caudimaculatus. NCBI lineage: Eukaryota > Metazoa > Chordata > Mammalia > Rodentia > Muridae > Uromys > Uromys caudimaculatus. The sequence goes on along the minus strand of CM052722.1, from coordinate 83,366,828 downwards.
CAATAATTCAGTAGCGAAGGGTAAGGGCCTCATGAGCACCTCTCTCCCTGATTGTTGACAGTTGTCCTGTGCAGGCCTAGTATAGGAAACCATGTCATGATTACAATGGTTGTATTGTTTTCATGTGGGTCTTTCTTTACCTTTTTTTTTTTTTTTAGGTTAAACACCATTCCTTCTATTTCCTCCCATCCTTATGTGTCCTTTCCTGTACAAGCAGTTTTACTCCCAGCATTACACCTCCTCACGTTCACTTTTATAATAATCATCCTAACAAATGGGAAATGATCTCTTATTGTAGGTTTCATTTGCATTTTGTTGGTGAATGGCAGCCTAAATGTCTATCACCATATGAAACGATAAGGAAAAAAATGGTATATACACACAATGGAATATTAATCATGTTTACAAAGAAGAAAATGCTGCCATTTGTCATAGCATGAATAAATCTGAAAGACATTTTGCTATTTGAAATAAGCCACATGTAGAAATATAAATACTGCATTTTGTTCATAGGTAGACTTTAAACGTTGAACTAATGGATATGGGATCAAAGGGATGAGGATATGGGTTGGTAGTAGAATTCTTGCCTAATATGCACACACCATGGACTCTATCCTTGGAGAGTAGAGAAGGAGAATTAATATGAATGGTAGATACCAGAGATGAGAAAGGAGTGCTGGAGAAGTGTACAGCACAAAGAATGTATAGACCTGAGTAAAGATGGAGGATCAATAATAGCTCGCAGAATGTAGCAGACTTGTCATACCGCTGCAGACATTAGGGGAATGTGGCAGGAGATTGTTCCGAGGGTATGTAGAAACTCTTCATGCATTCCATACAATTTTTCTGTGTATTTAAACCCTTAAAGTAGGAAGACTGTTAACATAAAAACATAATGACTGAAACATCAGACTTGTCTGCCACTTGAAGTTTCGCTTTTGTTCTTTGTACTGCAAATGGCACATCAATTGTATGAAGACTAGCCCTCTGATACTTTATTATGTATGCTTAGGAATGTCTCCACCACCAAGCTTAGTGTGCATTTTATTAAACTATGCCAAGTATGCACAAGTCATTTCTCAATTTCTCCTGAATATCTGAGGTGAGGAGATGATACTATAGGTTCAAAATTCCCCACCCTTTTTGTAGCCTTTGATGAAGAAGAAGAGGCAACGTCAGCCTTTTGAAGGGAGCTAATCAAAGGCATACATAGCCCAAGGACTCTGAACTTTCTAAAGGGCAGACACTTTCTAAGATGCAGCATGTGAGCTTTAATCAAAGAGTCCTGAGTGCATATGCTGCTTCTTATTCTCCAGGGCTGAGTGGGCTTCTGGTGTTGAAATTACTTTGGCACTGTGAGCAGCTGGGGAATTCGTATGCAAAGTTTTGTCTGTTGGCTTAAGAAGAGTAGCAAGAAGGATCATAAAAAAAAGGCTTGTGTGGGCTCGTTTTGTTCTGGGTCACCTCGAGTCCCAAATGTATTCCAGCTGTTTAAAACTGTGAATGACAGATCCTTTTTCTCTTTTCCCCACTCATGTCTTTTGCTAGTAAGAGTGGTGAAATAAGGGTTCCCTGATTGGTATCCCTCTATGTTTTGAAATTGTGTTTATAACAAATAGTCCCAGAGAAGTAAGGGGGAAAAAGTAATGCAGAGGTGTTACAGAAAGACAACATTTTATTGTTTCTCTTCATCACCCCTTAAAGGCAAATCCAAAGGAGCAATGCCAATGACAACTCTACTTAACTGTTAAAAATTTCTCCTGACTTTTGTAATTTGCTTTATGCCCGTATTTATCATTATTTTTGAGATATACAAGATGACAACCACTTGGACAAGCTAATTGATAGATGCTCTATTTGAATAAAGGCAAATGTAACAAAGTATCTAAGTCACTAATGCAGGTCTGGTGAACCCAAGCTAGTCAATTTATAAAACACCCATTGAGCACAAATTAGGCAGAGTAATCCTTTGCTTCTGTAGGTCATGACTTTGAGAAACCCCAGTGGACCTGAGTGTTCATTTGGATTTGCAGTTCTGAATTGCTCCATTATCCTTTCCATAAAGCATCCAGGTTGTACATTTAACACTGTGGTGATCAGGGCTAGTTTGAGTATGGTATCTGTTTCCAATGTATTCTGGAAGACAGAGTTTTCAGCTGCCTTTCTATGAGTCAAATACCTGTGGGGTTTTATTTTTTCTTTTTTGGTTGCTGTTGTTGCTTGTTTATATTTTATTTATTTTATTTTTTATTGGATATTTTTATTTATTTCCTTCTCAAACGTTATCCCCTTTCCCAGTTTCCCCTCTCCCAGAAGCCCCCTATCACATCCCCCTTCCCCTGCTTCTATGAGGGTGTTCCTCCACCCACCCACCCACTCCCACCTCCCCACCCTTGAATTATCCTACACTGGGGCATCTATTAAGCCTTCCTAGGACCAAGAACCTCTCCTCCCACTTATGTCTGACAAGTTCATCCTATGCTACATATGAGGCTGGAGCCATGGGTCCCTCCTTGGTTGGTGGCTTAATACTTGTGAGCTCTGGGTGGTCTGGTTGGTTGATATTGTTCTTCCTATGGGGTTGCAAATCCGTTCAGCTTCTTCAGTCCTTTCTCTAACTCCACCACTGGGGACCCCACAATCAGTCCAATGGATGGCTGTGAGCATTCACCTCTGTATTTGTAAGGCTCTGGCAGAGTCTCTCAGGAGACAGCTATATCAGGCTCTTTTCAGCAAGCATTTCTTAGCTTCCACAATATGTCTGGGTTTGGTGACTATATATGGGATGGATCCCCTTTGAGGCAGTTTCTAGATGGCCTTTCCTTCAGACTCTGCTCTACACTTTTTCTCCGTATTTGCTCCTGTGAGTATTTTGTTCCTCTTTCTAAGAAGGACTGAAGCACCACCCCTGTACATATACTCAAAAGATTCTCCAACATATAACAAGGACACATGTTCTCCTATGTTCATAGCAGCCTTATTTATGACAATCAGAAGCTGGAAAGAATCCAGATGTCCTTCAACAGAGGAATGGATATAGAAAATGTGGTACATTTATAAAAAGGAGTACTATTCAGCTATTAAAAATGATGAATTCATGAAATTCTTAGGCAAATGGATGAAACAAGAAAATATCATCCTAAGTGAGGTAACACAATCAGAAAAGAACACACATGGTATGCACTCACTGAGAAGTTGATATTAGTCCAAAAGTTTGGAATACCCAAGATACAATTCATAGACCACATGAAGCTCAAGAAGAAGAAAGACTAAAGTGATTTTTTCTGATTCCCTCAAATCCAAGGTCTATTGCGTTTTAGTGTGCCACATAGGCTCTTTCTATTCAGCTGCATAAGAATTTGTTATCACCATATATCTCATCACCCCAGAAACACATACTTGGTTCTCATGTTCTCAAGGAAAATCTGTCTTTTCTTAAACTGACAAGGAGCTCAACTGAGAGCTCATGTGGTAATCCTTTAATAGTAGAAGCAGAAATTGTAAGAATTGGGAACCCCAGACAAACCACAGTCAGAAGCATCAAGACTAGCTAAAACCAGACATAACCAGATGGTGAAATGCAAGGGCAGAAACATAAGCAACAGAAACCAAGGCTACTTGGCATTATCAGAATCCAGTTCTTCGAACACAGCAAGCCCTGGATACCCCAAAACACCAGAAAAGCAGACTCAGATTTAATTTTCATATCACATGATGATGATAGAGGACTTTAAGAAGAAAATAAATAATTCCCTTAAAAAAATACAAGAGAACACAGATAAACAGATAAAAGCCCTTAAAGAGGAAACACAAAAATCCCTTAAAGAAATACAGAAAGCCGGGCAGTGGTGGCACTCGCCTTTAATCCCAGCCCTTGGGAGGCAGAGGCAGGTGGATTTCTGAGTTCAAGGCCAGCCTGGTCTACAGGGTGAGTTCCAGGACAGTCAGGGCTACACAGAGAAACCCTGTCTCAAAAAAAAAAAAAGAAAGAAAGAAAGAAAGAAAGAAAGAAAGAAAGAAAGAAAGAAAGAAAGAAAGAAAGACACAACCAAACAGGGGAAGGAATTGAACAAAACCATCCAGGATCTAAAAATGGAAAAAGAAACCATAAAGGAATCACAAAGGGAGACAACCCTGGAGATAGAAACCCTAGGAAAGAGATCAGGAGTCACAGATGCAAGCATCACCAACAGAATATAAGAGATAGAAAAGAGAATCTCAGGTGCAGAAGATACTGTAGAAAACATTGAAACAACAATCAAAGAAAATGCAAAATGCAAAAAGCTCCTAACACAAAACATCCAGGAAATCCAGGACAAAATAAGAAGACCAAATCTAAGGATAATAGGTATAGAAGAGAGTGAAGATTCCCAAGTTAAAGAGCCAGTAAAGATCTTCAACAAAATTATAGAAGAAAACTTCCCTAACCTAAAGAAAGAGAAGAATGTAAACATTCAAGAAGCCTACAGAACACCAAATAGATTGGACCAGAAAAGAAATTCCTCCCGTCACATAACAGCCAAAACACCAAATGCACTAACCAAAGAAAGAATATTAAAAGCAGTAAGAGAAAAAGGTCAGGTAACATATAAAGGCAAATCTGTCAGAATTACACCAGACTTCTCAACAGAGACTATGAAAGCTAGAAGATACTGGGCAGATGTCATACAGACACTAAGAAAACAAAAATACCAGCCCAGGCTACTATACCCAGCAAAACTCTCAATTAACATAGATGGTGAAACCAAGATATTCCATGACAAACCCAATTTACACAATAATTTTCCACAAATCCAGTCCTACAAAGGATAATAAATGGAAAACGCCAACACAATGTTGTAAACTACACCCTAAAAAAAGCAAGAAAGCAATCTTCTTTCAAAAAACTCAAAAGAAGATAGCCATACAAACCCAAAAATAACATCGAAAATAACAAGAAGCAACAATCACTATTCCTTAATATCTCTTAACATCAATGAACTCAATTCCCCAATAAAAAGACATCAACTAACAGACTGGATACATAAACAGGACCCAGCATTTTGCTGCATACAGGAAATGCACCTCAGTGTCAAAGACAACCAGAAAACAATTTTCCAAGCAACTGGTCCCAAGCAACAAGCTGGAGTAACCATTCAAATGTTGGATAAAATCGACTGTCAAACAAAAGTAATCAAAAAAGATAAGGAAGGAAACTTTATATTCATCAAAGGAAAAATCTACCAAGAAGAACTCTCAATTCTGAACATCTGTGTTCCAAATGCAAGAGCATCCGCATTCATAAAAGAAACTTTACTAAAGTTCAAAGCACACATTATACCTCACACAGTAATAGTCTGAGACTTCAACACCCTGCTCTCATTAATGGACAGACAGATCATGGAAACACAAACTAAACAAAGACATAATGAAACTAACAAAAGTTATGGACCAAATGGACTGAACAGATATCTATAAAACATTTTATCCTAAATCAAAAGAATATACCTTCTTTCTCAGTACCTCATGGTACCTTCTCCAAAACTGACCATATAATCAGTCACAAAACAAACCTCAACAGGTATAAGAAGATTGAAATAATCCCATGTCTCCTATCAAATCACTAAGATTAAGGCTGGTCTTCAATAGCAACAAAAACAACACAAAACCCACATACACATGGAAGCTGAACAACGCTCTAATGAATGATAACTTGGTAAAGGAAGAAAGAAAGAAATTAATGACTTTGTAGAATTTAATGAAAATGAAGGTGCAACACACCCAAACTTATGGGACACAATTAAAGCAGTGTTAAGAGGAAAACTCATACCTCTGAGTGCCTCCAAAAAGAAACTGGGAGAGCATACACTAGCAGCTTAACAGCACACCTGAATGCTCTAGAACAAAAAGAAGTTAATACACCCAACAGGAGTAGAAGGCAAGAAATAATCAAACTCAGGGCTGAAATCAACCAAGTAGAAACAAAAATAACTATACAAAGAATCAACAAAACCAGGAGTTGGTTCTTTGAGAAAATCAACAAGATAGATAAACCCTTAGCCGGACTAACCAGAGGGCACAGAGACAGTACCCGAATTAACAAAATCAGAAATGAAAAGGGAGACATAACAACAGATTCTGAGGAAATTCAAAAAATCATCAGATCTTACTACAAAAGCCTATACTCAACAAAACATAATGAAAAGATCTTTACCAATCCTACATCATATAAAGGGCTAATATTCAATATATACAACAAGTTCAAGAAGTTAAACTCTAGAAAATCAAAGAATCCTATTAAAAAATGGGGAATAGAGCTAAACAGAGAATATTTAACTGAGGAATCTCGAATGGCTGAGAAGCACCTAAAGAAATGTTCAACACCCTAAGTCATCAGGGAAATTCAAATCAAAACAACCCTGAGATTCCACCTCACACCAGTCAGAATGGCTAAGATCAAAAACTCAGGTGACAGCAGATACTGGCAATGATGTGGAAAAAGAGGAACAGTCTTCCATTGCTGGTGGGATTGCAAGCTGGTACAACCACTCTGGAAATCAGTTTGGAGAATCCTCAGAAAATTGGACATAGTACTACCTGAGGACCCAGCTATATCTCTCCTGGGCATATACCCAGAAGATGCTCCAATATGTAATAAGGACACATGCACCACTATGTTCATAGCAGCCATATTTATAATAGCAAGAAGTTGGAAAGAACACAGATATCCCTCAACAGAGGAATGGATACAGAAAATGTGGTACATTTACACAATAGAATACTACTCAGCTATTAAAAACAATGACTTTATGAAATTTTCAGGCAAATGGATGGAACTTGAAAATATCATCCCGTGTGAGGTAACTCAGTCACAAAAGAACAAACATGGTATGTACTCACTGAGAAGTTGATATTAGCCCAAAAGTTCGGAATACCCAAGATTCAATTCACAGACCATATGAAGCCTAAAAAGAAAGAAGACCAAAATGTGGATGCTTAAGTGTTTCTTAGAAGGGTGAACAAAATACTCACAGGAGGAAATATGGAGATGAAGTGTGGAGCAGGGACTGAAGGAAAGACCATCAGGAGACTGCCCCACCTGGGGATCTATCCCATATACAGCCACTGTCTTAGTCAGGGTTTCTATTCCTGCCCAAACATCATGACCAAGATGGAAGGTGTGGAGGAAAGGGTTTATTCAACTTACGTTTCCACACTGCTGTTAATCACTAGTGGAAGTCAGGTCTGGAACTCAAGCAGGGCAGGAATCAGGAGCTGATGCAGAGGCCATGGAGGTTGTTCCTTACTGGCTTGTTTGCTTCTCCTGGTTTGCTCAGCTGGCTTTACTTATAGAGCCCAAGACTACCAGCCCACAGATGATACCACTCACAAGGGGCCCTCCCCCCTTGAGCACTAATTGAGAAAATGCCTTACAGCTGGATCTCATGGAGGCATTTTCTCAACTGAAATTCCTTTCTCTGTGATAACCCCAGCTTGTGTCAAGTTGACACAAAACCAACCAGTACAGTTGACCCCTTGTCAACTTGACACACAAATACATCACTATTAAGCCTCAACCCTTACTTTCTTATTCATCTCCAAGATCTAAATAACTTTAAAAGTCCCACAGTCTTTGCAAATTCTTACATATCAAAATTTCAATCCCTTTAAAAATATCCAATCCCTTAGAATTCAGTCTTTTTACCGTTAGCAGTCTCTTAACTGTGGGCTCCACTAAAATACCTTCTTCCTTCAAGAGGGAAAATATATCAGGGCACAGTCCCAATCAAAAGCAAAATCAAACTCCAACCGTCCCATGTCTGGGATCCACTCATGATTTTCTGGATTCCTCCAAGGGCTTGAGTCTCTTCTCCAGCTCTGCCCTTTGTAGCACACACCTTGTCTTCTAGGCTCCAGATGCCTGTACTCCACTGCTGCTGCTGTTCTTGGTGGTCATCTCTTGGTACTGGCATCTCCAAAACACTGCTGTCTTCTGCTGCAACTAGGCTTTACCAACAACCTCTTATAGGCTCTCTTCATGGTGCTAAGCCTCACCTCCTTTGCATGACCCCATCAGTCCTGGGCAGTCAATTGCAACTGAGGCTGCACCTTCACCAATGGCCTTCCGAGGCCTCTCACAGTGCCCCAGGCCTCAGCTGCTCTTCATGACTTCTTCATTCTTTCAAAGCCAGTACCACCTGGGTGACTCTTACACATTATCAAGTCCAGCCACAACACAAGGTACAACCCTGGCTATCTCTGGAACACAGCCTCTGTGCTCTCAGAAAACACTTCTCAGAAGATTTCACACCAATGATGCTGGTCTCCTCTCAATCACTGCCAATTTCCCAGTTCCAGCCAACCAGCATCAATAGTCCCAGCAATGCAATGCTTTTGCTTTAGTAGTTCTGGTATCTTGTAATTCACAGCTGATCATTCAGCCCCAGCTAATCAAAACCACAGAATCTTCACAGTCAAAATAACAACGGCCCTGATAAGAGTTTTTAATCTTTCCTCTGAAATTTCACAAGCCAGGCCTCCATCTTCTGCACTGTTCTCAACATTATCTTCCAAACTCCTAACAACATCCCACAAAGCTCTTAACACCGAATGGATCTTCTAGCCCAAAGTTCCAAATTCCTTCCACAGTCCTCCCCAAAACATGGTCAGGTTGTCACAGTAATACCCCACTACGCTGGTACTAATTTGTCTCAGTCAGAGTTTCTATTCCTGCAGAAACATCATGACCAAGAAGCAAGTTGCGGAGGAAAGGGTTTATTCAACTTACACTTCCACACTGCTGTTCATCACTAATGGAAGTCAGGACTGGAACTCAAGCAGGGCAGGAATCAGGAGCTGATGCACAGGTCATGGAGGGATGTTCCTTGCTTCTCCTGGCTTGCTCAGCTGGCTTTCTTATAGAGCCCAAGACTACCAGCCCACAGATGGTACCACCCACAAGGGGCCCTTCCCCTTTGATCACTAATTGAGAAAATGCCTTACAACTGGATCTCATGGAGGCATTTTCTCAACTGAAACTCCTTTCTCTGTGATAACTCCAGCTTGTGTCAAGTTGACACAAAACCAGCCAGTACAGCCACCAAACTTGGATGTTATTGTGGATGCTGGGAAGTGCTTGCTGATGGAAGCATGATAAATTGTGTCCAGAGAGGGTAAGGCAGAGCCGGATAAATACAGAGCGGATGCGGGCAGCCAACCATTGGACTGAGTGAGCATGGAGTCCTGGATGGAGGAGTTGGAGAAGGGACTGAAGGAGCTGAGGAGGTTTGCTACCCCATGGATGGAGCAACAGTGTCAACTGGCCAGACACCCCAGATCTCCAGCAGACTGGACTACCAACCAGAGAATACACATTGAGGGACCCATGGTGCTGGCCGCATATGTGGCAAATGAGGGCCTTGTGGACATCAGTAGGAGGAGCCGGCCTTAGGTCTGTGGGTGTTAGATGCCCCAGTGTAGGGGAATGCTAGGGAGGGAAGACAGGAGTGGGTGGGTGAGTGGGCGAGCACCCTCATAGAGACGGGGGGGGGGTCAGGATAGGGGCTTTTTGAAGGGGAGACCTGGAAAGGGGAAAACATGTGAAATGTAAATAAAGTAAATACCCAATTAAAAAAAGCCAAAATAATAGGTAACCCGTTTTCTTCTTGGTATAATGTATTCTAAGAAATAATGACTTTCTGATTAAAGTTTCTTTTCTTTGTCCGTTTTATTTCTTTTTATCTCTTCCAGAATCGAAGGGATATCTTTGATGTTGAAAGTTTAGGGCAGGCTGTGGAAAAATGGTTAGTATCATGACAATTTCTGATGGCTTGTCTTTACAATAGCCCTGAGAGTGCTTCTCTTTATCATCCTACATGGATGGACTAACTGTGTTGATATTTTGAACATCTAAATAGTTTATTGAACAGGTAAATTTGAGTCAAGAGGGAAATTGGCAGCAAATTGTACTGAAATAATCAAAAGAAAATTATGGGGAGATGCTAAATTTGATGCCAAACACATAGTAAGGCATTATTAGTCTTTCTTATAGACTGAATTTTAGCCTCCCCAAACTCATATGTTAAAAGTTCCAACATTCAGTGTGATGCTATTTGGAGATAGAATGTTTGGGAAATAATAAGGATTAAGTTAAGTTGTAAAACTGGTGCCCTAACAAGAAGAGTAAGCTTGATATGCGCGCGCGCACACACACACACATACACACATACACTTTAAAAAATATAAATAAATAAAACTCAAAAAAAATGAGGCCCTTGATCATAGACTTATGAACTGCAGTATTATGACAAAGTAGTGTCTGGTCTTCAAATTGTTTTAATTGCATTGTGTGTGTGTGTGTGTGTGTGTGTGTGTGTGTGTGTGTGTGTGTGTGTGTGTACACTCACTTGCCAATGTATGCATGTAGAAGTCAGAGGACAACCTTTAGGAGTTGGTTCTTTCCTGTACCCTATGGGTCTCAAGAATCAAACTCAGGTCCTTAGGCTTGGTGGTAAGTAACTTTACTCATTGACCCATCTCACTGGCCTTAAATGTGTGTTTTTAAGCCATTTGGCTATTGTAGTTTGTTATTGGAGCCCAAGAAGACTAATACATTTTCCAAATCATGTCTTATATTATGAATCACTTACATCCAATTGTTTAAGAAAGAATCTTGACCATTCCATTAAGTCCAGCAAGCATCGTAACTATAACTATATTGTTCAAGTCTCTCTTTCCTTTGTTTCTGTCAGACATTATACTTCACATAGATATGGTTGATGCAAACAAACTAAACCAATGACTACTATGGTGATGGCATGACAGCAGTCAGGCAGGCATGGCGTTGGGACAGTAGCTGAGAGCTTACATTTTTAACTATCATGAGGCAGAGACGGGGGATACCAGGAGTGTTTCGGGTTTTTGGAACCCTAACGTGACACACCTCGTCCAACAAACCCATACTTCCTAATACTCTGCAAACAGAACAACCATCTGGTGGCCAAGTGTTCAAATATATGAGCCAATAAAGGCCGTTCTCTTTCAACCCATCACAAAACTCAGGTCACTCTTCCCTAGGTTGTGATGTGAATTATATAATGGTGACAGCACTCCTTAGATTGTAGTGTGAGTTATATAAAGTGAGGAGAACAAGCAAGCAGACAAGGATCTGCATACTTATTTTTCTCTAATATTGACAATGGTTGTGATGCAACTAGCTGTTTACATTCCTGCCTTGGTATCTTAAAATAATGTAATGTGACATGGAACTGTAAGTCAAATAAATCCTTCCCCCCAAGCTGTTTATTTTTAGTATATTTTATCATAGCAGCATAACTGAAACTAGAATAGTGGTTGGTGGGCTTTATTAATATTAACCAATGGTTAGGTAATGACCGTTTGAAGTTCAAGAGAATAGTTGTTTAGTTCGGATTAACTGTGTCATGTCATGTATTCTTTTATATTCCTTCAAATTAGAATTTATAAAATACATATAATTAACCCATTTTAATAAAAGCAGAGGTAAGATAAGTGAGCAGCAACCACTTGTGGGCTGCTCTTATAGAAGCTGAAGTTTCTGAAGAACTCACTTTGGGAACCATTTCATACTGGAAATATGTCACTTTAGAGGATTTGATTATGGGGTAAAGATTGAATTCTTACTGTGAAACAGGATGGAAAATGTGCTAACATAGTTACCAAAGTGTTGCTAAGAATGAAATCACATTATTTGGAAGCAAGAGAATTGTAATTAGGAAAAGGTGGGACAGTTACTAAAAATACTTGAAATACAACCTTTGAAGACAGGTATGTCACCTAATGTTTAAAATAATACTTTGGTCCCTATCAATGAAACCCTGCTAAGGCGTCAATATCAAGCATTATACTTTTTCTATGTAGCTTCTCTTGACGAGCTGGTGAGTGGGATCTGCAAAACAGTTGGCAGTATGGCTGGACTAGGCAAAACCCCTTTCACATAATAAAGCATTAGTACGTGCATGCCCCAGTGATTGTAATTTAAGTAATCTTCCTTCATTTCCCCTCTATTTAGAGTCATGACTGGAACTCTTGAGCCATATCTAACCTAAGCTACCATTTGTACTGTTTGGAAGGATTATGGTTTGATTTATTTTTACCTAATTGTATTAATACATGTACACTTATTTGTTCTGGCTAGAGTTGAAGAGGTGGTTGATAGGTAAATCAAAATGCAACCTATTATGATGTAATATTCTTCTATATACAAAAGCAGAATGCCTCTTACTTGATGATTAAAAGAAACTCTTACAAATAAAATCAGAGAAGACTATATGGATTTTTCTTAATCCTCTGGCCTCCTAGTATCTCATTCCCTATTTTGACTATAGGATGAAAATGGATGTAGTTATAGAAAACTTAAATTATATTTCTTAAATTCTTGGAAATGGATCTAGTTGGCTCTCAGGTGACTTTCATCACTTCAAAAGTCTTCTAAGAAATGCAATACCTTCAGGAGTAAAATAGCAGAATTCATTATCTAGTGATATTTTGCCAGAAATAATAGTAGCCAGCTGAGAATAAGGGTTCATTGAACAAGGGAGGAATATGACATCTGGGTAAAAATGTGAAACATTGTAAGGGGATTTGAGGGGACAGCTCTGTCTCAACCCACTGTGATGAAAATCGTAGAGTGGCAATGGAAATGAATTATTGAGTGCTGGCTAAATTCTTATAGAAGGTGTGAATTTGCCTTGTACTATATGCATGTACTGAATTGGTGAGCTATCATTTAAGATGTCAGATGTCAGGACTGATGTGAACTACCGACGAGGACAAGAGAATGGCCATTAATATTTCTATTGTCAGCTGATTGTCCTACTATGTATTTCATATTTGTTATTCTCATTCAATATTTATGACTGCCCTGCCAGGTAGCCATTATTTCCTCTAGTTGATGCACATTAAGTAGGTGCTCATTTATTCTATCAGGCTAGCTTCAAGTGTGTCAATTTGGGAAAGTCTAATCGAACTTTTCATTACTGCTTTGTATATAGAAACATTTATGCAAATTATATAAGTATAGCTTATACTCTATAATGTAGTATAAATTTAAACATTTTTAGAAGGTAATCCTATAATTTTCAGTATTAGTTCACTGTTTCACAAAGGAGTATGTTTCAGTTCATAACCATAACTGTCTTGAGTATCATTTGAGCCCTTTATTCCTCTGTTATTGCCAAGCATGGAATTACCTTTATGAAGGTGATTCACTGAGGCATTAAGCCCCACTATGGTGATGTGAAAGTGATTATGCTTTCACATACTTAATTGGGAAAACAAAATATGCCCTTTCATTCAAATCAATCAATAAACTCATATAATCAAGCACCGTACATGTACACACACACACACACACACACACACACACACACACACACACACACACCAAAAAAAGGGTTGTTTACTGTCAAAATCCACATATTTTTGTGAGCTTTAATATTGCATTCATTTCAGTAAAAAAACAATGAACCTACAAGGAAGGGTTGCTTTAAAAATTTACCATTGGTGGAAATCTAGTTTCCTATTAAACTGAGATGTTGCATTTGGTCTTTCTTCCCTGAATCTTTGTATACATTTCTAGCAGGAGCCATAGCAGTTTAATGAGACCTTGAGAAGAATTAGCAATTGTACTGACTGGCTGCTGTAGCCAGTTTTTAAAAACAAATATCACCTTCAATCAGTACATAATTAAACAAATAGCCAGTCATTATAAAGCCATCTTACATAGCTTGGAACAGATGATCACAAAGCTCTTGCTTTTTTAAAAGTAATCCGTTCTATTTTGGAATGAAACATGGAAGACAGAAGGAGTGTATTGTAGAGAAAATCCACTGTACTGTCAGTGTAAAGTCACATAAAAGCACTTCACATTCTGTTTCTAGGTATTGTTCAGTTTCTTTCTTCCTTCCTTCCTTCCTTCCTTCCTTCCTTCCTTCCTTCCTTCCTTCCTTCCTTCCTCCCTCCCTCCCTCCTTCCCTCCCTCCCTCCCTTCCTTCTTTCCTTCCTTTCTTCCTTCCTTCCTTTCTTTCTTTTATTACTTTTGTTTTTTATGGCTCAGTCATGATCACCTTCCTGGTCCTCTCTCCCACAGTTACTCATCCTATATCTCCTCCCCCTTGTCTCCAAGAGGATGTCCCCACTCCCCCACCCCTACCCCACCCCTGTCAGGCCTCCCCACTCCCTGGTACCTCAAGTCTCTTGAGGATTAGGTATGTCTTCTCTCATTGAGGCCAGACCAGGCAGTCCTCTGCTGTATATGTGCTGAGGACCTTGGACCAGCCTGTGTATGCAGCCTTGTTGGTGGCTTAGTTTCTGAGAGATCTCAGAGGTCCAGGTTGGTTGAGACTGCTGATCTTCCTATGGGGTTACCCTCCTGTGGATACTTCAATCTGAGAAGCTCTGAGATATATATGAAGTAGAAGTTCTGCCAAGTATGTGAAGTTGGGAATGTGAAGTTAAGGTGACTTACACATCTCTCAAATAATACTCAAACCCAACACATTCCATTGGTCAGTGTTTAGTAGTCTGAATTCTCTGGAATTAATATTTTCGCTCCAACAGAATCTTCTTCTTTATGAACTTGGGGAAGCATACTCAACCATCTGAGAAACTCATTGACTATTAGCTTTGTTTGGGACCATTGTCTCTCAGGAAGCAATAAGAAAAACAGACAAAAAACTATGCAGAAAGGCAAGTACAAAGAGCAAAACAAAATAGGAAAGAAAAGGACAAGGAGCTGGAGAACCTCTCAGTGTTGTTTTCTGCCCATGGTATTTTCCTGGAAGCCATTGCCAACATCTTTTTTGCATCTGTGATGAGACACTTTTGTGATTGTAGAATCATACATATTGCTAGAAATAGGTTTATATATTTTAAATTTTTAGATTTATTTTATACATATGAGTGTTTTACCTGCATACAAATATGTGCAACATGTGTGTCTATTGCCTAAAGAGGTCAGAAAATGACATTGGATCTCTTGGAACTGGAGTTACGGATGGTTTTGAACCACCATGTGGGTGCTAGGAATCAAACCTGGGTCTTCTCCAAGAAGAAAAAGTACTCTTAATTGCTAAACCAACTCCTTAGCACTAGAAATAGGCTTAAACTGTATTTGTTGACAAAATGATGTTTTATCAGCTGATAATCTTGAGTTTTCTTCTATACTACAATGAATCTTCATGCCAAGTGTTCTGGGCAGTTATAACTTTTCCTAGTTGGTAGCTGAAGATCTTGATACACAGAAATGGTGCCATTTTCTTAAATTTCTAAATTATACTCCATTTAACTTTTCTTCACTAATTCTAAATTGTGATCTTCACTTTTTGGAGTTATCATTTGTTCAAAGATGCTAAGCTTAATACTTTTCACCTAAGATTCTGGGTTACCAATCACAGATTTCTTGAATAAGCTACAATAGCGTTTGTGCATCTCATAGGAGCACATCTTTTCAATACTTTACACTGGCTAAAATCATTTTGGGGTATGGTGCTTTACTTCCATTTAGGCTCTTGGTATACCTCTAGTAGAAAAATAATAATCTCTTACTTATACTAACCTGATGCGCTTCACATGAATTTCAGAAAAGGTTCTCATAAAGATCCTGCTATCTCAACCTTCACAAATGGAAGTGATAGAGTTAATCCAACTCTGACTGACCCACAAACTGTTCCTATTCGTTCTGTCATCAGACAATTTGAAAATTAACATTACAGTATGTAGAGGAATTTTAATCCAGCAACATGGTTGCTCTGGCAAGGATTCACATGCAAAGACCTAGGTCTATGTGATCAGGATGGATTAAGTACACCTTAATCCCTCTGGCTGGAACACTGATACATCCTTAGTATACACCATTAATTAGTTTAGGTAAAGTTAGTTTGTAGAAGGAAGCAGCCATATTTAAAAGTGATGTCTAATGGAGAGAGAGACAAATTGACAAATCAGAGAAAGATGTGACAGAATGAGTTAGAGATAGGATATGCCCAACTCTCATGAGAACAGCATAGGAAAGAGAGGCTATTTAAGAGAGCAGTTCAGAGAGAGGGAGGAAGCAGTTTTACTGGGACAGTTTTACAGAGATGGGTTGTAGGTAAAGACAGAACAACCCAGAAAATAAGAAGGAACCATAATATTAGAACAGATTGCCAGAGTTCGTTTGAAGGCCAAGCAGAGCAATTCAGTGAGAAGCCAAGGAAAGCCAGTTTGAATCAGTTAGCTTGGAGAGAAATTTGATCCAGAACAGCTGAGTTGAACCAGATAGCCAGAGTTCAGAAAGATCTATAAAGGGTTAATGTTATTCAGCCGTAAGCCTCTGAGATGACAATTACACCTGGCAAATAAAAGTTGCAGTTACAGCTATAAGGTCCTCTCTGCCCATCTTACTTGCCTATTTGGTCCTAAATCTTCATTAATATCATCTTGTGTACAACTTAGTTTCTGGAATGAAGATACTCTTTTGCTATTTAAAGCTCTGTTTTCATAGAGAAAAATACACACACACACACACACACACACACACACACACTAATTTATGCATTGTGCTAAAGAACAAGGAAATGACGGTCTATGGATTGTATGCATTTTACTTGTTAACTTGTCACATCAACTCCCAATGTAGGTATTACAGTATGTTTTGTTTTATATAAAGTGAAAGTAAAACATGAGGATGCCAAGTGACTTTACCATGGTATCAACAAACAAAAGGCGACCAATAAAGGATTGTGTTGTAGATGTTAAGTGCTCTTCAGATACTTACTTTTATTATCACAGTTTTCTGAATTTAGGCAAGGCTGTGAAATTAACTTTGGCCAATGGGCTCCTCATATGAATCATGGGGCTTCAGAACTTGGTCAAGTTTATCTCCTCTTTAGATATTAATATACAAAACAACTATTATTATTTAGGCTTAAATTTTTCCAATTGATTAATAACTTTCTCCTCATCACAAGTGGTTGAGAAAAAAGACCTTTATCAGCATATTTCATATTTTAGACTACGTATGTACAAAATGTATAAAGAGTGTGTGTGTGTGGGGGGGGTTATTTTATCCAGGCATTGTACTTTTACTTTGAAAATATATTTGGGTGAATGTACATTTGTATGCATTTAAAATAGTTGTTCCATTTTGAAAAACCTGGCCTAAATAGCATCAGCAAGCCTCTTCATGCATTTTTCTAATTCTTTTCCAGTAGGTTTAAATTAATCAAGTATTGAAATGGATATTATTGTCAGAAGAAAATATACATGGTGTTTAGACAGCATTCTAGTGCGTGTGCGTGTACGTGTGTGTGTGTGTGTGTGTGTGTGTGTGTGTGTGTGTATGAATCTGGGGGTATGCAATACCTGAGTCTCAGAATTATGATGTCTTCTACTATAGCATCCCCACTTAGTCTTTGAAACAGGGCCTCTCATTGAATAGAAGTTCTTCATTTCTTCTAGACTGGCTGGCTAAGCAATCTATGGGATCTGTCTGTCTCTGTCCTCTAATCCTGGAGCTACAAGCTTGCACAGGGTTAGGGTTAGGTGCTTGGTATTTGATTTCAGGACTCAGTGCTTGAAGAGACAGCACTATCATTTACAGTCATCTCTTCAGCCCCTGGTGCATTTGTAATGAGATGAAGTATTGCTTTGGCTTTCTAAATTATTCAGAATCTCCTCATACTTCTAACTCCTTAGTAGAGAAGATTATTGTTAGTGAAACTATTTTGTGCATTTGCATATTTCTAGATCTGTGTTTGTTGTTTCCTCAATTATATGTGGGCTTAATCACAAAGTTGTTAAGCTATTGTCAAAAAGTATTTGAGAGCTGTCTTTATGATGTGTAGTTCAATTTCACTCTAAAGAAATTCTGTCATGTTGACCGTTAAAAGATAACATAATCTGAACTTTTCATAGTTGGTTGTCAAACCAGTTTTGTTTTATATTTTATTGGTGAATTCATAATTCATTGGTCAGCTAATTAAAGTGTCATGAAAGGTGCCTTGTGGGGCTAGTGGTGACATATGAATCCCAGTGTTATCTCTCAAAGAATATTCAGTTTAAAGAAAAATTAATAATAATGCTTTAGGTTTTTTCCTATCTAATGGGCTATTCATGGAATTCAAAGCTGATGGCTATTGTAAACATGAGGATTTGAGCTGGTTATTACTTTTCTTTCTGCAGTGGAAAAGAATTATAAGTAATCTCCCTTTCCCTATACACTTTTAGTACATTACAATCTCTTATTGAAATCCCTAAGATAACTTCTGTAATTGAAATTATTCAGCCAAAGTACATTTTTTCACTTCCAAATCATCAGATGAATGAGCCCTGAATATGATATAAACTCTGTAAGTCTTTCTCATCTCCTTACAGTTCCATCTATCATATCGATGAAAAATTATTACCAGGAACTAAAGACTCGGCTCCCTGGTTAAGAGCACTTAGTACTGTTAGGGAGGACCCAGATTCAGTTTCTAACACTCACATGATGGTTTACAACTATCCATAACTCCAGTTTCCAAGGATGCGACAGCCTTGTCTGAACTTCTCAGACAGAGGCATGAATGCAATGTGCACGCATGCATGCAGGCAAAACACTTATAAAATTAATAAATATCAAAGGGTTAAAAATTATTACTAAATGTTTGTTTAATCATAACAAAGTTTCTTATTTGATATACCATTTGTGGTAGCAAAAGAAACATTTCTCTTAGGGCAGGTGAGATAGTGACTCAGCAGATAAAAGCACTTGTGGTGCGTGTTTAGGGACCTGAGCTTGATCCCTGGAATGAAGATAGTAGTAAAAAGAGAGAACTGACTTCACAAACATGTCCTCTGACCTTCACATGGGATGCCATAGCATGCATACATACACTGAAAACCCCAATCAAGCACATATACATATACAACTATAATTGTAATAATGAGAAATTTAAAATTAAAAGGACATTAAGGTCAACGATAGCTTTTCAACTTCTTGTTTCTTTCCACGATGTGTGTTAAATTACAAGGTAAATAATCAAATCAATAAAAACTGCTATTAAAATTATTTACACTTAAATCATGCTCAGTGTCCAAACAGCTATATAACCTTGATAAGCCTTTGTGAGTGTCCATTTTCTTGTTTTACACAATAGTTTTGAAGGAATGGGCCTCCAGGATTATAGTTTATGCCATGACTCTCAGAAACAATGGAGAAAACCATGCATTTTAATTAACTGTCTCTGGGAAAAAGTGTGAAAATTCTAGTTAAAGTCAGTTTTTAAAAATGAAATTGTTGCTCTGTGTTTATGTACATATCTTAAACGCTAGCACTCAGGAGACAACTGTTAGCTCAAGGCCAGCCAATATACATAATTAACCACACCCCAAAAGAACTTAAGAGAAAACTGGTTAGTAACCATTATTTTAATTAACTCTTCTGCTTTTCAACTCTCTCTCTCTCTCTCTCTCTCTCTCTCTCTCTCTCTCTCTCTCTGTGTGTGTGTGTGTGTGTGTATGTGTGTGTGTGTGTGTGTGTGTGTGTGTGTGTGTGTGTGTGTGTGTTGTCCTGGCTTTTGTGCAAATGTTGGTGTTGTTAAAGACACATATCTATATTTTAAAAGCACCCCCCTCCCAGTAAAGTCTTTAGAAACCCATTTGTGACAGAAAAGGCAATTTCTTTTTACAAAAAGAAAGCAATGCCAGGAGATGAAAAAAATTCATGTAACTATGATTGAATCAGGCACTATTAATAGTTTTGATTTTTATTGGGTCTCCTCTCAGAAAAGTTCATAGCTCTGTGTCTCTGTTAATCCACAAGCCCTCAGAGTTCAAAGAAAGATCAAAAAGGATGGAAAAGGTGAGTAAAATGTAGGCAGTGAGGTAAAAATAACAGGTATGGTTTGGAAATAAACATAAAAGGAGTGAAAGGGCAATTTGTGGTCCTTGGGATAAACTCTGCTCTTGGCTCACACCCCTTGCTGCTGCCCAGATGTGACTCTCAAAAATGGCATTATGTTGTTACTCTTCTAAGGACACAATTTACTCTTGGTGGATTTTCACCTGACAAAAACACACAGTGGAATGTGCGTGTTTTCTTTTCCACTAGCATTTAAAAAATAAAGAACAGTTTGTACAATATATGATAACTTTTGAGGCCTTTCCATCTCAGATGTATTATCACAGTTTACAAAATAATAGTATAGCTTACCAAGGGAAAATGGGGTCTTCCATATTACTTATGGCTCCTTCTGGGAAAATATGGCTCTGTTTTCTGATAAACATTTATCTATCAGTCTTTAGATCACCATAATTGTTCTTTTATTAATCTTGAATTTTGTTGATTTATTAATAAAGCCCGAGACTGCCACAGCATCCCAATCTTTCTTGTGACACATCAATAATTTTCCAAGGCATTTATTATTTTGACAATTGGAAAGAATAATGTTGTTTATAAGAGATGCAGAGAAATTGCCCTTTAAAAATGTTTATGTAGATATGACCTTAAAACTGAGCATGTAATAAATTTATTTGCCAAACATGTATTGATTGTCTATTATGTGCCAGACACGATGTTAATTGCATCTCAAAATTTCTCCTGTTTACAATGAACAAATGAATGAAAGAATAAATAGTCTTATATTGTAATCTAATATTAGGCCGTCTCCATTTTCCACAGGTCTGGCAATAAGTCACCAATATGTGCTGTCCATGAAAAGATATTATTTATGTCTTTTTGGGTCCTGGATGTTTATGTTCAGATCAATACTGGGTGGCTATGAAGTCTTGCCACACAAACCTGAAGGAGATATGTGTGTGTGTGTGTGTGTGTGTGTGTATGTGTATATATATATATATATATATATATATATATATATATATATATTCTAATTTCCTTTTTATTTGTTTATTTGTGTCTGTTTGGAAAGAGTGTATGTATGTATTCATATTTGCACACATATATGGGTACATATATGTGTAGGTGGGCATACACATGTGTGCCCATGTATGTAGAGGCACAAGCTGTTTGTTCTGAGCCATTTAAGATGATTGTATGTCTCTTGCCCTTTATTCTATTAACTTGGGTATTATGTTGATTAATTTTCACATGCAACAATTCTCAAATTTCATGAATAAAACTAGTCCTTTTATATGCTGCTGAATTTTATCAGCTATTATATTTTGTTCAGGACTTTGGCATTTGTGTCTATTATGGATATTGGTATGTATTTGTTCGTTTCTGTGCTTGCCTGGTTTTGTCACTGAGGTAACATGGGCCTCAAAATGAATGCTGCCTTCTGTTCAATATTCTCGGGGAGTTTAAGATGATAAACAAGTCATTCCTGCTGGAGCAGGGCTTACCCTAACTTTGTTGCCTCCCTATGGATCCTATTCCTCTAACTGGGCTGCCTTGTCTGGCCTCAGTGGGAAAGAATGTGCCTGGTCTTGCAGAGACTTGATGTGCCAGGGTGAGCTGGTACCCAGGGGTACCTCCCCCTTCTCAGAGTAAAAGGGGAGGAGATAGGAGTGGGGCTTTGTGAGGGGAGAACTGGGATCAGGGGGCTGGGATCAGGATGTTTAATTAATTAATTAATTAATGGGGAAACAAGCTTATTCATGTATATCCCTTTACTGGAGAAATTTATATCATTATATCATTATTTTGAGCAACTCTATAGCATCCTTTCAATTTTAGAGAGTTTTCAGCCTGACATGAAGGGTAGATGCAGTGACACTGAACCTCTTCAGCTTGTGTTTCTTTAGGAATATCTTAATTTCTTTCTCATTTTGGATGGACAGTTTTAGTATAAAGAAAGTTCTCAATTGACAGTTTGTTTTTAAATCTATTTATTCAACTGTGACGTAAAGAAGTTTGCACTAAGTTGTTTGCTATTTTTTAATTATTATTTTTTTTTTGTCAACATTTCACATTTATTTAAAACAAGATTCTAAGTGGTTTAAAATAGTACTAAGTCACCAGTCTGAGCTACAGAATAAGTAGCTGCCTCAAAACAAATACACGCCCTCACACTCGAGGAGAGAGAGAGAGAGAGAGAGAGAGAGAGAGAGAGAGAGAGAGAGAGAGAGGAGAATCTATGCATATCTCCTAGTCAGGAACACTAAATGGCAGGGTGCTGATGATGTCGCCAGACTCAGTGATGAAGGCATCATAGAGCCAGCGCTGGTTGCACTGGCACTCTGGCCCACACTTGTTGGAGTTGCACTTGGGGCATAGGTAGAAGCATCCCAGGCAGTTTTTCTCCAAGCAGTCACACAGGTCCATGTAGTTACAGATTAGCCTGCCGCTTTTGTCGTACTTCTTCATCACCTTGTACTTCACAGAAAAATATTCATTCATCTTCGACATCCACGCTTTCTTTTCCTGCTGCCTTGTCTTGGGGTTAAAATCTGCCACCTGAGGTTCAGGGTTTAGTTCTATCTGTTGCTGAGCCACTGGCCAGCCTTACAAACCTGACAGGGCGAACTCCAGAACTAGTTTTCTTGGACACAAGGACAGAGCAGTAATGGTACTACCCCAACCTAATTATTATTTTACTGTTTTGTATGTATAGGTGTTTTGTCTTTATGCAAGTCTGGATACCACATGTATACAATGCCCTCCAGATGACGGCATCATTTCCCCTGAGACTAGTCTTACAGACTGAGCTGCCATGTGGATGCTGGGAATAGAACTTGGGTCCTCTGGTAGAACAATCATTTCTCTTAACCACTGAGCCCCCAACCAGTCCCTGTTTACTAATAGTTATGAAGATTGCTTATATCCTGTCTGAAGTAACCTGGGGAGGAAAGAGATTATTTGGCTTATATTCCATTACAGAAGGAAGCCAGGACAAGAACTCAAGCAGGAACTGAAGGCAAGTGCTAATGAAGATGACATGGAGGGATGCTGCTTATTGGCTTGCTCTCACATGTCTTGCTCAGCCTACTTTCTTATAGAACCCAGGACTATGAGCTCAGAGCTGAGCCCCACCCACAATAGTCTGATCCTTCCACATCAATGACTAGTTAAGAAAATGCCCCACAGTCTTGCCTCTAATCCATTTAATGATGACATTCCTTCAAATTGTGGTTACCCTCCCATCTGATGACACTGGCTTGGGTCAAGCTGGCATAAATTCAGTCAGGACAGTTGCTTTCATTCTAATTTGATCAACATTTTCCTTGTCTTTCTCTTTCAATATTTCAATTATGCTATGTCTTAGTGTGGGTTTTTATTGGGTCTTCTAACTTGGAGTTTTATATGCTTATATTTCTATACCCATGTATTTTTCACAAATTTAGAAATGTGGGAGCAGTTATTTTTCCCTTATGAACTTTATACCTCTATATTTTTCCTTTGCTCTACTTTATGGTGTTCAAAATATCCCTTAAGTCCTGTTTCTTTGTTATTCCCCACTGTTGGTCTTTGTTTGTTTGTTTGTTTGTTTTGTTTTTGTCTCCTAATATGTGCTCATTTCAAAAGTTGTTTACAAGTTCATTGATACATAATTTCTTCTATCTATTCAAGTCTTTAAGTTTTCAGCTTTCTATTTTCATCTCCATGATTTTTATGTTTCTTTTGTAAAAGAATGTTTTTTTGTCTCTGTTGGTATTGTCATGTTTTTCATATATCTTTTCTTTATTTCCTTTGGCATTTCCCATTAAATCTTTTATGTACAAAGGCATTGTTTTAAAGTATTTGTTTATTTAAGACGGTTTCTAGAGATTATTTTTGTTCCTTTGAATGGAATGTTTTCCCTTTTGTTCAAATGCCTTATGATCTTTTGTTGGATATTAGATTTGTAAAGACAGTGGTTTCTTCCATTCTCTGCAGACTGGCTGTGCAAGAGAAGACCTTTACTAATTAACAGGATGTATTTGAGCTTGAGATCATCCTGCTGTGAAGGCTTAAAGTCTCTCATTTTCCTGGGCATGTGTCTTCTCTGGGTCAGTGTGTGTGCTTTTGTTGATTTTACATTGGGCACAGCTGGGTTTTAACGTCTTAATTTTCCTAAGAGTCTTCCCACTGGTTTTTTTCCCAGGGTTTTAAGCAGTTCTATTGTATCCTCCTCTCTGTAATCTCTTGCCCTGAGCATCTGTGGACCTGCTGCCCCCCATGCAGCACATTTATGAAAAGCTAGAGATCTGAGTTGTTGCACTTTGAGCCATCTGAGCTCTGACGTAAGGGACATAGAGACCAATCCTTCAGGCATCAGCCAGATAGGTTAGAAAATTACCAATTGTAGCCACTCTGCTTGCTGTCTTTGGTTCAAGAGAAGGAAGCATGTACTTACTTGGTATCTTCCATAAACTGTACCAAACTAGGCTAGGGAAGAGTTGAGGTAAGCACAAGAAAAGTCCCATAATATTTCCAACCATTTACATTTGCTTACAAACATCCAATTTGCTTCACTGCTGTACTTGTTTAAATTTTTGATCTTACACAAAGGAACTTTAGACAATATCTTGTTTATTCAATATTTCTGTGAGAGTGAGTGACCTGAAACTTCCTAGTCTTGATATGTTGGTGGTGATGGCGTTGGCAGTGGCAGTAGTGTGTGATGCAGATGAGATGATTGAGTGACAAATTGGAGGAATTAGAAAGTCCTTCACTGACAGTTCCTTTTGAAATTATGATAAGGAGACTAAGGCAGAGATTTGTTCACATTGAAATATATAATCAAAACTTAGAATTAAGAGACAGAGAATTTATGGAGGAAAGAGAGAGGGGAAGAGGGAGGGAAGAGAGGGAGGGAGGGGGAGAGAGGGAGAGAGAGAGAGAGAGACAGAGAGACAGAGAGAGAGAGAGAATGTATATGTTATGAAAGTGTCTGCAATATAAACTGTATGTTACTGTCATTGTTAGGAGAATCTGTGTTCCCAGCTCCCAAACATCATTGTTGAGTGTGTTAAGCTGTAAAGTTTAACTGTTCTGACCCTTAGTGATTACTATAACCATGCAATTAGATAGATCAGTACTACCACAGCATGCAACAACTGTTACCTGAGGAGAGAGGGTCAAGAAGGGACTAGTTTATTTATAACCTACTCTAAAAGGTGTTTGAGCTCTTGGCTCTGAGTCAAATCATTACTTCTGCATGTATAGCTTCTATCTGGTTGATCAAATGAACTGGGTAGTGAAGGAAGCCAAATAAATAAATAAATAAATAACCAACCAAAGCTAATAATCTTGCTATTTATGGCTACCAATTTATATCAGAGTCTTCCTGTTGAGTTTGGGTACCTATGGAACAACCTTCAAATTGCATGCTTTGTCATCTCCTAATCTTGGTATCACTTGCCAACCTACATGAGGTAGGTTTCTGGCATAGAAGAGCTGTCATTTTTTCTTTTAGTCTTTATTTACAAGGCTTTTATTGATGTGTAGATGAATGTGTCCTCATGCGATGGGTTAGACCAATGGCTCTCAACCTCCCTATAATGTTTTGATACATTAATAGAGTTCTTCACATTGTAGCGACCCCATCTATAAAATTATTTTTGTTATTATTTCATAATTGTAATTTTGCTTTTGTTATGAATTGTAACATAAATATCTATATTTTCTGATGATCTTAAGTGACCCCTGTGAACAGATCATTTGATCACCCCACAAAGATTTGTGATACACAGGTTAATATTTTCTGTATTAGATATTTAGTATGATTGTTATTAAACCTTGGGATCATAGCCTGTGCTCCAAATCAGGACCAATTATGAATAAAATTTACAGTGGAAAGAGAGAACAACACAGGTAGTTTACTCAATGTGGCCACACAATTTAAACAAAACTATCTAAAAAACTTTTTTGGAGTTTGGTATTGACCAAAATCCCCATACCTGATCCTATACTGGGCATTTGTATTGTAATGAAGGAGATTAAAATTATAGAAGGAAAAAAATAAAATTATAACGAAGGAGGTATGTCTTATTATGAGGTAAGCAGCTTTCCTTAGCTACAGTTACAAAGCTGTGCCAAGCTTGCCCATTCCTTAATCTATTAGTATGTTAGTAGAGGTACAAGGTCTTGCCAGGCTTGAAAAGTTCCAAAAGAGCAAGATTAACTCTTTATCCTTCAAGGAGTGAACTTCCACCAGAGAAGAAAGAACTTATCTAAACATGGGAACTTTTCATCTATTTCCCCATAAATCCTCTGAGACCACCTTCTACTTCAAAATGGGAGCTGCCTTTCTGTGAAGCATATAGTCTTTACTCAATTTTTCCCAAGTCTACACTTGAATAAAACTACCTTCTCTACCAATTGGTATATCAGTAGCAACAACAGGTCCAGGCCCTGGAAAGTTGCCTACTGTGTTCTGTTTCCAGAGCAAATGATCCTCAAGCTTCCTTCCGAGCTTTGCTTTCAAATTTTCACATTGGTGCTTCTGTAGGCAGGAAAAGTGAGCCACAGAAACATATTCAAATATCAAAATACACGATATATACTATTATTACTATTATTATTGTTATTATTTATTATCTTTTAGCAGATATCCCAAAGCCAATCTCAACATGGTGAAAATATGCATATTTTAAATGAACCAAGGCAAAAGTATCTGTGTACAGGTCTATTCTGAAACTAGTCTGTTAATTTTTATATTTTAAGTTTGTCTAGTAAAAGCAGTTCATATTTTGAATACTTAATAAAAAGATGGTCTTAGGTATCATTACATTATAGCTCCTAAATTCTTTGATTATATTTTCCCACCCTTACCATTAGAAAGCACCAGACCCAAATCATTTTAAGGCAATAAGCTTAAAATTAACATTTCAATTAGTATTCAATTAGTATTTTAGATAAGCTTGCCAGAGCCCCAGAAACTACCTTCTTTTTAAAATAAATTTAAATTTTCCAAACCCTTGGGTTTTAGCTTTAAAATAAGACACAGAAGTAATCATTCTTATGTAATGATGGAAGGGAGACACACACTGAGTGAGAGAGAGAGAGAGAGACAGAGACAGAGACAAAGAGACAGACAGAGACAGAGACAAAGAGACAGACAGAGACAGAGACAGATACAGAGGCAGACAGAGACAGAGAGACAGAGAGAGACAGACATAGAGACAGAGACAGAGGGAGACAGAGAAAGACACAGAGACAGAGAGAGACAGAGAGAAGCAGAGAGAGGTAAAACTGCAGTGGATAGAGTTTCTTTTCTGGAGTTCTGGCTAGTGTAAGCTGTCATTCTCCTTAGGGAGTTCCAAAGTATATGTAAATCACAGACTATCTCTTTGATATACTTGTTTTTTATTTTATTCAAATGTATCAACAGAACCCCAATAGCTCAAGAGAGCCTCAAACCGTTGTCCTAAATAATCCAATAGCATCCAAAGACAAACAGGAAACCACGCCTGAATGGTACCAAGGATCAGGTTTTCTTGAATATCTAAAACCATATGCAAACTCATTTTTTCCTGTGTCATCAAATAGAGGAAAAAAGCTGCTGATTCCAGCTAAAGTGAAAATATTTTTTTAAATGTCCTTAGAATAAAATAACTCTAGCAGCTAATGGGAAAGTGCATCTTTCCTCTCCACTGATGTCCTCTCATGGCAAGTGGCAGACACACCTAAAATGTATTTTAGTACCTTTGTGGGTGTTGCAAACCATATCCAGTTACATATACATTTTAAATGTTATCCCCCTTCACGGTTTCCCCTCCACAAACCCTCTATCTAATCCCTCCTCCCTTGCTTCTATGAGGGTTCCCCCCACCCACCCACTCCAGCCTTCCCACCATGGCATTCCCCTACAGTGGGGCATCGAGGCTTCACAGGACCAAGGGCCTCTCCTCCCATTGATGCCAGGTAAGACCATCCTCTGCTACATATGCAGCTGGAGCCATGGGTCCCTCCATGTTTATTCTTTGGCTGATACTTTAGTCTCTGGGAACTCTGGGGGGGTCTGGTTGGTTGATATTGTTGTTCTTCCTATGGGGTTGCAAACCCCTTCAGCTCCTTCAGTTCTTTACCCAACTCAGCTGTTGGTGTTCTCATACTTAGTCTGATGTTTGGCTTCTAGCATCCTCATCTGTATTGGTCAGGCTCTGGTAGAGCCGCTCAGGGACAGCTATACTAGGCTCCTGTCAGCAAGCACTTCTTGGCATCAGCAATAGTGTCTGGGTTTGGTGTCTGCAGATGGGATGAATCTCTAGGTGGGGCAGTCTTTATCCTTTCCTAAAATATGGGACATTTCTACTCAGCTATTAAAACAATGACTTCATGAAATTTGCAGGCAAATGGAACTTTAAAATATCATCCTGAGTGAGGTAACCCAATCACAGAGGAACACACATGGTATTTACTAACTGATAAGTGGATATTAGGTTAAAAGCTCGGAATCCCCACGATACAACTCACAGACCATATGAAGCTCAAGAAGAAGGAAAATCAAAGTGTGGATGCTTCAGTCCTATTTAGAAGGGGGAACAAAATAATCACAGGAGGTAGAGGGAGGTGGAGACCTGGGAAGGAGAGAGGAGGGGGAGCGAAAAGGGGGGCAGGGACAGTTGTGGGAGGAGATGGGGGGAGAAGTACAGATGGTCAGGAAATTGAATGGAGGTGTGTAGCAGTAAGGGATGGAGAACTGGGGGTAGCCACTAGAAAGTCCCAGATGCCAAGGAAGCAAGAGGCTCCCAGGACCCAATGGGGATGACATTAGCTGAACTACTCAACAAAGGGGAGAGAGAACCTGTACAGACCATATGCAGAGGTTAGGAACGGTCCCCCTCTGAGGGATGGGGCCACCCACCCATCTCAAAAATATTAACCCAGAATAGTTCCTGTCTAAAGGAAATGGAGGGACAAAGAGTGGAGCAACTACCTGTTCTTATTAAGCTAATAAGTCTATGTGGCCACAGTGAAAAGAGAGACAAAGAGATTCCAGGTCTTGAAGTGAAATTAAAGTTAAAATAGCCTGCCAGAGATGTGAATATCTAACCAGTCCCTGTCATGGTCTTCTTCTGCCCACCACTGATCCATCAGTGTCTGGCCTCCAGTCTCATCCTATAACGTGTTAGGACTCAAAAATCTGTTTCTGGAATGTCTCTAACTAGTGCATGAGTTTCCTAGGGGGAATTTACATTTCTTTAGTGTTCACTGTTTCAATTGTCTGAGAGACTGAGAGACACAAATGTGTCTTAAAGCATCTCATTTCTTCCAGCTCTATTACTATATGGCAGTGGTTCTTGCCCTTTCTAATGCCCTGACCCTTTAATACAGTTCCTCATGTCATGGTGACTCCTGCAACCATAAAATTGTTATCATTGCTACTCTGTAACTATAATTTGGCTACTGTTATGAATTATAATGTAATATCTGATATGCAAGATGTCTGACATGTGGCTCCCCACAGGTTGAGAGCCCCTGCTCTATGGAATTGCTGCCTTCCCTTAATGGTCCCCTAAAACTAGGAATCTATGTCAATGGGATAAAGTGTAGAAGTAACCTTAATTGGGAAGGCTATAGACCAGTCAATGAAAATGGTCTCTTTTTTGTAGATGACATTTAATTTTAGTTACATGTATGTGGGATATAAGGGTCTGTGCACACAGATGCTAGTGTTGTGAGTCACTTGATGTGGATGCTGGTAGCAGAACTCTGGTCCTCTAAAGAGCTACATGCTCTTTAACTGTGGAGCCATCTCTCCAGCTTCACAAATAGCTTCTCTTAAGAAGAAAGTATTGAAGAAGGAGAAACCTAGG
Source organism: Uromys caudimaculatus (assembly GCA_028551405.1). NCBI lineage: Eukaryota > Metazoa > Chordata > Mammalia > Rodentia > Muridae > Uromys > Uromys caudimaculatus. Next base: position 83,337,146 of record CM052722.1, on the reverse strand, counting down.
CCCTGAGGTCGATGAGTACAGTAAGTAGAGTACAGGGGAAGAAAACAATAATAAAACAACAATGGTATATTTAATATTGTTTGTGGCACTTACATGTATTTGTAGCTCTATTAGTCTATGTGTACCCTCTTATCAACACACTATGCTGTATTAATTTCTTTTTGTAGACACCATTTATCAGATCGAAGAAATTTCCATTAATTTCTGGTTTGATGAGAGTTTTTATCATAAATGTCTTTTTAATTATCATCAAAATTCTTATCTGTTGATGTGGCAAATTATACTGATTGAGTTTAAATTTATTGGTTATGCATAATGAAAATTTATAGAATTAATAATAATGATTATTATAATTAGTTTAATTATTATGTATTTTTACCTATGCTAAGAACTTCAGGGTATAGAAATGTTGGTTTCTTCTCATACCTGATTTGCTCCTGTTTCCTCAAAACCAAATCTTTTAAGCATCAAGGACATCAAAGGAAGGGAAGCATCTGGGGAGAGAGTAAGGAATTTGTGTGTGTGTGTGTGTGTGTGTGTGTGTGTGTGTGTGTGTGTGTGTGTGGCATAGAACAATGGATGGTGAAAGATATAATTCCACAGTATAAATGAGATGTAGTGAAAAAAATCCGATTTTGCTTCACTGTACCTGTTTTTGTCTTTGGTAATCACGAATATCTTCTGCAACTTTCTCAATAACAAGCACTATGCTAAGTATTGAGTGTAGAGCAGTGAACAAAATAGGGGAAGCTCCTGCCCCTACAGTTCTTATACTCAGAGGGAAAGAGACCACCTGATCAAGTCATTGTGCAAATGTAAAATATGTAACTGAATGATCAGCCGCAAAGTCCCATGCATGATTCAATAACACTTTTATGATAATTAAAATTCCCCACAAAAGAGAGAAAAATAGAAATCAGGACCTCTACTAGGCTGTATAAAGTAGCAAGGGGTGCTGGTAACATAGATTATAACACGGATAATAATCCTAAGAGCTGTTCCATGTGATGGCAGGGGGAAACTGATCATGAAAGTAAGTTCGGCCAGGGGAGTGGGAGTGCTTTCAGGTAAGTCATTGGTATTGCATCCTAGGTGAAGCAAGCTCAAGGTTCTCTTAGAGAGGAAGAAACCATGAAACCTCATACTGTTTGTAAAAGGGCTGGTGAGACCTGAGACAATGAGAGCGGAACCTGTAAGATGGACTTGAGTAAATAAGCAAGAGGATGCACAGTAATTAAAGTCTGAGAAGTTTTCTTGAAGAGTTGTATTTGTATCTTAAACTACCATAGGAAGCTAGTGAGGGCTTTAGTAATAGGGCAGAAGGGTAAGATTTTCAAATGTCTCTGCTGCATGTAAAAATAACTTAGGGTTGATATGTGCAGATGAATTAAAACTCCAAGAGTGACTTCAAAATTATTTATGGAGTATAATGGTGATAGTTGTAGAACTGTCAGTGTAGGGAAGAAAATTTGATTTTACTTGTAATTGGAAGGAAAGGAGAGAGACACTCAGATATCCAACATCTCACTCACTGGTAGTTGATGCTTCTATTCACTAAGTGAGAGAACACTGAAAATGGAACAGGTAGGGTGGGATTATGAACTATTAACACCAATTTTAGAGATGTTAAATTTGAAAGAGCTGGTTCCTAGTTGGTGAAACTGCTTCTCTCTCTCTCTCTCTCTCTCTCTCTCTCTCTCTCTCTCTCTCTCTCTCTCTCTCTGCCTCTCTGCCTCTCTATCTGCCTTTCCCTCTGCCTTCTCTGCTTCATGCTTATAGATCAGAAATAAGCTCTTAGCTCCTTGTCATGATGGTCATAGAACTACCCTCTTAAACTATAAGAAAAACCCCAATTAAATGCTTTCTTTTATAAGTTGTCTTGGTCATGGTATTTCTTCACAGAGATAGGACAGGATCGAAGACAAGATGTCATGTTGGTGATACAGGTTTGCATAACTAATTAATAGCTCTGACTAGGACATTATAGTGGAACTTGAATAAAGTAGACATATATCCCAAGTACTTTGAGAAGATAATATCAATACATCTTAGAAATAAACTTAATATTTGGAATGAGGGTGAGGAAAGATGAAGCTTTTGTCTTAGGCTTGTGCAACTGCATAGATAACCATGTTGGCTACTGCCCAAACTAAAAAAAGCATGCATTCACCTGTTGTTTCTGTTGGGATGCGGCGATAAGGAAGTTAAATAGAAGAAGGTATGCATGGGGTGAGAACAGCTCCAAAACCCACATATGAGATAAGAAAAATGTGTCGTTTCAATGTTTTTCAGCATTAATTGGCCCAAAGAGTTTCAATTGCTCATTACACGTTTCTCACTACTTTGGCTGAATAAGTAATCATTTCTGAGGCAAGTCTTTAAAATGGAATGTCATCACTTTGCTAGGAGGGCTTTGTATGCATCCTTTTCAGCACAACTACATAAACTTCAGGGGCAATTATGCTTTCTGAATTCCCTTTGGTGAGTAAGATTTTTCTTTGCATTTTTAGGGCTGTAGTTCTGCTTTATCAAAAGAAAAATGAAGATCATTTCTGAATTTTGGAAATTGCTTTGACAAAACACCTGTTACAGCTATTGATTCCCATGCTAGTCTACACCAAGACTTGAGTTATCCTCATTAATTTTGCATCACTGGCAATTATACAAAGATTCTTTCTTCATAATGAAAATCCACTTGGCTTTGCCATGTAGACCATGGAGATAATTAAACTTGTTTAATCAAAAGTTTATATGATTAACGCTTTTTGACATACCCATGAATCTATTGTAGGCATCAGGTGATGACTGCTGGCAGAGTTTCTGTCTCTAGGGCTGATGTCTTTTGAATGTCATTAGAATGTTTAAAATAACTTTTGAAGGTGAAGCCTCAGGAAATACTTAATTTAAGTGGTCCACATTTTATGGAATGGAACTAGCCTTTAACTCCATCATGTCTTTAATAAATTATGAAAAAATTGTTTCCATCTACATCCTTTTTAAAAATTTAGACCAAAATCTTTGACAAGATTGTTCAATACTCTTCAGAAAGTCATTTGTGAATCATGTGTGTGCATTTGCATGTGTATGTGTGCATGTACACAGAACACGAGAAGACTCAATTCACTAGAAGGAAATAGTAACCAGCTTACATGATGCTTCTCTAAACTTAGCAGCATTTCATAGCTGCTACTAATGTATCCTCAGACTTGTGAACCTATTTTTCTTAAGATAGAAATCATTCTGTAACAGAAGCATGGGGAATGAATGCTGCCTTGGGAGATTTGTATTTATCAAGAGTTATAGTAATGTATCTGAAACCATTGAATTTTTGTAATTTCAAAATTACACATTACATTGGATTCAGATTTGTTGACTCTCTGAGAACGTGCTAGTAGAATTAGCAAAAGATATACAAAGAACATAATTTAAGTAATGAATTGTGTCTCTTTGATTAGGAACATTTCATTGAACTCAAAAGCAAGTTGTTACATGTTAATGTTTGGATGTCTTTGGAAGCTCATTAGCCAATAATTCCAAAAGAAGCAACCTATTTGACAAACAAAACAATGCAGCACCTCCATGTCTGAATGTGTTTCTTTCCTGTCCCATCTTTGAAGTTTACCCCATTTCCTTTCTTCCCATTTTATGCATCACTTCATTTCTTACCTTGACCCTGGTTCCTGCCTCAATTTTTTTTTCTTGTTAACATGCTCTAGATTGCCAGGCATAGTGGTACATGACTTTGATCCAGCTACTTAGGAGGCAGAGGTAGAAGGATTTCTGGGGGTTTCAGGCAGTTCTGATCTAAATAAGTTCCAGGCTAGCCAGAGTTGCAAGCGAGATACTACGTCAAAAAAAAAAAAAATTTCTGGATTATTTGTCCCGATAAAAGTTTAGGGGAAGAATGGCCTTAGGCTTTGTGGGTATTTCTTCTCCTCTATAATGTGGCTTATCCAGATCAGTGATGATGGCCCTTTTCCAAAGCCAGGATCCAGGAAAGCAGTTAAATTATCACTATTAATTAGGTGAAAATATAAACTTATACCTTTATTCAACTAATGTAGAAATATATAAAGAATAAAAACCTAAGCATTGATAAATCCATCACTCTGGGACAAACTGTTCATTACAACTGGGGATGCTTCAATATGTTAATTGCAAAGAGGAATGAGATGTTATGTATGTTATGTTGTGCAAATATGCCATTTTATTAGCTGTTTTTTTCCCTAAAACTATAGACTTTACATATTTTCGTGTCAAGTTTACAGTGATGATAATGGTTGTTCCATAATGCATTAGTATATAGATATCATGTATTTAATTAGGCTGGCCATTTGAACAAGACAAAAAGTGGATGCTGGCAAAGCATATCTTTAACATTTTCCTAGCCTTTCGTATTTCTTCACATAGCTCCTACTTGAGTCTCTCATTCGTGCCATTTCCAGGACCTTCTATAATGTGAGTTTAAGGACTTAGTCTATCTGTGTTATTACAGACATCTTATAGACTGAGAAAGAGGGAAGACTCCAATGTAAAGATTCCTCATGTCCTTCAGATGGGGAAGAGGATGTATTGTTCAGCACCCACTTTCTTTTTTATCCTTTCTGTCTCATCCCCCTTTCCCTTGGGGGAAAAATGCTTCCTAACTTTTCCAGTTCCCTAATCTGAAACTGCAGTCTCAAAGGTTACCAGTGATTTTCTGATCTCTAGCGCCAAAGCCTTCTTTTATTCCTTACCTTCGTGCCATGTCACACATTATCCTTAGAACCCTTTCCTTGTAGATTTGCCCTCCTACCTTTCTGATTACTCGTCTCCTGTTCTCTTTGATGGCTTTTTCTTTCTGCTGTCTTCCTGTAGGCAGCCTAGAGACTCAGTCTTTGGGCTTTCTTTTATCGTTCCTCTCTCTCTCTTTTTCTTTTTCCTTTAAAGCATGATCCCTTAAGCTTGACTGTGTTTGTAAAAGGTTACGCCATTCTTTAAATCACTTAGAACTAAGAGTTTGAAGTTGTCTTTGACTGTCCTTTCTCTTTCTGATTCAACCAGTCTTCACATCTTGTCAGTTATTTCTTCAAAATAATCCCTTAGGCACTTTGATACACCGTGAGTTGGTGCTCATTCTTTGGGTGCCACTTCTATATTATTTACTAAAACCAAGTCCAGTTCTATGAAACTGGTTAACGATAATTTTCAAATGTGCCCACATATGTTAAGAAGAATGGTCATTGCAACATCAATGAGAACAGCAAACCTAAGAAGTGTCCTCGGAGATAACTGTGCATCCCATAAGCTCTATTTGCTAGTAAGGATAAAGCAGATTTAGACTAACATGAAAAGATATCCAAAGTATGTTTATAAAATCCTAAGCAGATCACCATGTGTAGCATGTATAATGATTCCATTTTATATGCATATGGATAAACACAAGCATGCATATATATATAACATTTGTAGGAAGAAAAAGACTAAACAAATATTCAGTGAGCTGCTTAAAAGGATTATCCATAAGGTTGTGACAAAATGGAATCAGCTTGTACTTTCTAAGGTGCACACTTCTAAATTATTTGAATATTTTAACAGTATACGTGCATTATTTTCACAATTATCCAAAATCTTTCATACTTTTTTTCAACCTGGCTGCAATTTACATTTGGTTGCCTGGTGTCTCTATCCTGGCATAGTCTCCTAAAGGCCTCTTAAGCAACTCTAATTACTTTACTAGCCCTCTAACACTGAACATTGAGAACATCTTTGATATGAAAATAATTCTGCCTGTCATCTGGAATCTTAAGATTCAAAGAATATGTGCATATTGACGAGCTGTGAAAAACTATTCAGCCCTTCCACACTGCACAGTGGCTGGCAGAATAGCACAGGATTTGTGGTCTACACAGGTCTGGCAGAGCATACAATACCACTAAAATAACAAAATATAATTCTTTAAGGTAAAATACTGGATCTGCCTGATTATCCTATGGATTGCTTCAGCTTTAGTGTACAAATCTCACTAGCATTCACATCACCTTTGATTTAAATCAGATTGACTGGAAATTAAGCCTTGCAAAGCAATTCAGGTTGGCAGTGATAAACAATGCAAGCAGTGTGTTAGAGCTCTGCCATTAGACTCATATCGCTTGTAAGGATAATTGGTACAATTAACATTCCAAGGACAAAAGATGCTGTATAATATGGACACAGTGAAAAGTGGATTCTAGACATTCAGAAATGCATTGTTTTCCCTTCAAATGAGCTATTTCATTTTAAATTTGTTAATTAAATTTTTGTTGTTGGTGGTGTGTGTATGTGTGTACATGCACACATGTGTGTGCATAAGTGTGCCTGATTTTCTGCATGCGTGCATGTGTATATGTGCCTGAGTGCCTGTGTGTGTGTGTGTGTGTGTGTGTGTGTGTGTGTGTGTGTGTGTGTGTGTGTCTCAGAACAACTTTCAGGAGCTCATTTTTTTCTTCCATTGTGGAATCTCAGAATCAGACTCAAGTTGTCAGGATTACATGGCAAGTACTTTTATTCAAGCCATCTTGCAAGCCTAATTTTAATTTAAACTTAGCATAAACACACACGTAAATATGAATGCATGTGGCCATATGTGTGCATATGAAGGCAAGAAGTCAACATTGGGTGTCTTTCTCAGTCAGAATACACCTTAGTTTTTAAAGTCAGGATTTCTTGCTGAATCTGGAACTCAGTGATTAATTAAATAGCCCAGCCAGGCAAACAGCCAGGACTGTGCCTGACTTCCAGTATTGGGATTACAGTCAGCACTGCCATGCCCATGGTTTTACACAGACACCGGGGATTGAGCTCGGGTTCTCATCCTTGTGCAACACATACTTTTGCTCTCTGAGCTATCTCCCTAACCCCCAAAATTAGCTATTTTAATAAAGGCTTTTATTCTGTTTAATAAAAATTCCCATTAGTTCTTCTGAAGACAGGTTCATGGTTACAGTAACCACACACATTACAAACCTCAGAGAAAGAATAAAAATTGCTCTTAGCTAATAGGTGTACATTTTGTTTACTATTTCCCTTCGAATTTACTGTACCTGTGCAGATGTCAAAATATTTGTATTGGTATTAGTTTGCTATCAATATGTTGACATATTAAAGAATTCATTAAATAACTTTTTATACCTTTATAACTTAGTCCTTCTACTGTTTCTGTAAGTTATATGGCCTTGTTATGTGACCTTGTGGTCACTGAACAGCTTGTGGGGTTTGTAATGTGTGTGGTTACTGCAATCATGAACCTGAGGTCAACTTATGTCCTCAGAAGAACTAAGTTCTAGCTACATACACTCCATTCTCATTTCTTCAACCATAAATCAGATGAGTGTAAAGAACACCCAATATATATCTTTCTGTTATTGACCAACAGATGATAGCCTCTAAGGATGGAGACCTGGGCAAAGTCCTCAAATTCTTAGTCTACCAGAGGCTTTGGGAATTTTTCTTCAAGGAATTGGTTTTTAGTATTGGTCACAGTTGGCAACTAGATAGAGGACAGAGAGACCTATGGTACTTTCTGTGCTAAGAAGATACATTTCAGACAGTGATGGTTAAAAAGGTTTAGGGTCTTATAAAATAGAGTTCATATTTAGAAGTGATGATCATTCCATTTTAAAGTTATCCCATTTGTGGTCCTAGAGACATGTCTCAATGTCTAAGAGCACTGGTTGTTTGTTCTTCCAGAGGACCTGGGTTTTATTCCCAGCACTGACATGGTAACTCATCCACCTTTAATTCTAGTTCAGAGAATCTGACCCCTCTTCTTACCTCTGTAGACTTCTGCATGCATGTGCTGTACAGATGTATGTGCAGGCCAAACATCCATACACATAAAATTAAATATATAAATTTAAAAGTTAAAATCAAATAAAAATAAGGTTATCCTATTGGTACCATAACAAGCTTGTATAACTTCATAATATGCACTATTTTACTCTTGGTATTCTAGAAAAATGATATATTTTCTTAAAGAAGTTATCATATCTCTTTAAATGGAGATATTTTAGAAATAACTCATGGTTTTTCATATTTCATTAGAAAAGTACATGCTATGTGGTAACATAATATTTTCAACTGCTAATTGGGGTTATATAAGCTGCCTACCTTCCTAGCCCTGCCCCAATTATATTCCATAGCTCAATGGATTGTGGTGTCTAACTCATTCTTTAAAAAAAATCTAACTTCCAAGTTTTAATGGAGATGCTTGTTTCAGGGAATTTGCTATTCAATTTAATAAGGTTCTTCTTCCCATTATGTGATGTAGGCACATAATTCTAGGAACTGTTGGGATAGCAAGAATGAATAAGGCATAATCTGTCCTTTCAAGGAGGTCATACATTCACCAACTAATGTGGTAGATTAAATATGTAGAATGACTTAAAATCTAGGATGTATACTAATACATTCTTTAACCATTGAGAATTTATGTTTAGTGGGAATGTAGGAGGTCAAAAGCAGTTTGAAGATATAGGAGCATAGTGGAGAGGTGATTTTATCAAAAGCCAAATGATGCCACTTGGTTTATTTATCAATTCACTTAAAACAAAATATCACATTACCTTTTTTTTCTAGTACTTTCTACACTGTCATTTAAAAAGGTAAATGGAATGGAGCTGACAAGCTGCCTTAGTGAGCACAGGTACTTGCCACCAAGCCTAATGACCTCAGTTTAAGTTCTGAAACCCACAGGATAGGAGGAGAAAACTGACCCCACAATAGTTGTCCTTTGACCTCCACTGATATGCCATACACATTTATACTGCAAAAATGTAACAAAATGTTTTAGGAAACATAAAGCTTGTTCACATCTTACTTGAAAAAAATGAAGTGACTTATACAGACCCAAGGATAATAAAAATAAACAGTAGCTAGTAAATTAATGAATTTGCACTAAAAGCATATTATTTACATTTATCACATTTATTTACAGAAAGACATCAATAACCTTTTATAAGAACACCTAAGAATGACGAAGCTACTGAATTTGAATCCAACAGATGACATATTTTTAGGTAGTAGGATGATGAGTTTTACTGTAATAAAATGTCAAGGTGCTGAGGGCATTGATGAGTTTCTGGGTGATTATATCATAAACCCATATTTCAAACTGTCACTTACCTTTGCACATGCTTGAGAGAGTTACACAGCATGTTCTGCATCCAAAATGAAGGCCACCCTCTCTTGATATGTACCAGGTCCACACAATGACAATATTATTTTTATTATTTTATTCTACTGAAGCAAAGGGACAAAATCCCCTTCTCAGAGAGCCCAAACAAATTTTGCTAGTATATTAATAATGCATTTATAAACTTTACAGTTGACTAAGTTTAAAAGGGAGGCAGCTTAATATGTTAATTTTTGTTCAGCTTATTTGAGTTCGTATATGGGATTTGAGTATTCCATTATGAATCTGGCAGGAAAATATGTTCTAAAATATCTAGAAAAGAGATGTAAAGTGTAAGATTTTAAATTATGAAATAGTGCATAGACACATAAATGATATGATAATCTTAAATAGCATAGTTACATATCTAAAATAAATAAATAAAGTTTATATTAGTAATGTACAATCAATATAGTTTCAAGTACAAGAAAATAAGAGACAAATATAGGGGCTTGAGAGATGGCTCAGAAGTTAAGAGCAGTGACTGCTTTTCCAGAGGGCCTTGGTTCAATTCCCAGCACTCACGTGGCAGCTCACAACTGTCTGTAACTTCAGTTCCAGGAAATCTGTTACTCTCACACAGACATACATGTAGGTAAAGCACCAAAACACATTAAATTAATGAATAAATCATAAGAAAAATTAGAGAGATGCAAATATAATTGAAGAAGCTATGTTTAAAATAGTGTTGAATCTTTTAAGAAAGTTACAGGGTTATAGGTGTTTTCATCTTTTTTTTATTTTTCTAAGTTTTCTGCAATGAAAATATTGTTTTAGAATAATGCAAATAAATATTATTTGTAATGAATTAGGAAATATAAGCAAACACAAGAAAATAAAAAGCATGAATAATCTCACTAGGATAAAGCTGCCATTTTCAGCATTTTGATGTAAAATTCTTCTAAGTCTTTTAAAAATATAGTATCCATTTGTGTTTGATTTTGTTTGTTGACAATTCAAGTTTGTTAATGCATTCAGAAAAGTACAAAGGAATTTCTGGGTCTGGTTTCCATCATTTACTTTCTCTTTTTCCCATTCCTACTATTATTCTAAGTAAAAGCATTTCAAATCCTGGGATATAATCTTTTGACAAACAATGTCTATATTCATATTTTATAGCAATCATTCAAGTCTTACAGAAAGGAAAATCTCTGCCCAAAGTGTGATGACTAGCTTTATATCAATTTGACACGAGTTAGAGTCATCAGGGAGGAGGGAACGATGATTGAGAAAAATGATTCCATAAGGTCAGGCTGTAGACAAGCATTTAAGTCATATTCTTAATTAGTGGTTGATGGGGGAGTGCCCCGCCCATTGTTCCACCCTTGAGCTGGTGGTCCTGAGTTCTATAAGACAACAGGCAGAGTGAGCCATGGTGAACACGCCAGTAAGCAGCACCCCTCCATGGCCTCTGTTGTATCTCCTATCTCCAGTTTCCTGTCCTGTTTGAGTTCCTGCCCTCAGTGCTTTCATGGTGAACTGTTATGCTGAACTGTTGAGTGAAATAAACCCCCTTTTTCCCCAAGCTGCTTTGGTCACGGTGTTTTATCATAGCAATAGTAACCCTAAGAAAACAGATGTGTCCGCTGTGAATCATCATCAGTCCTGGCCGTCATTATTCATTATGACTGATTTTTCATTTCTTCCTGGCTCAATTTTAGTAAGGTACATGTGTCCAGAATGTTGTTCATTTTATCTTAGTTTTCCAATTTAGAACACATAAATTGCTCATAATTACCTCTAATGATCTTTTTTGGTATTTTTAATTTTTAAAAATTTTATGCATATTTATGTTTGACTGTGCGTATAACTGAGTGCCCTTTCTTTGCCTAATGCACATGGAAGTCACAAAATGGCATTGATGCCAGGAAACTGGAATTACAGCTGGTTGCGAGCACCATGTGGGTACTGGAAGGCGAACCTAGGTCCTCTGGAAGAGCAGCCAGAGCTCTTAAGTACTGAACCATCTCTCCAGCCTCTTTAATGATCTTATTTCATTTCTGTCTTCAGTTGTAGTGTGACCTTTGCCATTTCTTTTACAATAATTGATTAAAATGTCAAATGATCCAATCAGAAACATATTGCCAATTAATATACAAAAAAATTCAACCTTACTAATCATGAAACTTCATTTCAAAGCTGTGATAAGATGTCATCTCACTCCAGGTGCAATGACTCTTACCAAAAATGGGATTCCCCCCGCCCCAAATAAACTTCTAGTGAAGCTATGAAATGTGAACTCCTATAAAGAACAAGGGATTGTGGCTCACTATAGCAGTTTTGGAAACTCTTCAAAAATTTAAAACTAAAACCAAAACATGATCTTATACTCTGGTTCTCTGTATATCTCCAAAGGTAATGAAAACAGTATGTTAGACATTTGTCCTTGATTGCTCACTGTTCCCAATAGCCAAGCCATGGAAATGACCTAGCTTTCTATCATTTGAAAATGGGTAAAGAAAACATGAGACAAACACACAATTCTTTTCACCAGTAAGGTGTTTTATCAAACAATGCTAGATAGAACATCTGATTATTATGTTAAATGAAAGAAATAAAGGAGAGAAAGATAAATTCTGCATAATTTCACCCCCATATGTGTAAATTAGAGTTTGATCTCCCAGAAGCAGAGTCAAATCATGAACAATTACTGTAAGTTTGGAAAGGAATCAGGTTAGAAGAGTTAGAGAAAGGGACTAAGAAGAGATATTAAGGCACAGTCAGTAAGATAATGATTTTGAGGATTCTGTGGTATAGTCGGTGCATATAATCTGCAGTGGTTTGCTGTATATTGCAACATATCTGGAAGAGAAATATTTGGAGGTTCTTTAATGAGACAAATGCTAATTCCTTTGGTTTAATCATTAATATATATATATCAGATTATATACTATATTACATAAATATGTAGAGTAATTTCATGCCAATTAATAACATAAAATTTCCAAATACCTGTATTACTGAACAAATAATTTTAAATATTGTATATCTGTTTCTATAATCTAGTATTTTAAAAATTAATATTTTAGTTAGTGTACAAAGTAATGGATTTCATTATAGCATTTTTTCTGTACTTTCTGGAGAATGATATATGACAGCCATATTTTTTGGTTTCCAATGAGTTAGTTTCTAATTTAGAAAGGCAAATTAGAATAATAAATAGCAGCCAGATATAGTGATGTCCTTTTAACTCCAACTCTTGAGAGGCAGAGGCAGGCAAACCTCTGCAAGTAACAAAGTAGTCGTAAATAGCAAAGGATAAGTAGGTAGATAAGCATGTAGATAGATGATAGGTAGGTAGATAGGTAGACAGACAGATAGACATACAAATAGATAGCAGAACATCAGATTGGTAGCTCAAAACATCCAGTAGAAATCAGCTAGAAGAAGCCCTATTGAGGGGGCCGGTTCAAGTTCCCAGCTGAGAGAGTCCCAGGTGGAAAAGATACTTACTACCGTCCACTGAAAGTCAAGTGAGAAGGATCACTGAGTCAAGACAATCAGCTGGAGTTTTTAATTGAGCTTTCCCTCCATGAATGATCTTAGCATGGCTGAACTTCTGATTTCTCTTTCCCACTATATGCCTTTTATATCATGGGATAAATAATAATAACCACTTTTGAAAATGCCTTACCTTTAACTGTTTTCAAGGACGGAGTATTTTAATTCCTGTGCTGTTTTTTGCTTTCTTCATTCCCTGTTATAGAATTGATGGAAGAACCCACCCTGGACAAAGGCCTTGGGGATACTTGAGATAAGCATGCTTGAGTCTGAAATGAAAGTGGAAGTGGAACCCTGTTTCCAGTGTCAGCTTCTCAGTCAGCTCAAACGGAACATGGAAATTGATTTTTATAATATATTGTATATTTCACATATATGTGTCACAATATTTATCCATATTCTTCTCCCTGTCACCATACTCACTTTTTGCTGATCACCTTCACTTCCCTCAAGTAGTTCTCTATCTTCTTTCATGTACCATGGAGTTTGTTACCCTCTCTTTTTTCCTTTCCTTATTTCCTAAGACTTTTCTCTCCTCACCTAGTTCACTTTGTGCTTTCATGGTCTGTGAAAATGTGCACATGAATACAGAAACACTCTTAAGTCTAGATTATGCATAAAAGACAAACCCACAAAACTGCTAGTATTTGTCTGCATTATTTCATTTAAAATAATGACCTCTAGTTCCATCCTTTTTCTGTTGATATGATCAATTCCTTATTCATTACAGTTCAATAGAACTTCACTCTGTATATATTTCCTTAGATATTTATCTGATAATGGACACTTAGACTGGTTTTACTTTTTATCTAATATGAATAGTGCAGCAGTAAACATGGATATATAAGTATTGTAAGTATGGTGACTTAGAGTCCTTAGAATATGTGCACAGAGTGGTATAATCTGAATTGTATAGTTATATTTTTCATTTTTGAATAATGTCTACACTGACTTCCATTCTATTTACAACAGATTACATTTCTAACAGAAGTATAAAGGGTTCCCTTTCTTTCTACATTCTCACCAGAAACTTTTATTTCTATTCTTGATGGTATACAATCGGACTGAGTTGAGATGAAATCTCAAAGTAGTATGAATTTGCAGTTCCTTGATGGATAGGAATATTGAACACATCTTCAAATGTTTACTGAACCTTTGTAGTTCTTTTGAGATCTATCAATTCAGTTAATTAACCCATTTTCTGACTAAATGACTTGAAGTCTTTTGCACATAATTTTGTAATTCCCTATAAACCATAGTTATTAATTCCTTGTCAAATACATAGTTGGAAAATATTTTCTCTCTTTGTATAAAACGTTTCTCTTCTCAGTTGTTTGCTTTGTTGTGCAGGAACTTCTTCATTTCATCCTATCCCAGTTCTTGGAACTGTTTCTTAAGCTGTCAGAGTCCCTTGCCTATGCCTCCATTTTCATTCAGTTTCAGAGTTTCAGGTCTTATATTAAGATCTTGCTCTATTTTGAATAGATATTTATGCAGGGTGAGAGATTTTAATCTAGTTTCATTCTTCTACATGTTATTTTTTCCCAACACCATTTGTTAGAGAGACTATTTTCCCAATGCAGATTTTCCACACTTTTTGTGAAATCTAGGCAGGTGTAACTGTGTGGGTTTATTTCTGAATTCTATTTTGTTGGCCTATATGTGTGTTCTTGTGTCAGTATCACATAGGCTTGTTATCATGGCTCTGTAGTGTAATTTAAGAATCTTTATTGATGCTATCAACATATCTTTCTATTCAGGGAAATTTTATTTATTTATTTATTTATTTATTTATTTATTTATTTATTATTTTAGTTGGTATCTCTCGATATGTGTGTGTGAGAGAGTGTTGTAAGTGTGTAGGCATGTGTCTTCCACAACATGCATGTGGAGGTCTGAAGTGAACTCTCAGAATTCAATTCCTTCCTTCCATTGATATGGATCCCAGATAAAAATCTCAGGTCATTATTCGAGACAGCAAGTGTCTTTAATTGCTGAGCCATCTTACTGGCTCAAGTAGAGGTTTAATATTTTAAATAATATAGCTTATCTTTTTCATAACCTAGTCTTATTATGAATGATTTTAAGTATTCAGTAAAGTGCAGAGGATAATAAAATGAAAAATGTGTCTACAATTCGGCTTTGTCAAATAGTTTCATTTTTCTATATTTATTTCAGATATTTAATCAATGCAGTCAAATACTGTAGATGAAATTAAGATAACCTGTATTCTTATGTGTGTTCCATTTATTCCATGAATATTTATAAATAAAGATATGTGTATAACTATGCATGTCTGCATATCCATAAAGTGTACAGGTGTTTTATGGATTTTTATGTTACTAAATTTCATACTTGCCCTTTTCAAATCTATCCTCATTATCTCTTAATATTTTTTTACTATATGATTATATTATTCAGAATGATAACACACACACTTCACCTGCTTTATCACATTGCATTTTATGACTTTAACATAACTTGTTTTCCCAATTGCGTTGCTGATGGACATTAAGTTTATTTAAAATTGCTCATCCTCACATTGTGTATTGTGTACAGTGAGTATTATTTTGCTGGTCTTCTTCCTTGTGCATATATCTGATAGTTTGTCTAGGGCAAGTATCAAGAATTGGTGTACAATGGATTGAATGTAAATAGTTGTCAACATATGTAATAGATTCTGTTGGAAAAACACCACAAGCTTTTTTTGTATGTCTGTGGCAACAATTGTGTTGAATATCTATCTGCAACAGAGATTATATAGATGCCCAGACCCTAAACTATGCATCACATGGCCTTCTACAGAAAACATCTATTGATCTCAGATCTAGGGTATTGTGGTATGTGAGTGTTAGAGCCAAGTTGTATATCTTCAACTCTAGAGACACAGTAAAATCATTTTGCAACATGATCACACAAAATGTGACTCTGGTTTACTCATGCTTTTCTATGGTCCACATTTTTGTTAACATTTGCCAATGTTAAATTTAAAAGATGTATGCCAGTTTGTGGATTCTCTTTGTTATATCTCTGAAATTTTGTTTTCTCTGATTACTAGTGAAGATGTGAAACTTGTTTTTTCATGGATTCATGAATATTTCAGATCAAAGAGGCTTTAATGGCAGCATATAAAAAGCTATTTCCCAATCTAGAGTATCATATAAATGTTATCAGCTGAGTAGCAAAGTTTTTAGATCCTAGTCTTAACAATCCCTCCTCCAATTTCACAGATGATCATTTTACAACTTCTTATCTTTCATATTATTGCTTAAATCCCAAGAAAACTATAATAGCCGCTTTTAACAAACTTGGCAATACCTCAAAATATTTTGGAATAATGGCATTATATTGTTGTCATATGTGATCTTGTAAAATACCACTCCAAAGGCTAAGAGGTGTGAGAAGAGTCAGGCTGTGCATGGAATGGAAGGGTGCAGATCAAGGTACGTATACCCAGGTTTGCAGGAACTCTCTTCAAACCGTTTCTCTTACTGGTCATTGAATGCTGGCACCTGGCTAACTAGGACATTACTCAGATGAGTGTCCTCATGTCCCACCAACAACACTTCTGGTGCTGTCGCATATACTATTCTGCTGCCATATAAAAGAACAATATTGAAGATATTGTATATTTTATATATAGGTTTACGTATTGTTGAGGATGTTGATGCTTTGCTGTTTTGGACAAAATAAAAGAATTCTGTTTTTTGGCTATATTCTTAACCCGATTAAGATTGTTTACAAGATGTGAAACTTTTCTAATGCCAGTTGGCCATTATGATAGCTCTGTTGATACCCCCTCTCCTTATTTTGATTTTTCTATTAGAATGTTTTATGTTTTTCACTTCCTTCCTGCCTTAAATCCCTCATATCTTTGTTGCTGCTGTTTGATGTTTCCTTGTTTGTTTGTTTGTTTGTTTGTGGGAGACAGTGTCTTACTGTGTATAACTCTGGCTGGCCTGGAACTCACTATTCAGACTAGGTTGGTCTTTAACTCAGAGAGATCCATTTACCGCTGCCTTCTGAATGCTGGGATTAAAGCTGTATGCCACTACACCTGGCCTACTTTGCTTCCTCCCTCCCTTCCCTCTCTGCCCTCCCTTCCCTACCTCTCTCCTACCCCCTGCCCTCCCTTCCTCCCTTCTTCCCTCCCTCCCTCCCTCCCTCCCTCCCTCCCTCCCTCCCTCCCTCCCTCCCTTCCTTCCTTCCTTCCTTCCTTCCTTCCTTCCTTCCTTCCTTCCTTCCTTTTGATTTGCTTTCCTTTCTTTTCTCCTTATTTCCTTCCTTCCTTTCTTTTTGTTGGATTAGTAATTGAACACAGGGCCTCATGCATACCAGGCAAGCACTCTACCACTAAACTCCATCTGCAGTTCATTTATAGAGATAGTTTTTGGGTATTACTTCAGTATCAATTCATTCTTGGTGTGTGTAATTTACATTAATTTTACTATTGTGCAAACTCACTTTTTAATAATCAGATTTGATGCTTCCTTATTGGTTTTTTTTTTTGATTGTTTGAATTTAGACTTTTACCTATTCCAAGATTAATTTTAAAATCCAAAATTTGAAAGATAGGTTTTTTATTTGCACTTATATATAAGTATGTGTGTCTTCATGTTGGTAGATGAACATGAGAGGGTGCCTATGAAATCCAGAAGTGTCAGATTGCCTGGAGCTGGAATTAGAGATGGTTATGACATGGATGCTGGGAACTGAATTTGGGTCTACTGGAAGAGCAGAACTACTCTTAACTGGTGAGCTATGTCTTCATCCTCTGAAAGTTCCATTTAATTCTTCCATTTATAAAGTTGTGGGGTTTGTATTCATATATTTAGTTCAATTAGAACTATTTTCCTGGTGTGCTATAGCATTGAATTGTAACCCATGTTTCCACAAATGTCATAAATATCATCTCTTCTCAATAGAAATTTTTATATCATCATTTCTTTGGTGACTACGTTATTCTTTTATAATTCATTTAATGAATCCCCTCTTGCATTATATGTTGTAGATACACATTTTCCTCTTATAAATACTGAAAGAGTCAACACTCATTTGTTTACAGCAATTTTTTTTTTTTTTTTGGTTTTTCGAGACAGGGTTTCTCTGTGTAGCCCTGGCTGTCCTGGAACTCACTCTGTAGACCAGGCTGGCCTCGAACTCAGAAATCTGCCTGCCTCAGCCTCCCAAGTGGTGGGATTAAAGGCATGTGCCACCACTGTCCGGCTTACAGCAATTTTTTAAGTGATTGGTTATTTTTCCTTTATCCCAGCTACATCCCAAGTAAATGAGAAAGAGATTATAACAATTATTTGATAAACTTTATGGTACAGTAGCTGAGCATTTATAAATCTACACTATTCCTCTAAGCTGGTCTAGCTATTTCCTAGCCAAAATCCAAAGATAGTTCCATTTTAGTACTGATTTTGCTGTCTCTACTTGAGTGAGGTGTGTTCTCATGGTGTCTCCTAGAGCATCTCCACATAGTGGAATCCTCTCCTCCCTCTTTCCCCCCCCCCTCCCATGGCTGGGATAAGAAGTCCAGCCCTATTCTCTCCCCTGCTCAGCCATTTGCTGATCAGCTTTTGTTGACAAATCAGAGAATAAACAAGGAGCCATGTTTATACAATATTGAGACTGGAGATTCTTAGAATTAGCATGCTATGTCCTGATAACAACCAGATATGGTTATGGGTGTAGATAAATCAGCCTTTGGATAATACAAGGATAGACTACACAGTGCACAATAACATTATGCCTACATTGACTTAAAAGGAATAATCATTTGCAGTGAAGAAAGGAGGGGAAACAGGGGAAAAAGGAGCATCTTTAAAAAAATACCAGCAATCTCTTTGGTATTCTTATATTTATTTACTATATTTAGAATTCATAAATTCATCAAGTAATTATCAAATGTATCCCATAAGCCAGAACTATTTTGACTTGCTAAAGATACACAGCACACATGATGCCATATAGACTTAGAATCTATAGCAATTTCTTAAATGTTTTACTATGTTCCAGTTAGCAAATTTAGAAGTCAGTTTCTCAGTCTCTGAGTCCAAATAAATAAATAAATAAATAAATAAATAAATAAATAAATAATAAATAAATAAATAAATAAATAAATAAATAAATAAAAGCACTCCTGCTGAATTTGGAAGTAGCTATTCTACTGGCCTGGATGTTACTGCCATCAACTTTCTCTATCAAGAGAGTGAGTTTTTCTGAAAGTCTCTGTATTTAGTAGCTTTGCAGATGGGGTCTAAGGGTAGAATAACTATAGCTGTGCATCCCACTGGGTGGCATGGATAACATTAAGTTCTACAGATGAGGTTTCCCAGTGCTGACTTCTGTGTTTCTCACTGTTCTAATTGTGACAAAGGCTCTCTAAGGAGGTGGGGCAGATGTGCTCTTCATGAAGCATGAAGATAGGCCCAACCCAACAAATAACTCCCTCATTCCAGTGACCATAAATATACCATCCCTGTGTTGTGCTGTCTTCTGCATGTGGTGGTGTAAATGAGAATGGCTCCAGTAAGCTCATATATCTGATGTTTGTTTCTTGTTGGTGAACTGTTTAGGAATGGTTAGAAGGTGTGGTCTTGTTGGAGAAGGTGTTTCACTGGGGATGGGCTTTGTGGTTTCAAAAACCCAAACCAAGCCCACCTCTCTCTGCTTGCCTGTGGATCAGAAATAAGCACTCAGCTACTGCTCCAGTGCCATGCTTGCCTGCCTGCCTACCTGCCTGCCTGCCACCATGTTCCTTGCCTTGTTAACCAGGAATACACTCTAAGCAAGCCCTCAAACACTTTCATGATGACTCTTCACAGCATAGAGAAGTAACTAAGACACTGCATTAAGTTGTATGCATTCTGTTTCATGCAACTGATCCTAACTTCATAGCCATTTGAGATGGAGAGTAAAACATAAACTAAATAATGCCTACTCACTTATCAAACTATGACTCATTTATCTATTAGGTGATATAGCATCCTGGAGGGAGGAGTATTTTGACTTAATGTGTCAGGCAAATTTCTCTTAGAAGTTGATTTTCAGCTTAGTTTGCAAGAGTAATTGGGGCAGAAGGGACAACCTGAGAAAGTCCAGGAACATGTGATTCTAGCACAATTTGATGATCCTGAGTCATGAGGTGGGTGTGATGGTTATATATGCGATGACTTGGAAGAACAGAAAAATATAGTGATTGCAAAATTAGAGAAAAGGCCAAAAATAGTGAACGTGATGGGCGAGAAGAAAATCAAGAAATGTTTTAGTCTACATAGTACTCCTTCCTTTGGATTATCCTTCTGTATTTTCCATATTTCTGTCCTTTCAAACAAAGGTTCTTATTTTGTGATGTTAGGGCTAGAAACTAGGACCAGGCACATTTTAAGGGCATGTTATATTGTAGCCACCCCCACAACTCCATACAACAAAAAAATCTCACTGTGTTAAACTCATTACAGATATGGATTTCTCCTGTGTCCCCTCTATATTCAGCACAAAGTCTTGAGCATGGTGCTATTCAATAAATATTGGTTGAATGTTTGATGGGAGCTGCTTGATTGCACCTTTAAGAGTAGTTAACAGAGGTAAGAAAATCAATGTGCTATTCGACGTCATTATTTTGAAAATATCTAAGTCTTTACAATGGATTACTTTGAGCTTGTTGCTTTATTTCATCTTTTTCATTTATTTCTGAGTTGATCAGAAGCATTAATTTGTATCTCTAGCATTTCCTGTCTGGAGACTGGTTTCTGTATTCTTCCCTAATGGTTTTTTACCCTTCTGAAGCAGAAAACTGAGTTCTTTGTTGCCTTTCCCCCCAACAAAATCAGTCTCTAATAGCCCCAATATTAGCATTGTTGCTATTAATAATGTTGACAAAAATGCCAGAGTAAATCAGTATCCCTTTCCTTCAGAGCACTTCTCAGTAATGTATTGATGCTTTCATAGTCAGAGATAAGATTTCTGTTGAGTTAAATTTACTTTTCATATTTCCCCCAAGGAATTGAATAATACAACCATTTTTGTTCTTTAAAAAGGTATGAAGGGAATTGATAGTTAATTATGACCCTTGTTTTACTTCAGAGATGCATTATGTTACAACCATAAAGACCTTTTTTTTTTTCTGTATACCTTTATATTCTGTTTGGTTTGTTTGTTTGTTTGTTTGTTTGTTTGTTTGTTTTTGATACTTTATTCACATTTCCAATGTTTCCCCCCTTCTAGGTCTCCTCTTTGGCAACCACCAATCTCCTCCCCCTACCCCACCTCTATGAAGGTATTTCACCTCCCACCCACCCACCCACCTACTCCCAAATTCCCACCTTGACATTCCCCTTTACTGGGGCCTCTCCTCCACCTGATGGCCAACAAGGCCCTCCTCTGCCACATATGTGGTCCGAACCATGGGTCCCTCCATGTGTATTCTTTGGTTGGTGGTCCAGCCTCCAGGAGCACCAGGGGATCAGGTCAGTTGACACTATTGCTCCCTCCATGGGGCTGCAAACTCCCTCAGCTCCTTCAG
>CM052722.1:83275081-83315422 GCA_028551405.1 Uromys caudimaculatus | reverse complement strand
CATTTTGCATTTTCTTTTACTGTTGTGTCGATGTTATCTATGGTATCTTCTGCTCCTGAGATTCTCTCTTCTATTTCTTGTATTCTGTTGGTGATGCTTACATCAATGGTTCCTGATCTCTTTCCTAGGTTTTCTAACTCCAGGGTTGTCTCCCTTTGTGAATTCTTTATTGTTTCTATTTCTATTTTTAGCTCCTGGATAATTTTGTGCATTTCCTTTGCCTGTTTGATTGTGTTTTCTTGGAATTCTGCCTGTTTGATTGAGTTTTCCTGTAATTCTTTAATGGATTTTTGTATTTCCTCTTGAAAGGCTTCTCGTTGTTTATCTCTGTTCTCTTGTATTTCTTTAAGGGTGTTAATCATTTCTTTCTTGAAGTCTTTTATCATCATCATGAGAAATTTAAGATCTGAGTCTTGCTTTTCTTGTGTGTTGGGGTATCCAGGGCTTGCTGTGGTGGGGGAGCTGGGTTCTGATGGTGCGGAGTACTCTTGGTTTCTGTTCTTTATGTTCTTTCCCTTGCCTTTTGCCATCTTGTTGACTCTGATGTTAGCTGATCTTACTCTTTCTGGTTGTGGTTTGCCCCTCCTGCAGGCCTCTGTGTCAGTACTCCTTGAAGACCAGCACTCTCTGAGAGGTGTTTGGGTTTGGAGAGCTGTCCCTCAGGGTCTGCTCTGGGGTGCAGAATGGAATCAGAAGTATCTTGTCCCTAGCTGTCCGTTGGTTCCTATGCCTTGAAGGCTCTGTAAGAGTCCCTCTTGATCCAGTGAGTTTGAACAGAAGTGGTGGTTTTGCCTGTGCTCAAAGGTGTGTCAGCACTCTTGGGATTCCCCGATCTCTCGTGGAGCCTTGTAGCCCAGGCTGAGGTCCCCAGGCACAGGCCCCTGGTGGCCCAGGCAGAGGTCTCCACCCACAGGTGAAAACCGGAAGTTTTGGGGTTTTTCTGTCCCCAGGTTCTCAGGCCCTGGATCCCGGCAGATCCGGACGGGTCTGGGTGAGAAGTGCTGCTCCCCTCAACCCCACTCACGGCCCTTCCAAGCTTCTGGGAGGTTATCTTTCTCTGGCACTTGTTGGCTATGGACTCTTGGTGGCCCAGGCAGAGGTCTTGACCCACAGGTCTAATATCGACTTTCAACCAAAATTCATCAAAAAAGATAAGGCAGGACACTTCATACTCATCAAAGGAAAAATCTACTAAGAAGAACTCTCAATTCTGAATATCTATGCTCCAAATGCAAGGGCACCCACATTCATAAAAGAAACTTTACTAAAGTTCAAAGCACACATTGCACCTCACACAATAATAGTAGGAGACTTCAACACCCCACTCTCATCAATGGACAGATCTTGGAAACACAAACTAAAGAGAGACACAGTGAAATAACAGAAGTTATGGACCAAATGGATTTAACAGATATCTATAGAACATTTCATCCTAAATCAAAGGAATATACCTCCTTCTCAGCATCTAATGGTACCTTCTCCAAAACTGACCATATAATTGGTCACAAAACAAACCTCAACAGATACAGGAGATTGAAATAATCCCATGCCTCCTATCAGATCACTACTGATTAAGGATGGTCTTCCATGGCAACAAAAACAACAGAAAGCCCACATACACTTGGAAGCTGAACTAAGCTCTACTCAATGATATTACCAATCCTACATCTGATAGAGAGCTAATATCCAATATATACAAACTCACGATGTTAGACTCCAGAAAACCAAATAACCCTATCAAAAAATGGGGAACAGAACTAAACTGAGAATTCTCAACTGAGGAAACTCGAAGGGCTGTGAAGCACCTAAAGAAATGTTCAACATCCTTAGTCATCAGGGAAATGCAAATCAAAACAACCCTGAGATTCCACCTCACACCAGTCAGAATAGCTAAGATCAAAATCTCAGGTGACAGCAGATGCTGTCGAGGATGTGGAGAAAGAGGAACACTCCTCCATTGCTGGTGAGATTACAAGCTGGTACAATCACTCTGGAAATCAGTTTGGTAGACCCTCAGAAAATTGGACATAATACTACCTCAGGACCCAGCTATACCTCTCCTGGGCATATACCCAGAAGATGCTCCAACATGTAATAAGGACACATGCTCCACTATGTTCATAGCAGCCATATTTATAATAGTCAGAAACTGGAAACAACCCAGATGTCCCTCAAAAGAAGAATGGATACAGAAAATGTGGTATATTTACACAATGGAATACTACTCTGCTATTAAAAACAATGACTTCATGAAATTTGCAGGCAAATGGGTAGAACTTGAAAATATCATCCTAAATGAGGTAACTCAGTCACAAAAGAACACAGTATATACTTACTGATACGTGAATATTAGCCCAAAAGTTCAGAACACCCATGATTCAATTCACAGCAACTGCTGTACTGAGCGTGGGTTCCCAGTTGGAGGAGCTGGAGAAGGGACTGAAGGAGCTAAGGGAGTTTGCAGCTTTATGGGGATGGAGCAACAGTCAACTGGTCAGGACCTCTGGTGCTCTCAGAGACTGGATCACCAGCCAAAGAATACAAATGGAGGGACCCATAGCTTGGACCACATATGTGGCAGAGGAGGGCCTTGTTGGCCATCAGGCGGAGGAGAAGCCCTTGGGTCTGAAAGTGTTAGATGCTCCAGTATAGGGGAATGCCAAGGAGGGAAGAAGAGAGTGGGTAGGTGGGTGGGGGAATACCCTCATAGAGGCAGGGGGAGCAGGATGGAATGGGGGTTTCCAAAGGGGAGACCTGGAAAGGGGAAAACATTTGAAATGTAAATAATGTATAAAAAAAGAGTGGTCTGGAGACATCCCATTTATGACTGAGCATTCAAGGTATCTCTCTCCCTCTGCACATTGTTCTTCTGTGGCTCTCTGTATTTGTTCTCATCCACTGAAATCAGAAGCCTCTCTGATGATATGTGTGTGAGCAAAACCTGATCTGTTTGTATAGTAGAATATCATTAGGAGTCATTTATGCCTAAGTTGCTTCAAAACAGTGATTCTCAATCTCTCTAATGCTGTAATTCTTTAATATACTTCCTTATGTTGTGGTGACCCCCCCTGTATTAGTCAGGGTTCTCTAGAGTCACAGAACTTATAGGTAGTTTCTATATAGTAAGGAAATTTGTTAATGATTTACCGTCTGTAGTCAAACTCCCCAACAATGATCAGCAGTAGCTGTGAATGAAAACCCGAGGATCTAGCAGTCGCTTAGTCCCACAAGGCTCGCAGGTGAAGAAGATTGAATCTTCCTCTTTCAATGTCCTTATGTAGATCTCCAGCAGCAGGTGTGGCCCAGATTAGAGGTGTGCATACCACCACACCTGAAACTTGTGTCTTCCAGACTCAAGATCTAGATCACAGGTGAGCCTTCTAATTCTGGGTTGTAATTCACTCCAGATATAGTCAAGTTGACAATCAGAAATAGCCACTACACCCCCAAACACAAAATTGTTTCACTGCTACTTCATAATATGATTCTGCAACTCTTATGAGCCGTAGTGTAAATATCTAACCCATAGGTTGAGACCACTACTTAAGCAGATGGTAGTATTTGGTTTTCTCCTAGGTCTCTGAGCAGTGTTAGATAAGAGTTCCATCTCATGGAATGGCACTTTAAGCCAACCAGATTGTAGTTGGTTACTCCCACAAGATTCATGTCACTATTGCAGTAGCATAGCTTGCAGACATCATTGTATATCAAAGACTTTGTAGCTGGGCTGACCAGGAATTCAATTAGACATAACCCATTCCTGGCCCTGGGAGCTTCATTTGATGATAAGAGATGCCCACTTGGGGATCTATCTCTCCTGTTCCTCCTTTTAGCTCACTTTTATATATGTTTGTATTTTGTGAAGCTTCTATTGCATTATTTTTCATATGACCTCTCCAATGGCCCTCAGTTTTAGCTGTCTTTCCTTATAGTTTTCCCTTGCTCCCTATTTCTTCCTCTTCCAGTTTAATCCTCCCATTCATGCCCTTCCTCATTCATCCATAACTATCTATTCTATTTCTCCTTCCTAGGGAGATCTATTGCTCTCCCCATTCACTTACTTTGCACCTGAACTCTGTGGTTATACAAACTGTAGCTTGCTTATCAGAGACTTAACAGCTGACATTGACATATAATTGAGTATGTACCATATTTATCTTTCTGGGTCTGGGTTACCTCACTCAAGATGAATCTCTTCTAGGTTCCTCCATTTACATATGACTTTTATGACTTCATTTTTTAAAATAGCTGAGTAATATGCCATTCTATTTGGTGTAAGATGGAATCTCAGAGTAGTTTTGATTTGCATTTCCTTGATGACTGATGATGTTGAACATTGTTTCTTGGCCATTTGAGATTCCTCTGTTGAAAATAACGTTTAGATACATATCCCATTTTAATTGGATTATTTGCTTATTTGATAACTAGCTTCTTGAGTTCTTCATATATTTTGTATATTAGTCCTATTTTGGATGTAGGTTTGGTAAAAATATTTTCCCACTTTGTAACCTGCCACTTTGTCCAAGTGATAGTGTCATTTGCATACAGAAGATTTTCAGGCTTATGAAGTCCCATTTATTAATTGTTGATCTTAGTCCCTGTGCTATCAGTGTTCTCTTTAGGAAGTTGTCTCCTGTGTCAATGTATTCAAGGATACTCCCCATTTTCTCTTCTACCAGGTTCAATATATCTGGTCTTATGTTGAGGTCTTTTATCAATTTGTAGTTGAGTATTGTTCATGGTGATAAATGTGGATTTATCAGCCATCCAGTTTGACCTACACCACTTATTTAAGATGCTATATTTCTTCCAGTCTTCTTTATCAAAAATAAGATGCCCACTGGTAACATACTAATTGTTCAAAGAGAATAGAAAAGTTTCTTCTTTCTAGATTCCCCATGGCTATGAAGTCATTCAGCAATCACTTTTCTGTGCATGTCTTGCTTCATATAGAACACTTATTTTGGATCTGTGCTTTAGCTCTTGTGAAGAGCACTGTGATAATCATGGAGTAACAGAATGCTTTTCAACTAAATTATTTTATTGCCTTTGGGTATATTCTCAGGATTCCTATATCATCAGATGGTTCTATTTTTAAGGAACTTCCATGTGGCTCCTTAGTGATCTTTTCCTCCATGTAGATTTCTAGAATAGATCTAGTACTGTGGATCTCAACCTGTGGGTCACAACTCCTTTGAGGTCATATATCAGATACACTACAAATAAAATATTTGCATTATGATTTATAACATTAGAAAAAGTACAGTTATGTAGTAACAATGGAAATAATTTTATGGTTGGGGCTCACCACCATATAAGGAACTATATTAAAGGGCCACAACCTTAGGAAGGTTGACAACCCCTAATCTAGTAGTTTGTATTCTTACCAATAGTGCAAAAGACTGCCTGTTATTCTGTATTCTTCCCCAAACTTATTTTTCTTGTTTTGATAATGAACTTTGTACGACTCTGGGGAGTCTTAACTTACCGAAGACCCTCTGAATGGACACACGGAGTTGGGGATTAGTGCAAAATGCAAGAGAATTTTATTGATTCATCAGCGTGCTGAGGTCGTTCTACATACCAAGACAGGAGGGCGACCTCGTGGAGCCCATTCAGGGAACTTATATAGGATTTTAGAGCAGCTGCCATTAGGTACAATGTGATTGACAGAACAGTGTGATTTTTAAACTGATTGGTCTTTAGGGAATGAGGTAGCAGGGGCTTAATCAGCCCCTCCCTTCCAGCCTACTTGCCTTCTAACCTGTTTTTCTTCACTGTGCTTGGAGGGGGGAGGGAACCCTGGTGGAATATCTCAAATTTCTCTAGCTGACCTCTCACCTTTTCATGAGATATGAGGTCATATGTGTTACTGTGGCTTTATTTTGTATTTATCTGATGATAAGTACTGTGGAACACTTTTTTATACACCTCTTGTCCATTTGTATGCCTACTGAAGTCTTTGCCATTTATTATTAGGCATCATTTTTATTTTTAATTGATCTATTTGGACCCCTCATATATTTTGGAGATTAAACCGTTACCAAATATGTGGATTGCAAATATCTTCACTTGGTGTTAAGTTGTCCCATTGTTCTGTTGATTATTTCCCTTGCTGTGTGGATTTTTACACGATTAATAGTGTGAGGTTTCTGGAGCTGCTGAGAAGTGAAGCCAGAACCATGTGAATACTAGGTAAACACATCGGAGCTACACCCCAACTCAATAGTGATTGTTTTGTTTTGTTTTAAAGAACGTTTGGAGAAAAGGTGAGACAAATTAAAAGTCAGTTTCCTCCTTTTCCTCTTTCATGTTTTGTTTTGCCATGCCATTTCTACTAAAAAAAATGAAGTAAAACTATTTGAAAATATTTTACGTGATCTCTACAAGCAAAAGTAGAATATTTTTAGTGTCTTTGATATGTTAGGGAATTGATAAATTTATCATTAATTGTGTTTAGAAAAATCTTGAAGGACTTTGACCCTAGGGTTCCTGAATTTATGTTGTTCAGTGTGTGGAAACATATACCTATTAAAATTAAATTCCTCTGTAATTGATGCGCCCCTCAAAAGGGACGTATGAACAATCTAAACCACTCCATGTTTTCATGTCATAAATTAATAAGCATTGTTAGAGAAAATAATGGGAAGAGATAATGACCCTACTCTTAGGAACTCTCTTTTGTCCTTCTGATTGTAAGCCTTAACGTTTAATGACTGAGCCATTTCTCCAGCCCAGGAACTGTTTCTGCATAGCTTCTTATATAGCGAATTAAACTCACAGCTGGAACAGGATTTTCATGAGGGCATCTAAACCACTTACTGGCTATGTGCATAGCCTACACATGGCAGGAAGCAAAAATAATTTGCTTTTCTTTGCTTTCTGATAGTGGGACTGACATACATAGTATAGTCAAAAAGAAAGCAGAAACAGTTATGTGAACTGAAGCCAAGGGCAATGGATTTGGGACAATTAGTTCTATTTCAGAGTAATTACTGCTTTTCCCACTTGCTTTCTCTCATTTGATCTGCTGTCTTCTCTCCATGCCATTGTTGGATATTTCCTACATAGAATGCAATTAGTGATGGAAGTCATAGTTAATACAAATAGCTTCGTAAATGATAGGTATTGGCTTATTAAATCTACTTCTGTTTTTTTTATATTCCAAAATGGCTATAACTAGAAGAACAAGGCAAATAATTTATAAATCTGATGCATTTACAAGTCCATTGATTCAAAGTTTTTTTTTATTTGTTTGTTTGTTTGGTTGGTTGGTTGGTTTTTCGAGACAGGGTTTCTCTGTGTAGCCCTGGCTGTCCTGAAACTCACTCTGTAGACCAGGCTGGCCTCGAACTCAGAAATCCGCTTGCCTCTGCCTCCTGAGTGCTGGGATTAAAGGCGTGGGTCACCACTGCCTGGCTGATTCCAAGCTTTTATTGAGTGCTTATTATGATCTAGTCACTGTGCTAGATGTGACAGGAAAGTCTAACAGGCACATGTTACATGAGTGTCTTTTGCACACTCAGAAATGAAATCATCCTCAGTACTAGCATGTTGTTTATGCCTACAAGATGATGACAGAAAACTTTCACTTTGATTTTGCTTCCCAAAGAAATAGTAGTTTGTCTACAACATAAAGCAAAGTGAAGGATACTTTGGTCTGGCTTTCTTTAGTTGATTAAAATTCTGTATAACTGATTCATAAATCTTAAACCTAAAACAGAAAAAAGTTCTTATGAAATCTCTTTACTCCAGAGTGTTTTTCCCATTATGAGCTAAATACCTATGTACATCTCATTTCAGATTGTTAATTTTTAAATTTATTATATAATCATTGTAAATTTAGGCCTCTAATTATTATATTTCTTTTTTTATATTATTTTTAATTTTTTGTATATATATACATTATCATATATTCATATATGTATATATATGTTTGTGTGATGTGTGTATGTGTGTATGATGTGTGATATGTGTGCTATATATGCATATTCATGTGCATAGTTGTGTACATGTACACTTGTGTGCCTGTGACTGTGGAAGCCTGAGGTTGAAACTGATGTTAAGTACCCTCTGAAACTGCTTTCTGCCTTAAATATTGGGGCATGGTCTCCTGCTGTAGCCAGACCTAACACTTTCAGCATCTAGCTAGCAATTTTATCTAGTCTAGCTAGCCAGCTTGATCAGAAATGCAACGATTCCCAACCTCTAGCTCTCACATTTTGGAAATACAGGCAAATTGTCTATACAGTCCACTGTCTCTTTGCGGGAATTCTGGAGATCAGAATTCAATCCCTCATGATTGCAGGTAAGGAACTTTACCTTCTGTGCCATCTCTGAGCCCCAACCACTGTCTTTCTATAATCTTACTCCTTGAGGATAACAAAAATATTTCTTCTTATACATTGCAGTGAGACTTCATTTAGGTCTCAGGCTTCTTTCTGTCTAGATACTGAAACAGCATTTGTGAACGATTTGGTACAAAGGAAACCACTTTAAATATCCCTAAAGCCCAAAAATATGAGGGATGTTAAGTCTCCTGCAATGCTGAACTTTCCTCTAATTACCTCTCTTCTTTATTTGTAGCATGGAACCCCAAAGTTAGTAAGAGAGAATTTTAAAGATCATGATTTGGAATTTGCTGCATAAAATACATGTAGTTACTATGATATTCTGAGGATTCCATACCGTGAGTTATTTCATTTCATTTTAAAACATACTTAGTATGCTTGGTTAATGAGGTTGAGGTGCTGGAAAATAGCTTGGGGAAGAAAAATGTTAGTGGCGAGCTAGTGGCAGCAGCACTATGGGTTGTCAGTAATAAGAAGCAGTGAAAGAAGACCATACAGAGACGATAAGCTGTATTTACAGCATGGTAACTCTCATTTATCATGATAATCTTGAGTTTTTGAGAAAAGATTAAATTATCTTCCACGTTCTCTTTGGGATGGAAAAGAATTGCTAGCTTAATTTCTCTCTGATAAATAATATAAAAGATAAAGTTTAAGATCTTTAGCTACAAATGTAAATTTCAGCTATTAGAAATGTGTTACACATTAAATATTTTCTTTGAGTCAGTAAAATGAAATACTGGTGTATGATTTTTAAATTTTCCCATAGAGATTATATATCCCCATCAGTCGCTTACAACTAATGCCAGATGACCCCAACCCTGATTTTGTGATACACTGATATAATTCCAGCTATATCACATAGTATGAGTGATGTTACAAAGCAGTAGATAATAAGGGACCATTGATACTGCTAATTTATTATTCTGTACATAGATGTGTTCTATATGGTACCCAAGTCTCAACATAATGTGTTCATGTTTTATATACAGCTTCATTATGTGGCCTAAAAATATTATACATTATACAAATGTATTTTTAGTGCCTCTGAATTTTGACTGTAAAGTACTACATTAAGTCTGATACAGAACTTTCCATTACAGTATGCTGGGAATGCCCAGAAGTTTTGCATTTGGAGCTGGCGTGATTTAAGATTTTCAGAAGAGTAGCAGATTATGTTATACAAATGGCTGATACAATAGTAAAGCAAAGTGAGAGGTCAATGGATCTGAGAGTGTTTGAGAAGATGTTAGTGAGACAGGTACAATTTCTTGTTATTTACTCTTAGTGTGGGAGAAGAATGCATGTGGAGGTCAAAGGAAAGGTTTACTGAATCAGTAATTCTCTCCCTTCTCCTTTTGGTGCATTCTAGCGATTGACCTCAGGTTGTCAGGTGTGCGCAGCAAGAGCTTTACCCACTGAACTGTCTCATTTACCCAGGTACAAAGAAAGAGCACTTCTCAACTAGGATCGCATTAACCTCATGTTACAGAAAAGTAGGCTGAGGCTCATCAACTTCAACAAACCTGCCGGTTATCATGAACAGGGTAAATAGTTTATCCTCAGAGCCAGAACATGGTTTTGACTACAGGAAGCAATTTGCATGAGAGTAGATGTACTGTTTGAGATGGACATTAAAAGTCATAGTAAGACTTCAGTCACAAGAGGAAGCAGGGTAGAGGATTAGGGTGGCGGTGGAATTCCCAAAAGAGAAAACAAATTAAGCAAGGGTGCAGAAATAAGAATGAAAATAACTGTTGGTGGGTAGCAGTCCCTACAGAGACTTATTACTGTCCGAAGGGCTGAGAACAAGAGATGGCTGGATGCTCACTCCTAAATGGGACATCAATATCATCCCCTTCTGTGCTGAGAACATCACAAAAGAGGCTGTAAAAGCCAGGAGACAGGGAGGAGTCCTGAAAAACACAGTCTTCTGAACACAATGAATTCTTTGCACTTAGGAACTCACAGCAGCTATGGTTACTTGTACATGATTGGCTTCCTTAACATTCCATCATGGAAGGGTCACAAGTAGTTCATGAGGCCCTTAGCAGGTAATGGTTGCTGGGTGAGGGGAGGGTGTATCCTTTTTTTTTTTTTTTTTGCAATATAGACACCGTGAAATTGCCTATGCTCTGTAAATGACCCATAATCCATGTTCATGTAAGCAACCCTAATAAAATACAGCAAATCATTTTAAAAGGAGGTGGAGGTGGGGGAGGGGGAGGGAGTAGGGTTTGGAGATAAGGCTCAGCAGTTAATAGAGCATTTGTTACTCTAGTAGAGAACATGGTTTCAGTTTGCAGCAACCACCGTGGTGACTCACCATCTGCAACTCCCATTACAGGACAGTGCCTTTTTTGGACCTCTATAGGCACCAAGCACACATATAGTACACCACATGTATACTCATGCAGGTAAACCACTAATTCTCACAAAGTAAGGAAGTCTACATTGAGAGAGAGAGAGAGAGAGAGAGAGAGAGAGAGAGAGAGAGAGAGAGAGAGAGATGAGTGAGAGGCTCTTTGGGGAGAAAGGGTTCAGTGAAAGTAGCAGTATGGGAAGAAAAAGTGATAATGGGTATGCATGATCAAGAGATATTGCATGCAGGGATAAAACTGTTTAAAATATTTTTAAAAGAAAATGAGTTTTCTGGTCATTCATGAGACCAGCTGAAAATCAAGTTTAGGTATAGGAATAAATAAAAGGTATAAACTGGGCTTGAAAATGCAAGTCTGTTGTAGAAATTTGATGCTAGAAGCTACAGTGGAGTATAGGTTTGTATGATAAGTGAGCTGGAGCACTGTGAAGAAAATGAAAAGTCTTTACTTAGCAAGAGAAATGACATGAAGCATTAAGTTATTCTCCGCATTTAAATGTAAAGAAAATCAATACATGACCCTTGGGGGATTTCTTTTTGAAGGAGTGGATTAGGGTCAGATAATTTTGTTAAGATTTTATAAGACAAATTGCTGGTACTTGAATTGAGCCTTTCCCAAAGCCTCATCTTATTTTTGAGAAAATAAATCTCTAATTGTATTCCATTATTGGATTTTAATCAAGAGAAACAATTGAATCAGCTTAATCTGAGCAAATGTTCTTTGTGGGATGATTACTTTACAGCTGGGTTTAAATTGGAGGTAGTCCAGAGAACAGTGGTTCTCAAATCTGAACATCTATCAGAAATCCGTAAGGCTTTAGAGAGATGGCTCAGCAGTTGAAAGTGCTTACTTCTCTAACATGGGACTTTAGTCTTCCATTTTACTTCTTTTCCCAGAGTTCCCAGCATTCACATGGCAGCTCCACAACTGTCTGTAACTCCAGTTGCAGGGGTTCTGATGCCACCTTCAGGCCTGTGAGGCACTGTATACATGTGGTGCACATTCATACACATAAGCAAATCATACACACACACATAAAATAAAATACATAACATAATACAAAAGAAATAGCTTAACTTCTGTTAAAATACAAATCCATAGGTCTATTCCACCCATTGATGATTCTGATTCAGTGATTCTGCCTGGAGTTCTGAGAACTTACATGTATAAAAAGTTTTCAAGGGATGTTTATGCTTTAGTCTTATGAATTGTGCTGTGAGAACCACTGTCTTGGAATACATTCCTAAGTGTCTGCTGCAGAAACAATTAAATGAAACAAGAAAAAATCCCAGCAGCTATATATTTAAGTAAATTAAAGGAGATAGTATTAGGTACTTTAACAGAAATCTCTCATTTTGGAATAATTTGTATGTAGGCACTAAAACTCAGGAGATCTATGTGTGCAAGTGTATTAAGACAGGATCTCTGATTGGGACTTGGAGTTTATTGCTTAGTCTAGGTTGGTTGACCGGTGAACCCCAGGGATTCAGGAGTGTCTACCTCCTCTGTCTTCAGATTATCAGTGTATGTCACTCTGCCATGTGTGTTTCTATGTTGGTTCTGGAAGTAGAAATCACACCCTCTTGCTTACATAGCAATCACTTCCTGCAGGCCCAGGAGATCTTTTATTTGTATAGAAACATTTACAAAATGAAAATAATGTAAAGCGTTGTGACCTGACCACATACATTCCTATCCCAACCCTGTTTTATGTTAGATGCATAGCTATTCAAGTTACTTAACATTTGCAAGCTTCTGTCTCCTGACTTCTAAAATAGATTTAATGGAATACTTTTGTGATAGGATTTCTAGGAGATTAAATGCGACAGTTCAGGGTAAAATTGGATGACTGCTTTGCTAGACTTTCTATTTGGCAAATGTGTATTGAGGAAAACAGCACTTAAGTAGTTTTTTTGAGGGCATAAGTGGGATCCTGTGGCTTCACTTATGCTTTAATTCTGTAAGTGTAGATACTTCTTAACAGTCATTCCTTGCACCAGATTGAATTGCAACAGTGCAAGACTGTTTTCTGACCAGGATCAAGGATTAGAAAGTAGCTATCTGTAACAATATTTTTTCTGAAGATTGGATTTCTTCAAGTTGAAAAGGCTTTAAAGCACAAGAGAGGTTGCTGTCATCATGCATCAGAAGTGAAATTCTTCATTTTATGTTTCATGTTTTAAAAGATACTTCCTCTGTTTGCCTTCTTTTTAAAACACTGATTTTTAAAAAATTCTTGGAAATTAAAGTATAATTACATTATTTCTCCCCTTTCCTTTTCTTCTTCCAACCCTACATGCATCCCCTTGCTTTCTCTCAAACTCATGACCTCTTTTTCTTTAATATGTATAATACATAATAATTTAATATAATAATTTAATAATGATTTGATATAATATATTCCTAGATTTCTACAATATATTCCTTATTATATTTATTTTATAAATATAACAAGCTCAGTCCATATAATGTTATTTGTATGTATATCATTTCAGAACTGACCACTTAGTATTAGATGACCAATTGTGGAGGGCTGTTTCTCTGTCGAAGACTGCTTCTCTCACACTCCATCATTTCTTCATTGCCTGTAGATCTTTTTCTAGTGATGATATTCCATGAGATTTCCCCTTTCTACATTAGCATTTACTGTTATACTTGTGCAGGCCTTGTTTAGTCAGCCACATTGTTGAGGAATCATGAGAGAAGCTTCCCTGACATTTCTAGGAAACAGTCTCATTGTAGACATCCTATTCCTCAAGCTCTTACAATCTTTCTTACTTGTTGTAGTTTATAAGTTGGAGCTAGATATCACATGATTATTAGCTGCATTTTGACTGATAGTGATTTTCTGTATTGGTCTCTGTCTATTTCAAAGAGAAGTTTCTTTGATCGGGGTGAAAGCTACAATTATCTGTGGGTATAAGGATAAATATTTACAAAGCAGTTTGGAATTCTGCTAGTTTAGTAAAGTTGCAAACATGGTTGTCGGTTCTCCTCCAGAATCCATGCCAACACCAGAACTGGGTAGTTGGTTAGGTTTTCTAGTACCAAATATGATTTCTTTCTTGTTAACTGGGTCTTAATTATGGAGCTGTTGGTTTCTGACAAGATATATGTGCCACTATTGCCCTTAGTGTCAGGCCTTGCTGGTCTGTGGGGCAGTGGCCTCTGCCACCAAACAGAAGAACTGGTAAGGTAAGTAGCTAAGTTTAGAACCCTGATAAAAGTCATAATTGAGAACAGCAGGAGTTCAGACTAGCTCCCAAGCAGATTCCTGTCCTGGAGCACGTGACCATGACAGCTGGTCACTTAGCATAGAGCCTAGAGTTCTCCATGTTCATGAGGTATCTAGGGGCCCTGAAGGTTTAGCCAATGAGCCTCCCTACCTGCAAAAGATATTTAATCTCTAGTTCACCTGAGTGAGTCATCTGCATCCTTCTCTGCCATGAGTAAAGCAATTGGACAAGCAAAGACTATGTCCTTCATTAAGGGCAGCCACAGTAGAAGCCTTCCTCATACAGAGCTGCACCTAAGTCTCTCATAGAAGGCCCCTCCATACTCCTGCACTCACATGGAGCTAAGCTGGATTCCTCTGCCCTGGGCTTATTGTAGGCCCACAGGTATGTTTCTAACTCCTCATGGTCCTCAGAGGCATCTGGGCACACAAGAAGATGGGAGCCCCTGTTCCCAAGTCTTCAAGGTTCCTAGCAGCATCTGAGTGTACAGGAGTTTGAGAACCACAGCTTCACCTGGAGAAACACAGGCTGGGACACATATCTTGGACTGCATTTCACCTTTCCACAACTAGAGGCACGTTGGTGTTCTACGAGCCTGGCACCCCAGTGGCAAGGAAGAAATACAACCTAGTGCTCCTGCATTTTGCCTCCCCAAGTAGCTTATGGGTATTGTTCTGACAACCCATCAGCAAGGTCAAACACAGACCCACGCTGGTCATTGTTTTAGTTCATAGTCATCAAATGTTAAGAGGACTATTGGTGGCTTTATTCCCTTAAAAACATGCTTAGCACCTTCTGGTACTATGAACTCTAGTCCTTAGGAAGGAAGCTTTCATATCAGATTCTCCAGGTCCCATATCTGAAGAACACTATGTGTGAAGTGCATGGTGGTTTTAACAATAAGTACTTACCTTCAACCCCTAGAATGAGTTCTTCATGTTCATGAGGTATCTAGGGGCCCTGAAGGTTTAGCCAATGAGCCTCCCTACCTGCAAAAGATATTTAATCTCTAGTTCACCTGAGTGAGTCATGTGCATCCTTCTCTGCCATGAGTAAAGCAATTGGACAAGCAAAGACTATGTCCTTCATTAAGGGCAGCCACAGTAGAAGCCTTCCTCATACAGAGTTCATAGTCATCAAATATTAAGAGGACTATTGGTGGCTTTATTCCCTTAAAAACTTGCTTAGCACCTTCTGGTACTATGAACTCTAGTCCTTAGGAAGGAAGCTTTCATATCAGATTCTCCAGGTCCCATATCTGAAGAACACTATGTGTGAAGTGCATGGTGGTTTTAACAATAAGTACTTACCTTCAACCCCTAGAATGCAACCAAGAGCAGCAGCAATATCATAATTTTTTGAAGTATCTGGATTCACCTCACCAACAACTTGAAAGGGAATTTCTTATGCTTGGTTTTGGGGTTTTTTGTTAGTCTATAGCTTTTAGGGGAACATTGTAGACCCAGGTAGGGAAATTTCATTTAGAACACACACACACACACACACACACACACACACACACACTTCTATTGCATGTGTTTTTTCAGTATAGGGTAATAATATGATTTATTATGAAAATTTCAGACATCCTTACTTGTATTTTACTCTCTCCCATTCTCTCTTTCTATAGTGATCTCTATCTTTTCTCTCTCCTTAATTAAAGACCCTCTTGTTTAGCAAAATCTAAAAATTTCATAACACAAAGCATCCATAAAATTTGGTACACTATGAAAAGACCAAACCTAAGAACAATAGGAATAGAAGAAAATCTCAGAAAACATCTCCAACAAAATCGTAGAAGAAAATTTCCCAAACCTAAAGAAAGAGATGCCTATAAACATTCAAGAAGCTTACAGAACATTGAGCAGATTGGACCAAAAAAGAAACTCTTCCCATCAAATAAAAATCAAAACACTAAATATACAGGAAAAAGAAAGAATTTTAAAAGCTGCAGGGGGGAATCCAAGCAACATATAAAGGCAGACCTATCATAATTACACCTACTTTCTCATCTGAGATTCTAAAAGCTAGACGAGAGCTGACAGAGATATTGCAGACCCTAAGAGACCACAGATGTCAGCCCAAACTACTATACCCAGCAAAACATTCAATCACACATATGGAGAAACCAAGATATTCCATGACAAAACCAAATGTAAACAATACCTTTCCACTAACTCAGCCCTACAGAGGATATTAGAATGAAAACTCTAATCCAATAGGCTAACTATATTCAAGAAAACACAAGAAGTAATTTCATACCATTAAAATCCATAGAAAAGAAACACACACACACACACACACACACACACACACACACACCCCTACACACAACACCAACATCAAAATAACACAAAGTAACAATTATTGGTCATTGATATTGCTCAAAATCAATGAACTAAATTCTCCCAGTTAAAAGACACAGTCTCACAGAATGGATTTGTAAACAGAATACATCATTTTGCTGTATACAAGAAACACACCTCAGTGACAAAGACAGACACTACTTCAGAGTAAAGGTATATCTAAGCAAACAGGCACAAGAAACGAGGAGAAGTAGCCATTCTAATATCTAAGAAAATAGACTTTCAACCCAAAACCAACTGAAAGAGACATGGAAGGACACTTTATACTCATCAAAGAAAAACTCTACCAAGAGGACATCTCAATTCTTAACATCCGTGCCCTAAGTGCAAGGGCACCTACATTTGTAAAAGAAAATTGGAAATAATTTTACCTCTAGACCCAGCTATACCACTCCTGGGTATACGCAAAAGATGCTCTATCATTATACATGGACACTTGCTCAACTATGTTCATAGCAGCTTTATTCACAATAGCCAGAAACTAGAGAAAACCTCGATCTCCCTCAAGTGAAGAATGGATAAAATAAATGTGGTTCATTTACATGATGGAATACTACTCTGCCATTAAAAACAATGACATCATGAATTGTGTAGAAAAATAGAACTAGAAAATATCCTCAGTGAGGTAATCCATCCCGCAAAGGATGGTATGTGTTGACTTATAAGTGGATATTAGCCATAAAGTACAGGATAACCATGCTATAATCAACAGACCCAAAGAAGCCAAATAACAAGGAGGACCCAAATGTGGATTGTTGAATCTTTATCAGAAGAGGAAGAAAATAAATAATGGAGGTCAAAGGAAGGAGAGATCTAGATGGAAGTGGGAACTGGAAAAGGAGCAGAGCGGGGGGGGGGGGATATCATGTATGGAGAGCAGGGGAGACAGAAGAGAAATTGGTGGTGGGAGGAAGGGTAATCTGTAGGATCTGCCAGAGACCTGGGATGGGGAGAGGCCTGGAGAATCTATGGGGGAGGCGACTCTAGCTTTGATTTCTACCAGTGGGAGGATATAGATTTGTGCGACCTTGAAAGGCAACCTGGTTTCTGGTTGAGCTAAGGTTTAAAATTCCATGACCCAGTAGGGAGTCCCCAGCAGGGGATAACCCTACATGGGACAGTAGGCATTTTGCCTTGCTCCTGTGCCCTAGGCTCCTGACACAAGTCCACAGCTCTCCATAGGTCTGTGACTGTCTGTCACATAGCCCCAAACCCCTCCACAGGTAGAGGTGTGGTCACTTAGCCTCAAGACATTCCCAATTTAATGAGGCACCTAGAGGCTTAGCCAATAAACTCCCCTTCCCCTTCCCAGCCACTACTCCCTGCAAAAGGTATTTCAATCTCAGGCCCGCCCTGTGCTTGTGGGGGTACAGATTCACTCATCACCACTCTCCGCCATGACAGTAAATGCCCTAAAATCATAGACTGTCTCTCTTCATCAGGATCCGCCGTGGGGAACGATGGAACAGGCCTTCATCTAAAGAGCCATGTCTAGTCTCCCGCAGAAGGCCTCTCTGTGTTCCCAGCCATGGCTGCTACCAAACCAACCCAGCTACCTGGCAACAAGCCAAAGACTTGGTCCCTAGCAGGACCCAGCTGGGCTCCTCCCTGCCTTTTCCCCTTGGCCCCAGGCTAGGTCCGGCCGGCTCAGTTCTCAGCTCCTCAGAGGCATCCAGTGGCGCCTAGGATACTCAAAAGCCTGAGAACCAGACAGAGCTGGCTCCGTGTAGTCCCCGGGATGCCCAAGCCACACTCCCCCCCCAGCCCCAGGTGGTGTCCAGCAGCTTGTCACAGTCCAACACCCTTCTAGAGGTGCTGTGGGGTGAGTGTGGTCAAACTTCCCAAGTTCTGCCTCTTCCAGAGGCCAGAGCACCAGGTGGCGGACTCGAGACCCTCACCACCACATTAACCCCACATAGATTATGAAGTGGCCACTCCTTGTAGCCAAGCCCAACTCCCAGTGGAGGGATAAGGACAACCACCTGTCCACAAGATCTTCAATCCAAAATGTGTTCTGCCTATAAGATATGCAGTGACAAAGAAGGAGAAGAGTTGGAGGGAATGACCAACCTATAACTGTCCCAAATTGAGATCCATCCCGTGGACAAAAAGCAATCCCTGCCACTATTAATGATACTCTGTTATGCCCACAGAAAGGAATCTAGCTTAACTGTCTTCTGAGAGGCTCCACAGAAAATGACTCCCAGACATTAGATAGAGCTCAGGGAATCTTATGGAAGTTTTGGGAGAACTGAGGGACTCATAGGGGACAGAGACTCCACAAAAACACCAGCAGAGTCAAGTAACCTGGACACTTGGGAGTCCCAGAGACTGAATCACCAACCAAAGAGCAAGTGTGGTCTGGACCTAGATTCCCCGCACATATGTAACAGATGAGCAGCTTGGTCTTCATAGAGCTCCCCCAACAACTGGAGCAGGGCCTGTCCCTGAGCCCGTTGCCTGCCTGACTGTGGATCACCTTGTCTGGCCTGAGTGGGAAAGGATGTTCCTAGTCCAGCAGCAACTTGATGTGCAGGGAAGGGGGAATATAAGGTGAGGGGGTCACATCCTCAGGTGGGCTTCTTAGAGAATGGGAAAGTGAAATGGGGGCAGACTTATGTGAGGGGTACTGGGAGGAGAGGGGGGCTTTATATTGGGTTGTAAAGTGAGTAAATAAATTAAAAGAAGTTAGTTTTCATGCAAGATGATAGATATGTATCTAATTTCATTCTTGTTCATATGAAAGATATGCCTTTTACAATGGATTTCTTCTTGTGTATATGTATGGGTGCTTTGCTTGTATATATATCTGTATACCATGTGAGTACGAAGCCTACAGAGATCAGAAGAGGGAGTCAGATTCCTTTGAATTGGAATTACATATGGTTGTGTGCTGTCATGTGGGTGCTGTCAAGCTAACCCCAGTCTTCTATAAGAGCAACATGTACTCTTAAACACTGAGCCACCTCTTTAGCCCAATATGTGTTCATTTTATTGGCTATCTTTACTCCTGTAGAGGAAAAATTATTGAAGGAGGAATGTTTCTATGAAGTGATCATTTCTGAACTAAGGTTTAAAGTTCTCTGGATGAAATGACATGTTCTTTGATTTGTCTTGTGATTTTAAATCCTTGTTGACATGTTCCCTGTTATGATTTGAATCTGAAATGTCTCTCATGAGCTCATATTTTTTATTGGATATTTTCTTTATTTCCATTTCAAATGTTATTCTCTTTGCCAGTTTCCAAACCCCTGGGAAACCCCTATCCCATCCCTCTCCCCCTGCTACTATAAGGTTTTCCCCACCCACCCACTCCTGCCTCCCTGCCCTGGCATTCCCCTACACTGGGGCCTTGAACCTCCACAGGACCAAGGGCCTCTTCCTCCCATTGATGCCAGATAAGGCAATCCTCTGCTACATAAGCATCTGGAGCCACGGGTCCCTCCATGTGTACTCTTTGGTTGGTAGTTTAGTCCCTGGGAGCTCGGGGGGGGGGGTCTGGTTGCTTGATATTGTTGCTCTTTCTATGGGGTTACACACCCCAACAGCTCCTTCAGTCTGTTATGCACCCTTTTTGAGAGGCTGTGAAGCCTTTACAATGTAAGGCTTTGCTGGTAGGAGTTGGTTATTCAGGTAGGCCTTTGAAGCTTATTCGATTGCTCATGGATCCTGGACACTTTGTGCTTCCTAGTATTTTGTAATATGAATGCATTCTTTAACACAACTACTGTTATGCCTGCCCCACCACGTTGGACTGAAAATTTTCAAAACTGTAAACCAAAATAAATCTTTCTTCTTTAAGTTGTTTCTATTTGTGCAATGCCATTAAAGAGATGCAAAGTAACTAATAAGCTGTTTCTTAAATAGTTACATTTGCAGTGAAATATTTCTCCATGTGCCCTTAAAAGTCTACCATTTCCAGTGTGTTCAATTAGACACTATCATGAGAATCCCCTAAGAAAATTCTAAGAAGTACAGAATGTTTGGCTCCACTCAGACACACTGAGTAGAGATTTACATTTCTGCAATTTTCTCAGATTATTCCTTAGCACACTGAAATTTTTTGTAGGAATTTTTTATTGGATATTTTCTTTATTTCCATTTCAAATGTTATCCCCCTTCCTGGGTTCCCCCCGAGAAACCCCCTACTCCATCCACCCTCCACTTGCTACTATGAGGGTGACCCCCACCTACCTACCCACCCACACCTACCCCCCCGCCCTCGAGTTCCCCTACACTGGGGCATCCATCAAGCCTTCACAGGACCAAGGGCCTCCCCTCCCATTGATGCCCAAAGAGGCCATCCTCTGCTACATATGTAGCTTTAGCCATGGAGCCCTCTATGTGTATTCCTTGGTTTGTGGTTTAGTCCAGCTTTAAACAGACATAGATAGCTGGGGCTAATGTAATAAAAAAAAAAACTTTAGGGAATATGGAAAATTACAGTCTAGGCATCAGAATTTAAAACAAATATCCTTGGGACTTTCTAGTAGATAACAGCCAGGTTAGAAAATGAGCTTTGTGTGGGGTATGGGTCTTTTGATTTTCCTAGTCTTTTGTGCTTGGCACCAAGTAGTCTCTTAATACATATTTGCTATATTGAAAAGTGAATTATTTACATATTTGTATTTTACTGTAGATAAAATTCCTTAATGGCAAGGCTCTTCTATTTTGTCATCTTTTCATATCAGAGACTTTTAAGAATACATGACAAATGGATAGCTATTCAACATATATTTATTCACACAATTCATTCAATCAATTTTTTGATATTCACTAACTCCTATGAATACAACAGACAAGGTAACTGGAATGCCATGGCAAATAAGACAGATAAGTCTTTATGTTCTTTGACTACCCATTCTAGTGGAGGAATCAGACAAAGAAAGCTAATTAAAAGGCCATTAAAATGTTTAAATGGAAATAAATAATATGCAGGCCACAAAACAACAACCAAATGGCTGAACAGGAAGGAAGGGCAAGAATAGTAAAGAAAGTTACTTTATTTACAAACCCAATTAGAGTAATTAGGAAGGAAAGCTATAACTTCTAATATAAAGAAGACTAAGGGCAGTATAATGAGCTGAGAAAGTGGGTATGTGATGAACCCGAAGCAGGAAAAACCTCAGTGTATCTTACAGCCAAAGGAAGACCAATGAAATTGGAGCTCAGTGAATATGGAAAGTTAGGATGAGTATGTATTTGTATGGATCTTAGGAGAGAATGTTGCCTGAAAGTTGCTTTGACCTACTTATCCTTCCTGTGTAAGGAATAAGATACCCAGTTATATTTAGTTATACTTGCCAATAAGCAGTATTAAGAAGAACTAGACATCAACAGTGTAGTTTCCAACTCTCATGAAGTGTTCACCTAATTCTCGGAATATGACAGCCAGTGGTAAACCATACTTAGTGCTCTTGAAACCTTGTTGCACACAAGCCAGGCAGAAGGGGCTGATGTAGTCAGGTTTTAAGGATATCTGTACAGTAACATTGCTAACACATGGCATATATGGATCATAACATATATAACTTTTATATAAAAAGATACAGCACCTAAAAGAAATTTTGCTCTCATAACATCATGAGCACTAATCGTTCAAAACAGTGACTCATTTGAAAAGTTGAGGAATGAGAAATGTTCTGAGAGAATCAAAAGAAAAGCCAAAATATTCTTCTTGCTACATAACTCAACCTACTTGAATCTCGGTTTCCTTATCTATAAGATACAGAGGCAAGCAGAATGCACATCAAATGATCAGTGTGAACAGAAAATCTGATAATGCATGTATAGTCATTTATATTGTCTAATGCTAAATTAGCTTTTCTTCTTCTTAGCTCACTGAGATGTCATTTGAAAAACTATGGAAGTACTTTACAAAAGCATTATGATCAGGATGGTGGCTAAGATATCTATATTTGAAAAATTAGTTTAATTTTAAGGTGATAAGCAACTACAACTCATTGCTTTTAGTCTCATCATGAATTTATATTGTAAAAAGTGATGGAAAAGGAGAAGATGTTTCCTTCTGGAGTCCTCTATTTCCTATTCCCTTGAGATCCTTGCAGTAAGACTTTTTTTTTTTTTTTTTAATGAATTTGCCTTCAGAGACAGGGAAGAATAATGTATCTTCTTGTATGTATCTCTTGAAGTACAAGATGATGTATCTCTGGAAGTACATGAAATCAAAAAATATTCCAGAGAACCAAACAAACAAATGTAGTTACAAAGATTATGAAGAATTTGGTAGAAAATATGAAATAGGCTTTCTAGACTGTGTAAGGATGTTATATTAATGATACTTGTTTTATACGAAGGGACGTGAACATGATAATGAGTATGCCCACATACGACAGGCAGAGTTAGATAGCA
The DNA here is from genome assembly GCA_028551405.1 of Uromys caudimaculatus. Taxonomy (NCBI): domain Eukaryota; kingdom Metazoa; phylum Chordata; class Mammalia; order Rodentia; family Muridae; genus Uromys; species Uromys caudimaculatus. The sequence continues at coordinate 83,292,716 of CM052722.1, read as the reverse complement.
GATGTCTTCTTCAAGCTATTTCTGTCCTATTTTTTGAGGTAAGGTCTTTCTCTGGGCTTAGAGCTCACCGATTAGCTATGCAGGCTGGCTAGTGAGCTTCAGGAATCCTCTCTTATCTGCCTATTAGTGCTAGGATTCTAGACATACTCTGCCATATTCACATTTTTTATGTGTATGTTGTGGTTCAAAATTCAGGTTCTCATACTTTCATAGAAATCATTGAGCCATTTCCATAACCCCCAACTCTGTGTGTGTGTGTGTGTGTGTGTGTGTGTGTGTGTCTGTGTGCATGCACACACGTGTGTGTGTGAATCTTAGTGAAATGAATGAATTTGTGAACATTTGAGTGAGAAAGAGGAGGAGAGAGAGGTGGAAGGAGAAATGATCATAAGCATCTTTCTTTCTTTCCCCCTCTTTCAATCCAGGAGTCTGTTCTTCATTTGCCTTCTAAACAAGGTTGTGACAGGCAGTGAAGCTTTCTTGAATCAGCCTCTTTGTTGGGTGACATATATCCCTTTTGCCAAGGATAAGTCATTTTTGTTGAACTATAAATTGGGTCATTCATTGGTATGGAAATCAGGTTTTTTACAACCAAGAACAGCTTATGTATAAATACTCTTTTCCTTCAACTCTGAAACAAAGAAATGATTGAAGCTCAAATGCAGTCGGTGTCATCAGTAGCCTATAGAAAAATGGCTGATAGTCTATCCTCCTAAGACTTTGCTGGTGGTGCACATTAACGTGAGGAGAAGCACTTTACCAGGTGCCTGGAAAAAACAGGAAATGAATATACACATCATCTATGTGTGTTGCTAGCAAGAATAGAGCCCCTTTTAATTAAATGGGAACTTCTATTCATCCCTATCTTGTCTGTAGGCAAAATAGCAATACATGGTAGGGACAGGTGCTGAAGCAAAGATGTATAACTGAACACACATAAATGACACTAAATAGGATTCATGTTTTGCTTACAGATTAAAAACTTCCTTATTTTATGTGTATGTGTGTATACCTGAGTATATGTATGTATGCCACATGTGTGCAGGAGCCCATGGTGGTGACAAGAGGGAAAAAGATCCCCTGGAACTGGAGTTATAGGCGATTTTGAGCCACCATGGGGCTGCTGGGAAGTGAACTTAGGTCCACTGTAAGTGTAGCAGAGCTCTTAACCACTGACCCATCTCCCTAACATAATTACAGATTTTAATGTTTCGTTTCTCTTGGGTCATTAAAGTGGCCAGCTATACTTTCGCATAGGACATTACTAGATTATTTATATCTAACGAAATTCTGCTCTTTTTTTGTTCCTGCGTTTATCAAGCAAATAGGACGATCCATTGGCAGCCATCTTTTTGATATACATATATATATATATATATATATATATATATATATATATATATATATATATACAATTATTTCTTGAGGAGACCAGTATTTGATCCCTGTTTGAACTGAAACTACAATCATAGCTTGTAGCAATTAGCCAAATCATTGACATCAGAGACGGTGATTCATTTGGCACATCTAGTATCTAATAAAAGGCATTTTCATGTTTTACAGCTGTATGAGCAATAATCCAGGGGCACAGAACCCTAAATATGCTTTTCGGCATTCTACAATCATACTTAGTGATTCACCAATATGCAATTATACATAATGTCAAATTTTTCTTAACCTTTTTAATGATAAGACAGGGTCTCTCTACATAGCTCTGGCTTTCTAAGAACTCATTTTGAAGATCAAACTGTCCTTGAACTTCCAGAGATCCACCTTATGAGTTGCTAGGATTAAAGACATACACCACCATACCCAACTAAATTCTCCAGTGTTGACCTATTTTATAGTGCTTTTCACTTGGAAAGAGATTTGGAAATGAGAACAGCCATTGTGCTGTTTCTTTTTCAATAATTATACATAAATACTTGACCAAAAATCATAACTTTACTGTATTTTACTGTATTCAACTAAAGTATCTGTATCTGGGCATAATGAAAAACCAACAATAAATGAGGAACTCCAAGCATTATAAGGAAGAGATGAGATAATAGAGTAATGAGTTTATTAGCATTCCTTTTCATATACAGTTTGATTTGTAATATTAGAGTATATATGTATTACCTAGAACCTGGCTATCTTGTTCAGATCTGGAATTCAAACTTACCTGTGGTGAACTGGCTCTTTAGAATTCAGAACTTCAGAAGTACTTCGAGAAAGAAAGACACACTATGATAAAACAAAATTTAAGCAGTGTATATCTCAAATCCATCTTTACAGAAGATAATAGAACAAAAACTTCAACATGAAGAGGCTAATCACACCTAAGGAAACACTATGAACAAACGTAAAAACAGAAAATCTAAAGAAGGGAGTAGAGGAATGCACACCACTACAACACAATAATAGTAATCAACAAATGTTGCTCATTGATTACTCTTAACATCAATGATCTAAATTCCCCAGTAAAAAAGACACAGACTTCAAAAATCTATCTTTCTGCAGCATCCCAGAAATCCACTTAAACTGCAGGATAGACATCACCTCTGGGTAAAAGGATGGAAAAAGATAGTCCAAGCAAAAGACACAAGTTACAAGCCAGTGTGGCCATTTTAATATTTGACAAAATAGACTTCAAACCAAATTAATGAGAAGAGACAGAAAGGACACTACATACTCATCAAAGGAAAAATTAACCAAGATGACATTGCAATTCTTTTTTTTTTCAATGTTTTTCTTTTATTGGATATTTTCTTTATTTACATTTCAAATTTTATCCCCTTTCCAGTACTCCCCTCCAGAGACCTCCTATCACATCCCTCCTCCCCCTGCCTCTATTAGGGTGCACCTCTCCTCCCTATGCCCCCCTTTCTCTTCAAAGAAGGGGAGACCGCCCATATATATCAACTTGCCTTAGTATATCAAGTTGTATTATGACTGGGCGCATCTTCTCTAATTGAGGCTAGACAAGATGATCCAGTTAGGGGAAAGCTATACAAAGGTACACAACAGTATCAGAAACTGCCCCTGCTCCTGCTGTTGGGGGATCCCACATAAAGACCGAGCTGCAAAACTTTTACATATATCCAGGGAGCTGGGGTCCATTCCAGGCATGCTCTCTGGATGGTGTTTTAGTCTCTGTGATCCCCTATGGGCCCAGAGTTATTTGATTCTGTAGGTTTTCTTGTAGTCTCCTTGACCTCTCTGGCTCCTTCATTTCTTCCTCCTCCTTTTCCACAAGATTTTCTGAGCTCCACCTAATGTTGGGCTGTGGATCTCTGCTTCTGTTTTCATCAGCTACTGGGTGAAATCCTGTAAAATTTGAACTTTTTCCAGACTGTATTCAGTCTTGTATTTATTTACTTAGAATAGCCTATATCTTTGTGAAAAAAATATATGACCTCCATCATATTGCTTGGTATTTAGTCATAATAAAAACTTTTAATGAGATAATCATTTTCCCATATGGTATTTAATACCCAAGTCTTACCAATACACAGATCATCAAGACAAAAACTAAACAGAGAAACATTGGAGCCAACAGATGTTATAAACCAAATGGATGTAACAGATATGTATATAACAGAAGAACATATAGTATATATAGTGTGTATATAGTATATATCTACTTCTAAGGACCTTCAACCTTTCTCCAAAACTGACCACATACTTGGAAACAAATTGAGTCTCAACAAATACAAGAAAATTGAAATAACTTCCTACATCCTGTCAGACCGCCATGGATTAAAGCAACAACAGAAACAGCAGAAAGCTTACAAACTTATGGAAACTAAAAAACTCTCTACTGAATGAAAAGTTGCTGGATATGAACAACAACGGAAACAGCAGAAAGTTTACAAACTTATGGAAATTGAACAACTATCTACTGAATGAAAAGTTGGTCAAGATACTAATAAGCAAAGAAGTTGAAGACGACTTTCTAAATTTCAATGAAAATGAAGGCACAACATACCCAAACTTAATGGACACAATAAAAACATTGCTAAGAGGAAAGTTCAAAACACTAAATCACATTTTCAATTTAGACACACACAGACACACACACACACACAGACACACACACACACACACACACACACACACACAAGAAAGAGAAACAGAGAGAAAGAGATACAAAGACACAGAGCGAGACAGAGAGAGACGTAGAGAGGCAGAGAAAGAAACAAGGTGTCTGTAGTTTCTTACCATGTGAGTTTGTTTATCTCCAAAACCAGCAACAAACCCCTTTAGCTCTACTCACACCATTCCATTTCTGCCACCAGCTTGACAAAACTCTGCTTTCAAAAAGTACTTTGATTAGTAGCCCACAGATAATTTCCTTTGTCATGTAGCATGAACTAAGGAGTGATAATGGGAACCAAGATCTTGTCCTTAATATCTGTTATTGCTCATAGTACCTAACTTCCTATTATTATCAGCCTGGGTCCTATATTTCATCTCTTCAACCAAGTATTGCCATTCTCTTTTCATTTCATAATAACATTGACATTCAGTTGACCCATCCTAGTGATTTAATTTTTCTTACCAACCATAGGTCACTGAGTAAAGTGAGAACTTATTCTAATGTATGAATGGTGAATTTTAGTAAATTACTTTCTGTTTTGTATATTGTAATAGTTCTGTAAGACCAAAACTAATGGGCTCTAACCCATCCATCCCTCCCACTGATATTAGAGGGACTTTTCTGAAATGCAACTCTGATCCTGTTGATGTGTATGTTTAAAAGTACAAGATAGGGACTGAGGAAAAGCCTGAGACAGGAGCCATCCGGTTTCCCTCTGTGGCGGGAGACCTCTGCCTGGGTCACCAGGGCACCATAGCCAAATAGCACCAGAAGAAAACTAGCCTCCCAGGCCTTTGGGACACAGGGATTGAGGAAAACCCTGGGACAGGAGCATTCAGGTTTCCATCTGTGGCTGCGGACCTCAGTCTGTGCCAGAGGGCTCCATAGCCAAATAGTGCTGAGAGAAAGCTAGACTCCCAGGACTGTGGATAAGCCTGTCTGCTCAGAAGGATCCACCTGGAATCCCAGTACACAGTGACTGAGGAGTGGTTTTCTTGTGTCTTTCAGCAGCTGGGGAGCTGATCCTGTGACACAGGGCTCCATACTCAAATAGTGCCAGGAGAAAGCTGGTATCCCAGGAGTGCCTACACACCTTCGAGCACAGGCAAGACCACCAATTCTGTTCAAATTAACTGTATCAAGAGGGACCCTTGCAGAGCCATCAGGACACAGGAACCAAGGGACAGCTAGGGACAAGATCCTTCTGGTTTCTCTCTGTACTCCAGAGCTGACCCTGTACCACAGCTCTCCAAACCCAAATTCCTCTCAGAGAGGGCTGGTCTTCAAAGAAAATTGACACAGAGACTTGCAGGAGGGACAAGCCACAGCCAGAGAGAGTAAGTACAGAGGCCTGCAGGTGAGAAAAGCCATAGCCAGATAGAGTAAGATCAGCTAACACCAGAGTTAACCAGATGGTGAAAGGCAAAGGCAAGAACATAAGGAACAGAAACCAAGGCTACATGGCATGATCAGAACCCAGTTCTCCCACCACAGCAAGCCCTGGATACCCCAACAGACCAGAAAAGCAAGACTCAGATTTAAAATCATTTCTCATGATGATGATAGAAGACTTTAAGAAGGAAATAAATAACTCCCTTAAAGAAATACAAGAGAACACAAGTAAACAACTAGAAGCCCTTAAAGAGAAAACACAAAAATTCATTAAAAAATTACAGGAAAACACAATCAAACAGATGGAATTACAGGAAAACACAATCAAACAGATGAAGGAAATGAACAAAACCATCCAGGAACTAAAAAGAGAAATAGAAACAATAAAGAAATCACAAAGGGACCCTGAAGTTAAAAAACCTAGGGAAGAGATCAGGAGTCATAGATGCAAGCATCACCAACAGAATACAAGACATAGAATAGATAATCTCAGGTGTGAAAGATACCATAGAAAACATTGACACAACAGTCAAAGAAAATGCAAAATGCAAAAAGTTCCTAACCCAAAATATCCAGAAAATGCAGGATGCAATGAGAAGACAGAACCTAAGAATAATAGGTATAGAAGAAAGTGAGGATTTCCAACTTAAAGGACCAGTAAATATCTTCAACAAAACTATAGAAGAAAACTTCCATAACCTAAAGAAAGAGATGAACAAAGATATATAAAAAGCCTACCGAACTCCAAATAGATAGGACCAGAAAAGAAATTCCTACAGTCACATTACAGTGAAAACAAAATACACAGAACAAGGAAAGATTATTAAAAGCAGTAAGGAAAAAAGGTCAAGTAACATATAAAGGCAGACCTATCAGAATTATACCAGACTTCTCACCAGAGACTATGAAAGCTAGAAGATCCTGGGCAGAACTCATACAGACCCTAAGAAAAAACAAATGCCAGCCCAGGCTGCTATACCCAGTAAAATTCTTAATTACCATAGATGGTGAAACCAAAATATTCTGTGAAATAACCAAATTTACACAATATCTTTCCACAAACCCAGCCCTACAAAGGATAAGAAATGGAAAACATCAACTCAAGGAGGGAAACTACACCCTAGAAAAAGCAAGAAAGTAAACTATCAACAAACTCAAAAGAATATAACCACACAAACATAAAAATAACATCAAAAATAACAGGAAGCAACAATCACTATTCCTTAATATCTCTTAACATCAATGGACTCAATTCCCCCCAAAAAAGATATAGACTGACAGACTGGATCCATAAAGAAGACCCAGTATTTTGCTGCATTCAGGAAACACATCTCTGTGATAAAGACAAACACTACGTCAGAGTAAAGGGCTGGAAAACAATTTTCCAAGCAAATGCTGCCAGGAAACAGGCCAGAGTAGCCATTCTAATATCCGATAAAATCGACTTTCACCCAAAAGTCATCAAAAAAGATAAGGAAGGACACTTTATATGCATCAAAGAAAAATCTACCAAGAAGAACTCTCAATTCTGAACATCCATGCTCCAAATGTAAGTACACACACATTCATAAAAGAAACTTTACTAAAGCTCAAAGCACATATCGCACCTCACACAATAATAGTAGGAGACTTCAACACCCCATTATCATCAATGGGAAGATCTTGGAAACACAAACTAAACGGAGACACAGTGAAACTAACAGATGTTATGGACCAAATGGATTTAACAGATATCTATAGAACATTTCATCTTAAATCAAAAGAATATACCTTCTTCTCAGCACCTAATGGCACCTTCTCCAAAACTGACCATATAATCAGTCACAAAACAAACCTCCACAGATACAAGAAGATTGAAATAATCCCATGCCTCCTATCAGATCACTACTGATTAAGGCTGGTCTTCAATGGCAACAACCACAACAGAAAGCCCACACACACATGGAAGCTGAACAATGCTCTACTCAACGATAACTTGGTCAAGAAAGAAAGAAAGAAAAGACTTCCTAGAATTTAATGAAAATGAAAGTACAACATACCCAAACCTATGGGACACATTGAAAGCAGTGTTAAGAGGAAAACCCATAGCTTTGAGTGCCTCCAAAAAGAAACTGGAGAGAGCATACACTAGCAGCTTAACAGCACAGCTGAAAGCTGTAGAACAAAAAGAAGCTAATACACCCAAGAGGAGTAGAAGGCAGGAAATAATCAAACTCAGGGCTGAAATTAACCAAGTAGAGACAAAAAGAACTATACAAAGAATCAACAAAACCAGGAGCCGGTTCTTTGAGAAAATCAACAAGATAGATAAACCCTTAGCTAGACTAACCAGAGGGCACAGAGACAGTATCCAAATTAACAAAATTAGAAATGAAAAGGGAGACATAACAACAGATTCTGAGGAATTTCAAAAAAGTCATCAGATTCTACTACAAAGCCCTACATTCAACAAAACTGGAAAATCTGGACAAAATGGACAAATTTCTAGACAGATAGCAAATACCAAAGTTAAGTCAGGATCAGATAAACCATCTAAATAGTCCCATAATGCCCAAAGAAATAGAAGCAGTCATTAAAATTCTCCCAACCAAAGAAAGCCCAGGACCAGATGGGTTCACTGCAGAATTCTATCAGACCTTCAAAGAAGACCTAATACCAATACTCTAATACCAATCTATTCCACAAAATAGAAACAGAAGGAACACTACCCAATTCCTTCTATGAGGCCAGAGTTACACTGATACCAAAACCTCACAAAGACCCAACAAAGAAAGAAAACTTCAGACCAATTTTCCTTATGAATATTGATGCAAAGATACTCAGTAAAATTCTTGCAAACCGAATCCAAGAACACAACAAAACCATCATTCATCATGATCAAGTAGGCTTCATCCCAGGGATGCAGGGATGGTTCAATACCCAGAAATCCATCAATGTAATTCACTACATAAACAAATTCAAAGATAAAAAACCCCAAGGTCATTTCATTAGATGCTGAAAAAGCATTTGACAAAATTCAACATTCCTTCATGATAAAAGTCTTGGAAAGATCAGGAATTCAAGGCCCATACCTAAGCATAGTAAAAGCAATATACAGCAAACCAGTAGTCAACATCAAACTAAATGGAGAGAAACTCGAAGTAATCCCACTAAAATCAGGGACTAGACAAGGCTGCCCTCTCTCTCCCTATCTATTCAATATAGTACTTGATGTTCTAGCTAGAGCAATTAGACAACAAAAGGAGGTCAAAGGGATACAAATTGGAAAGGAAGAAATCAAATTATCACTATTTGCAGATGATATGATCGTATATTTAAGTGACCCAAAAACCTCCACCAGAGAACTCCTGCAGCTGATAAACAACTTCAGCAAAGTCACCGGATATTAAATTAACTCAGACAAATAAGTAGTCTTCCTATACTCGAAGGATAAATAGACTGAGAAAGAAATTAAGGAAATGACACCCTTCACAGTTGTCACAAACAATATAAAGTATCTTGGTGTGACTCTAACCAAACAAGTGAAAGATCTGTATGACAAGAACTTCAAGTCTCTGAAGAAAGAAATCTCAAAAAACCTCAGAAGATGAAAAGATCTCCCATGCTCATGGATTGGCAGGATTAATATAGTAAAAATGTTCAACATCCTTAGTCATCAGGGAAATGTAAATCAAAACAACTCTGAGATTCTACCTCACACCAGTCAGAATGGCTAAGATCAAAATCTCAGGTGAAAACAGATGCTGGTGAGGATTTGGAGAAAGAGGAATACTCCTCCATTGCTGGTGGGATTGAAAGCTGGTACAACCACTCTGGAAATCAGTTTGGTGGACCCTCAGAAAAATGGACATAATACTACCTGAGGACCCTGCTATACCTCTCCTGGGCATATACCCAGAAGATGCTCCAACATGTAATAAAGACACATACTCTACTATGTTCATAGCTGTCATGTTTATAATATCCAGAAGCTGGAAGCAACCCAGATGTCCCTCAGCAGAGGAATGGATACAGAAAATGTGGTACATTTACACAATGGAATGCTACACAGCTATTAAAAACAATGACTTCATGAAATTCGCAGGCCAATGGATAGACTTGAAAATATCCTGAGTGAGGTAACTCAGTCACAAAAGAATGAACATGGTATGTACTCACTGATAAGAGGATATTAGCCCAAAAGTTCGGAATACCCAAGTTTCACTTTACAATAACTGCTGGACCTAGAGTGAAGTCCAGATGGAGGAGTGGGAGAAGAGACTGAAGGAGCTGAGGGAGTTTCCAGCCCCATGGAGGGAGCCACTGTGTCAACTGGCCTGACCCCCTGGTGCTCCTGGAGACTAGACTACCAGCCAAAGAATACACATCGAGGGACCCTTGGCTTGGACCACATATGTGGCAGAGGAGGGCCTTGTTGGCCATCAGGGGAGGAGAGGCCCTTGGGCCTGAGGGTGTTAGAGGCCCCAGTATAGGGGAATGCCAAGGTGGGAAAGTGGGAGTGGGTGGACAGGTGGATGGGTGGTTGAATACCCTCATGAAGGCAACGTGAGGTGGGATGTGATGGGGGTTTCCAAAGTAGAGACCTGGAAAGAGGGAAACATTTGAAATGTAAATAAAGTATGGAAAAATAAAATTTTTTAAAAAAGTGCAAGATGGTTTCCCATAGTTTTCAGAACAGGTTTTTCCATGCTTTATGTTAATAGAACAATTGATATTTCACTTTCAAGCCTTACTCCTACAGGAAGCCTTCCTCAAACTACACTAAATCAGTAAAAGTCTTGTTCATTGATTATGCCATGCTTCTCTGTGCTACTATAGCTTATGCATGCAGAACTCATTTGTTTTACAGTAGCCCACCATACCTCCTCCCCTTTTAGCTTCTACTTATACTCCATGGGATTTTTCAAGTATCACCTAATGAAGATGTCTCTGTTCCATTCATCTATCAGGCAAACTCATTTATTCTTTAACAGAAAATTCCTTACCACTCATCCCATCACACTATATGTTGTACGGTGTGCCCTTGCAACCAGAAGACTAAGATTTGTCCGTTCTCCTCATTTTTCTTCTCTCTTGTAAGAGAGGTGAGCACACCATAAGCCACAGTATGCACGTGAATAATTGTATATACTCTAGACAAGAAAATATATTTGTTTGGAAGAATTAATCAGTTAAATTAAATCTTCAAGACAGAGTTCCATTAATGATTACAATTCTTAACCCTTCAGAATTAGAAGTTTTCCAAGATTGTATTCAGTCTTGTTTTTCTTTAGTTAGAATAGCCTATATGTTTATGAAAAATGTATAACCTCTATCATATTCTTTGGTATTTAGTAATAATTAAACCTTTTAATCAGATAATCATCCCCCCCCATATGGCAAATAAAGTTGTATACAGTAGCATAGAGATTGACTACTTTCCCTGGAAAGAGTCATAGAATTTTTTATTAGGCCTAGCTTTGTTGCTTCTGCTTTGTATGTAATCTATTTATTTCAGTAGTTATTTTTTTCTAAATGTTTTCATAAAGTTTGTATGCATTTGTGCCATAATAGACGATGATATAGAGAAGAACTGAATTTAATTGCCTCTGTGTGCTAGCAATGCAAAGTTGCTCCTTTAGGTAGAGTATCACACTGAAAAGAAAAGCTGCATATGGGAAGTTGTAGAGAGTTTAACCACCATTAATTAAGACTATTAAGCCCAGTTATTTGAGATCATATATTTTTCTTAGTGCAAATTGATATAAATGATCAGATTCCCCCATCAATAGGCCTATAACTTGTTTATTTTTCTTATACTAGATGTCCTTATACAAGATGTTTATGTAATCTGAATATGGTCCTCTTTTAAGAAATAGATGGCTGTTACTCCTATTACACTTTAAGGAGCTTTGATGAAACATCTTTTGTTACAGAATACAGTTTTATTATCTGCAAATTAAATTAAACCTTGTGTATTGGGTTTTATAGCTAACCCAATTATTCCCATTTTAGGGATGAATGATGGGCTTTTTCTTGCTCTGTTAAATACCAAAGACATTCTTAATGTAGAAGGCTTTCCTTCCTGAGGACTAATTCTTTCTTTGTATATATGTACAAGAAGCTTCCACAGTTAAATGCTCAGGCATCTTTGGTGAACACAGATGAACTTATGGCTTCTAACAGTTCAGGATCTGTATGTATTGAATTCCTCGTGTGCTAAGGTTTCTGGAGTGTTTTGTCCATAGGTAAGAAGTGTCCTGTTGATTTTATACAGAAGGAATTATACACAGCCTTAAGAACAATACAGTTTTGAAAATCAAGGTCTACCCACTCCTAATGAGGAATAAGAATAGGGATCAGAAAACAGATATGGACTCAGAAAGTGACCAAACTGTACACCGAGTCTTAAAATTGTTCCTAAAGAGAAAGAAAAGCATGAAATTAGAAAGTAGAATCCCTGACCATTGTGTGATATGAGAAACTTGAGTAACTGACTTGCAAGAAAACTTCATTAGATTCCCTCTTCCACTTGATACATGCAATAACCGAGGCCTAGATCCTGGCAGCAGCTTCCTTCAGCCTTGCGGGTCATTTGTAGCAGAGTTGGGAATATCCTGACATCTTATTGGTCAGTGTGACCTTTATCTTATGCTGCTGCTTTTCTCTGTTACTTTTTCCTTGCATATTTAAGCAATAACCCAAGTATTCAAATGAAATAAGAATTGTCTTTACAAATTATTGATATTTCTCCATTCTTCGTGGGTGCAGCCCATCTGTAGCAGCTGAGGGGATTAGCTAGTAACATGTTGGTTCTTAAGGAAGTCTTGCTACTTTTCAAAAGGAGCCGTTTGAGAAATGCTTTTTCCATGCCCAGTAGAGTGTACAACCCTGGTATGTGAGAGAAACCTCTTTTGTACTGTATGAGAGCTCCTTTGTTGCTTTACACTGCCGACCTTTTGAATGGAAGGAAAGGGGAATGAGGCTATTATGCTCTTTTGCATTTACAATTCAGAATTATGTCCTTCATAGTGCTGAAAGAATTTTCACGATGGGATATTGGGAAGTGTTAAGCCTACTCAGGCAATTATTTATCATTCTATTTAAAGTCTTTCCACGATTGAAAAAAAAGTGATGAAATAAAAAATGAAATAGTGTACAATGAATTTGATGAAATCTTGTAAGTGCTTTGGGTTGCCAGGGCAACGTCTTCTTTTGTCTCTATTTAATGTGACTTCTTTCTCTGTGGCTTGACTTCTTGGGAGTAATATTTATTTTAAAGAGAAGCAAAATTCCAAGCTTATGGCAGAACAACAAGCCCTCTCACTCCAACTTATTTTTCTGGAATAAAATTCAGATTAAGAAGAACTACTTGCTTACTTGGAGGGAGATAGCCTTAGGCAAAGCAGTAAAGTAGTCAGACTTCAGCTTTTGAAGTCTTTGTAGTCTTTGGTGTTTAGCCCTCATCTTTCAGTGTCCTGAGATTACTTTTTAGAAGATTTTTAGAATATCCCCCCAAGCTCCCCTTGAACCAGGAATCTCAATACCATCCCTCCAATCCCATTGTCCTTATCTTGTCCTCATCTTTTCAGATGTTATTCACTGCTTTACAAAGGGCCAGCTGGCTGAAACAGTTGGCTTTGATATGTGTTAGTTTGTTCACATATTTGCCTCTTATCAGAATCTTTACATGTAAAGAAATTTTTTTTGCCATAGCAAAACTTTATTTCTGAGTTTCTCCACTTTGGCACTATTGACATTTTAGAACAGATAGCTCATTGTTTTAGGCAATGTCTTAAACACTGTAAAGTATCTAATAATATCTCTGCCTCTACCCAAGAGGTAACAATGACAAGGTCCAGTGTAATTCTTCTATATGTGATGACACATTGATAAAAGTCAGGAGAGGATCCAGTTATCTTTCATTTGAAAGCCATTGCTTTAGCCTGTAGGTCGCAACCATCAGAAAGCACAGAGGTTTACAGTAAGATTCATAGCAGTAGAATTAGTTATGAGGTAGCAGTGAAAATAACTTTATGGTTGGGAGTCATCTGAACATGGTGAACTGTTTTAAAAAGTCACAATGTTAGAAATGGTTGAGCATCAGTGTCTTCTTGGCCACTTTAGGAACTGTAGAACGGGCAGCAGGGAGATTTGTATTTGCAGACATAATAACATATTTACATGTTTTAATGGTATATACTGTGAATCTTTCAGTGATTGATGTAGTTGATTTTCTACCCTTTGGTACTGTAGAGGGTTTATCCTTCAGTTACCTAGTTGGTCATTTTCAATATGTCATTGAATCATCATTTTTCCTATAAACCTAAATGAACTATGACAAATATATGCTTTCATGTGACCATCCTCAAGCTCATGCTTAACAGCACTATTCTTATTTCATGTAATTTCCTTTCTCTCTCTCTCTCTCTCTTTTTAAACAGAGTGACCTTAAACCTAAAGGTGGTGACAAGGTAAGAAGTTACTACTTTGTCTTGTGTGTTTCAATTATTTCTATTAGTTTGAATAAAATTGCTTTTAAAAATAATTTTAAGAAGAGAGGTTAAAATTGGCTGGAGAAGCCAGGTGGTGGTGGCACATACCTTAAATCTCAGTACTCAGGAGGCAGAGGCAGGCAGATATCTGAGTTTGAGGCCAGCCTGGACTACAGAGTGAGTTCCAGGACAGCCATAGCCAGGGCTACACAGAGAAACTCTCTCTCTCTCTCTCTCTCTCTCTCTCTCTCTCTCTCTCTCTCTCTTTCTCTCTCTCAAGAAAACAAGAACAAGCAAACAAATAAAAAACCAAAATGACAACAAAAAATTCTCTGGAGAGATGCCTCAGTGGTTAATAACACAGTTTGTTCTTCCAGAAGACCAGGGTTTGATTCCTAGTACCTCATGGTAGCTCAAAACTGCCTTGTGTCACCATAGATGATTTTTTTCTAGAATTTCTTGCAACTAGAATCCTATAGAATATAACAATTTGTGCGTACATTCTCTCATTCATCACACTGTTTCTGAGATTCATAATGCTGTTTCATGTATCAGAAATTTTGTTGCTGAGTGCTAATTTACTGTATAACACTATCTATTCATGTGTTGATATATATGAGTTACCTGTGGCTTTTTACTCTTGTGAATGAATGATCTAAAAACATTCATGTAGAAGTCTTTGTTGACATAGTTATTTCTTTAATATATCTCGGTATTGATCTTTCCATATATATAGAAATTGGCATTCTTCTCTCATTCACATTGTCATTAAATATTTTAGGGATTGCAAGCTGGTACAACCACTTTGGAAATCGGTCTGGTGGTTCTTCAGAAAATTGGGCATAGTTTTACCTGAGGATCCAGCTATACCACTCCTGCACATATAACCAAAAGATTCCCCAACATATAACAAGGACACATGCTCCACTATGTTCATAGCAGCCTTATTTATAATAGCCAGAAGCTGTAAAGAACCCAGATGTTCTTCAACAGAGGAATGGATACAAAAAATGTGGTACATTTATACAATGGAGTACTAACCAGCTATTAAAAAATAATGAATTCATGAAATTCTTAGCCAAATGGATGGAACTAGAAAATATCATCCTGAGTGAAGTAACCCAATCACAAAAGAACACACATGGTATACACTCACTGGTAAGTGAATATTAGCCCAAAAGCTCTGAATAACCAAGATACAATTCACAGACCACATGAAACAGAAGAAGAAAGAAGACCAAAGTGTGAGTGCTGCTGTCCTTCATAGAAAAGGGAAGAAAATATCATGGGAGCAAATATGGAGACGAAATATAGAGCAGAAACTGAAGGAAAAGTCATCCAGAGACTGTCCCACCTGGGAATTCATCCCATATACAGTCACCAAACCCCAATACTATTGTGGATGCCCAGAAATGCTTGCTGAAAGGAACCTGTATAGATGTCTCCTGAGAGACCGTGGCAGAGCCTTACAAATACAGAGGTGGATACTCGCAGCCATCCATTGGTCTGAGCACAGGGTCCCCAAAGGAGTAGGTAGAGAAAGGATTGAAGGAGCTGAAGGGGTTTGCAACCCCATAGGAAGAACAACAATATCAACCAACCAGACCCGCCAGAGCTCCCATGGACTAAGCCACCAACCAAGGAGTACATATGGCTCTAACTGCATATGTAGCAGAGGATGGCCTTGCCAGGCATCAATGGGAGGAGAGGTCCTTGGTTCTATGAAGGCTCAATAGATGCCCCAGTGTAGGGAAATCTAGGGTGGGGAGGTGGGAATGGGTGGGTAGATAGAGTAGTCACCTTTATAGAAGCAGGGACAGGGGGTTGGGATAAGTAGTTTCTTGGAGGGGGAAACTAGGAAAAGGGATAACATTTGAAATGTAAATAATGAAAATATACAATAAAAAATTTTATGTAATGCAAAATGATCTTCCAGTCGTAAAATGAAAATATGAAAATTGTAAGAGAAATAAAAAATATATCTAATCATGATTAAGAGTATAAGCTTTATCTTCAACCCTCATGAAAGATTCATCTTGTAGGCATTGACAATTAACACAGAGTTCCATATCTGGACAATGTGAAGAGAGTGTGAGACTTTGGAATGCTCAGCTTAGGAAAGAATTTCTTTATCACACCTCTCCCCTCAAGGTCAGGGATCAATGTGGAGAAGGATTATAAGAACTGGAGCTGTTAGATGATTTAGAGAGACAGCCGTTTCGAAATACAACATGGCTGATGATACACACATGAATTCATAAAGACTGAGACAGCATAGATAAAACTCGCACTAGCTCAAGCCAGATAAAAACCTAGCATGGAAGAGTGGAAGTGGGCACAAAGTCTTACTAATAGGCAAGAGGCTAATTGCAAATGATAGCTGTTGAGAGAGAAAAAGAGAAAGGGAGAGGGATGAGAAGGAGGAGGAAGAGGAAAAGGAAGAGAAGGAGAGAGCATGAGACAATAAGTCAATATGTTTTCAATGAAGTTTCACAGTGTATATCAACTATACTCTAGAAAAGGTCCTATGCTCAAGAATAGTTGACCAACCAAAATCAGACTCCATGTCACATGGCTTTCTTTTCTATCATTTTTGTGTTTTCTTTTGCTTTGTTTTTAAGAGAGGAGCAACATGAAGTTGGGTGACTAAGAAGGGGAACAATCTGGGAGCAGATGGGCAATGAAAAATATGACAAAATATACTTTATGAAATTATCAAAGAATAAAAAGAGTATCAGCTTTGTGGCACTAAGAAGGCTGAGGAAGGAGGATTGTGAATACAAAACCAGAAGAGGCTAGGGAGATGGCTCAGTGGTAAAGAACACTGGTTGCTCTCATGGAGGGCCTGGGTTAGATTTCCAGAACCTCAATACATGATGATGAACACTACCTGTAAATCTAATTCCAGAAAATCCAATGCCCATTTCAGGTTTTCTGTCAACATCAGGCATGCAAGTTGTCTTAGGTAGGGTTTTATTGTTGTGAAGAGACACTATGACTACAGCAATTTTGTTTTGATACTTTATTTACATTTCCAATGTTTCCCCCTTTCTAAATCTCCTCTTTGGAGACCACCTATCCCTTCCCTCTCCCCCATCTCTATGAGGGAATTCCACCTCCCACCCACCCGCCCGCCCACTCCCATATTCCCACCTTGACATTCCCCTTTATTGGGGCTTCTAATCCCCCTGATGGCCAACAAGGCCCTCCTCTGACACACATGTGGTCCAAACCGTTGGTCCCTCCATGTGTATTCTTTAGTTGGTGGTCCAGCCTCCAGGAGGAGGGGGGCGGGGGGTGAGGCCAGTTGACACTGTTGCTCCCTCCATAGGTCTGCAGTCTCCCTCAGCTCCTTCAGTCCCTTCTCCAACTCCTCCATCTGGGACCTCACTCTCAGTCCAGCAGTTACTGTAAAGTGAAACTTGGGTGTTCCGAACGTTTCGGCTAATATCCACTTATCAGTGAGTACATACCATGTTCATTCTTTTGTGACTGAGTTCCCTCACTCAGGATGATATTTTCAAGTCCCATCCATTTGCCTGCAAATTTCATTAAATCATTGTTTTTAATAGCTGAGTAGTACTCCATTGTGTAGATGTACCACATTTTCTGTATCCATTCCTCTGATGAGGGACATCTGGGTTGTTTCCAGCTTCTAGCTATTATAAATATGGCTGCTATGAACATA
>CM052722.1:83251985-83269391 GCA_028551405.1 Uromys caudimaculatus | reverse complement strand
TTTTTGGTTTTTCGAGACATGGTTTCTCTGTATAGTCCTGGCTGTCCTGGAACTCACTCTGTAGGCCAGGCTGGCCTTGAACTCAGAAATCCACCTGCCCCTGCCTCCCAAGTGCTGGGATTAAAGCTGTGCACCACCACGGCCCGGCAGTCTTGACGTTCTTAATAGCAAATTTAAACTCTTAGGATGGGCTCCATATAGATAACTTGGGGGGTAAGGCCCCCTGCTGTCAATCCTGACAACCTGAGTGTACTGGGACACAAATGGTGGAAGGAGAGAATCAACTCCTGCAAGTTGTTCTCTGACATCCATACTCATGCTGTGGCCATTGCATGTACCCTGACATCAATAAATGAATACATGTAATAGAAATTAAACTAAAAAAGAGCTTTAAAGCAGATATAGATTACATAACAAATAATAGTAGTTTACATAGAACTTTAGATCATCCTATGGAATCTTGAAGTCATTGACAGGTTTTAAACAGAAAGGACCTAAATAGCCTACAATAAGTCTAATAGCCATTCTTAGAGATCCAATGGGACAAGTGATTGAACAGTGAGAAGGACATACATTGGAGATGGGGAGAGGGGAGTAACTTTGTGAAAGATTTAGGAACATCCAAACTATATATAGTTTATAGAGCATTTGAATTTTGACTAATTGTTTTTCTTTAGGCAGTTTTTGATAGGTCCGGTAATACATTTTCCACTGGGATTCCCAAGGGAATAGTAGTGTAAAATTGGTGAGACAGAAGGGGGGAGCATTCCCTGATTAATCTAGAGCTTAATATACTGGTCCTCAACTTGCTTTCTGCCTCCACACTGTGAAATTGACCTCCATCAATAACATCATTCATTACTCTGCAGTGATTTTTAAACTTGGAGGGGAGAGCAGAATGAGAGAACTTTTAGTGTCCCCTTGATAATAGGAACAGCTTGAAAAAGTCTACTGGGAATTGGACTTTGTGTTAATCCTCTTCCATACAAACATTTCATAATCCCTGGGATGTTTTCAATATTTATGGGAACACATACACACACACACACACAGAGGGAGACAGCAAATGAATCCACATTGACACAGTGAGTTTTTATAGGCCTTAAATAAAACACCCCCTAGCTACCAATTAATAGGAACCAGCATCATTGCACTCTAGATTTCTTCTCTATTATGCTGTGATTTTTAATACATTTCTAATAAATACAAATCATCTCTTCAGGAGAACATTAACCCATGGAGACTGTTAAAGGATAAAGCATAGGGGTAAAACCCCCAATCCAGATAGAAGAGGATATTAGATGAGTAATTACTTTCATGCACATGTGAATTCTATGCTGGCTGCTATCATAAAGCTTCCAGAGAATGAAGCAAATAAGACAAGAAGTGCAGTATCTGGCAAGGAAATGGGAAGATTGATTGCTTTAGGAGACTACTGGGTTATTTGCTGAGGTGAAGTAGACTGAAGTAGAAACAGTGTTTGATGCACCTGGAGTCACTTCCATTGGGGTTTGAGTTAGCTCAGTAAAATCATTGTTTTCTTCTAGATCCTTCTAGCTACTACTCACCTCAAGTGACATTAGGTTACCATTTTACCGGCCTAGTACCATATTATACCTGGGTTTATATCATAGCTTACTGCTCATCATCATAACTTACTTCAAGTAGAAATGTGATCACATTGTGGCAAGTACAGAAATTTAGGTTGAATCATCCCTGTGGATATATAAATAACAAACTCTTGGGGGAGAATTTTATTTTTAATGGCATCGTAAGCCAGTAAGTTCAAAGATTAGTATGTTTTGACATGAGAGATGTGGTCTTTGTCCTCATTCTGTCTTCAGTCTAGTAGACAAAATGGACAACGAATACATGATTATTATCATTCTAGCTTTTATGAGATGTACAATACAGGTGATGAATCTTTATTTGTAGGTTATATAAGCAAGAGAAGAAAGGGGAAATATTTTGAGTGGGATTTTTGCAGTTTCTATTATGATATCCCTTAAATAATATTCTGGAATTATCTGGAGACTCTTCCTCAGATTGCTCATGAGGATAAGAGCTTTGGATTACCAGCCAGCACACTTTGTGCAACATAACTCCCTGATCTCTGCCTGTACTTTCTAACTGAACACTTCTCTTTTCTAGACCTTGAGACATACCTGGGGAAGAATAATATGTGTAACATATGGAACATACTCTATAACATAAAGTAATATTTGAATACAGATATTCTTATAGATTTTTAAAAAGATTACCAATAGAAAAAGACATCAAAGATTAAGTAAATAAAAAGAAAAACATGGCTCAAACTAACTGTATTTTATTTGACATGAATCTTCCCTATGGTCCCCCTGTAGGAAATACTTTTTTCTGCTCTATGGTGTTACTTCTTGGTATGCGTGAGGTATTTAAACTCACAAATACCACAGAGGCTCTTTTTCTCATAGACCCTACTTTGTCCATCCGCAAGGGTTCCATTGTACACCATCATCTTGGCTCATTTATGTAACTGCCTTGGCAAGCTAATACTCTCCAGAAACGACTGTGGCAGAAGTCCAAGAAGCTCAGAGACTGGAGGTCATTTTGATGTCTGTTTCCCAGTCATCTTATGAAAAGGTGTCAGGTGTCAACACTTGAAAGCTTAATTCTTTTTCTTACCATATAAAGTCTGACCTCAGTTGCTCTTCTCTACATAAACTGTCACATGAGACTTCCCGCTACTGCCTCAATTTATTCTTCTTTTTATCACAAGTTCCTTACTGGAATATTCAGGTCTAGCTTGTGCTTGCATTTTGTGCTGCCTTGCATATCAGAGACTACAATTTCTAACTCCTGCTGTCTTCTAGCATGCTGTTATAAAGTGTATTATTTTGTTGTAGAGTTATTTACAAGCTTACTTACTGGTGTCAAATGAGTTGTTGATTTCAGATGGCTGTGAACTCACTCCTAAGTAATAGAACTGCGTGTTCTTTGCTTATTTATTTGGCACCATTACTAGACTGGACTGGCAAGATCAGACACTGAAAGGGATGATCCTAATTGTTTTTACTAATTAGCTCCTCCAACGCAAACCTTATTTCTGTTGTCTTTTAACATCATAACATGGTAAGACAAGAATTATAATAGGAATTATCAGATTGGCAACTTAAAATAGGAATTTGATTCTAGATTGGCAATCAGAACATTTCCTATGTTAACAATTGCCAGAAGGTTAACATGAGCCAAGATATGGAAGCCAATAAATCACGGCAAGAAGTAGTCTAGGGTTATGCATGGACAGACGTAAACCAAATGCTGGAAATTCAATCATACAACCATTACACAGAGAATAAATGAGATCTTGGAGAAGAAGGCAGGCAGCAATCCAGAAACATAAGTAGATTAAGATCGGGGTGCTGTAGAAACACTGAAGAAAGTCCTATCATAAGTCAGTACTCATTTCCTTTTGGGTTCACTGGTAGTTCCTTTGAATAGAGAGGTATCTTCTGATCAGTGAATACATAGATAAAAATACATTCTCTCCTGGCTAGTCCAGGTTTATGAGAGGTTGGAGGCAAGAAAAAAATTCATAGGACACTGAATGTTGCGTTAGAATGAGGATCCAGACATTAATGGTGACAGTAGATATTAACAGCAGCAGATAATTTTCAGGGAGGGTGCAGCACTTGAGAACACTGGCTGCTCTTCTACACAACCTAGGTTCGATTCCGGCACACAAATGTGACTAACAATCACATGTAACTCTAGTTCCAGAAGATCCAGTGCCCTCTTGTGGCCTCTATGAGCACCAGGGAGACATGGTGCACAGAAGTACATGAAGGAGAAACACATTAAATTAAACTAAATTAAATTGTCAGTGATAATGGTGAGATTCAGCCAAGCACTGCTACCAGTATATTAAGGCATCTCCTTCTTAGGGATTGCCACTCAATTTTAAGTCCAAGAAAAATTAATAAAGCTTATTAAGTAAGTAGAGAGAAGGGTAGTACATGCTTCATATTTAAACTTTGACATTCAAAGAAGGAGGGAGAAGAGACTCCCTTAAATGTGTTTACAGTAACAATGGGTATACCACTGTGGCTTTCTAAATTAACCTTTCTCAAAGGAAATAATTCACAAGGCTTAAAGTTTAAGTTAAGTTCAAACACTAAGTAAAAAGTTTAAGGTTTAAATTAAGTTCAAACAGTAAGTAAACTCATATATATATATATATATATATATATTTGCTTAATTCTTAAACAATTTCCTTTTGTAAATGAAATCGATTTTCATTTGTTTAGATTTGAGAATGAGAGATAGTTAAATTCACTATGTAAACTTCAACTGAGATGATCAAAGACTAAATCATTGATTGAGATGTCTTTACAAAAGCAAACATTATCGCTACATGCAGTTTTGATTTTACCCATTGGATTAATACTCCTGACTCCCAGCCAGGTTGTAGGTAGAGGGGCATTTTCCCCATTTGTCTATTTAGTTACAGTGGTTGTTCTACCCTGCCTCATCTTGCCATACTTGATCTCATTTCATCCTTCCAACCGTCCTCTGTGTAGATCCAGTTTTGTCCATGGGAATAAATTTCAGACAACAGGAGCAATTTCCCTGAAGAAGAAGCAGCAAGTATATTTCAAAAACAAGTTTCTGAATCCCTATGTGGCATCTCTTTGATTAGAATGAGATAAACATCTCTCACCTCCATATTCCTATCTACCCACAAGAGAAATTCAGCTATTTATGAAGAGAAAGGAGCACAGTAAACATGGTAAAATGTTCTGCAGAGCTGATACTTCTAACTTTCTTGAAACCCACTAGTAGACAGACTTTCAGAGGATTGTTGATCAACTTGCTGTAGTTTTTCTAGGGCTCACTATTGTTCCAGTAATACATTGGACCATCAACAGTTTTCTAACATAGATGTTTTCATGAAGAAGGAAACAGATACAAACAAGAATGTTTAACTTGCATAGATTATTCACAACACTGTGCTCCATTTCTTAAATATGACTAATTCATCCCTTGATGGGCCATTCTTTTAACTCCCTACCTAGCTAATTGCAGGCATGATTAAAAGCAATGCTCTGGTGATGTTGCATTCTAAAGGTTCCATTACTTCTCTATTCCCGGGGAGAATCCTTGTTGTCCTTGCTCAACAGAAGTCTTCTTTGACCAGTCACTGCTTTTCAGGTAGTCTGAGGGGTCTGCCATTTTCTTTCGGCGGACAGGAGTACTTAACCCTAAGAAACAGGCTTTCTAAAGCAATAACTGCTGTGTGAGCTCAAGAATCGGTTGCACATCCTTCACTTGGCGCCTGAGTCTATGAAGATTTACAGTGTTGATATCTTTGCCTTTTGTGATAATAAATTTGATGATACATATATGCTTTACAACAGCTTTTGATTAAGAGTATCTCCAGAAGATCTCCTATATCACAGTTCTGTAGGTTTGTTGGTCTTCTGATCTTCTATCAGGTTTTAATAAGCCTCACTTTTCTGCTTCAATCCGTCTGTGTAGCGCATTGTTTACATCCCAATTCCTTATTATTTCCAACTATAACATGGGTATAATCATTCTTGTGCTATCATTGATCACATGAATAAAAGGAAAATGAATGTTTTCTGCTGTGCAGTTCTTCCAGCTCCTGGTAAGGGGTGTGGGATTCTGTTACTTCAAAACAGTAATATAGAAAAGGGGTGGCTAGTAATTTAAAGTTTGATCATCTCAGTTAAAGTTTACACAAGATAATTTTTAGTGTTTGTACAGATTTCAGAGGCTGTAATAGATCTTTCCAAAGCCATGAAAAAGCTGTTCAGGCATATGCTGATATTAATTTAAAGAAAATATGAGATTCTTCTGCAAGTAGGATCATTAATATAATTTATTGTTGATGCATATTCCTTTACTAACTCATTCTGAGGGAGACTCCATCTCAGGCTAAAACAAAACAAGTATACTTTGAGAAGGTGGCGTAGAGAGAGGAGTTTTGAGACTCTCAAAAAGTTTGGGACATAACTGGTTCGTGGTCATCCATTCTTTTTGTATTATTTATTTATTTATTTATTTATTTATTTATTTACTGATTTATTTATTTATTTAAAGAAAAAGTACGACTGACTAGCCCATATTTTAAAATGATACTGACATTGGAGAGTGAAATGAAGCCTAAAGGGACTAAATGTTCTTGGGCGGTCTTCTGCTGTCTGTGTCAAGTAAACAAGCAAGGGTTAAAGGGTTATGTAGAGACGGTGAGGCTCTTCATGGCTCTGGTGAAAATATTTCTAGAACAGTCCTGCATTCCTGTGCTATCTTGTGAGATGGAATGTGCCTATTTGGGAGTGGGCTGGAAATCTGGAGTGCTTGGAAGCAGCAGGCAGATGATTTTGTGTGGTTCTTCTGTTACTGAGTCTGCTTGAGCAATGGCATATTGTGCTGCTGTTACTCTCAAAGAGCATACTTGACAACCCATACTGAATCTGCAGGCAATCACTGCAACTAAACTCTTTCACATTTACCCTCTTGAGTTCTCCTTGAACTTTTTGTGCCTTCCTCCATTCATTTTTACTCTGTGGATTTAGAGGTCTTGTTCTTCTCATTTAGAGGTTTTTATTGAAATCAGTGTCCCTTCAGAAGGATGAAAGGGAGAGATGAATTTTAAGTGTTCAAGTAAATACCCAATCACTGATACATCAGACAACACCCCATCATCCACTCAGAAACCTCTGAAAGGAAAGATTATGTCTGTTGCACATGATGTTTGACTTGATTAAAAAATTTAGTGGTTTTTTATTCAAATACAGTACCATCATCAAATGCTAGCATGAATATTTACATAGTCATCAAGGTTAAAAAAAAAAGAAGCTTTCCAAAATTTTCTGTTGGATTTTGTGTTGATCTTTTGATAGCTGAATTTGAGCTGTTAACTATTCTACTCTCTTCATCTTGTTCATACAACTGCAGATATACAAATATGATTTTTTTTTGAGTGGGGGAAGCAGAAGTTACATATACTATATTTCTTCTGGCATTTATCACCCTTGAAGCTTGGCTGAATATGGAGCTCAATTCTTAGCCTCAGAATGGGGATTTGTATGATACTTATTGTAGCATAATAAAAAGATGAAGCAACTGAAATCAGAATGTGTATATACCAGATACTACATAATTACCATGTCTATACCTAGTAAATGTCAGAACTGAGACACAGACCTAGGCTTGTCTAATTAGATAGCCATGCTTCTAAACCCTAGCTGGCTAGATTATTAGAAGTACTATCCTTATCCTGTTATGATTATAATTACAGTGTTACAGACACATCCGTTGTACATGTTATTACATTTACTATGTCACAGTTGAGGAAATGGAGACTTAGGGATATCTCTGTAATTTTAAGTAAGTCACTTAATTTCTCCAGACTTCAATCATCTATTCTGTTTTTCTAAGCCTTTAAGATAGGTTTCGCCATCAAGGGAAGGATGACCAGAAATGTATGGAATGGGAGTATTGTGTTCCTCCCCTTAGACTAGGTCTAGAAGCTTCTACCCCAACCCTTTCCTCAGTTCCTTTTTCCCATCACTGACTTCATATCATTTTGTTTCTGCTCTTCTCTACCCAAGCTTTCCCAAGACTCTTCCATAATTATCCTGTCTCTTGTCTACTTTTCATGCTTTTCCTCTTTCCTATGAGCATTTAAGTATGCTCATGTATCACCCCTCTTAAAAAACAATGGCTATACTTCTCCCTCAAACTTCTATGCTCTTTCTATTAGTAATATCTTTTCAATTATAATGAAAAGTTTTTGAGTGTGCTAGACTTCCTTGTCACCTGCAAGTTCTTACCTCCCAGTCACCATTCATCCCATTGTGTTCTGGCTTCTGCCCCCATCTCTCTGTCTAAGCTTCTTATTGGCTGTAACAAATTACCCCAATTTCTGTGGCTTTAGGCAGCATTCCTTTATTATTGTATAGTTTCACAGTTTGAATGTCAAGTGTCATCTCACTGGGATAAATTTAAGATGAGGGCAGGATTATTTTCCTTTTTGGAAGCTATAGGGGAAATTTCCTTGTGTTTCGTAGCTTCAAGACTCCCTATATTCCTTGATTCACAGCCTCTCCATTTGTCTTCTCTGCCAATGACAATGTCTGTAAATCTGTTTTATATTCTCTTGTAATATCTTTCAGAAACAAACTATCACAAACTATTCATATTTACCTCATTCTTTTTTAATTGCTGGCTTATAGTATTATAGGTTTATATATACAGTCTAGCATTGAAAGATATTTAGGTTTTCTCTCTGTTTTATCTTTATGAATATTGCTACAGAAATTATTTTTGTATAAATACCATGCTGCAAGAATGGGGAAACATGTCTCTATAGCAGATATTAATAGAGTGCATTCTAATGCCATGGATAATGGGTCCCCATAATGAATATTATCCATTTTCTTGTGTGTCATTTTCACTACTTCACCATATTCTCAGGGGAAAGAAATATGAGTTTATAGTTTTAGACCTTGACAGAGTCTAGTACGTAATAATTAAGACTTGGGCTTTGTATGTATCACTAGGACTTCAGCAGAGCTTGGCACACAATATAAGACTAATAATAATTTATTAAATTAATATACCTGATTGCTTTCATTGAACCAAGTATTTTTTCCTAACTATCCAAAAGGCTACCTTGTATCTTTCTTTGATGATCTTAATTTTGGTATCCTTACAGTCCTTGTAACAAGACTTTTCTGAGCCTTGAAGTAAAGAAATAAGGGGCACAGCCATGCTTTCAAAAGTTCCACTATTTCAAGAGTGCCATTTTCCCCATTTATACAGGGCATTGCAATTCTACTGTATGTACTTGGCCTTTCTGTGAATCTCTTTGACAGTTTCACTCTTGTCTCCTGCCTGTATATAAGGCAATACACGATCATCATGATTGCTGGCATTAAAATTAACCACTGTTTGCAATTATCTATAAAATGAAGATTATATCTCCCCTATTAGACATAAAGCAAGAAACAAATGTAATGTGCTCGTGTTATAATCGTATGGATATTATGTGACACAGCTATGAAATGGGAGAATTCTCACCTAATTACACTATGCTCCTTAGGCCAAAACTTTAATCTCATTTTGCCTTCATCTGCTATACAAATCAACCAGTCCTGCTATGTATTATATGCACTGCACATCATAATAATAGTACAATATGTCTATGCAGTGTTAATTTTGTATAAATAACTGTTCTAACTTTCATTATACTGTTTCTTTTGATTGGTATGGTAGTTTGAATGAGAAATGTCCTCCATAGTCTCAGGCATTCTTTGCTTCTTGTTTGCTGTTGAGATGTGAGCACTCAGGTTCCTTTTATGCTCCACCATGAGTACCACATGATACCACGATTTCTCTCCACCATCATGGATTCCTGACCTTCTAGAATTGTAAGCTAAAGTAAATGATTTCCTCTGTAAATTGCCTTGGTCATGGTATTTTATCAAAGCATCAGAAAATCATCTAATATAATCAAGGAAATTTAGAGTGACTAGATTTGAAGCCACTCTGCTGTATGCCATTAATAGAAACCAAACAAGGCAGACACTGTCCTATTATTGAAATGTTTCAGTATAGCTATCTCTCAGCAGAAAGTTCTGCAATGAACAACAATGGTGAAATTCTTCTTCCTGTTCTACTATAAAGCTATACCTGTTCATTCACTTTCCACCCAAGTACAGGCTTTATTGTTTTGTTTTATAAAAGAGCCTAGCTGATAAAAAGATACTGCTGAACATTTCTTTAATTTTTTTCAATTATTCTTTTTTAAAATCTACATACTGATATTTGATATATTTTTATTATATCCATCCCACTCTCTTTTGGCATATATTTCTCATGTGGGGGTCTTCTGCAAAGATTAACATAGTTGTTTTTTATGTAGTGTCCATCATATAGAGTGGTTCAGAATATATCCATATTGTTTTACATGTCACATTTTTCTTCCACAAAATCATATTGGTTGTTTATCTGCTCTCTTTAGTGGCCTTTATTCCTTTTTATGCTTTACCCAGGAACTCAATGCCCTTCGATTGTCTTGAAAAATTAGTTACTCATTGTCTAATATCTCACGCTACAATGATTTCTATGACTTGGCCTTCCTTTGCTTGTATTGTGCCCTCAACATGTTATCCTTTGTGTCTTGCCAAACTGATTTTTCAAGGTTCAGTTCCAGTCTTGTCTCCTTAATGTTGCTTCAACCATTCACTCTTGCATCCATCTATGAACCCAATTTATGAGCAAATACAGACAATCTGTTTCAGGATTGTTGTTCTCTCTCCAAGCTGACTAAAATTCCAAGAAAAACTGATTCCATGTGAACAAATTAAGAGTCTTACTAATTTTCAGTACCACTATTTTGATGTCATTTTTGAGTAAAAATTGTGTGGGAGATTCTTGAATCAAATAAATTAGGTTGCATAATTTAATAATTAGGTTAAATAAGTTGAAGTTTTTGAGACATGGATTCTGTGTGCAGCCCTGGCCATCCTGGAACTCATTCTGCAGACTAGGCTAGCCTCAAACTCAGAGATCTACCTCTGTCTCTGGAGTACTGGGCTTAGAGATGTGTGCCATCACTGGCTAGCATAAATTGATAATATTTATGAAATTCTATTTTTTTCAGTCAATGAACATTTATGGGACATGACTACATGTCATGTATTATGTGAGATTTTTGTCATTTGTGAATGAATTATCTCTCTGTTTTTAAGAATCTGGTATAATTTGTCAACACAGAGACCAACCAATGAATACAATACTGTATATTTTCTATTGTTCAGATGTGCCATGGAAAGCCCGTGACAATAAAGGAAAGTGGCCCTCAAATTATCTGTGTGCAGGCTGGAATGATACATTGCAAGAAGTCAGTATTGAGACTTTGAAAAAGACATATGAGATAAGTCATAGTTGGTGTGTTAAAGACAGTGTACACCAATGACTTGTGAGAATTCACACCAAACTAAATGGATATAATATGTCTAGCAAAATTATGGAAGGAATC
This sequence comes from Uromys caudimaculatus, assembly GCA_028551405.1. Taxonomy (NCBI): domain Eukaryota; kingdom Metazoa; phylum Chordata; class Mammalia; order Rodentia; family Muridae; genus Uromys; species Uromys caudimaculatus. The sequence continues at coordinate 83,258,341 of CM052722.1, read as the reverse complement.
CTCAGTGCTTTAGAGATGATTAGATACCTCATAGTAGTTTCAATGCTTTTCATATAGGAAATCATTGAATTTCCAGAAAGATATTTTTCATTTCAAGGCAGAACAAGGTCTTTTGTAGTAGATAGAAGTTTAGTGCAATTGCTGTTTGAAGTCTACAAAATACATTTACAAAACTAAAATGTCAAGTTGACTATAATGTATCTAACATCCAAGGTTTCTTTTGCCTAGCTCAATTTTCTTACCTATACTGAATGTTAAATAATTGCAAACACTTCCTTGTCTCCGGATAAATGCAAATATTGACTCTAGAAAGTAAAAGAGATTAAGGGCTTAGCAAGTTTCCACATGCTACTTCCAAGCTGAAAGAATAAAAACCTATTAAATTCTTATTTCTTGGCTGTACACATTTCAACACACTGTATGTGTCAATATGTGGAGGAAGTATTCAATGTATAATGCATATTTAGATACCTTGCTAAGAAAGCAACATTTTGGAGCTCAGTGACAGGGGCAAGAGACTTTGACTCACACTTCCAAACCTTTGGAGACTAACACTTTACCTACTCTGGAGGCAGTTCATCTGTTGGTGTCAGAAATTGGCTATTTAGTTCCCAGAAGCAGTAGGACAATCATGAGAATCCAAGGAGAATCGTGAATTTTGGCTGGACTTTTGGGAGAGCAGGTGGTTAGGCATAATTAAGGTCTGATTCCTAGTGGCCTCACACCAACATAATTAGGTGTCTTCAACCACTAATGAATCTCACACCCGTGTTGGGCAATTTGAATCATCAAGAAAGCTTTGGCTACAAAGATGTATCTTACATCATATTCAATGACAACCTGCTGGACTCTCATTTTCTGTCCCCAGAACATGCCAGTTCTTACAATTGAGGGCATTTTTAATCACCTACAATCTCACTCTAGGTCTCCTACTTAAGATAGTGAATGGGAGATGTCACTAGGCAGTAGTTAAGCATCCCCGTCATGATTTGACCTTGTGTATCAGTAAAAACAAAAAACAAATTTTCTTTTGTTCCAGTGACTTCTGTTCTTATGCCTGCATTTTTTGTTAGATGCTGTTTTTGAGCCTGTGGGTTTCAGCCTTCATCTCTCATCTAGCTCCCTTAGCCCATTGTATTACTTTCTGCGAGTAGTATTAGACAGACAGTTCTTAAATATTTAGTGCTCATTTATTCATCTGTATATTCACTACCTGTTATATGCTAAGTATTGTAATATGTAGTGAGAATATATAGTTGAACAAGGGAAAGTGTGCTTTGCTTTTTCAGGACTTTATGTTTCATAGGGGAAGAAATGGGCAATAGTACAAATGCAAATTAGCAAATATATTAAAATTAATAGCTAGTAATTTGTGATTTATATATTTTTATTTCAATTTTAATGATATTTTATTTTCTGTTTCAAATTTTTATATCTGTATAAAATATACCTTTGATCATATCCACCCCTACTGCTCCATTCAAGCTCCTACAGGACCCAACATATCTTTTTCCGAACTTCATGTCCCTCTGCATTATTATTATTTACTCACTGAGTCCAATTAGTAATGCACATCTACACGTGGATGTCTACTTACCCACTAGTGCATGGATAACCTATCAGTGTCCACACCCCATTGAAAAGTGAATCTCTCTGTTAGTAGCCGTCAACTGCTAAGAACTACTCAGTTAGAGGTGGAGAGTTAAGAGCTCTTTCCTACTGGAATTTTTAACTGCCTTGAATTTGTAGATTTTACAGAGGTAAATAAAATAACGTATTCATATATGACATGAAAACACAAGTAAAATTATCTAGAGGAACAAACAGGAAAGAAGGTTGAGAATGGAAAGGTAGAAGGTATAAGTGGGGATCTGCTCTAGGTACAATATTTACATGTAGTACAAAGACTTTTTTAAAAAGTCTAAAAAGAAAGTATCAGATAATAGTGCATGGCATGTAATAAATTAAAAGACGCTAATCAGAGAGAAACTGGAAGGCTATCTTTGTTTGGATAGTCAGCGATACCTTTTATGTGGAAGGTAAGTTTAAGGCTGGCACTTGAAAGCAATAGGTGCCAGCCACTGGAAAATACAGAGGAAAATAAAAGAATTGGTGTAAAGACTGCAGGTCAATGGCACGTTTGTGTGTTGGAAACTAGAAGGAAGAGTGGCTTGGAAGATATATAATAGGTGAATGAGTGGAGAGGAGAGATGAATGGTCAAAGAAATACAGTCAACATCATTGTGTTCTGGATGTAGGAGTGATGAAAGAGAGAGAGAGAGTGATTCATGAATGAATAGACTTAGCGTTGATCATCATGTAGGTATGGTGATAATTATTTTTGTATCGGGGAGAGTAGTGGATATTTTTGGAACATAAATGTGTACATAGGTGGAAGAGACGTTTTTGGGTATGTTTAATTTGAGGTATGCATCATATATGCAAACAAAGGTGAAAGGGAGTAACTGTGAACTAAATATACGAATTTGATTATCTTTCTTATACTACTGAAATTAAATTGGTGTGATGTAAAATTACCTAATGGAGTATATATTAGAGAATGTCACCTCAGCCTAATCCTTTAGACAATGAAACATTGAGAAATTTATCAGAAGAAAATCAGTAGGAATAATAGGAAAATTGAGTCCACAGTATTAAGGTGGTAAAGAAGACAGTATGGCCAACTACATCAAATGCTATTGAGATATAAAACAAGATTAGCATATATGCAGTTATTGGATGCTTCTCCATTCAGTGATGTTGGTAACTTTGAGCATAGTGGTCAGTGGTAATGGTGTGGACAGAGCTCTAATCAAATGGGTTGAACAGAAAACTAGATGATAAGTGGAGACAGAAGGATATACAACTCTTGGAAGATATAGTATTGGAGAAGAGATCAAGGTAACAGGCATCTATACCCATGGTTTTTTTACATTCCAGTTTCACTTACTGGAGGCTCAGTATGGCCTAATATTATTAAATATAATGTTCTATAAACATGCAATTCATGCGTTTTAAAATATATTCTATTCTAAGTAGTGTGACGAAATCACTTGATATGAATCATCCCTTTGTTCAGTGTATCAATGCTGCATAGATTACCTATCTGCTAATCATTTAGTAGTTGTCTTCGTTATCATTTCAACCTCATAGTGTTCTCAATGATATTTTGCTTCAGAATGGTCCCTGAATGCAAACATTGTGATATAAGAAATTTGGGTGTGCCAAAGACAAGCAATAAAAGGTTCTTTTAAGTGAAAGGGTGAAAGTTTTCAAATTAATAAAAGGAAAAAAGTATATGCTGAAAGTGTTAAGATCTATGGCAAGTCTGAAACATCTATAGGCGAAGTTATAAAGAAAAAAGAGATAAATTTATAGTGGTATACTGTTACTTTTCAAGCCAACTGTTGTAACATGATGCAGAAGTACTTAGTTAAGATAAAAAGGCTCTCTAAATTAAGATTGTGCAGTAAACTGCGGTTTCAACCTTTCTGAGATCTTGTAAATGTATCCTACTGAAATAAGGACAGATTACCCTATACAGAACGGGGTGGAAATGAATGTTATTCTTTTTGTTTTGTTTTGTTTTGTTTTGTTTTGTTTTGTTTTGTTTTGTTTTGTTTTGAGGGAGGTTCTTTTATTGTTGCTTTCTTTGTTTGCTTGCTTGAAATAGGGTATCTCTGTGTAACCCTGGATGTCCTGAAACTTATTCTGTAGATCAGGCTGATCTCGAGCTCAGAGATCTACCTGTCTCTGCCTCCCAGGTGGTGAGACTAAAGGCATTCACCTCTAGTATGTACAGGAAATAATGGAATAGAAACCAAGAAACTAGGGTTGAGGGAGACAGCATGTTGGGGACAGCACACCATGACATGGACTGCCAGCAGTAGGTCGGGATGGAGACATCTCAGAAGCCTGCAGCAGCTCCTTGTAAAAGAGTATGGCATCTGGGACCCTGAGAAGCAGAAGACACATCCCTCCAGGGGACTCACCATCTGAAATAAGGGACTGCCTACAGTAGGCCGGGATGGAGACTCTCAGTACCCTATGGCAGCTCTTTGTGAAAAGCAGTAGTTCCTATTTCTCCTAACCTTAGCCCTAGACAATGGCTTGTATAGATTTCATTTATGCATGACTACTTTTCAGTCGGCCTTGGCATACATAATTATTCTATTATATCTGACTTTCCTACTTCTTTCTCCTTCTGCTCTGGTGAATTCTGTGAAACTAGATGTTCCTTGATGTAATGATTCTTAAACAATTAAAAATGAGGCATAAGGGTACAGCACAGCACAGTCCTAATGGCCCAGGTGCATGCTGTGTGTTCTCATCTAGGAAACAATACAATAACTGCACAATGGTAGTTCCAGATTAATGCTTGCCTTGCAAAGAAAGTTTGAAGAAATTTTAGAAAATGAATTAGAGCCAACATTGGGATCCCAAGAAACGAAAAAAAAAAAAAAAACCTATTGAAGTTATGAAATAAGTTTTGCACAACACTTAAGAGTGGTTCCTGGATATGAAAGTATAGAATACATAAAATTATATATTAGTAAAACTAAGACAAAATACTGAGACTCTTAGAAGAGTCATTGCGTGCAATGTGCAGAAACAGAAAGCTAGCAGAACTCCTGAGGTAAGGGTTAACTTGATTCTCTCTGGCCACTGCCTGGCAGCTTTGCCCACGTCATTTATAATTAGAGCTTCACAAGAAAATGCAAGTAGCTGATCTTGTAACTCTGAGCTCTGAAGTACAATAAGTCAAAATTTAAAGTTTCAATAATGATAAGTTTGTAATTTTTATTATTTTGGCCACAGGCCTGGGAATAGGGAAAGCTTTAAACTTTGGGAAACAATTGTAATTCTTGATTCTTTGTGAGATGTGGTTATTCTTTTGAATTTGTTTTGGCAATGATTATACAATGTTTTTTTTCTACCTCCTTTTGGAGTATCAATAAAAGACTAGGGCAAGAAAAAGGTGAGAGAGCAAGTGAGCGAGAGAACATGTAAAGAGCATGTAGAGAACATGAAAAGAGTATGTGAAGAATGAAGAGAGAATATGAAGAGAGAGCGAAGAGAGAGTGTGAAGAATGAGTGGGGAGAAAATGCAAAGAGTGAGTGAAGAGAGAATGTGAGGTGTGTATAGAGAGTGTGGGTGAGTGAAAGGAGAACGCATGTGGGATGTGTGTGTAGGAGTGTGGGAGTTCAAGAAAAGAAAAGCACACAGGAGAAAAGCAGAGTGTGCAGACTCAAGCTGTTAGCGAGCGAGCAAAAGAGAAAGAGTGCAGAGAGTGAGAGAAACTTTTAACCTTGAAAAGTTGCCTGTCAGTTTGTACCCAAAATGTTGTCTGTGTATATTTATTATGTGCCTTCCAGATATCCCTGCTTCACCCATACAACAGCACAATTATAAGATCAACATTCTTCAATAGGGGAAAGTGAGTTGAGATTGAGGGCACGATCAAGGGTTCACCTATTTGTGTAAGTCTCTATGGAGGTACAGTCAAGGACAAATAAAAAAATTTTTGTCTGACTCACTATAATCCAGTTACCTTGTAGTAATTCTCCCTCTCATGACTGCTCATTCCCTTATCTTTAGAGACTTTCTTGGGTGACCTATCATAGTTTTCTCTCATTGTCTGCATACCAGACTACTGCCTAGTCTGTAATCAATTGCAACCAGCTCTCTACAATTCTGAATATAGTCATCTTAGAGCTTGAAGAAGATCATGCAGGACCTTGTAATCAATGTAAAAGTTTGGTTTTTTACTTTAAATGTGGTGGCAAACTCCTATAATGTTTTTAGCAAGAGGTGATATGATTTCATCCTTGTCTATTTATATTTGAAGATGGTGACTCTTGCTAGTCTGTGTGTAACAGATGGGGCAGCAGTAGAAGATGAGAGCACACAAAGAAGATTGCTACAAAATTGTCAGTGGTTTATGCCCATTAGTGTGATACTGACAGACAGAATAAACCTATTTGAGCATTTCTCTGACTTAGCTCTCAGATCACTAGATAAAGTATTAACATTTGTCTGGCATGGTGAGGCACACCTTTAATTCCAGCACTCAGGAAAGAGAGGAGGACAGATCTCTATGAGTTTGGGACAAGCCTGGCCTACATAAGAACTCCCAGGCTATTCAGGAATATATAGTGAGACACTATCTAAAAACAACAATAATAATAACAGCAACAACAATACTCAATAAATGAAATGGAAATTTAGTTGAATAACTGTACACTTGAATTTTTCATTGCTAATACAAAGTCAGAGACAATTATGTGGTAAAGAAATTACCTATGTGGAAGTACATGGTATATATTTTTAAATGTACCAGTTTTAGTTTTCAGTT
>CM052722.1:83235456-83251485 GCA_028551405.1 Uromys caudimaculatus | reverse complement strand
GGGTAGGTGGGAGGAGGAATTCCCTCACAGAGGCGGGGAGGGGAAGGGGACACGGGGTTTCCAAAGAAAAGGGGAATCATTGGAAATGTAAATAAAGTATCAAAAATAAAAAATAAAAATAAAAAAATAAAAAAATAAAAAAAAATCAAAGAAATCTTTAAAGAAATAGGAAAAGTCAACCTAAATTGATTAAATTAATGAGTCAATCAACCCTGAACTAAAATTGATCCTAAGGTTAGAATTTACAGACTAAAATATTAAACTAATACAAGTATATTGTATATATTTAAAAATTTAGAGACAGGGTCTGGATCCATGGCTCAGTGATTCAGAGAACTTGTACTTGCAGAGGACCTGAGTCCAGTCCCCATCATCCACATGCTTGCTTCAAACAATCTGTAACTCCAATTCTATAGGGTCTGATACTCTTTTCTGGTCTTCATCTATAGCATGCACACATGTAGTGCACAGACATACATGTATACAAAACAATCATACAAATTAAAATGAAAACAAAAAACTTAGAGACATACCAAGTGAAAAGGTAGAGCAAATGCAACTTCTGGAGATAAAAACCATGTCTGAGGTTTAAAATGCACTGGAGTTTATTGATAGCAGATAAGACATTACAGAAAAATAAAAAGGTAACTTGACATGTAAATATCTCTTTCCCAGAATTAAACATGGCAAAAAGTTTATAAGGTTATACAAGGAAAGTATATAAATATTTTGGTTTTTATATCAAATGCTATCAATGGGCTCACTTGTTGAACATTTGCATCTGAGATGGGGTTGCTGTTTGAGAGATGGTAGGGAGATTACAGGGAAATGAGAACCCAGAAAATGTACTTTTCTGTACCTAGTTCCTACTTTCTTATTTTCTTCCCTGCTTTCTGTCTCCCATGTGGTAAGCAGATTCCTACTTCATGCATTCCTATGGCCATGATATTATGCTTTATGGTGGGGCCATCATCAATGTAACCAAAACCAAAGATCAAAATCTCTAAAATCATAAACCAAAATGTATCATTTTTCCCTTTATGTTTTTTTTAAGGTTTTTTTTTTTTTTTTTTTTTTGTTCACTTGGTTTGGTTTGCTTTGGTTTCTGGTTCTGGTTTTTGGCTTATCAAGGCAGAGTTTCTCTGTATAGCCCTGGTTGACCTGGAACTTACCCTGTAGACTAGGTTGTCCTTAAATTCATATTCACCTCCTGAGTGCTGGGATTATATGGAGTGTGCCCCACTACCCTACAAAATAAAATGATTTATAAAACATGATAAATGAGACATAGATCTGGGGGTTCCTGACTGAAGTAGTCAGTTCTTCCTTTTAAGTTCTTTGAGTTAGGAATTTTAGTCATAGGTACCCAAAATTAACTAATATGGTTAATGAACTGAAAGACCTCATCAAGTAACTGAAACATGTTCTTAGAAAGGAGTAGACAAAATATTTGAGTTAATAGTAGCCAGAAATATTTACTATTTCATGGGAACTAAGTGTGTTTAGGTTCAAATGAGTTCCACATTCCCCCCACAAAGGAGCATGAGGAAGATGACAACATACATAACAAATGCTTCAAAAGAGAAAATTACAGAACAGTTGAAAAAAAGAAAACACATTATACACAGTGGAGATGAGAATTTTTTCATTTTGCTTTGTTTTTCTATTTACTTACTTACTTACTTACTTACTTACTTAGAAGCAGGATCTCACTGCACAGACCTAGGCCTTACTATACATTCCAAGCTGGCCTTGAGTGCTCAGAAATCTGCCTATGTCTGTTTCCAAGTGCTGGGATTAAAGGTACAAACCACTAAATGGTGGATTAGATTTTTCACTGAAGACAATCAAGGCAAGAAATAGAAAAACAAACAAACAAACAAACAAAAAACCCCACAACATGGCTTAGAAGTTAAAGAGCAGTGCTCTTGCAGAGGACTGGAATTCAACTCCCAGCACCCACATGTCAATTCATGATAGTGTACAATTAGTATTTCAATGCCTTCTTCTGACTTTTGTGTGTAGTACACACACACGCTGCACAGATATACATACAGACAAAACATCCATACAGATAACATGAATTAAAAAAAAAAAAAGATTAGGCATGTTAATGCATTCCTTTAATTCCAGCACTTAGGAGTCAGAGGCAGGAGGATCTCTGAGTTCCAGGACAGCAGAGAAACACTGTCTCAAAACAAAATGAACAAAACAAAAAAGAAAACAAATGTAAAAAAAAACCTGTCTTTGAAAATATAAGAGAAAACTTATTTTAGACATATGTGCTGGTTTGAATATGCTTGACCCAGAAAATGTCACGATTAGGAGGCGCGACCTTGTTGAAGTAAGTGTGGCCTTGTTGGAGGAAATGTGCCACTGTAGGGTGTGCTTTGAAATTCTCCTCCTAGCTGCATGAGGAGTCAGTCTTCTGGTTCTCTTTGGAACAAGATGTAGAACTCTCAGCTTCTCCTTTGCCATGTCTGCCAGGGTGCTGCCATGCTCAGCCTAGATGATAATGGACTGAACCTCTGATCCTGTAAGGCAACCCAATTAAATGTTGTCCTTATCAGAATTGCCTTGGTCATGGTGTCTCCTCACAGCAGTAAAACCCTAAGACAACATAGAAATGCTCAAAGAACCTCCCTCTCACAGGCTCCTACTGTAAGACATGTTAAAGGGAAAAGCCAGAAGAACATGTATAATGATAGCAGATGGAATCTGTACCTACATAATAGATATAGGGTGACAGAAACGACAAGTACACAGCAGGCAGTTACTGCTCAAGAAAGATCTAGCTGGGCCTAGGCAGCATACACCAGCTGATATGAGGCACCTGACACATATACAGCAGAGGACTGCCTGGTCTGACGTCAGTGAGAGAAGACGCACCTAACCCTAACCCTTGAGAGACTTGAGGCCCCAGGGAGTAGAAGGCCGGATGGGTGGGGTTGGGTCGGTGGGGGTGGGGACATCCTCTTGGAGGCGGGGGGGGGGGGGTTGGATGAGGAACTGTGGAAGGGAGGACAAGGAGGGGGTAACTATTGAACTGTAAAAAAATAAAAGTCATAAAAACTATCTGCTTGGGCAAGGAGCCACAGCATGTTTCCCAACCTTTTTCAGTGTGCGGTCTTTTGCATACTGTACTTTTCATTTCCTATGGAGCTGTTTGCTTGGGCGGCAGCAGCCTCTTGCAGCATGCATCATCTTTCATTTTCACTTGCTCCAGCTGTATTGGTAGTGGTGGTGGGGTGAGGATGGAACTGAGTGGGCTTGGGTTTTTGGTTTGTTTTTCCCTCCTTTTTGTTTACTCTGTCTTTGCTCTGTCTCCTCAGCACAGTGCCTCTATTGGTCATGTAATCTCTTTCATCCATGCTGTTCTAGGAACCACAGTGAGTTCTTTTTTTGCCTTTGGATATGGGGAAGTTTCTCTGGGGTTTTGTTCTTTCTGATCATTTCTCTTTCTCTGTTTATTGAATGATATGTTTACTTCATCAAACAGGTCAAGTTAGTTCATCTATTCTTGTCAGCACATTAGTAATGAAAAGTGTTCTCTGGTATAAATCATGAGTATCTAGAGTCCTTTTCCCAATGCATACAAACAAATGTTCAAGGAACACACCATGTGCCTGTAGGCGACAGTTTTGAAGATCTCTATTTCATTTAACTTTGTTTACTTTAGCATTTCTAATCCATTGAATGCTGCAACTTTACCCATCATTATAGACAACGTCTTCTCCCTGGACATGTAAGGTCTTTGCTTCTAACCCAAATGTCTTCACTTCTTTCCTTCTTTTTATTCACTTGCATTTGAAAATATGAAGGGAAAAATACTTCAGACGATTTATTCAGAGGTAGAAACAACCAGGCTCCTCCCACCCAGCCGACGGGGTAGCTGGTAACATTTGCTCAGGTTGTCAGGTCAATTAATCCTTCCACCTGGCAAACAGCCTTGTCATTTACACAAGTTGGCTCTGATTCACAGGACGTAACAGATAAGAGATGCTCACCTGCATTTGAATTTTTAAATACAAATGTAAGGCTCTGAAAAGTATCATAATATTTGAAACGCTTTGCAAGCACTAGAAGGAGAAGATGCAGTGCAGCACACACATGCATTGATAATGGCTCTAAACCTGTTTCTGTTCATAAAGGGAATAGGAGAGTCGTCAAGTGTCTTTGCTGCTTATCAAAATACAAATGGAAAATCTGAGTCTAATGACTTTTCACTCACAACACAGTTCAGCTTGAGGAAAAAATTACTTATGTAAGACGATTTCATTGTAAATAAAATGAATCATTGACAATTTTTAAATGACACCAAACCAAAAGAACTTACTATAAGCAAAGGCAAAAAAACAAAGCTCTAAAGATGACCTAGTTTTATTTGACAGTGTTTGTAGCAAAGTTATGCAACATGTATACTGTTTTGACTGTAAACATAAGGATCAAGAGCCATTAATTTTTCTATTAACCTATAGCTTTTTAGGTGTGTAATTAATGATCTGTAGTTGTCTATACCTCTATACACTGGAAAAGTTGAAGATATTTTGGATTCTTTAGGCCCAGAGTAAGTCATATGAATTCTGAAAAAAAAAAAAAAAGATTTTGATTACTGTAATATTAATGTCTCAATTTTCCATTTTTGTATGTGTACATAGATAGTTCAGGTCAGCTATACAAAATACCATTTTGGAACCATTAGTAGACTTGGAATACACATTTGTGAATTTTATACAAAATGTCATGTGGTTTTGTAGTAATATATTGTCAACAAGTCTAACAACAGAGACTGAAGCGAAGGCTCGGTGGTTAAAAGCACTGTTGCTCTTGCAGAGGACCTGGGTTCAATTCCCAGCATGGATATGATGTTTCCCAACCATCTGTAACTCCAGTTCCAGGGTAATCCGGATTTCTTTTCTGACCTCTGCGGGCGCCAGGCATCATGCATGTGGTGCGCGCGCGCACACACACACACACACACACACACACTCCTATTTAATACAAGGCATCTTAGCCTCTCTGAATTTCATATTCATAATCTATGTATGTACTTTGATGTTATGGACAATTTGGAAAGTTAAATAGCATAATGTGAGAGAAACTCTGATGTCGGGAGCATTCAGGAAATGATAGTACTCTTATGCATCACTCACTGAGTGGTAGGGAGAAAAGACACGCTGAGTCTTAGAAATACTCATCTGCTTAGTTCTATACAGTTCCTTCCTCTCTGTGCTGAAATGGCACAAGCATAATGAGGAAAAGATCAGAGCTCAAATAAAATAAATAAATAAAAGAGAACACAGCGTTCTTGTAGAAACCCTGTCATTTACTCTTTCCTCTGTAACAGATCCTGTAATTTGAAAGTTCATTTGATTTTCTCTGAAAGTTATGCAGGTGCATTTTCAAGTCTCTTCAGGCATTCTTAATCCTTCTTTTCTGGCAGATTAATTTGGTAGAGTTTACTTGCCTCCTTCCCAAGCACGTTTAATTAATTGTACTGAAAGAACTGAATTTTTAAAATATGGACTTCTGACATATTATGGAAAGCAAAATTATCTATGTGTGCTGAAGTTGACTGGGAAAACCACCCCCTCAATGTATCCTTCATAGACTTTATATGCTTTAACACAAAACTATTTATTTATTTGTAATTATATATGTATTTATTTTATGTGTCTGGTCATTTTGCTTGCATGTATGTGTGTGTAACACACGCATGTACGGTATTCTGATGGAGGCAACAAGAAGGTGTTAGATTTCCTGGAACTAGAGTTATGGATGGTGGTGAGCCACCATATCGGCTAGGGGAATCAAACTCAGATCCTCAGAAGAAGCAAGAAGTGCTCTTTCTGCTTCCAGTCCCTATTTATACTTCATTACAGTTCTTACAGTAGCATGTCTCAGATCCTAATCATTTGATTACATGTCTCAATAATACAATTGATTGTAGAACTTGGAGGGAATTGTAGAACATTCCAAGCATAACACAAATGATTGTCTTCATCGATGCAGCTGTGAGTACTCAGTAGCCATCATTGCAAGAGTGCCTGTTGGCATTCTTTCATAGGAAGAAGGGTTGGAGATGGCCATCATACTGAGATTTCAACCATCCCCTCTGGTGCTCCTCTGTCAACTGCATGTAGTTCTTCCCCAATTTCATGTGGCATGGTAGTCTCAGGAGGGGCTAGAGCATATAGAGTATAAACAGTTCACTGAGGGAAGAGTACTATTTATGCAGCTATGACAAAGCTAACCATGCTGAGTGATATTTTTTGGTCACGCAGCTGCTTCTGTGTCATACATACTCCTGTAAATAAACCCTCACGTGCACTCTAAATAAATCTATTCACTCAATGCTTCCTCAACTTGGACTCTGGTGGAATCATACTTTGGTCTGTCATCGCAGCCTGATCTTGGGTGAAGACAGTTTTGCTCATCCTCTCAAAAGTTCACAAATCAAAATTATTGTGTGATAATAATTGTTAGCATTCTATCTAAGCTCCATGCTACAGTTACCTGGCAACAGCCAGGTAGGCCTGACTCACTATAAAAGGGACTGCTTGCCCCCTCCTCTCTCTTGATCTCTTGCCTTCTTGCTCCTGCTCTGTCCCCTCCACCTTCCCCCCTCTCTCCCCATTCCCTTCCCCCTCTCTCTCCACTTGCTCATGGCCGGCCTCTACTTCTCTCTCTCTCTCTCTCTCTCTCTCTCTCTCTCTCTCTCTCTCTCTCTCTCTCTCTCTGAGTGTGTGTATGTGTGTGTGCATGTGTGTGTGTGTCTGCCTTTCCCTGACTCTACTACCCTCTTAACTCCCTTCCCCATGCCCTGAATAAACTCTATTCTATACTATACCATCGTGTAGCTGGTCCCTCAGTGGATGCCTTAACATGGATCCGCTGAGGTATCCTCTTCCCCTACACCTCACCACCCCTCCATAGAATATATCCCCCTTTCTCTTTATCTTTTTATAAACACAACAATAATCTTACCTAATTTTGTAACCTTAGAAAGCTACCAATATGTTTAATGTATTTTAGGTGTTTAAAACATGATTTTGAACCTGGGGAGTATTAATCCCACCAGGCAAGAAATAAGACCACTACCACAATTTTTGAGTCAAATTTGAAGCAAGTTTTATTAAATACTAACCAGAACTAAAAGCATTGGCTTTGCCCATTGCCAGGATTGCTAGAGTATACAATTGCTTTAATTAGGTACTTATAAAGGCCTGAGGCTATACACTTGCTGCCTTTGTCCAGTGAGGGGCGAGCATATATCCCAATCTACCTCCTGCCTATGTACCTCGCCTACGTGTGATCAAACACATCCTTTGTAGTTGGGGCAACAAAGCTTGTTTATGGAAGTTGAAAACACATGGCTTCTTATCTTACATGAACAGCAGCTTCCTGAATTCCAGAAAGTTATCTGTCCTTGGGCAAGTTTAAGATATTTTTATTTAATAGCACTCTTAAGCACAGTAATTTCAACTTAAAACATAACTTTAGCCATCACAGACTATTCAGTTGCTAAAAGTGCTTTCTGTGCAAGCATGAGGATCTGAGGCCAATTCCCAGCACCCATATAAAAACTCAGATAGGCTGATGACTCATCTCAGATGAAAAAAGTAGCATAGATTGAAAAACCCCCTCTTCTGAACTTCCTAAATGACAGGATTACCTCTTCAGAGAGGGAATGATGAGAATGGGTAAGGTAGACTTAGGAAAGAGATACCCTGAAAGCAACAGTTCCAGCAATAATGTCGATTCACCAGCCAGGAATGGCAGAAGGAGCTATAGTCTCTTATTCGTTCCTAAATAAGCATCCTTACCTGGAGGTTATATATATGCAGGTTACATAGATGGGAATTGAGATTCCAATTCAGACATTAATCCCTTTGGAACTTGATCTTTATATTTTTCATGGTGTAAATGGTTTATACCTATTTTCCAATTCTAGCCCACCCACTCCTTAAATAATTTTAGAGTTACTTTTTCAGAGTAGAGAATGTTACAGAGGCACTGAATGTCCATTCAGGGAACCTTATTAGCTTCTAGCCAAAAGATTGGAATATGCCTCTGAGTAGTGTCAGACTATTGTCTTTTCCTTTAAGAATTAATAAAGGCAGGCTGATATCTGAGTTGAAGGCTAGCCTGGTCAAGTTCCAAGACAGGCATGGATACAGGGAGAAACCCAATCTCAAACAAACAAACAAACAAACAAACAAACAAACCAAAAATGAGTTAATTAAGATGGTCAGTCATCTAGGCAAAGCACTATTTCTCAGGAAGGCTGACTCACTTTTAACCAAGCTAAAGAGATAAGAGAACAATTACCTACTCCATGAGATAATGTACTTTTCTTTCCCAGGATGCCCTTCACTCCGAGTTGTTGCTTACAGAGTTATAGACATGCTTTTCTGAATTAAATGTTCCTATTCCTGGCTAGATATAGTGGTACATGCTTTATTCCCAGTACTTGGGAGGCAGGGGCAGGTAGATATGTGTGAATCTGAGGCAAGCCTGGTCTATATAGTGAGTTGCAGGACAGACAGAGCCAGTAGACAGATAGAAAGACAGTCTAAAACAACAAAAAATTCCTTTTCTGCTATCTCTCTTCTAAATATGCTTTCCTTAGCAGTTGAGCTTCTTTATTCTTTCTCTGAAAACTCACCTGCCCCATCCTCTCAAAAGGCATGGCTTTCTTTCTTTCTCCTATTTTCTTCCTCTGGGCAGATGCCAAGATTTACCCCTTGCAAAATTGTCCTTGTCCTTAAAATAAAAAGCAAGCCAGGTATGTATGCCTGTAAACCTAAAGTGAGGGAAGCAGAGGCAGCAGATCCTTGGGGGAACAGCTGGTCAGCCAGCTGAGCTTTAAGCAAACGAGAGTCCCTATCTTTAAAACAACAACAACAACAAGTGGCTAGGGAACTGGAGATATAGCTCAGCAATTAAGAGCACTGGTTATTCTTCTAGAAGTTCCCGGTATAGCCGGGCAGTGGTGGCGCACGCCTTTAATCCCAGCACTTGGGAGGCAGAGGCAGGCGGATTTCTGAGTTCGAGGCCAGCCTGGTCTACAGAGGGAGTTCCAGGACAGCCAGGGCTACACAGAGAAACCCTGTCTCGAAAAACCAAAATAAAAAGAAGTTCCTGGTATAATTCCCACACACATATGGAGTCTCATAACCATCTATAAATTCAGTCAGACATGCATACAAGTGGTTAAAAACAACAAGGTGGACATCGTCTGAGCGATGACATCTAAGGTTGACCTCTAGCTTCAACATGCATGCACTCACACATATCCATACCTACTTGCAAACTCCTGTGCACCTGCATGAGCGCGCACCTACACGTACCTACTCCTTACCTACTCCTATGCACACAAAATGATTTTTGATTCACTGATTTACAGAGACTGCAATATTGGGCACTGTGATGGTTTCCTCTGTTTGATCACTGGACTTTAAGAGGAGACCTAGAAAGGGGGAGAAACATTGGAAATGTAAATAAAGTATCAAAAAAAAAAAAAAAAAAAAAAAGAAGAAGAAGAAGGATGATACGGATATGGTGGTTCATGACTTTAATCCCAGCACTTGGGTGGCAGAATCTCTGTGTTTAGGCAAGCCTGATTTTTACACAGCAAGTCCAGGATACTCACTGTTAGCATTCTGTCTAATCTCTGCCCCACAGTTACCTGGCAATAGCCAGGTATGCTCCTCCCCACAGTTACCTGGCAACAGTCAGGTAGGCCTGACCCACTATAAAGGGGGCTGCTTGCCCCCTCCTCTCTCTCTTACCTCTCTTGCCTCTTCTTCTCTTGCTCTCTTGCCTCTTTTGCCTCCTCTCTTGCCTTCTTGTCTCTTACTCTCTTGCTCCCCCTCTCTCCCCATTCCCCTCCCTCTCTCTCTCCATGTGATCATGGCTGGCCTCTACTTCTCTACTCTCTCCCTCTCTCTGCCTTTCTCTGCCTCTACTACCCTCTTAATTCCCCTTCCCATGCCCTGAATAAACTCTATTCTATACTATACAGTCAGTCCTGTGGCTTTCCCCTCAGGGGGAAGGGATGCCTAGACATGGGCCCGCTGAGACAACCCGTTCCCCCACACCTCATACATACCCATAGAACATATTCTTATATCTCTTTATCTTTTTATGAACACATCACTCACAACTACCCTACCTCAAAAGAAAAAACAAAGAGAAAGAATAGTGATGCTGAGTATACATGAAACGTCAAAGAAACTAGATAAGTAGATAGCTCTAGTATTATTGTTACTGCTTGTTCAGTTGTTTCTACATGGCTCCAGATGTCTTAAAACTCACTATATAGACCAGACTAAAACTCACTATATAGACCAGACTGGCCTTAAAGTTACCAAGCTTCACGTGAATGGGAGTAAAGGTGTGTGCCTCTACGCCTGGCTTTTGATATTATTATTTTTAATGGCAGTTGAGGGTATATTAGATAATTTTCCTAGAATTCATTTCAATATCATATATGAACATTCTTAAATATTTTTCTGCCTATTGATACTTTGCTTTAAGCATCTTCCTTTGATAAAAACAAAGATTATTAACAATGAACCAGCTGTGAGCATGCTCACCATATGGTGTACTCTAATAGAAAAGAAGGAACCCTAAATAGTATGAATATGAGATGATAGAGAAGTATTTACAGCTATGTGATAGATACTCTATGAAATGCATTCTGTGGATTTTGGGACACAATAATGTAGAACTACGTTCATTAAGATAAAAGAATATTCCCTATAGACTGAAGTGAAAAAAATAGTTTACAAAATAGGACAAGTCCATTTTTATTATAAACCCACATATATTATTTATCTACAGTTCTCTGTCTGTACACTGAAATATTAATAGTATTTATAGAAGATGATGTCACCTTTCTTTTCTTTGCTAAGTAGTAGGCTTTCCATTTTCTGAAATGAATGTGCAGTCCTTGTGTTAAATGTGTTTCTAAATGAATACAGGGAAGGTAAAGAAATGCTGGAAGAAATGAATAATTACAAAATACTTCTTAACAATTTCATGCTAATTCTACCCCTGAGGGCTCAGCCTGGAGCCACTGAAGTGCAAATGACAATCTGAATTTTAAAAAGGGCCACAGAGGTTCTCCCAGCATTCCCATTTTAAAGAGATTGACATGGAAATGGGACCTTTCTTTCCATTTTGAGTAAATAAAACTTCACAAGAACACAAGGAAATAATATGTGGCAAAATGTTCAGACACATACTATGAAGTACTTTAAAAACATTATTTGTCTGGTTCAGAAACTGCACAGTGATTTTAAAAGCAAAACACACACACACACACACACACACACACACACACACACACACACACACACACACACACAACTGTTCTCAGGTAACCAGATTATCTTTGGTTTTGTCCCCCCTATAACAAATACCTCTCTCTATTTTACCCTGAAGATATGAAAATCTGGCTTTAATATCAGAATATTTATGTAGAAACAATCAGCATGGCAGTTTGATGGTAGTCTGCTCAAAACACATATATCCTTCTCCTGCTGAGGATTTAGTAGTCTACTAATGCCTTTGTGAAGATCTGCGGGGGTAGAGCTAAGCCTATAATAACAGTGCCACACAGTCCTTCATTAAAGCATACATCTACACTATTTCATTTTCCAGAAATGCCACAGAATAACAAAATTTTAGCACTTTGGCACCTGCTTTAAAGGCAGATTTGCATTACTTCTTAGGAAGTAAAACTTTCAAAGAAATATAATTGCTATTTCCAGGGAGGCCCAGGTAGTTGGTGATAAGGGAGGGAATGGAAGATACCTGTAGTGATAAGAAGTACAAATACCGAGGAATGCTACAACTTGAATCTTGCTCAAACATTTCCCTCTGTGTAGATGCTAGTATGAACCAGGGCCACCTGGTTTTAGGTATCATGCGGCCCAAAGGAGTTTGCCTTAGAGGTTGCTGTCCCTATAAAGCAGCCCCAGAACGGGCATTTAAACCAAAATCAAATTGGAATGATATACTAATTTATCATACTTTGCATTCTTTCTTCCCTTTGTTTCCTACTATCTGATTGTCTTTCCATTGACCTCCCCCACATAGCCATGCTGCTGGCCTTAGTTGCAATGGTCACATGGGTTACTAGAGATGCAAATCAACTGCTATGGCTATATCAAGCAAATACCAGTTCTGCCTAAAACGTGAGGATGCATCTTTATGAAAAATTGTTGTTGCTTTGGGTCTTGGATTAACAAGGCATAATCGGAGTGGATGTTAAGATAGGCATGGGGCTGGAGAAAAGCATAGAAGTTAGAGGAGCTACAGAAGGTAGGGAGAAGTTAATACATACAGGTTATGATTATGAAGTATACAATGTTATTTTGTGAGTTTGTGGATACTGAAGATTTACCTGTCTGTATGCCTGTCCGAATTCAGTTTTGTGAGTTGTCCTTGAGAGTGTTCATGCCATGTTTGTTTACCTCTAGGGAGTCAAAGGTATGCTACAAAAGTGCAGAGCAATCCTTTATAGCTAATTTTGTTAATTTACAATGATAAATGTCTGTGTTTACACCTCTCTCTTGGGAAAATCACATAAAGGACACAAAAATACTTAGAGGCATGAAAAGGTAAAAGGAACGGTTCCTTCAGTTTTTAGATTCATGTTAAGCGAAGTACATACTCTTCTTCCTAGGATCTACCTGACACAGATAACTGACATTGAAGAAATTCCCCAAGGAGGAATTTCTGGTTTGGTTTAGAACAAACCAAAGGAATGTCCTAGTCTTTTGAAACCTTTTGGTATGGAATCCAAAATCCTGTATTATACTACTCTGTAATTCTGAATTTTCTTTCTGTTTTTTTTTTTTTTAATTATCTATTTGCTTCTTGAGAGAGGGTCTCTCTACAGAGCCCTGGCTGTCCTGGAACTGGCTATGTACATGAGACTGGGATTAAACACATGAGCCACTACACCTGGCCTCTATAGACTTTCAAATATAGAAACTTCTACTGCTTTCTATAGAAAATTCCAGCTAAACCTATGAGAGTCCCCAGGGTATATATCCATCACTCATGTTAGTTTACTT
The DNA here is from genome assembly GCA_028551405.1 of Uromys caudimaculatus. NCBI lineage: Eukaryota > Metazoa > Chordata > Mammalia > Rodentia > Muridae > Uromys > Uromys caudimaculatus. Next base: position 83,238,394 of record CM052722.1, on the reverse strand, counting down.
TCAATACTCTTTGTGCTTAAAGGGATCGAAAATGAAATAACAGACACATCATGAATAATCTACACTATACCCAAAGCATATGTCTTTGACTTTAAAGTGTAAAATGAGAATGCATCTGAAATAGTACAGAATTAAACACCTAAAACTGAAATCAATATATGTCAAAAATTAAAGATGGCACCAAAAGTCAATTCAATAATTCTAACAGAAGCCAAATTACAGAGTATGTAAGGACAGTGGAAAGCAACAACAGAGCAAGTAAGAGAGACTAGAAGATGGCAGACAGAGGCAAGTAAGAGAGACTAGAAGATGTCAGACAGAGGCAAGTAAGAGAGACTAGAAGATGGCAAACAGAGGCAAGTAAGAGAGAATAGAAGATGGCAGAGAATGAGTTTGAAGGAAAGAGAAGAAAAGCAAGCTGAAAGGAAACTGATACTTGTTCAAAAAAATAAAAAAGAAAGGAGCTGTACAGATTCTCCTAGGCCAGATGATAGATGGTAGCTAGCTCACCAAGGCCACTTAAAACAACTGTGTAGCTGCTATAGACAGATGTTTTTCCTTTCCTCTTTTAATATCTTCAAATTTTGTTTATTTTATGTCTGAGTGTTTTGTTAGCAGACCACATGTGTGCAGTGCCCTTGCAGGACAGAAGAGGGTATAGATCTCCTGGAACAGGAGTTACAGCCAAGACAGCTACCATGTGGGAATTAAGACACAAACCCTAGTCCTCCTGAAGAGCGGCAACTACTTTTACGTTTATCACTTAGTCTGACATTATTTCAAATACCCAAAACGTGGGTATTTGAACATGGGATCTGGCTCATGAAGAGTTCTTAGAAGAATGGAAAGGCATTGTAACTTTTTTTCTATATCGATTTGGTATTAATTTTTCTCTTCTTTCTTTTAACTCAGACATTTTTTTTAAAAGGCTCATCCTGTTCCTGGTTGAATGATTTGTTTTTAGCTTCATTAAGAAAACAACCAATGGCTGGGTGTTAGTGCCACATGGCAAACCTTTAATCCCAGCACTCAAGAGGCAGAGGCAGGTGAATCTCTGTAAGTTTGAAGCTAGTCTGGTCTACAGAGTGAGTTCTAGGACAGCAAGTGCTACGCAGAGAAACCCTGACTCAGAAAAAAAGTAACCAATGGTTAATAGCAAAATCTCTGATGATTGATAATTTAACACGGTACACATGCTAAAATGAAGCCCAAGATATAGAGAAACTACTCTAGAAAGTTCAGTGTATGAACACGTAAAACTATTACTTAGCAGGGCTACACAGAGAAACCTTGTCTCGAAAAAACAAAAACAAAAACAAAAAACAAAACAAAACAAAAAAACCCTATTGCTTAGGCTCCTAGCTCCTCATGGTTGCAACTTATCCCTCAACCGGCTGATATTGTAAAAAGGAATAGAGTCAAGAAAATCAGTAAGAATAATACAGTAACAACTGCATTGTTTATAATGTATTTTTAACCAGACTCCATGAAGACACATAGAACACTTTAACCATTATCAGTAAAAGTTTAAGGATGAAGAATAGTTGTGACATGTGAAAAAGTTTAAGGAAGTGAGGAGGCTGACATAGTTAAAAGTATGTACATATGATTAGAAATGTATAAGAGAATATGCTGTGTGCACACAGACCACTGCTGAAATATCACCGAGTAGAAGAGCAGTTGAAGGGGTGGCAAGAAATGGTCAGGTAGGTACATAGGGATCAGCTATAGTATGTGCCATCATAGGCAATGTCCTTGGGGGGATGAAATAAGTCATGGATGGATCTATCCTTAGGAGAAAGACTTGGTATTTTACTCTCAATAGTTCATCTGTTGATTAACAGTAATGAAGGCTCTTTGCTTTTGTCACTGCCTCTATAGCTGTTGCCTTTTACAAAGAAGGCACTGATTGAATGATTCATTGAGGTTGAATCACCAGACAGGTTACTTTGGTAAGCTACTGGATCTTCAGTAGAAAAACAATAATGAAGTGAGCCTGTCAGAATTAGGAAATGTCCATTATGTCACTGGTGATGGACTCCCAGAAACAATGTATTTTATTAAAGTTTTGTGGAGGTTGAGAGGGAGAGGAGTTCCTCCAGTATGAGCTCTTTTGGAAAGATCCTTATTGGAGTGTTCATTCCAGCCCCTGGGCTACTGAGATGGTTTATATGTGCTAGGCCCAGAGAGTGGCACTATTAGAGGGTGGGGTCCCGTTGAAGTAGGTGTGGCCTTGTAGGAGTAGGTGTGTCACTGTGGGTATGGGCTTTAAGATCCTCATCCTAGCTGCTGGGAAGTCAGTATTCTGCTAGATGAAGATGTAGAACTCTCAGCTCCTCCTGGACCATGTCTGCCTGGACGCTGCCATGTTCCTACCTTGATGATACTGGATTGAATCTCAGAACTTGCAAGACAGCCCTAACTAAATGTTTTCCTTATAAGAGTTTCCTTCGTCCTGGTGTCTGTTCACAGCTGTAAAATGCTAACTAAAACAGGTAGAATTTAGATTTCTCTGATACAAAATCAGTGTTCTCAGTATGCCCTTTTTCTTTTTCTTTTCTTTTCTTTTTTTTTTTTTTGTAGAAATTTTTTTTTTTTATTTTCGATACTTTATTTACATTTCCAATGTTTCCCCTTTTCTGGGTCTCCTCTTTGGAAACCCCCTATCCCCTCCCCATCCCCGCCTCTATGAGGGAATTCCACCTCCCACCCACCCGCCCACCCATCCCTATATTCCCACCTTGACATTCCCCTTTACTGGGGCCTCTAACCCCCACAGGCCCAAGGGCCTCTCCTCTCTCCCTGATGGCCATCAAGGTCATCCTCTGCCTCATATGTGGTCCAAACCATGGGTCCATAGATGTGTATTCTTTGATTGGTGGTCCAAACTCCAGGATGACCGGGGGGGGGGGGTCAGGCCCATTGACGCTCTTGCTCC
>CM052722.1:83209875-83234956 GCA_028551405.1 Uromys caudimaculatus | reverse complement strand
ACCTTATAGACAGAGACTTTGGGAAACTCACTTTCTCTATCCACTATGAGATGACCTAATGAAATGGAAGCTATAACAAGCGAGGAGGACAGTCCTTATTATGTTGGTACTACAATCTTGAGCATTCTGTCTCTAGAATGCAAGGAAAGAAATTTTCAGTTTAAGTTCTCCAACCTTTGGTAGCATGTTAGACCAACCTGAACAGGCTAAGGAAAAGATGAATCTAAGGTCAACTACCCTGATTTGTTGGAGGGTTTGAATGATATGTTAAGAATTTTGGATTTTGTTCGGTGGCTCCTCAACTAAAGGTTTTGAGTCAAAGAAATACAATTTTATCTGATGCTACTATTCTGTCCACTCTTTGTAAAAAACCAACAGAGAACAATTGTAATATAGCCACATATATAGAAAGCCCAGTAGCAGAGTGGTAGGTAATGAATTTCGGGGGTAGTGGAAGCAATTTATCCACTAGATTATGAATGGAAAGGCTTTGCCAAGGAAAATCAACTTTATTTGGGGTGAAATATGTTTTCAATGTCCAGAGAATTGGGGGCTAAATGTGTTTGCAATGTCCAGAGAATTATCAGAGAAAGGAATTACATGTAGAAGACACAAAAGAAGTAAAGAGTGGCATTTTATGTATAGGACATGGTTCCACCTGGTTGGAAGAGACTGAGGTGTCATGAAAGATAGTGGAAAATGCTTCATAATGAACTGCCTTAAGGTTGAGTTTCAGAATGACATGACTATGTCACTTCTCATAAAGGTGAGAGATGACAGATGATCATAGCACTTGAGCTCTATGTAGCTCTTTAGATGCTAACATTCTCTATGTATACTCAGGATTCCTTTGGTTGAGTAATCTCTGGCTTTCAAGAGCTTATAGTCTTACTATTGAAAAGAGTGGGGGAGGGGGCAATCTCTAGGATATGCCAGAGACTTGGGATGGTGAGAGGCTCCAGGGTGCCTATAGGTGTTACTCCTAGCTGAAACTCCTAGCAGTGGGGGATATAGATTTTGAACTGGCTACTTCCTGTAGCCAGGTAGGACTCCAGTGGAGGGATAACCCACTCCAAAAACCTTTGACTTAAAATATGTCCTGCCTACAAGATATGCCTTCCCCAAAATGACCCATCCTATAGGCAAGAACCTGACACTATTAATGAAACTCTGCTATGCTGGCAGACAAGAGCCTAACATAACTGTCCTCTGAGAGGCTCCACCCAGCAGCCAACAGAAAGAGATGCATAGACCCACATCTCAACATTAGATGGAGCTAGGGGAGTCTTATAGAAGAGTTGGAGGAAAGATTGTGGGACTCAAAGAAGACAGGAACTCTGCAGGAAGACCAACAGAGTCAATGAACTTGGACCCTTTGGGGATCCCAGAGACTGAACCACTAACCAAAGAACAAGCATGAGCTGGACCTAGCCACCCCACCAACTGGATATATATGTGGCAAATGTGCAGCATGATCTTCATGTGAGTCCCCCAACAACGGGAGCAGGGGTTGTCCCTGAATCTGCTGCCTGTCTGTAGTTGTTCCCCTAACTGAGCTGCGTTGTCTGTTGTCCGTGGGAGAGGATGTGCCAAGTCCTGCAGTGACTTATATGCCAGTGGGTGTGGAGGTGAAGGAGTGAGGGATATCTTCATGAGTGGGTACTAGAAGAAGAGAGAACTGATATTGGGATATAAAGTGAATAAATAAATTAATTAAAAAGAAAAGAATCTATTTTGAATTATGATAGACATATATGAATATCATACATAGAAACATGAGTGGTGTATTTAAAGCCATGTACAAGCTGTGCGTCAAGAGCAGAGGTAATAACTGATTTGACCAACAAATACAAAGTCTAATACTCTGAAAGGGCAAATGGATAGCAATATCCTCTACATTGGGAGGACAAAATTTAAGGATAGGTGGGTGCTAGGGCACATCCGCTGGAGAGTTCTTATTAAAATCAGGGATGAGATGGTTTTATGACAAATATAAACTTTTATTAATTTATTATTTGAAATTTGAAGATGTGAAATTTTTTCATTTTGTTCTTTTCTGATGGGCAAATAGATGGGTGATAGATGATGTGTTACATGTAGACTGTGTATCTTTAGTAAAGTTCAGAGCTGGGAGTTCTTAATCAGTTTATCTTCTTTTTGTTGAACTTTAAACGAAATAAGTACCTCTGTTTTCATAGCTGCCTTAGTTCTCTTTAGTAAGTGAGCTACCTTAGAGCTTCTAAGATTCAGTACTTTATTATTGAAAGCAAGGCTATCTCAAGTTCACCTAGTAGCCATCAACACAATGTCCTTAGAAATCACAAGACAAAGGTCTAGGCATTTACATTATTTGACTCTTGTTTTAGGTTTGACTGCTGAAACATTTTTATAAAGAACATGTACTTTTTAGAGGTCAAAAACTCTAGGAGTCTTCAATGGAAAGAAAACGAAGGAGGGATGATGTAATCGCATGTAGCTATTTTCATCTTACAGCCTACATCTATTCATTTCTTTATTTGCTCACACTATAAGTGGTTCATTTAGTCTATAGTAATTTAGTAAGCTGTATAGAAACTTCAGATCAAAGCATTCTATATTTCATCAGTCTTAGTTACTTTTCTATTGTTGTGAAAGAAACACACCATGACCAAGGTAGCTTATAAAAGAAAACATTTGACTGGAGGTTTGCTTACTGTTCCAGAGGTTAGTGCATGACAATCATGACAGGGAGGAAGGCTGCAGACAGGCAGAAAGGAATGGTGCTGAAGCAGTAGCTGAGAGTTACATCTGATTCATAAACCTGAGGCAGAGGGAGTCTGAACCCAGCATAGGCTTTTGAAACTTGGAAGCCTACCCCCAGTGATATACATCCTCTAACAAGGCCACACCTCTTAATGATTCCCGAAACAGTTCCACCAGGTAGGGATAAACCATTCAAATATATGAGACTATGAGAGACATTCTCATGTAAACCACCACACTGTCCTTAGGATTACAATTAGAGGTATGTATTCTTTTTATAGGATTGTAAGTCATAATACTTCTATAGTTTGAAAAGAGGGATACCTTTGTGGCTTGGAATGGCTGACACCATTTTGAAGGGCATGTGCTGAGCCTAGAGGAAGGAGTAGAAGTTGATAAATGTGAGAAATAAAATGAAGACCACAGTTTAAGTAAATATGCAAAGGGAAGCCTGAGCATAGCATTTTAGGGGACAATGAAGAGACTCCAATGGCCCTAGTAAAGGATTTGTGTGAAATGATGAGAGATGACTTTTCAGAAAGCTGATTACAGAGCCTTATATGTCACGCTAAGGAGATTGGACTCTATCCCTGAGGCAGTGGGGAGCCATAATAACGAGGTTTAGCACCTTATCCTTCAGACAGATATTAAACTAAAGATTAATTGCATCTTTATATATGTATCATATCACAGAGCACCAAGGGCCAGTATTTAATGTCTCAGTATAAGTTGAAGATCTTGAATCAAAAAGTACAGAGGATTGAACTTGATGGAAAAAGGAATGGAAAAAAGCATCATTAATATTCATACCCTGTCATAGTCCCAGTTGCACTTCATTTCTTTGTTCTATTCTTAATCTACTTTAAATATTTTAAGCACTAACTACACTATGTAAAAGATTCTAATGAAAAGTTAGGACCATTGTGCACTTGGTGTCAAATTTTCCAGCAAGATATGCTTCTCCTTTAAATGGATCAGTTAAGAGTGAATAATGCCTTTAAATTGTCATGAAGATAACTATTACCAAACTGAGGGCAAATTAGGTGAACAACTGTTACTGAATATCAAATCCATACAACATACATTTCCTCTTCAAATTAGTGGGGCATTTGAACCTCAAGCAGAAATGGGTGATGTTCTGATAAGGAACCTAAACAATAATATGGACATCCAGCAGCAGAGGAAGGCTGTATCTGCACTATGCTACTCTCTTTGTTTTACACAGGGGAAAATTGAGAACTTTGAGCTACCATCCAGGTGTTTCTGGCTATTTCTAGTCACAATGAAGAAATTTTCCATTTCCAGTTCTCTTGTGGAATTTTTTGTGAAGTTTTCAACATTGGTACAGATGTATCATTGCCAAGAAACTGCTGAGAATTCACATTTTTCCGTTCTCATTCTATCCTATTGTCTTTAAAATGCAGTTGTCTATGAGATAAGTGATGACATATGGTTCAAAGGGAAACGTGCAAGCTTGCCCAGAACAACTCATTTTGTGGTCAGTTCACTGGGGATTTATACCACTCTAAGAAATAGCCTGCCCTCTGTCTGATTAGTAAAGCACAAAATATGATGCTGTACTCCAGAAGTTTACACATTCCCTACATCATAGTTACAAGAAGTTTTGACCTCTTACAAAACATTCACAATGCTTCTTGGACAACTGAGGCAAGAAGGTGCCAAGTTCAATGCCTGCTAGAGCTACAGAGAAAGTTCAAGGTCACCCTGGTAATTCAATGAGTCTTTGTCTCAAAGTAAAAAAAAAGTGAAAAGAATGACTGCAAATGATATGGCGCAGTGGTAGAATGCTTGTCTACTATGTGGGAGATCCCATGTTCAATCTTCAGTCCCAAAATTAAAGAAGTTGGGGCCGGAGAGATAGCTCAGTAATCAAAAGCACTCGTTTCTCTTGCAGAGGACTTGAGTTCAATTTCTAGTACCCACATAGTGGCTCACACCCATCTGTAACTCCAGCACCAGGAAATCTGGTGCCTTCTTTTGTCTTCTGCAAGCACTCGCATGTATTTAAGTACATTGAGGCAAAAAATTCATACATGTAAAATAAGTATATCTAAAAACAGCAACAAAAATTGCCACTACCTGAACAGCTTTGGATTTGATTTGATCTGGGCAAAGGGAATAAAAAACAACAGACACATATACAGGAAAGTTGCCATCAGGTGAATTGTGCACTCCCAGAAATGCACCATATTTACTATATACAGTGGAACAAGGAGGCAGGTTTATAGTATATAGCTGATTGAGGAGGCAGATTACCTAATTTCAGTAGTGGGTCTCAATAGCAAGTAGTCATAGGCTGCAGTCATCTGGAGAAGAAAGTTGTGAGTGATCCTTTCTATATATAATATCAACATCTATTCTAGGAGCAGAGAAAGGCCTTGTTATTCTCCTGTGTCTGACGCATCGGGATTCATGCTCATGTCATAGCTGTGCTCACGTCAATAATACACATTCACTCAGAACTTCATCCACTTGTCACATCTCTTAAAATAAATAAACAATGAAGTCTTAGATAAGACTCTTAGAATTCCCTAATTCCATAATTGCTGTCATTGGAACTAACTAGCAATTTGCTGACATAGTTCATATGGCACACGTGACACTAAGCTTTGCACTTGGCCAATTTGAGTATATTGCTTTCTGTCTTCTGGAATAAATTACCAAGGGATAGAGATTGTATCTCCTATATCTTTATATTCCCAGGCAAAATACACACACACACACACACACACACACACATACACACACACACACACACACACACACACATCACACACACAAACACACAAACACACACACACACACACACACAGAGAGAGAGAGAGAGAGAGAGAGAGAGAGAGAACTTACATGGAGCTCAGCACATAGGAAGTCCCCAGAAAAATATTAATTGAACAAATTCATTCCTTCTCTGCCGATACAATTACAGACTTTGAGGAGATACATATGCACTTTAGACAAAAATGACCTATATAGAAAGTAATTAGGACACCCAAGTCTTCTGATTGGGGCTACAAAAGATGCATTTAAATTCAGTCAACTTTTTTCAAGGTTAAAATCATGAAGGGATAATTATTTTGAACAATCCCATATTTGTAATAATTTACACATTGTTCTCCATGTTGTTTCTTAACTTGTTGAGCAAACGTTTATTGAGAGTGTCTTCTAGGCTGATGTTGCAGTTGGATAGATAAGCTAGAATCTCTGCCTCTAAGATGCTTCAGGAACATGAGGTTGAGGAAATGAGAAGTTTCAAGAAACAGGGAGAATGATGTGTGAGAAGACTGATACTGGTGAGACACTGGGAACCTATAATACGTAAGCAGATCCTTGAAACTCTACCTCCTCTCTTCCTGTTGCAAGCTGTTTTTACTGTTTATGATAATCATAACCACACAGAGGCCAGGATTTGCCAATTAGACTGGTCTTCTAGGCAGGAAAATCTTGTTTTATAACCTTCCTGTGCGTTTATATGTCTCTCTACCACCAACTGTAATGTCAAGAATATGGCTAATACTCAAAGACTAGGTAAGGGCATACACATGGCATAGAATAGAAAGAACTATGTTTGGAATTCATTTCCTTTTTTTGTTTGTTTGATTGATTTTAAGACAAGTTTTCTTTGTGTAGCCCTTGCTGTCCTGAACTCACTATGTGGAGCTTGTGGGCCTTGAACTTACAAAGATCTGTCTGCCTATGCCTTAAAACTGCTGGGACTAAAGGCATGCACAAACACAGCTGGTCTTATTTCCACTTCTTATCTTGGCATCTCTCCTTGACATTCACATACATAACCAGGAGTATAGAACATCACATGAATATATTCATACCTATAGCTCACTTTCACATAGACACTGATGTATACAATGCCAAGTGCTCATGTATCCATGAGTACATACATGAATTTATATGTGGAGAAACCCTGAATTTAGCCATAGGCTCCTGATGTTTTCTATTTTCCATGGAATTAACAGATACAATTATTATATGAAATGGGTTCAGTTGTCCACCCTATCCCCACTGTGCTTGAAGATTTAGAAATGTCAGTTTTCCCTAAGAATATAGTTTCTGGAGTTTGAACATTCATTGCAAGGAGAGTCAGATGGAAACATGATCTCTTTACCTCTTTAGGATTATGTGGAGTCTTTTACATGAAGCATGTAGTCATGAGACAATCAGGAAAAAACATTAACATGCTGACACTGTTTTATGAACATGCTTATCTCTGTTTTGTTTATTTATGCCCCAGTAGAAAACTGACCTTCAGTTATTCAGTTGGTTCAGGGTCTGATTTTTCGCTTTATAGGTTTGGTTAAATAGCAACAATTGCCTATCAAGCTGATTGACAAATTGATATCCTTTGCCTTTGGGAGCATTGTCCATGATTGTCTGGGGGCAATTTTTCTGGTATTCAATTCTCTGGTAAGGATACCTTTAAGTAATGATGAGAGGCTCAAGCCTTTTTTATATGCCCAGGATTTATTGCATGTGAGACTGGTGAACTTGACATGTTTTATGAGGATCAATAAGACAATTCAGATACTTGCTGTATTTCAAGATAAATGGAAAAATATCAATTGAAGCCATAAACAGCACTCAGGAAATCCAAATGTCAAAGTTTTTGAAAGGAGACATGAATCGAAGAGATTCCTGCACTCCCAGTAGCAAGCAGTGTGTTCGCTATTTTTAATTAGAACCACTAAATATAGCACTTATCTTTATAGACTAGAAATATGGTTGACATTTCACTAAACCTTTAAAAATACAAGGCTTATTAATAAATGATGTTAATTCCTGGAATAAAAGAAATATCTCAGACTTTGGACTGACCTAGTTTAGAAGTCCAAGTCAAATGGAAAGCAACCAGAGTTGAAAAACATTAAGTTTCTTGCTATCTTGTTAATAGCCTGAGAGGAGAATGAGAGAGTGGAGGCGTCACCATGACAGGAGATTTTTGAGAAGTAATTATAGAACTGAAATAGCAATAAAGAGGCTCAGTAAAGAAAATCAATCATAGTTACATGGAAATCACCAAATATGTCACACTGCAAGCTTTGTGTTTTAGTTCTTGGAAGCTGGATTGCCATTGTTGGGTACCTACCACCAGCAGCTCACCTCATATGAAGGGGCGACATAGAAACTCACTGTGTAAGCACATCTTTGATTGACCTGTCTGCTGTGCCCACCTGCTGTGAATTCTAAATGCTAGCCCTGATCTTCCAGCTTGCCCTGATCATAGAGGAGATGAAGATTACAGTTGACCTGAGCAGTCAAGCCACAGGGTGTTTCCAGTTTTGACAGTGAGTGAAATGCAAAGGCTGCTATCTAGGGTATCATTTGAGGTAGCAAGCAGGCTTAGGGAAAAGGAAGAATATTGATGTTCTGAAGCAATCTCGCTACAATTTTATGAAATATTTCAATTTTAAAATGTATAATTTAACTATACATTGTAATAAAATACGTGTGTGTTTGTGTGTGTGTGTGTGTGTGTGTGTGTGTGTGTGTGTACATATGTGCAAATGTCTTTGCCTTTCTTCCTCACATCAGAGGCTAAGAAGTGTGCTTTTGAATATTTATTTTTTTTGAGACAGGGTTTTACTGTGCAGCTCTGTCTGTCCTGAAACTTGCTATTCTGACCAGCCTGGCCTTGGAGTCACACAAAGCTGTCAGCATGTGTCTCCCAAGTTCTGGAACTAAAGGCTTATTTCACACACCCATCAAAAGAGAACTTATCCTACTACCTCTTTTTAAAATTCTTTACTTGTTTTCATGTGTGGGGGTGTTTAACTTGCCTTCATTGCTATGTATAATGTGTGTGCCTTCTGCCTACATACCGCAGAAGCAGGAGTTACATCTCTTCTGTCTTAAAGACCATCACTGCCATGTAGTGTTAGGACTAGAAACCTGGGTCTTCTGGAAGAGCAGCCAGTCCTCCTTACTGCTGAGCTAACTCTCCAGTGAAGAAGGTTCTTTTTTTTTTTCAGATTTATTTCTCCCCTTCACTTCTCTCCCTTCTCTCCCCTCCCTCCCCTGCCTCTGTGTGTGCGTCTGGGGGGTGTATTTGCATGCCATGTGTATGTCTCCAGGACATGAAGTGAGAGCAACCCAACAAGGGTTCTGTGGACTAAACTCAAGTCCTCTGGAAAAGCATAAGTGCTCTTAACTGCTGAGCTGTCTCTACAGCCCCTTTATGAGATATTTAAAAAAGAATAATTGTTAGTGAGCATGTATTACAACCTTTATCTCTTTTTCTATTCATTATCCATCTGCTAGAGAATAATGAAACATTTGAGGGGGATGGAAAGACATTTATTTAGCTTATAAACTCTAATTCTACAAGTGATACTGAGAATTGCAGAAAAATCAAATAGTGAAATAAGCTAAGATGAAAATATTGATCACCCTTACTGGTACCCTGAAGCCATTGCAATATATACTATTATTAGATGTATACATATCTATGCATAGGTCAACAAAATCACAATATACAGTGAAAGAATGAGGGCCACAGAATGTCTCTTATTCAGTTAATCAAACTTGCTATACCATAAGGACTTCTTAAAACATGGGGAAAAAAACATGTTTAGCTGCTGAAAGGCCAGTGTTTTCTGGTTACAGATGTTTAGTGTATTTCACAGAAAGTTGCACATAATAAAAGGTGAAACGGACAAAACTTTTCTTCTTACCAGTAAGCATTTAAAAGACAAGAGAGGAAGATCAAAATGGAGTGAAATTCAAGTTCTTAGTGACAAATTCTTTATCATCCAACATATGGAGTCTCTTTCTCTGCCTTGGATAATTCAATATTTTAGTAGACAATGTTAACTAAAGTAGTGCTTCTTGCTGCAACTCTTTAATACATTTCCTCATGTTATGGTGACCCTCAACAGTAAAATTATTTTGTTGCTACTTCACAACTTTAATTTTGTTACTGTTATAAATCATAACATAAATATCTGACATGTAGGATATCTTATATGCAAACCCTGTGAAAGAATCATGCAGTCCCTTCCAAGAGGTTGTGACTCACAGGTTGAGAACCATTGATCTAAAATATGCCTTGTGTTTGTTTGCTTGCATTTTCTTTTTTTAGACAGTATTTCATTATACCACCCTAACTGGTCTAAAACTTGTTATATAGATAAGGCTCCTTTCCAACTCTCAGAGATCCTCCAAGCTCTGCCTCCCAGTGCTGCAATTAAAGCCATTCACCACAACACCCAACAACATATGGTTCTTAGCAGATGGGTTTTATAGTACTGTAGTAAATGTTATAGTGTAATACTTAAAAAACTACTAATTATCTTATGTTATTGAGGAGAGAGGTCTGAAATGAGTTTAACAGGGTATCAATCTGTAACACTGAAGAAGAGATAGGCCTTGTATCTTTCCTGATGTCAAGGATAAAATCTTAGATATCAATTTATTACATTTAGAGGCAACTAAAACCCAAGTTGCTAGGGATGCCAGTGAGGGATTTCCTCGATTGGATTATTTGAGGTATGAAGACCTACCTTAAACTGGGCCATAACTTTTTGTGGCAGCTCCTATAAAAGGGCATGGAAGAAGAAAACTTTTGCTTGTTGTTTGCTTGCAGTGATTCTTGCTGGAAAGTTCATCCACCCTGTTCTTGAGGCATTTCTTCACTTACATTGGAGGTAACCTCTTTGGGATTCCAATGTAAACTGGAGATTAGGAGCTTTCCAAGATTCCTCTAGGACTCTAGCCTTAGGTTGAGTGCTGAAACATCCAGCCTCACGTACAGAGACCAAAGACCATTCCTGGCCTTTCCATCAGGAGACATTCATTGTTGGACTACCTGGACCCACAGCCACTAAACGACTCCAATAATTCCATATACAGAATCAGTTTTGTTCCTTTAAAGAACCCTGACTAATATACCTAGTTTCTATAGATGCCTGGATTTTGGGGTCTATGTCTCCTCCCCCTGATTTTAAAATCTACAGAGGGCATCTTCAAATATGTTTGTGAGTCTCTTCTTTCCTTCTTTGCACTGTAAAACCTCTCATGAATACATTTTACTCACCTACAGAATCCATACAATTCTTCCCATCTCAGAATTTCTTTTTAAAACTTAACACATGAATGTCCCTTTGCTATGTGAGGCAACCATCACAGTTCCCAGGCATAAGGATGCCTTTTTGTGGAGCAATTATTCTGCCTGTCACAGCAGAATGGGTACTTGTCAAGTAAAAAGAAGGAGGCAAACTGTATGCTCATCAGCTGGAGCAGAATGTGCTGGCCAGAGACATTAGGAAGAACTAGCTCATTCTTTTTCCTCTGCAGCCAGTCCTCAGAAATTACTATCACTGTCAGTTCTCCAACAAAGGACACACAATCTGTTTCACATTCCTACCTAAAAGGAGAAGAAGCTGCTTCAGCAGAAATGCAGGTTGTTCGAAAGCACCTTTTGGCCGAGTGGAAAAGACCTTATATTTAGTCTGATGGCCCCCATTTCACCTGAAGGGATATGTTGTTTTGATAGACTCACTTATCAACTTTTAGCCTTAATTTCCTTCTTTGTAAAATGTAGATAGAGGGACTGGAGAGATGGCTCAGTGTTTAAGAGCACATGTTACTCTTGTAGAGCTGCCAAGTTTGATTCTCAGGTCCCACATGGTGGCTCACAACTTTCTGTAACTCCAGTTGTAGGAGATCTGATGCATTCAACTTACCTCTGCAGGCATCAGCAGCTATACACATGGAGGCAAAACACCTATGCAAATAAAATAAAATCTAAGAATTTTTAAAATGTAAATAGAGCTCAGTCATATGAGGCTAACACCAGTATTTGTGGTATGGGACTTATGGAGAATTCTGGTATAATTCTTAGTTCACAGCTCCTGTTTTATTCAAGTTGTCAAGTAGAAATCCACATACTTTTAGAGCCTAGCAAGCCTGTGAATACCAAGAGTGAAAGAAACCTAACACTGGAAATACAAACATGGCAAATGATGCTAGAAAATTCCTTGGAAACAGACTGATTAGGAAAGACTAATTTGTGAATATTTCAGAAAGAAAATACTTTTATGTCTTTTTTCATGTTTGTACCCACAGACTATTGCTGCTCTCAACCTTTGTCAGAGAAGCTTCTTTTGGCTATTGGGAGGGGACAGTGCAGAGACTTATATCTGGTCACTGTGCCAAGAATTAGTATTGTAGAGTCCTTGGATCCTAAATAGGCCATCCATATCACCCTCTTCAAGAATCAGGACACATCATGGAAGAGTGAATGGAGAGAATGTAACAGCCTGTGTTTAGGTGTGCCACAACAAGATCTTCTAGATGTGACATGGCTATTGTACTTGTGAACTCGTAGCTGTAGTGGTTTCCTGCATAAGTCCTGAGCAACACTGGGATCTTCAACATTTTATTGTTGAGGGAGGAAGGATTCATGAGGCCCCAAAGTCCCTGAAGGACAATTGGCTGTTAATAAGTAGTTACTGGGTGTGGGTGTAGCTACTGGAAAGTTGCCTATGCTTCAGTGAATAACCTAAACCCATTCTCATGCAAGCAGCTCTATTTAAACTCAGTGGGTCACACACACAGGAGACAAGAAAGCAGGAGGTAGACTTCTTGGGAATTGCTTCAAATGAAGGGGGGGGTGGGCAAGAGAAGGTTGTGGAAATGAAAGCTTGGAAAATTCGTTATATGCATGTATGAAACAATCAAAGAATAAATTTAAATAAACATTTAAAAAAGACATTCAGCAAGTGAATGAGTGTAATTATAGTAGAAGGAGAAGCTATGACTTAGGAAACCTTTACTTAGAATAGGAAGACAGTTAGGAGTAGGCTAGTATGAATCCCACAAATTTCAGAGTCTACAGGCTGCTCAGGATTTGCAACCTTTGGCCATTTTCAGATGACTGATAAATCAGCATGGCTAGATACTATTCAAATACATGATGAGGATATTGTTTCTATACTAGCACACATAACAGCTACCAGCATTCATTGAGCACACACCACATGCAGGAGGACCTCCCACCAACACCCCAAGGATAGCACTTCAGTGATACCCCTTTTATAAGTTAGAAGGCCCAGGCTTGAAGGTACTTAACCAAAATTCACAAAAGTAGCATGTATTCCAGTTATATATTGAATCACACCGCTAATGAATGCATTGTACTATTAATGTTCTGTCTCATACAAAATCCTCTGTCATTGTGGAAAGAAACTGTAGTCTCATCTTGGTATTTTTGCTTTAAGATCCCTATGTCCAGGTCTTGTCAGTCTAGGCATTGCTGACATCATATAGTCTTGCTTTTAGTTTCTCCTCTCATTTCTGCCCTAGATTTAACCCTAAGACAAACTCTCATCATCACTGGAAAACTTGCAAGAATGTCTCTGATTTCTTCAGGCAGAAAAGGGATAGTAGAAATGAGAGATTTCATGAAATCAAAATATTCCCAAGCTCTTTATCTTTGTGCCTGAAACTTCTTTGATAATTTGTCTCATATATAAAGGGATGATAGTGGAGCATAGTTGCTTATTTTGACAATTATAGAAAAATATGTGAAAGTCTTTTTGTTATATTATTAAATATTCCTTCCCCCCTTTTCTTTCTACTTGACACCACTCTAGTGAATCCATTAGCAAGACTTAGAAGTCTGCAGAATTTTGTTTTAGGAGTCAGACTAACCAAGTTGAACTTAAGATCTGTCAGTAGCTGTGAGACCCTATCTTAAAGCTTCCCACTTACACAGCAGCGCAATACTATCTCACACTGAGCTGTGCCTTCAGTTTGTAGCTGTGATTTTTCCTACAGTGCCTGGCCCACAGAAAGTTTCTTGTAGATATTAAATTTCTTCTGAGCCAATGATAAACTTGAACTTTTGATCTTTTTGGCTATTTCCTAAGTACTGAGATTATAGGCCTTAACCTCAATGCTATTTTATTGAGTGCTAGGAATCAAATCCAGGCCTTCATTCATGCATAGCGAACATTCTACCAACTCAGCTACATCTGCATCTTACCACCTCCCTGCCCCATCTCCTTGTGCTGGGATTGATCCATGGCCTCATACAGGTTAAACAATTGCTTTACCACTACAGTCTATGCACTTCAGTCCACAAATGAGTTTTCTGATCCTATAGTTTCTCTGTCATAAATTGACAATAATTATATTGCCTCCTTTATAATAATATGCAAGGGAATAAAATTAAACCTTTACTAGTATATGCTATGGTAGCATGTATTTCATATATGTTGTTCTTATGAGTCTTTTGTCAGTTATAAATCTGTACTGACTGCTTCTCAATGCTTGATACTGTTGTTCAGACTAGAAAGAGATGAAAGGTAAAATCAATTTAGTACTAAACTTAACAGCACAGAGCTTTCATTCCAGTAGAAAATACAGATGTAGTAACAATTTCTATGGTGAGATAAGTGACTGCCAAAGACCTTGGTTGAATATAACATTGGAGTGTATTGATGAAGGGACACAGAAAGGACCGGCTTGACAGGTTTCAGGATTGATCATTTATGTGGGGTGCTGCCTTTAAAGACTAGAATGGCAGGCATTCAAAAGTCTGGAGCAAACTGACTACAGTGTGGCCAACTGCAGCATCATTTGGCAGCAAACCCCATTAACAATTATCTACAGGGAGCAGTGAGGCAAAGAGCAATAATACACTTTCTTTGTGAAAGTCTGAGGATGATTAAGCTCCCTAAAATCTTTGCCTGGCCTAGAAAAAAAAACATTCCAAATATTCACATTTAAAACCCCATGAAATAGTTATTGCCCTTTATTAGTCATTAGAATGAGTATGAGATTGCATTTAAGAGATTTCCTGAAATGTGTAGGTCTTTATGGTACCTCATTTAGTCCACGTAAAAGACATGCTGATGATGTTTTCAAAAATGCAATAGCCAGGTAATAAAAATTCTTATGTTGTAATGCTTCTGGAGGAATGGGAGATTTGAAAGTAACTGGCCTTTAAGTTTTTAATCCATGTACACAAAACCAGCCTGGTTAATAAATATAGTCTCCTTTTGATTTACATAGATCTGCTCATTCCTGCCTTTGATGGGAGGGTTTAAAATAGATTCCCCTTTGTATCAAAGAGAGGTCTATGAGGCCAGAAGTTGTTAAAGACCAGTAAAGTCAAAATTGAAAGCAGGCTTGCATTTCATAGCCACTCTGGGATTTTTGCTGAACGAGAGTGCTGACAATTAGAGTTGAGTGACAACTCTGATAAATGATTGTCTACATCACAATCTCAGTAGACACAACTCAGTTGAATCACTCTTTTCCTGCTTAGCTACCATTCTGATAATGGACTCCAAGGGCTATGGTGACATTGAACTGCCATTCAATACACATCTCAGATATTTAAATTTTTTCCATTGGAAACTTTAGCATTTTGATGGAATAAAACGCAATAGTGACACTGAGTTTACTATTTTAGAAAATAAAATAATCTTGAAGTGTTGATAGACAAACACACCAGACTATTGAGATTCTGAGAGGCAAGATTAAGGCAGATTTAGAAACAGCTAGACAATCTTTTTAGACAACAAGGCCCCAATTATTAGGAAGGCTTGAGAATTGGGATCCAAGGGGTTGAAGAAATGCCTCAGCAGTTAAGAGCACTTAACCGCTATTGCAGAGCACCCATACTGAGTTTCCAGCACCCACATCGGGTGGTTCACAATTGCCCGTAACTCCAGTTCT
Source organism: Uromys caudimaculatus (assembly GCA_028551405.1). Lineage (NCBI taxonomy): Eukaryota > Metazoa > Chordata > Mammalia > Rodentia > Muridae > Uromys > Uromys caudimaculatus. The sequence continues at coordinate 83,219,494 of CM052722.1, read as the reverse complement.
AGGAGACCCAGCACCATCTGGTTTCTGAGGACACCCACATACACTTGATTCACAATAACTCACACAGGCACACATACAGAAAAATAAATACATAAATTAGTAAATCTTTAAAAATTAATTTGAATCAAAATATCAGGACAGGAACAAGTAGAAATTAATTTTTTGCTTTGTTTTTGTTGTTCAATACAGGATTTCTCTGTGTAGCTCTGGCTGTCCTAGACTCTCTGTGTAGACCAGGCTGGCCTCCAACTCACATGGATCTGCCTGCCTCTGCCTTCTGATGCTGGTATAGAGGTGTGTGCCACCATGCCTGGCAGAAATTCAATTTTAAATGCCAAGATATGCCATAACTAGATTTGACACCCTTTCCTGGCCTCGTAGGCACCAGGCATACACATGGTGAATATATATACACATGCAGGCAAAGCACCCTTATACAAAACAGAAAAGAATAGAAAATATTTGAGATATACAAGTAAAATCAACTATTGGACATGCTTAATTTCCTTGTGATAATATTGTATCTGTTCCTCTGTTTATATTTCTAAAAACCTGAAGTCAAAGGTAAAACTTAAGGAATTCAGCTTAGGTGTTTTTTAGTGGGTGTAATTAATTCATAGTCAAGGCCATGTTTATTGCATATTTCATCACACTGAGAAACATGTAATATGGGGTTGACTTCCATCTCAGTGAATGGGTCACTAGGTTAATGGATGACTTGGCTGTGATAAGGACTGTCAGCTTGTTCTACTGGAACGTTAGGCCTTTCTCTACTTGTAGATAGGAAAGTAATCCATAAGAATGATACTTTGACACTAAGTAAATATCAACTCTGCATCTCCCTATGTGCTAAAAGTGTTCATTCACTTTGATGATTCTTGCCTAAATCAATGATCTTAATGGAGTTCCAATTGCCTACTCAACATATTTTGAATGGTAGTATTGGTTTTGATAAATGTTCTGCTTTATTCAGAGGCTAATGTACTTGTTGCATTTGATTAGTTTTTCTGTTTAACCAAATCATCCAACTGTGGCTTCTATCACTCTTGAATTTTACTAGCCCAATATCTGTTGATGTAAGTGTAGCCGTTGGTGACTGTAAATAGGATGGGAGTCACTATATGAGGATATAGCTTTCAAAAAGAAACATCTTTGGGATGAGAACTCTAACAAAAAATCAAAAGCTAGCAAATGCAGGAATTGCCAGTGCTGCAGGATAACTGAAATAAAGAATGCTGAAGAGGAGTAAGGGCAAAGTTTGTCTAAATATTTAAGCCTAGGTGAGATTTCATCCTGAGTCTTGGAGTGTGCCTAGATCATGGGCCACAAACAAAAATGCCTATATAGACTTCATGTAAAGGCAGTAGGCAAGACAGATGTTAAAACCCCAAATTGTGGTAGGGCCCAAGAAAGAAGCAGATTTCTCAAGATTAAATTGAGCTCTCACACTAATTACGATATTACAAATAAGTTTATTGTTGCAGATATTTGCATTATTATAAGAAAAATGTAAAATAAAGTGAAGCATCAAAATTTAAAATGGAAAAAAATCAAGGAATAAAGGAAATCTCTATGTTGTATAAGGCACTATTCATCAATCCTATTTGCCTTGTTGGGCATGATTTTGAAAAGTTTAATCTGAAAAAAAAATTCAGAATGTGTATATTGCAAGCTCTAAAACTAAGAAAGTTTCTCATTATGTTATCCTGGCTGGCCTAGAACTCATGTAGACCAGGCTGACCTTGAACTCACAGAGATCCTCCTATCTTTTCATCTTCTGAGATTAAGAATCTATGATATGCCTGTCATATACATGTACATTTTTTCCTTCAACAGAAGGATCAATGTTGGTGATGACAATGAGATGATAGTAGAGGTGGCAATGTGTACTGAGTAAAGACGAAACAAAGTGTGGCTGGAGAGATTGCTCAGTAGTTCAGAGCAGTTGTTGCTCTTGCAGATGACCTAGGTTCAATTCCTAGCACCCACAAAGTGGTTCACAGCTGCTTGTCATTTCAATTCCAGGGGATTTGATGCCTCCAGGGGTACCAGACAACGTGGTGTACATAAAAATAAATCATTTCAAAATGAAGGAAAGTTATTTTGTATTGATCTGATCACAGATAAATATGACGAATTTTCCATGCAGAATGAAACACTGCAGAGTTTATCTGTGACCCTATTTTGCCATTTAATGCCCCTTTTCACAAAGCACACATCAAATTTGTAGCCACTACTCTTCTGCATGGCTATGTTGTATCTCACATTTAATAAGTCACTCCTGGCTTTTGTATAGTAATGTTTGAGAAAACAAGGAATGAGTAATTTGAGATGGATGGAGTCACAAGGAAGACATACGCACATATTTGAAAGTTACGTTTGAAGAGTGGTGCTGAAATGATAATACACTAACTCTATCCTCTCACCCAGAGAATTTACATTGTCTGCTGGATCCAGCTCATTTTCTGGAAAAATAAGTTCTTAAATGTGTCACATTTATTGCCTAGCTACTGAAGTCACACATCTAGACAAAACGATGAGACCCTTTCTTCTTTCTAATTTCCCCAAGCGTTCTCTGATATCTCTTTCTAACCAAATACCAATTTAAGGACAGAAGAGCATAAATAGTAGAATCTAAATATAGATAAGGCAAATTATGTATTTTACAACTTTGGCTGGAAATGACTCTTTAAGTGAGTATCTCATTAACCCATGGGAGTGAATTTTTAATGGTGGCACTTCAGTAGAAAGATTTTTCATTAATAATTCCATTTACTAAACGTCTTTTATGTGCCAAGCATTTAATAGATGGTTTTAGTATGAGTTTTAGATTATTGTCTCTACATTTCACTACAATCTGACAAAGAAAGTAGCATTAACTTAGTTTATAGATGAAGAAACAGGTTCATTGAGTTTAAGTAACTTGTCTGTTGCCACCCATATAGAAACTGGAAAGTATGAAATAAGAACAAAAGCCTATAATTTTTGCCTTGTGCCATATTGCCTCTGTCATTTTTATATAATATTCTTGAGGAAAATAAGGATTAGACATTCATATGGTATAGTAATATAGATAGATCATCATTAATTAACCTCTGCTCAAAAATTTGTGAATTTTGTCTTAAAAATAGAACGATCATGGTGTAAACATAGGCTCTCATATCCCAGGACATTGTCTTTTCCTGGGTTGAAATCATAGATGGAAAACGGGATACTTCCCTGTGTCTCCTTTCAGAGCCACAATTACTGCAGTTGTCGTCTTCCTCTTCTTCCTCCTCTTTGTCCTCTTCCTCCTCTTTGTCCTCTTTCCTCTTCCTCCTCTTCCCCTTCTTCCTCCACTTCCTATATTTCCTCCTCCTCTTCCTCCTCCTCCTCCTCTTCCTCCTCCTCCTCCTCCTCCTCTTCTTCTTCTTCAATGTTTATTTCACTATTGTTCACTGTGGGTAGTCTGATGGCTAGGAGTCATACTTATTTACTGAGTTCCTGGCAGTGTCAAGGACATATCAAAACAAGGCTGTTATATCTAGAAAATTCTGTTGCCTTGGAGTCATCCACTATGTGGTTGGTGTACACATGAACTTGTGGTGCACAAAATCTGCATGAGCTCAAGCTAGACAAAATCTCAGGATGGAGAATTGTAAGTGTGCATAAAGTCATACCCCTGACCAAGAAGCTATTTGACAAATGTTGGAATAGGGAAAATCAGTTATTTCCCATGGAGTGAAATCTGATATATCAACAACCACACTCCTGAACCAGCCTCATGCTCGAGAAGAAAAGAAAGAAAGAAAGAAAGAAAGAAAGAAAGAAAGAAAGAAAGAAAGAAAGAAAGACAGAAAGAAAGAAAGAAAGAACTCCATTCTTCCTGGTGTATTTTATTTTGATTGTTTGTTGAGAGAGAGAGAGAGAGAGACAGAGAGAGACAGAGACAGAGACAGAGACAGAGAGAACATGAAATTGGGTAGGTAGGAAGGGAGGATCTAGGGAAATGGAAAGAATAAAAACAAAATATATTGCATAAATAAAAAAAAACATATCTTGAAAAAGAAGAACTGGGCTGAGCATGGTGATACATCCTTTAATCCTAGCACTTGAGAGTCAGAGGCATATAGATATCTGTTATCTTGAGGTCATCCATCATCAAAGAAACTTCCTCCTGCAGTAGATAAGAACAAATACAGAGTCCCACAACCAGATATCACACACACACACACACACACACACACACACACACACACACACACACACACACACAGAGAGAGAGAGAAAGAGAGAGAGAGAGAGACAGACAGACAGACAGACAGAGACTGAGAGAGACAGAGAGAGAGAGACTTTGGAACATTCAACCCTAAATGGGATGCACACAGCAAATTCCTCCATTCAGGGCTCATGGAAAAAGAGGCAGAAACAGTGTAGGAACAATAGAGGATGGGGGAACAATAAAGAAACATGCCCTCTAAATCAACAAGATCAATACACAGATGAATTCACAGAAACTGAGACAGCATGCATAGGACCTATATGGGACTGCACCAGATGGGGTCCTAGAGCTGAAAGGAGAAGTAGACACATGTTCTCATCCCTAAGCCAGAAGCTATATCCAACTGATAATCATTTGCAAATGAATATTTAGTTTTCTCCAAGGGAGTCACAGTGTAGAAACAAAGTACTCTTAATGGTAGGTTGCATGCCCAGCAATAGATGGCCAACAGAATATGAATTCAGCAGCATCTTTGGAGATTTCTTGTCTCATAAGGTCATGGCAGAGCCTTTCCTCTTTTTTATTTTATTTTATTTTATTTTTAATTTTATATATAATGTACAATATATGATATATAATATAATATACAATATGTAATGTATAATAAAATTATATATTAATTATACATATATTCTTGTTACAGGTCATTTGAGTATATATTACAAATTCCATCTTATCCATCTTAGTAACTTTTGGGGATTTCTGGGTGTGTGAATGAGTAGGTCTCGGCATGTATATTTATTTCTTAGGCATTTTCTTTTTTTTTTTTTTAATTTTCTGATACTTTATTTACATTTCCAATGTTTCCTCCTTTCCAGGTCTCCTCTTTGGAAATCCCCCATCTCCTCTCCCTTCCCCCACCTCTGTGAGGGTATTCCTCCTCCCACCCACCCATTTCTTGGGCATTTTCATGTACTCTTCTTCAGTTAGTTTGTCCTATTCTGATGTTGTAGATTTTGTTTATCTTATTATCTTATATTATTATCCCTCAGAAGTCTGTACATTTTCTAATGAGAAACAGAGTGGGTGGATCAAGAACAAGTTTGAGCAAGTATCTTTAGGTATATGCTGAAGAGTATTTTTGAGGTAGATAGATTCCCATCTTCCTGAAGAACTACCAAACTGATTTTCAGAGTGGTTGTACAAGTTTGCTATCCCACCATCAATGGAGAAGTATTCTCTTTACTCCACATCCTCGCCAGCATGAGCTGTCATTAGTTTTATTAAACTTAGCCATTCTAACATGTGTAAGATGAAATCTCAAAATAGTTTTGATTTGTATTTCCCTGCTGACTAAGAATGTTGAATGTGTCTTTGTTTCTTTTTTTGTTGTTGTTGTGGTTGGTTTTTTGTTTGATTTTGTTTTTTGGGTTTTTTTTTGTTTTGTTTTGTTTTGTTTCTTTGGGTTTTTTGTTTGTTTTTATTTTTTATTTTTTTTTGATACTTTATTTACATTTCTAATGTTTCCCCCTTTCTAGGTCTCCTCTTTGGAGATCACCTATCTTTTCCCCCTCCCTCATCTCTATGAGGGAATTCTACCTGCCACACACCCGCCCGCCCTCTCCCATATTCCCACCTTGACATTCCACTTTACTGGGGCCTCTCCTCCCCCTAATGGCCAACAAAGCCCTCCTCTGCCACATATGTGGTCCGAACTATGGGTCCCTCCATGTGTATTCTTTGGTTGGTGGTCCAGCCTCCAGGAAGACAGGGGGGGGAGGGGTCAGACCAGTTGACACTGTTGATCCCTCCATGGGGCTACAGACTCCCTCAGCTCCTTCAATCCCTTCTCCAACTCCTCCATCTGGGACCTCACTCTCAGTCCAGCTGTTGCTGTAAAGTGAAACTTGGGTATTCCGAACATTTGGGCTAATATCCACTTATCCGTGAGTACATACCATGTTCGTTCTTTTGTGACTGAGTTACCTCGCTCAGGATGATATTTTCGAGTTCCATCCATTTGCCTGCAAATTTCATGAAGTCATTGTTTTTAATAGCTGAGTAGTACTCCATTGTTTAAATGTACCACATTTTCTGTATCCATTCCTCTGATGAGGGACATCTGGGTTGTTTCTAGCTTCTGGCTATTATAAATATGGTTGCTATGAACACAGTGGAGCATGTGTCTTTATTCCATGTTGGAGCATCTTCTGGGTATATGCCCAGGAGTGGTATAGCTGGGTCCTCAGGTAGTATTATGTCCATTTTTCTGAGGGTCCGCCAAACTGATTTAAAGAGTGGTTGTACCAGCTTGCAAGCCCACCAACAATCGAGGAGTGTTTCTCTTTCTCCACATCCTCAACAGCATCTGCTGTCACCTGAGTTTTTGATCTTAGACATTTTGACTGTTGTGAGGTAGAATCTCAGACTTGTTTTGATTTGCATTTCCCTGATGACTAAGGATGTTGAGCATTTCTTTAGGTGCTACTCAGCCCTGCGAATTTCCTCAGCTGAGAATTCTCTGTTTAGCTCTGTTACCCATTTTTTGATGGGGATATTTGGTTTTCCGGAGTCTACTTCTTGAGTTCTTTGTGTATGTTGGATATTAGCCCTCTATCAGATGTAAGATTGGTAAAGATCTTTTCCCAATCTGTTGGTTGCTGTTTTGTCCTATTGACAGTGTCCTTTGCCTTACAGAAGCTTTGCAATTTCATGAGGTCCCATTTGTCGACTCTTGATCTTAGAGCATAAGCCATTGGTGTTCTGTTCAGGAACTTTTCCCCTGTACTCATGTGTTCGAGGCTTTTCCCCACTTTCTCTTCTATTAGATTCAGTGTATCTGGTTTTATGTGGAAGTCCTTGATCCACTTGGACTTGAGCTTTGTACGGGAAGATAGGAATGGATCAATTTGCATTCTTCTGCATGTAGAACTACAGTTGAACCAGCACCATTTGTTCAAAATGCTGTATGTTTTCCACTGGATGGTTTTGGCTCCTTTGTCGAAAATCAAGTGACCATAGCTGTGTGGGTTCATTTCTGGGTCTTCAATTCTATTCCATTGATCTACCTGCCTGTCACTGTACCAATACCATGCAGTTTTTATCACTACTGCTCTGTAGTACAACTTGAGGTCAAGAATGCTGATTCCCCCAGACGTTCTTTTGTTGTTGAGAATAGCTTTGGCTATCCTGGGTTTATTGTTGTTCCAAATGAATTTGAGAATTGCTCTTTCTAAGTCTATGAAGAATTGAGTTTGAATTTTGATGGGGATTGCATTGAACCTGTAGATGGCTTTTGGCAGGATGGCACTTTTTACTATATTAATCCTGCCAATCCATGAGCAGGGGAGAGCTTTCCAACTTCTGAGGTCTTCGATTTCTTTCTTCAGAGACTTGAAGTTCTTGTCATACAGATCTTTCACTTGTTTGGTTAGGGTACACCAAGATACTTTATATTGTTTGTGATAATTGTGAAGGGTGTCATTTCCCTAATTTCTTTCTCATCCTGTTTATCCTTCGAGTAGAGGAAGGCTACTGATTTGTTCGAGCTAATTTTATATCCGGCCACTTTGCTGAAGTTGTATATCAGCTGCAGCAGTTCTCAGGTGGAGGTTTTCGGGTCACTTAAATATACGATCATATCATCTCCAAAGAGTGATATTTTGATTTCTTCCTTTCCAATTTGTATCCCTTTGACCTCCTTTTGTTGTCTAATTGCTCTAGCTAGAACTTGAAGTACTATATTGAATAGGTAGGGAGAGAGAGGTCAGCCTTGCCTAGTCCCTGATTTTAGTGGGATTGCTTCGAGTTTCTGTCCATTTAGTTTGATGTTGGCTACTGGATTGCTGTATATTGCTTTTACTATGTTTAGGTATGGGCCTTGAAATCCTGATCTTTCTAAGACTTTAATCATGAAGAGATGCTGAATTTTGTCAAATGCTTTTTACCATCTAATGAAATGACCGTGTGGTTTTTTTCTTTGAGTTTGTTTATGTAGTGGATTACATTGATGGATTTCCAGGTATTGAACCATCCCTGCATCCCTGGGATGAAGCCTACTTGATCATGATGAATAATTGTTTTGATGTGTTCTTGGATTCGGCTTGCTAGAATTTTATTGAGTATTTTTGCATCGATATTCATAAGGGAAATTGGTCTGAAGTTTTCTTTCTTTGTTGGGTCTTTGTGAGGTTTTGGTATCAGTGTAACTGTGACTTCATAGAAGGAATTGGGTAGTATTCCTTCTGTTTCTATTTTGTGGAATAGATTGAAGAGTATTGGTATTAGGTCTTCTTTGAAGGTCTGATAGAATTCTGCAGTGAACCCATCTGGTGCTGGACTTTTTTTGGTTGGGAGACTATTAATGACTGCTTTGATTTCCTTAGGCATTATGGGACTGTTTAGATGGTTTATCTGATCCTGACGTAACTTTGTTATTTGGTATCTGTGTAGAAAATTGTCCATTCCATCCAGATTTTGCAGTTTTGTTGAGTATAAGCTTTTGTAGTAGGATCTGATGATTTTTTGAATTTCCTCATAATCTGTTGTTATGTCTCCCTTTTCATTTCTAATTTTGTTAATTTGGATCCTGTCTCTATGGCCTCTGATTAGTCTGGCTAAGGGTTTATCTATCTTGTTGATTTTCTCAAAGAACCAACTCTTGGTTTTGTTGATTGTTTGTTTAGTTCTTTTTTTTTCTACTCGGTTGATTTCAGCCCTGAGTTTGATTATTTTCTGCCTTCTACTCCTCTTGGGTGCATTAGCTCCTTTTTGTTCTAGAGCATTCAGGTGTGCTGTTAAGTTGCTAGTGTATGCTCTCTCCAGTTTCTCTTTGGAGGCACTCAAAGCTATGAGTTTTCTTCTTAACACTGCTTTCATTGTGTCCCATAAGTTTGGGTATGTTGTACTTTCATTTTCATTAAATTCAAGGAAGTCTTTAATTTCTTTCTTTATTTCTTCCTTGACCGCATTATCATAGAGTAGATCATTGTTCAGCTTCCATGTGCATGTGGGCTTTCTGTTGTTATTGTTGCCATTGAATATCAGCCTTAATCTGTAGTGATCTGATAGGAGGCATGGGATTATTTCAATCTTCTTGTATCTGTTGAGGTTTGTTTTGTGACCGATCATATGGTCAGTTTTGGAGAAGGTACCAGGAGGTGCTGAGAAGAAGGTATATCCTTTTGATTTAGGATGAAATGTTCTATAGATATATGTTAAATCCATTTGGTCCATAACATCTGTTAGTTTCACTGTGTCTCTGTTTAGTTTGTGTTTCCAAGATCTGTCCATTGATGATAATGGGGTGTTGAAGTCGCCTACTATTATTGTGTGAGGCACAATGTGTGCTTTGAGCTTTATTAAAGTTTCTTTTATGAATGTGGGTGCCCTTGCATTTGGAGCATAGATGTTCAGAAT
>CM052722.1:83190220-83209375 GCA_028551405.1 Uromys caudimaculatus | reverse complement strand
ATCTGAGTCTTGCTTTTCTGGTGTGTTGGGGTATCCAGGGCTTGCTGTGGTGGGAGAGCTGGGTTCTGAGGGTGTGGAGTACTCTTGGTTTCTGTTCTTTATGTTCTTACCCTTGCCTTTTGCCATCTTGTTGACTCTGATGTTAGCTGATCTTACTCTGTCCAGTTGTGGCTTGCCCCTCCTGCAGGCCTCTCTGTCAGTACTCCTTGAAGACCAGCTCTCTCTGAGAGGTGTTTGGGTTTGGAGAGCTGTCCCTCTGGGTTCACTCTGGGGTGCAGAGTAGAATCAGAAGGATCTTGTCCCAAGCTGTCCCTTGGTTCCTATGCCCTGAAGGCTCTGTAAAGGTCTCTCTTGATCCAGAAGTGGTGGTTTTGCCTGTGCTCAAAGGTGTGTCAGCACTTCTGGGATTCCCTGTTCTCGTGGAGCCTTGTGGCCCAGGCTGAGGTCCCCAGGCACAGGTATAAACCGGAAAGTTCACAGTTTTTCTGTCCCCGGGTTCTCAGGCCCTGGATCCCGGCAGATCTGGGCGGGTCTGGGTGAGAGGTGCTGCTCCCCTCAACCCCACTCACGGCCCTTCCAAGCTCCTGGGAGGTTACCTTTCTATGGCGCTTGTTGGCTAAGGTCTCCTGCTGGCCCAGGCAGAGGTCCCCAGGCACCTAATCGAAACATCTTTATCTTAACAAGATGTTAAGATCCCTGTGTTTATCAAATTCTTGTGGCAGGTCACAAAGTCTCTTTAGTCAAGATAGTTGTCTGGTTAACCTGGTGTCCTAGAGAGTATGAAAGCAGCTCACTTAGTGTCTAGCCACTTCCCAATCCAAAATCTTTCTTGGAGCATTTACCTGAGAACTGAGTCTTTAGATCATATGTGTTTTTAAAAAAACAGAAGATGTAAAAATGCTAGAAAGGTCCCCTAGGAAAATGTATCTGATGTCCTGATTGAACATCAGTATAGATTAAAGTGTAAGATAGTGACAGAAATGAAGATGCAATAGAAGGAGAGTCCTGGTGGTGTACTTCTTTAATCCCAGCACTCAGGAGGCAGAGGTGGTAATTATGGGTAGACTTTGTTACATAAATTTGTGCCCCCTGATAAGGAGGTATAAATGTATCTCATGCAGAAGTCATCTGATCTTTTGGTGAAGAATGTAAGTACGGGGCTGGGAAGGTAGTTCAGTGGTTAAGAGCATTAGATGCTCTTCTTGAAGACCCAGATTTGATTCCCAGCACACATATGGCAGCTCATCACAATCCATAACTCTAGTTTCAATGGCTCCAAAACCCTCTTTTGGCATCCCTAGATACCAGGCACTCACGTGGTACACAGATATACATGTAGTCACATTCACTACTAATGTAAATGGAAAGAGTTAGTCTTTAATGTGAACAATCTGTTTTAAAGATCTTCTCTGTGAAAAGTAGTTCAAAAACATCCAAGTGGAGTTTTTTTGGGGGGTCATATGCCTTTAATTTCAGTACCCAGGCAATAAAGACAAGTGAATCTGTGAGTTCCAGGCCACTCTGGTCTACGTAGAGTATTATAGGACAGCCAGGGCTACATAACAGAGAGAGCCACTATAAAAAGAAAATTAGCAAAATTCAGTTATTATCTCACTGTAGAAAGAAAACAGAGAACACACTGTGGGATTATTTGAGTCAGGTTGAAAAAGAATGCGAAAAGAAATAAAAGATTTGCATGATACCAAAACAGATTTAATAAGGGATAAATAGATGTTCAAAAGAAAATGTACAAAGATAGAGATGAATGATCATGTGAAATGAATCATTAATAAAGCCTGGGTAGAACTTAGAGAAGCCATATGAAGAAGATACCAAATTTTGAGACTTTCAAGTCCTTTTGGGAACTGTGATGTGGAAATACTGATTTTCCAATAAGGGAACGTTGTTGGTAGGCTGCACACATAAAATTTGACACATAACTGCACACATAACTGTTTAAACAGCCGCCCTCTAAGTAAAAGCTATGAATTCTTCATTTCCTCCTGGAGGATCTATTTAAATAAAATATGCTTATAAATTTTCCTTCAAAGATGGTTTCATTATTACTCTGATCTTCTTATTTAAGACCGGGCTTTGTGTCATTCTTATTGAAATGTGAAAAATCATCTTTTTCTAACAAAAAGGCTACATTATGTGTTTTTGTTCAGCTTGGAAGTAAAAAACAAAAGTATTAATTTGCTTGTATGTTCCATCAGCTTTCAGTAATATAAAATGATAATAGGAAATTTTGCATAAGATATAGAGATGCAGTTTTGTAGAATAAATAAGGTTTTGGATTTAAAATTAGGACTCTAGTTATGGTACTAGAAAATTCCCAAAAGAATAAAATTTAGGGCATCAGATTGCTAAAATTAGTATTAGGGTTAGATGCGAGCTGCCATGTGTATACTGGGAACAGAATCTGGTTCCTCTGAAAGTCCCTAAGAGCTCTCTATTTCCGAATTCTCTCTCCAGGTCCCCAGATATTTTACATCCTTATGTTTCTCTGTGTAACCCTGACTATCATGGAACTCACTCTGTAGACCAGGTTGGCCATGGACTTGGATCTGCCTGCCTCTTCCTCCTAAGTGCTAGGATTAAAGGCATGTGCTACCATGCGGATCTAGGTGTTAAATTATCTTGATGACAGTAATATGTAAGTATACACTGTAACTTGCATTTATAAAAAGACATGAACATTAATACCACTATCATCCATTCCTACATCTTGTTCCACTGTAAACCCCTCAGACTCCATGAAGCATATGGAGCTACTATGATTTCAAATACTGTCTTCTGGAACAGTTCCTGACCACATCTAAGGCTGCTTTACAGTTACTTTAAATACGCACAAGAAATTCTTCCTAAACATGCTAATCTAAATCAAACCTCTTCATGTCACAAAAGGAGGATATTAGTAAAGATTTTATGTCTTGTGGGTTGCAGAGATTTGTGTGTATTCATCAGATTATTTAGTTTACGATAGGATGAACCACTGTTTAAGCCAGTAACAGTTTGTCATTATCACGTATTGTACATAATTATCAAGCTGTAATTCATGTGACAGTAGAACTATTTATACCAGCTTCAAGACAAACCTGTAAAAATCATAAGACTTTGCATTATGACATTAAGATGAATATGACATCAAAATAGGTATGACATCACTAGGTAAAAACATATTTGTCATCTTTCCATTCATGTAAATTGAATAACCTACCACTCTACTGAACTCTTTCTCCAGGTAGCCCTTCCCTATTGTGACCTTGGTATCATAAGACTAGCAGTGCTGTTGCTATGTCTGCAGGCTATTTATCCTTGAACTTCACTGAGTCTAGTTTATGTCTTGTGTCATTCATCCTGGAGTGTCCCTTATTCTAATTCATGTGTTCAGGTTCATGTAATCATCAAAACTTAAATACGCTGATGAATAAACCTGTATCTCTACAAATCATCACCAAAATACAATCTTTACCTAATAGCTTCTATCTGTGACCAGAAGAAATTGGATTTAGATTAGCATGTTTAAGAAGATGAACCAAATTTCATACCACACTTAAACTTCCTGCTACTTGACAAATGATCTGTGTCTAAAAATGGTCCAATTTGCATTTCTACAGTGGTTTATTGTACTTTCCAAGGATCCCTTCTTGCTTGGCAAGAAGAAATTAGTAGCAGTCATGTTTCTTCTTAATCTTTTAAGATACACATTTTTTTAAATAAAACTTTTGGGGTTGGGGATTTAGCTCAGTGGTAGAGCACTTGTCTAGAAACTACAAGGCCCTGGATTCAGTCCTCAGCTCTGAAAAAATAAAATAAAATAAAATAAATCAATCTTTTAAAGGAAGTAAATGAGATGGCTCAAAGAGATGGGCAAAGTGCCTGCTTCACAAGCACAGGAACCTCAGCTTGCATCCCTAGAACCCACAAAAATTGGGCAACATGGTACATGTCTGTAACTCAGCTTTGGGTGTTAGACAGTTAATGGAGAGGAAACAGAGGTCCAGGTTCAGTGAGAAACCCTATATCAATAAATAAAGGCGTATACCTTTAATCCTAACAGTTGGAATACAGAAGCAGGAATATTTCTCAGTTCAAGGCCAGCTTGGTTTATATAGAAAGACCCTATCTCAAAAAACAAACAAACAAACAAACAAAAAAAAAACAAAACAAAAAACAAAAAAGCAAAAAAACAAAAAACAAAAAAACAACCAAATGAAGGAATGAATGAATAAATAAATAAATGTGGAGAATGGTAAACACACCCAATGTTGACCTCCAACCTCCCCACAGGAATGTATGGGGACGAGTTATACGCACACACACACATACACACACACACACACACACACACACACATATATGTATATGTATATATACATGATCACACATGCACACACAGTAATAGTAACTATAATCATAAAACAGTTAAAAGAATTACTAACTTTCAAAGTATTGAATGAATAGAAAACAAATTCAGAGTAAAATAAAGATATGAGTTTCAGCCTCAGAGTAAAACATATTATGTATACGACTTTGGGGCTGTAAATATGCAGAGATCCATTCTGGGACTAGTCCTAATCCAGTCTAGGTTCCATAAACCTAGACTAATGTTTCATTAGTTTTCAACTCCAGCTGGGTTTCTATGAGAATCCTCTAAGTTGCCTATGCAACTTAAATATGTGCCCCTCTCTCCAAATACGTTCTTCAGCTGGCACTGGGTACAATGGTACTGAGACTGCTTGTAGCTGAGCAATAATAGGGTTCCCAGGGTGAATGCTTTGGTGCTGAGGTCTGTGTAGCATTGCTTGGTCTAAAGATATGCCAGAAACTGATGTGAGAGGTGGGGTTCACTCTCCTTTTTCCTGGATGTGCCTTTTTGGCACTCTATCTATCTTACAGAATGAGGTCTGGCATACTGCCTGACTCTGCTCTTTCTGTTTATTCTTCAAGTGCCAAGAGTGCTATGAGGAAGACAGAACTCAAAGTTAGATCCAAGAATAAGTCTTTGGGTCGAAAGATGGAAAATAGAAAGCTCTGGTCTTCAAAGCCGTCTGTTTTCCTGCTTCTTTGCAGAGCTCTGATAAAATCTCTTAAATTCCTGCACCCAGGGAGTAAGTTTTGAATGACTACCATCAGTCCTTTGCCAAAACTTTTCAGAGGAAACAGAAGCCCACCCATGAACCTGGTAATTCACATCTACCTTGTTTATTAGAGGCAGTGAAGGAACTTAGTGTTAGATTATTGCACACCCACTATCTGTCTCATTCATCTCAATCTATTTGGTTATATCTGTTTTAGATTTCAAATTTAGCTGAAAGCAATATAATGCAGCTATTCAGCAGTGAGACTCAAGAGGCAGAACTAAATTTGACCTGTTTTCACTTATGGATGCTTCATGATCTTACTTTAAGTTGCTTATTTGTACAGATGTTAAAATGAAGAGTTTTGTTTACACTATTATTATGTTGAAGCTAAACTGTGATTTTTAAGTTTTAAGTAGTGGGAGATGGAGAGATGGCTCAGCAGTTAAGAGCACTTCTTCTTGCAGAGGACCCACGCATGGTTCCTGACACACATAGGCAGTTCACAACTGTCTGTAACTCTGATTCCAGAGGATCTGACACCTTATAGACTCTTAAGGCTTTCATTGTATGCATGTGGTTAATATAAATAAATAAATACATTCAGACAAAACACTCATACACATAAAGTAAAGTAAATAAACTAAAAAATAAATCTAGTAGTATTTATAAAATTATACTATATTGATGATTTATAAAATGATGCTATATTGGATACAGAAATATTTAGAATTGTAATGATGGAAGCCATTCTAACTAGGCTAGGATGGGATCTCAATATATTTTTCATTTGTTTTTCCCTGGTTCCTAAAGAAGTTGAGCATTTTTACTTCTTCACTTGATAATTGCTGTGCCATTCAAGTGATCCATTCATTGATCTAATTATTCATTTTTGATCTTTTAATGCATGTATACTATATTTAGAAGCATTTTCTGCCTTTCTTCAGATTATCTGTTCAATCTGGTGTTTCCTTTGCTGCTCAGAACCACTTAAGTTTGATACTATTGTGGTTTAAATGAGAATGTCCTTTATAGGCTCATATACTTGAACACTCAGTACTGAGTCAGTGGCACTGTCTGAGGAAGTTTATTAGTTGTGGGTTTGCTGAAAGTTGTATGTTACTGAAGCCTGCATTTGAGAGCCAAAAGCCTTGCCTCACCTACAGTTCGCTCTCTGCTTCCTGTCTGAGGTTGAAGATGTTAGCAATCTGCTTCTTGTTCCTGCTGCCATGCCTGCCACCTATTGTCATGATGTCCCCACCACTATGGAATCTAAACTTCTGGAAGAGTGAGTTAAAATAAACTCATTTTTTTCTATTAATTGCTTTTGTCATGGTATTTGGTCACAGGAATAGAAAAGTAACTAATACAGATATAATGCCAATTCTAAATTCTAGGGATTATTTGTTGATCTATTATGTTCCTTTATACAAAGTTCTTACATATCCCTGTATCTTGAAAGGTTTTCTGCTAGCAGTTTCTGTGGTTTAAATTTTACATTAAAGCCTTTGCTCCATTTTTCAGTGGATATTTGTACAGGATGAAAAATACGGGTATTGTAAATATAGATGATGCTATAGTTTTCCCATCATCATTTGTGGAAGAGGCTGTTTTTTCCCAATGTGTGCTTCTGACATCTTTGTCAAGTAACTATAGTTGTGTAGGTTCATTTCTGAGTTTTCTACTTCATCAGTCTACATGTCTGTTTTTGTGCAAATACCAGGCTATTTTCATTACCCTGTCTCTGTAGTATAACTTGAAATGAGCTCTGCAGACATCTCCAGCATTGTTTGTTTTGTTCATTTGGCTGGGTTTTTGCTGCTGTTATTTTAGTTTGGTTTTTCCTCACAGTTTCCTTGGCTATTTCAGCATGTTTATGTGTTAACATGAATTTATAGATTAGAGTTTTTCTATCTCTGTGAAGAATATCATAATTTTGATAGGGACTATATTAAATAAGTATATGGCTTTTTAGAATATGGCCACTTCGTCAGTATTAACTCTGCCAATCTATGAACCTCAACTATCTTCCCTTCTTCTAGTCTCCTATTTGATCAATAGTTGTTAAACCTTAAGCTCATCAAAGAGGAAACTATTGTTACCTATTTTATAGCAAAAGTGTGAATATTTCAGTTTCATGGTACATGGCTGTGATATTTAAGTATTACATCATGTTATACAACCAAGCCTCTCTTAATATTTCAATCTGTTTGACATCTCTGTTGGGATTGTGAGGCTTTGAATAACATAAAACACTCTGTTATCAGAATATGTTTGGTATCTTAGCTTATAGTGGATACTATATTGAGGAGTATAAATATCTTAACTCTGGTTAAGACCCCTTAATATGGTTTTTCATGTCTTGGTGACCCCCCAACCGTAAAATTATCTTTGTTTCTACTTCATAACTGTAATTTTGCTAGTTATGAATCATAATGTGAATACCTGATATGCAGATGGTCTTCAGAGACTCCTGTGAAAGAGTCATCATTCAGCCCTCAAAGGGGTCACAACCCTCAGGTGGAGCACCACCGTTAACTATTTTCTTCTTAAAACATTTGGTTATTGAGTTTGCTTAACAATAGTCAGGGTAGTAGGTATTTTGATTTTTATGCTTTTTCTATGCATTTTTCTAGACTGTATTTATCTTGAGAGTTAAGGTCATGTCTTTATTAATATTTGGGTTCTCAGTACTTGTATATTATTTAACAGATGGTAAGTGTCATTCTGTTGCATTTTAAAATAATCTAAAGAAAGTGAAACATATTATCAGGCATTTCTAAGGTATTTGGCAGCTAGAGGAAAGGATGTTAGCTTTACAAGGGAATAGGATTCAAAACTGAAAGAAATCTTCTGTTATGTTTTGTTCTTCAAAAAATGATAAGCTATATAGAATGTAAATGTATTGTAATCAGGAAAGAAGTACCACAGGAGTAAGGAGTAAATGAAGATATAGAAGAAAAAGTAGCAATTAATAGAGCATATTTTCATACCAGATAAAGTACACAAGTATCTGACTTTATTATGCAGTGGGTAACATTACAATAATTTAACCCATTTTGCTCTTAGGTATATAGAATGCTCCTTAATTATAATATTATTAATTCATGGCTATCATTGCAAATAAAATGAATTTTGTGCTTCTAAATTTCCTTATATGTGGATAAGTATAAAGAACTTGAATCATTCTAATTCTGTACAACCTCACCCATTCAAAGTTCTTGCTCATTGCCTGGATGAGTTCTCTTCCAATTTGGTTTTGTTTGTTTGTCTTCTAATAAAGAATCAAAACAATTCACTTCCTGATTTCTAATTTTAGTTTGGCATCCAAATGCTTTTTGATGGATGAGGATTTGGAGATCTGCCTGTTCCCATATAGTCTAGTTTTCTTTATGGGTTTCATTACCAAATGATTGCACATAGCTTCATTGTGTTGCTACAGTAGCATTTGATGAACTGAAATTTGTTTCTTGAACTGAATTCAAGAGTGCATTACCTCCTGTTTTTTAATTAGGAGGAAAGAACTGCTGCCATGGAGTCTTTCTCTAAAAAAAAAAAAAAAAAAAAAAAAAAAAAAAAAAAAAAAAAAAAAAAAAAAAAAAAAAAAAAAAAAAAAAAAAAAAAAAAAGCATTTCCAAACAAAATGTCATTATTGTATAATTTTGTATGTATGCATTCATGTGTGTGTTATGCTGTAGATATAATTTCTGTTTAATATGAATTTATTATTATATGTAGAATAACTGATTGCTTATGTATTATTTGTGTTTTGCAATCTGTTGTTTTGCTCTGAGCAAAAATTTACAAAGCTGATGAGACTATTTTGAAAACTGTGTCTATATATCCAGGAGCTTCAATTTGGTATAAATTTTCTTCCTTAAATACCTAATTTTAAGATACAAAGTAGAATATTTAAAATTTATAAGAAGCTGGTGTAGTTAGTCCAATAAAAGGAATAATGAAATTAAGTTTTTTTTATATTATAAAAACTCTTAGTATAGAAATACCATGATTGTAAACTTCTTATCTCATTTACAAATTATTCAAATGATATTCACTAAAATTAAGTTCTGACAAATGTTATGAGGACCTCTAGTTCTATGTTAAAAAGTAGTTCAATTTAATTATTAATTATTTAATTAATTAATATCCCAAATGCTGGGCCCTCCCAGTACCTCCCTCACAAAGTCCCTCCCCATCCCATTCTCCTCTGAGAGGATACACCCCCTGGTATTCCCCCAATCTTGATGTGTCAAGTCTCTGCAAGATTAGGTGCATCTTCTCCCACTGAGGCCAAATGAGGCAGTCCTGTTGTAGAACAGATACCATAGTCAGGTTACAGCTTTACGGAGAACCTCTGCTCCAGTTGTTGGGGGACCCACATGGAAACTGAGCTACATGTCTGCTACATATGTTCTGGAGGCCTCAGTCCAGCCCATGTATGCTCTTTGGTAGGTGGTTCGGTCTCTGGGAGCTCACAAAGGTCCAGGTTAGTTGACTCTGCTGGTCTTCCTGTGGAGTTTCTATCACTTCTGCCAACTCTTCCATATGACTCCTTGAGCTCTGTCTAATATTTGGCTGTGGGTCTCTGCATCTGCTTCAGTCAGCTGCTGGGTAGAGCCTCTCCGAGGACAATTCTGCTAGGCTCCTGTCTGCAAGTGTAACAGAGTATCATTAATAGTGTCAGGGATTGGTTCTTGCCCATGGGATGGGTCAGAAATTGGTCCTGTCATTGGTTGGCCATTCCTGCAGTCTCTCCTTCATCTTTGTCCCTGTACATCATGTATCAGGACAATTTTGGGTTGAAAGTGGCACACACCTTTAATCCCAGCACTCAGGAGACAGTCAGGCAGATCTCTGTGAGTTCAGCCTGGTCTATACACAATTTGTTTACAGAAGAGCCAAGGCTACATACCCAGCCTAAAAACAACAACAACAACAAAAAAAGCAAAAACAAAAACCAGAAAAATGAAAAGAAAAAGAAAAGAAGAAAAGAAAAAAGGAAAAGAAAAACCAAACCAAACAAAGTAATAAACAAACAAACAAAAAACAAAAAACCCACAAAAACAAAAACAAAAAAACCCTTTAATTAATTAATTAATTTATTTTTTATTTTTGATACTTTATTTACATTTCCAATGTTTCCCCTTTTCTGGGTCTCCTCTTTGGAAGCCCCCTATCCCCTCCCCATCCCTACCTCTATGAGGGAATTCCACCTCCCACCCACCCATGCCCCTATTCCCACCTTTACTGGGGCCTCTAACAGCCTCAGGCCCAAGGGCCTCTCCTCTCTCCCTGATGGCCATTGAGGTCGTCCTCTGCCTCATATGTGGTCTGAACCATGGGTCCATAGATGTGTATTCTTTGGGTGGTCCAAACTTCAGGATGACCGGGGAGGGGTAGGTGGGTCAGGCCCATTGGCGCTGTTGCTCCCTCCATGGGGCTGCAAACTCCCTCAACTCCTTCAGTCCTTTCTCCAACTCCTCCATCTGGGACCTCACTCTCAGTCCAGCGGTTATTGTTAAGTGAAACTTGGGCATTCTGAACTTTTGGGCTAATATCCGCTTATCAGTGAGTACATACCATGTTCCTTCTTTTGTGACTGAGTTACCTCGCTCAGGATGATATTTTCAAGTTCCATCCATTTGCCTGCAAATTTCATGTGACATTTAATTTTTTTATTTGAGCTTTCAAAAAGACATATTTTTTCCTCAAAGTTCTTAAATTTTTGATGCTATCAATATACATATGCCTAAATAATTAATTTTCAATGTTTAACATGTTTTATATTTTGTAGTCAACAATTTGTTCACTGCTTTTATATAATTCATTGATATTCCTGTTGCCTAATTTCTGTTGCCTAAATATCTTCAAATACTCCATTTTTAAGATTCTGGTCCTAGGACAAGAGTCATAACTCAGCAGTTAAGAGCATACACTGCTCTTTCAAAAGACCTGAGTTTACTTCCCAGTAGCATGTCAGGTGACCCACAACTACCTATAACTCTAGCTACAAGGGATCCAATGCACTCTTCTGGCCTGTATAGGTACACAGATACATACTCATATGACCTTCAATTAGAAGGACACATAGACACACATAACAATAAGTTAAAAAGAGATCTCAACCGTTCTGATCATACAGAGAAATGTGCAGGAGCCAGGCATGGTGGTGAGCTCCTTACTCCAAGTGGTTGAAAGTCAGAGACAAGCAAACTTCTGTGGGTTGCAGGCCAGTTTGGTCTATGTAGTGAGTCTGGTGCCAGCTAAGATGACATGATGAGACTCTGTCTAGAAAAAATTAAAAAATAAAAAATAATTATTTAATTTAAAAATAAAAAGAAATGTGCATGGAATTTTATAGCTACCTAAGGGAGTGTTTGTGAGTGTGAGTGTGTATGTGTGTGTGTGTGTGTGTGTGTGTGTGTGTGTGTGTATGTGTTTAAAATCTAGCATATCATTTGTAAAGGTGTATTGTAAACTTTAATACATTAAAACCTAGAATTTATTTAGTATAAAATGCTGAACTGTTATTATTTATTAAAAATGCCTTTATGGTAGCTGTAAAATAGGGGTTTATGGTCTCTCAAAGGAAAAGAAAAGCAATCTGCAATTCCCTTGACATGTTGTGTTTTAGCAGCTTTCCTCTGGGGAACCGAGGCTGGTTTGATAGGATTGATTGTATTGACCACTTTTTGGGTCGATTTCTGAGCAGTTGAGTAGTTGATTTGATTTGGTTTTCTGAATGGCCAAAAAGACCAGATGGCTTGATTGGAACGATGACTGAAACTAGCAATTCAACCCTGGAAACAGTTGGATCAATGGCAGTGTGTTAACACCATCCAACTTCTCAAACAGCTAAATGTAGAACCTTCAAACTGTTGTTTTCTGACTCAACTGGCATTCTGAGTCATGATAGCTAGTTCAGAATTAGTATTGAGGTAGACAACTTTAATTGGGGATATGTTCAAATTTTCTATAATGCAAAACAACATTCTAAAGGGTAGGCTATTAAAGCAGACAGAAAGAAAAATAACAAAATGTTAGTGCCAGTGAGAAAGTTTGAAACCATGCCAAGCTGCAATAATGATGGAACATCATATGAGAATCTATAATGAATTTATAGCACAAACACTGTGACTCATAAGCTGTCACACATGAGCAATTTTAAAACAGAGTCATTGGAGACTGAGACTGGATTTACTTGTTTTCTTACATTTTGAAGTGAGATTGTTACCAAGTGAAAATTGTAGTTTATGAGACTGATAATATTAATAGCCATGAGAGAAAGAAAAATCAGTATTATAAACCAAAGTGAACATACATACACACACACACACACACATTATATATATATATATATATATATATATATATTATATATATATATAATGTGTGTGTGTGTGTGTGTATATATATATATATATATATATATATATATATATAAAGTATATGCCTGGTTTTACAACATTCCAACATTCAGCTGAAGTTATGATTTTGTTGTTGTTTTGCACAAACAAGAGGAAAACAAATAGCAGTGTTGCTAATTATTGTATCTCTTGGGTTTGAAACTAGGAATAATAAGACATATGGAATTTTTACACTTCAAGAGAACTATATTGTCCTAAGCACTGATGTCTCTTTGAATTTTCTTTCTTTTCTCATGGAGGTATACTTAATAGTTCCATGCCTTTCATTCTGCATTTTCTCACTTGTTCATATCAGATATGTTGTCACCTTACGTTTGTCATATGAAAGATGTTTTCCTAGGTTTCAGAGAAGACTGAATCTGAGAAGCTATCAGTGTGAATGTCGATGAGCTGGGATTCAGTTTCCTCCTTCTACAAGATAAGCATTGACAGAATAGAACCTTGTTTCTGAAACTTTTCCCCAACAATATTATAAAGAGTAGCCTATTAGGAAAGATATTGATCAGACTTTTGTAAAGCAACAGAACTAATAGAATGAACACACACACACACACACACACACACACACATACACACATACACGTGCACACATTAGAGGAGGATTTATTAGAGTGGCTTACAGGTTATGGTCTGAGTAGTCCAACAGTGACTGTCTTGTCTGGATTAGGTTGTTGTAGTTTCCCATTGGCTTTTGTCATAAGACATGGCAACATAGAGATATCCCTAAAGGATCTCCTGTACTCCAGACATAAACTTCCTTACCTCTATTGTGTAGAAACGATCCATTTTCCCCCTGGTAATCTGATGAATCAACCCTCGTAACACTAAATTACCTTTCTAAGCTTTTTGGCTTAGGGCATCAGAAGGGGGATGTCTGAGCTTCCAGTTCAATGGAATGTTTCTTGTATCTCTAAGAAAAAATACTCCCCCATCTTGAACCAAAACATCTACACCAGGAAAACTCAAGGTCATAAGAAGTGGACACAAAAATCTCCCTACTTGATCACTAGGGGAGATGGTGAATGGAAGTATTTCCTTTTCTACCCTTCGTTTCCTAGATCAATGAATCCTGACTATGGGAGAAACCATATTATATATTGGATGTTCAAAGCATATACCACCATCTGGAGAACCCTTCTCAGGCTCTCTAAGCTGCTGCTGCCTTGTTGGTATGGTAACTGTGCCTTTAAGAGGTTATTCCATCATTCTATCTTGCCAGCTCCTGAGGTTTTAGTTAATTCCAGATATAGTCAAATTGAAAACCAAGATTAGCCAGAATAAACAAATGCTAATGGAATATGAGGCAGAAACTAATGGGATATAAGTTTTGAAAAGATTTTATAAGAGATCATGCACAACATGCATTTATTTGTTCACTCTATAATAAATATATAACTGTCCCCCATCAGTTGTTAATCAGTAGTTAATCCAATGCTAAATAGTATGCAGGGAGTATATGCAATGGTTAATGCTACAGACATGGTCACTGAGAGCCATTGATAGAATAATCTTCAAAATATATTTGTGAGAAAAATGCATTATATGAGAAAATGCAGAAAAGATCAGAGCACTACAAATGAATAATGGAGAATGGCTGCACCTTTGGATTGACAGCTGTAAAATGTCACTAGGCAAGTAATACTTAAATTGAGACCTGAAGGAGAAATTTGTATCTTCCAAATAATAAGTGATAAAGAGAGAGATGCTCCATGAAGAGTGTACAAGTGCTTAGAAAGAAGAAACTCAAGCTGTGCATGGGAGTACATACCTTTTATAGCAGCACTGAGGAGCAGAGGCAGGTGAATCTCTGTGAATTCACAGGCTAGGTGAAGCTATCTTGATTTACATCGCAAGTTCTAGTACAGTCAGGACTACATAGTGAGATTTTGTTTCAATGAATAACAAAAAAATTAACAAGCAAATAAGAAAGAGAAACCAGAAAAGAGACTCATGTAGTTGGGAGGTAGAAAGGAAAAATGGGAGTAACTGAGGACAAGCCAAAAGATGTGTGATGTGGCAAAACCAGGCAGGGTATATTATTTTTTCTAGGCATCTGTATTATGAACTGGAAGACATAAGCAATAGAAATATATTGTGTCATGGTTCTGGACACAAAAAAATCAAAATCAAGAAGTCAGCACATATTTTAAAGGCAATGTCCTACTTTGCTTTTTATTGCTATAATAAACACTGTGACCAAAAACAACTCAAAGAGGAATGGGTTTATTTGGCTTACAAGTCCTAATCACGGTGGAACATAGAAGTAAGTCAGCAGAGACTGAAGCAAAGGCCATCCAGAGACTGCCCCACCTGGGGATCCATCCCATATATAGCCACCAAACCGGGATTTTATTGTGGATGCTGGAAAGTGCTTGCTGATGGAAGCCTGATATGGCTGTCTTCTGAGAGGCTCTACCAGAGCCTGACAACCATAGGACTGAGCTGGGGAGGGGGGTTTCCCGATGGAGGAGTTGGAGAAGGGACTGAAGGAGCTGAGGAGGTTTGCAGCCCCATAGAGGGAGCAACAGTGTCAACAGGCCAGACCCCCCAAAGCTCCCAGGGACTGGACCACCAACTAAAGAATACACATGGAGGGACCCATGGTGTTGTCCACATATGTGGCAGAGGATGACCTTGTTGGACATCAGTGGGAGGGCCTGAGGGTGTTTGATGCCCCTGTATAGGAGAATGCCAGGACAGGAGGACAGATGAGAGTGGGTGGGTGGGAAGCACCCTCATATTGGCAGGGGCGGGGGAAGGGACAGGAGGGTTCTGGAGGGGGATGGGATAGGGGGTTTCTGAAGGGGAGGCCTGGAAAGGGGAAAACATTTGAAATGTAAATAAAGAAAATATCCAATCTGAGAGAGAGAGAGAGAGAGAGAGAGAGAGAGAGAGAGAGAGAGAGAGAGAAAGCAGTAAGTAAGGGCAGGATCTCAAAGTGGAACATGGAGACAGGAACTGAAGTAGAAACTATGGAGGCATGATGCTTCCTGGATTGTTCTTCATGGTTTTCTCTACCTGCTTTCTTAAACCACTCAAGACAGCCTGCTTAGGGCGCCACCATCCAGTGTGTTGCCCTCCCACATCAATCATTAACCAAAAAATGCCCCATAAATTTGCCTAAAGGACAATCTTACAGAATCATTTTCTCAGTTGAGGTTCCTCTTCCTAGATAACTCTAGCTGTGTCAGGTTGACAACTGACCAGAACAGGCTATGAAAATAATCTGTTTAGATCCTCTCTTGTTGGCTCGTAAGCAGGCAGTCATCTCCTCTTTGGCTCTTGATATTGTCTTCTCACTATACATGTGATACTGTCTTCATAATTCTTTATTCTTTTAAATAAAGACATAAATCACATTGCACCAGAAACCATTCTTATTGCCTTACGTGATTATTTCTGTAGAGTCCTCATCTCCAAATAAGGTCACATTCTCAGTCTTTAAAGATTTAGAATTGTATATGTTGATTTTGAGAATACCAACCAGTCCATAGCACATATTCCTAGCAGATATGTGAGGTACTTTTGTCTCTTTCCTAAGTGCCTGGAGAATTACAATTTTATAAGATATTGTTCTGTGTAAAGTCTATTGCAGATATTTATATTACTTTCCTACTATAACAAATTTTAAATATAATTTGATGGCATACATTACAAGCTCATTATCTTACAGTTCTAGAAGTCTGGAATTCAAAATTGGTTTTACTGGGATAAAATCAAGTAGAAAATCCATTTACTTGTCTTTTCTGTTTCTAGACTATATTTACATCTCACAACTGATGGTTCCTTCTTCCAGTTTAAGAGTCAGGAGTATAACATTTATAGGATCCTGTCTGCTCTCTAATCCCAGCAACAACCATAACATCCTCTATCTTCCCCCTAATAAGAGCCCTCTGGATTCTTTGGAAAAAAAATAGATAGGCCAAAAATAATATACTTCTCTTAAGACCTTTAATTTGATTCCTCTTACAAAATTCTTCACAAAGTAGCAAACTGTAATAGTAGAGGTCCATGCTTTTCAGAATTAGATATAGGTTGTGTGGCAGGGTGTATGGTGGGTCTTTGGGTGCACAGAAAGGGAGGGGGTTATTAAATAGCCTACCACTGAAATCAAGAAGGGTGGCAACAGTTTAGTTAGAAAGCTCTGGCAGCAATTATAACAGGAGATGACTTGTACTGGGAATCAGTGAAGATGGAGGAAAATTGTCCAATTGGACAATTATTGATAAGAAAAATAACAGGCCACTAATTAATACCTAGTAAGGGGGAGTAGAAGTGATAGAATCACATATATTTCAGTTCAAATCTAACATGCCTTTTGGCTATTCTGAATCTTATCTTTATATATGGACACTAAAACATTAATATTTTAAAATGTGTTCCATTATATTTCCAAAAATAGCTATGCCTACATTCAAAAAGAAGTTTTATTTCCATGTTTATTTTGGTACAGGTAGGAATATTGTTTTCAACTTTTTGGATACATTGTATAAAACAGTTTGCTCAGATTTTGAATCCTTATGAATAAATCATTTGAAATGGCCTACTGAATTTGCTATTTATCTCATTAAGTTTGAAAATGAAAGCAAAAAGGGAAGTTAAAAGCTTGGAAAACAAAGTCAATTAGCAAATGGAAACTGGTTGAATGTTCAATGTGAATCATGTACGTGTGATATTTAAAATAATAAGAATTTTCTTGAGCATATGACTGAACCTAGAGCACATTTTGAATAGCATTACAGAAAGACAGGCTGTATATTAGTTGGAAATAGAAAGAAAAATTGAGAAAACTAGTAGAGATAGACTTCTGAAGAAGTTACCTTGATAGATTGTTACAGCAGGGAGCTCGTGGGGATATTTCAGGATAAGCAACAAGGGAAGATAAATATATACGGACATCCCAGGACTGTGCATTCTGCACATTATAGATTCATCCTCAGGCAAACATTGGCAAATAAAAACCAATCATATTATTGGGTTTGGCAAGTCTCTAGGAACACATCCCTAAGATCACATTAAATTAAAATCCCCTTCACATAAAATAAATATAAGCAAGATGGTAGAATATAAGCTTCTACCACTCACAGATACATCCGTTTGAAGTACGTAGAGTAATTTGGTCTAGTCTCTGAAAAACCAAGCATTCAAGCCCATACCAACAGACTAACGAAAATTAGGGAATCCATGTGAGAAAACTACATAGGAAGAAAAGAGAAGTAAGAAAAGATGCATTGAAGAAGGTCAGAAGGAGAGTTTTATCTTAGTTTTGTCACTCAACCACTAAGCCCAATGGATGCACAGAGGAGAGACACAATTTCTATGTAGAAGAGGAAATATTGTGGTAGAGTCCTTCCCTGGTGCACCAGTTTGGACCCCATAAACTCAAAATTCTGTAAGTCTCTCATTACAAACTGGATTCTATAACATGAAGATGTAGGCTTACCAGGCTTACCACAACACTGAATTATACTAATAGCCACAAGCCTCAGGCTGGCAACTAAAATCCCAAAGTCTTAGGTCTGTATTGGTTTGTTATTGACGTGACACACATTAGTTACATATGGGGAAAAGAGAATGCCAATTGAGGATTGCTTCCACAAAATTAGCCTGTGGGCATGTCTGAGAGGCACTTTCTTGATTCTTAATTGAGATGACTCATCACCTTAATCATGGGTTGTATAAGAAACAGGCTGAGCAAGCCAAAAAGCAGAATTCCTCCATGATTCCTGCTCCTGATTCACTTCCTACCCTGACTTCCTTCAATAACTGGGACATGTAAGCCAAGTAAACCTTTTCCTCCCTCAAATTAGTTTTAGTTAGTGGCTTAGTACAGTCATAGAAAGCGACCTAGGACATCTTAATTGAAGTCTTAAGGCTTTCCAAAGTATTAGGCCAGACACTTAAGCCTGCATTTCAATTATATCCCTCTGCACCAAGGATCAAGGTCCAGCTAAGTAGTCACTAACACTAGATCGATCATCTTTGGAGACTCAAAGTCAGTATCATTCTTGTGGATTTAGGTTATGGGCAAATCTAGGTCTATGCTAACAGATCCCACCCAAATAGCAGTTACTGAATACAAATGAAGATACTGTCAATAAATGACTCCATCAAGTGAAAGAAAGAATAATTAAATTTGAACCCAGACTATTTAAAATTACATGAATGGAAAAACAAGGTCATTATATTAACAAAAACATGCTACTATTAATTCAAACAGTATAGATTGTTTGTATAATATGTAATATATTATTACAAAAGAAAGCCAGTGTGATTATGTGATACCATCAATTGAACCAGCATATGCATTATAACAAACTCAATAGAAAAAATAGAACAAAATAAATAAGCTGTATTTATTAACCAGGTGCAGTGACACATTTCTTTAATCCCAGCTTTTGAGGTGTGTATTTGAATTTGTGTGTGTGTGTGTGTGTGTGTGTGTGTGTGTGTGTGTGTGTGTGTGTGTATGTGTGTTTTTAAGGGGCAGAGGCAGGTAGATCTCTGTGAGTTTATGACCATTTTGATCTACACAGTGAATTCCAGACAAGCCAGGTCTACATATTGAGAAAGAAAGAAAGAAAGAAAGAAAGAAAGAAAGAAAGAAAGAAAGAAAGAAAGAAAGAAAGAAAGAAAGAAAG
>CM052722.1:83117258-83189720 GCA_028551405.1 Uromys caudimaculatus | reverse complement strand
TATACTCAACAAAACTGCAAAATTCAGATGAAATGGACAATTTTCTAAACAGATATCAAATACCAAAGTTAAGTCAGGATCAGATAAACCATCTAAACAGTCCCATAATGCCTAAAGAAATAGAGGCAGTCATTAAAAGTCTCCCAACCAGAAAAAGCCCAGGTCCAGATGGGTTCACTGCAGAATTCTATCAGACCTTCAAAGAAGACCTAATACCAAGACTCTTCAATCTATTCCACAAAATAGAAAGAAGGAACACTACCCAATTCCTTCTATGAGGCCACAATCACACTGATACCAAAACCTCACAAAGACCCAACAAAGAAGGAAAACTTCAGACCAATTTCCCTTATGAATATGGATGCAAAAATACTCAATAAAATTCTCGCAAACTGAATCCAAGAACACATCAAAACGATCATTCATCATGATCAAGTAGGCTTCATCCCAGGGATGCAGGGATGCTTCAATACCTGGAAATCCATCAACGTAATCCACTACATAAACCAACTCAAAGAAAAAAACTGCATGATCATTTCAATAGATGCTGAAAAAGCATTTGACAAAATTCAACATCCCTTCATGATAAAAGCCCTGGAAAGATCAAGAATTAAAGCCCCATACCTAAACATAGTAAAAGCAATATACAGCAAACCAGTAGCCAACATCAAACTAAATGGGGAGAAAACTGAAGCATTCCCACTAAAATCAGGGACTAGATAAGGCTCTCCACTCTATATATATTCAATATAGTCCTTGATGTTCTACCTCGAAGAATTAGACAACAAAAGGAAGTCAAAGGGATACAAATTGGAAAGGAAGAAATCAAATTATCACTATTTGCAGATGATATGATCATATACCTAAGTGACCTGAAAAACTCCACCAGAGAACTGCTGAAGCTGATAAATAACATCAACAAAGTGGCCAGATATAAATTTATCTGAAACAAATCAGTAGCCTTCCTATACTTGAAGGATAAACAGGCTGAGGAAGAAATTAGAGAAATGACACACTCTACAATAGTCAAAAATAAAGTAAAGTATCTTGGTGTGACTCTAAACAAACAAGTGAAAGATCTGTATGACAAGAACTTCAAGTCTCTGAAGAAAGAAATCAAAGAAGACCTCAGAAGATGGCAAGACCTCTCATGCTTGTGGATTAGCAGGATTAACATAGTAAAAATGGCCATCTTGCTGAAAGCAATCTACAGATTCAATGCAATCCCCATCAAAATTCCAACTCAATTCTTCATAGACTTAGAAAGAGCAATCCTCAAATTCATTTGGAACAACAAAAAACCCAGGATAGCAAAAGCTATTCTCAACAACAAAAGAACTTCTGGGGGAATCAGCATTCCTGACCTCAAGCTGTACTACAGAGCAGTAGTGATAAAAACTGCATGGTATTGGTACAGCGACAGGCAGGTAGATCAATGGAATAGAATTGAAGACCCCGAAATGAACCCACACACATATGGTCACAAAGGAGCCAAAACCATCCAGTGGAAACAAGACAGCATTTTCAAGATATGGTGCTGGCTCTACTGGTGGTCAACATGTAGAAGCATGCAAATTGATCCATTCCTATTTCCCTGTACAAAGCTCAAGTCCAAGTGAATCAAGGACCTCCACATAAAGCCAGATACACTGAATCTAATAGAAGAGAAAGTGGGGAAAATTTTCGAACACATGGGCAGAGGGGGAAAGTTCCTGAATAGAACACCAATGGCTTATGCTCTAAGATGAAGAATAGACAAATGGGACCTGATAATATTGCAAAGCTTCTGTATGGCAAAGGACACTGTCAATAGGACAAAACGGCAACCAACAGATTGGGAAAACATCTTTATCAATCCTACATCTGATAGAAGGCTAATGTCCAATATATACAAAGAACTCAAGGAGTTAGACTCCAGAGAACCAAATAACCCTATCAAAAAATGTGGAACAGAGCTAAACAGAGAATTCTCAAATGAGGAAACTCGACTGGCTGAGAAGCACCTAAAGAAATGTTCAACATCCTTAGTCATCAGGGAAATATAAATCAAAACAACACTGAGATTCCACCTCATCCCATTTAGAATGGCTAAGTTCAAAAACTCAGGTGACAGTGAAGATGTGGAGAAAGAGGAATACTCCTCCACTGCTGTTGGGATTGCAAGCTGGTACAACTACTCTGGAAATCAGTTTGGTGGACCCTCAGAAAATTGGATATAATACTACTTGAGGACACAGCTATACCACTCCTGGTCATATACCCAGAAGATGCTCCAACATGCAATAAGGACAAATACTCCACTATGTTCATAGCAGCCATATTTATAATAGCCAGAAGCTGGAAACAACCCAGATGTCTCTCAACAGAGCAATGGATACAGAAAATGTGGTACATTTACACAATGGAATACTACTCAGCTATTTAAAACAATGACTTCATGAAAATCTCAGGCAAATGGATGGAACCTGAAAATATCATCCTGAGTAAGGTAACTCAGTCACAAAAGAAGGAAAACAGTATGTAATGTACTCACTGATAAGTGGATATTAGCCCAAAAGTTCTGAACACCCATGATTCAATTCACAGCAACTGTTAGACTGAGCATGGTGTCCCAGGTGGAGGAGATGGAGAAGGGACTGAAGGAGCTGAGAGAGTTTGCAGCCCCATGGGGATGGAGCAACAGTGTCAACTGGTCAGGCTCCCTGGTGGTCCCCGAGACTGGACCACCAACCAAAGAATACACATAGAGGGACCCATGGTGCTGGCCACATAGGTGGCTAAGGAGGGTCTTGTTGCCTATCAGTGAGAGGAGAGGCCCTTGGGTCTCAGAATGTTAGATGCCCAAGTATAGGGGAATGCCAGATAGGGAATACTGAAGTGGTTGAGTGGGTGGGTGGGGGAATACCCTCATAGAGGTAAGGGCAGGGTGGATGGGATAGGGGGTTTCCAAAGGGGAGACCTGGAAAGGGGAAAACATTTGAAATGTAAATAAAGTATTAAATAAAAGTAAAAAGAAAAGCCAGGAAAAAAATGAAATAAAACATATCCTTGAAACAAAAAGTAAATGGAGGCTGAGCATGGTGGTTACATGCACTTGAGGGGCAGAAGCAGATTGATCTCTGTGAGATCAAGGCTAGTCTGTTCTATATAGTGAGTTCCAAACCAGACAGAACTACATAATGACATAATGACACTTTGTCTCAAAGTGGGGTCTTCGGAGGCAGGGAAGAGAGAAGGAAAATGGGATTGAGAGGAAGACAGCGAGACAGACAGACAAACAGACAGATAGACAGAAAGAAAGACACAGAGATAGACAGAGACAGAGACAGAGACAGACAAAGTCAGAGATAGAGAGCAAATAAATACATTTCTACGTTGCCTCAGGATTCTATTCAGAAGATTAGCAGCTGTAATAGCCTTGCAACCTGAGATCATATCTGTGAGCTAGAATAACACTGTGTGAAAGTTTGAATAGGTATGGCCCTATTAGATTCGTGTGTCTGACTGCTTGGCCTATATGGAGTGGCACTGTTAGGAAGTGTGGCCTTGTTGGAGTAGGTGTGGCTTTATTAGATTTATGTATGTCACTCTGGGTGCAGGCTTTGAAGCCTTATATGATCAAGTTATGCCTAGTGTGATACATAGTCTTCTGCTGCTTGCAAATCAAGTGGCAGAACTCTCAGCTCTTTCTCCAGCACTGTCTGCCTGCATGCTGACATGCTTCCTGCTATGATGATAATGAGCTAAACCTCTGAAACTCTAAGCCAGCCACAATTAAGTGTTTTCCTTTATAAGAGTTGGCATGGTCATGGTGTCTCTTCACAGTAATAAAACTCAAACTAAGACATACTGTTTATTCAATAACTTGCCAATTCAGTGATAGTGTGTTATTAGCAACAGAAAACATTTGAAAAGGCCACGTTATCTTCCTGACATTTAAATACAGTCAAATGTTTGAAAACATTTAACAGTCTTTCATGATAATCTTAACAACTTAAGTGTAGAAAGCACCTGTTTGAATATAATAAAGGTCATATGTGTATATGAAAAAGTCAGAGCTCTCATCATAGTCAATAGTAGAAGGCTGCATCTTCCCCATATAATCTCAGGAACAAAACATGGCCCAATCTTATCACTATTGTTTAGTATAGGACTGGAATTCCTAGACAGAATGGAAAGGAAAGGCAGAACAAAATGCATCCATTTTTTTTAAAGGAGTAAACTTGTATCAGTTTGCTTATAACACAGCTCTTATAAAAAAGAAACTCCAAATATTTCATGAAAAATATTGTTAGTACTGAAAATCAAAGTTTCAGGATATAAATATCAGCATAAGGATGGGTTTGGTGGCACACACGTTTAGTCTCAGAGGTAGAGACAGGTAAATATCTGTGATTTTGAAACCAGCCTGGTCTACATACTGAGTTTCAGGACACCCAGGGCTACATGGTGAGACTGTGTCTCAAAACAAAAACAAACCAAACCAACAAAAACAACATAAAAAGTAAGTTGTATTTCTAAATAATAACAAGAAGGGATCTGAAAGAATGAAGAAAGACCCATTTACAATAGCAAGACTAACTGAACCACTTAGAGCTTAACTCTGTAAACTCTAATATATTAATAAAACAAACCAAAGATGTGGAAAGACCTGCTTACAAATAGAAGGAATTAATATTGTTTAAAATGTTATTTCTACTTAAAGAAATTCATAGACTCAAAGGAAACTATATCAGAATTCCACTGACATATTTCACAGAAATAGAAAAAGAATCATTAATACTGTATGAAATTACAAATGACTTCAAATTGCTAACATTATACGGAGTAAAGAGAACAAGGCTGGATATATCACATTATGTAATTTCTAAATATATCTCCAAGCTACAGTAATCAAGTTGAGGCCTGACTTGTTTATTACTCATAATTAAATAAGAATAACAATTCGCCCTCCTATCAGGGTGCAGATTAAGTAAGGATCTTTTTATATTCTGGCAAAGCTTGTTGTCACTAATATACTAAGATTGTATCAGGAAGTAGCAGAGGGCAGCCTACACATTTTCTTTGATTTTTATCTTTTGTGATTGCAAGAATCCTGTCCCATGTCACTGCTGACACCAGTCTCTTGCCCCTGGCTAGAAATGTCAGTTTTAGGCATATGAAGGGATTTTAGCTCTCAAGCTTCTGAAATATGACCCATCCATAGTTAATTTAAATAACTCAATGTATTCTTTCTTCCTCCTCCTGAACTTCCTGTGGTTTAGGCAAATGAGATGGAAGGGAAATGGAACGCGTAATATCTGAAATGAATAGTAGGAGAAGTAATTATAATTAGTATAATGGCAGCTAACAGTGACAGAGCATTTACTGTGTCCCAGGCTTTGTGCTCAGTATTTGACCTGCATAATTACTTAGTCACCACAACAGTGTGATTAGACAGGTACTGTTATTATTATCCCTAAGCCAAATCAAATACATTAAGACTCAGAGAGGTTAGAAAGCTTGCCAAAGGTTACAGTTCTAGCAGATGTAGAAGTGAATGTTTCAGCCCAGGCATGTTTGACTATAGCCTGAGTCTCAAGCATAAAACTGTTTATAGGATATGCAATTGCTTTGTTCAAATGAGACTATAAGTGTGGCATTGCTTTAAAAAACTAGAAGAGCTATCAAAATGGAAGGGCTTATTATAACCCAAATGATTAGCTGAGCCTATCACTATTTATCCAGATGCTTGGCAGCGTGTAGACAAAGCCTAAGGCCATAATGGACCTCTGCCAAGTGGCCAAGGATTAACTGTAATGTAAACTAATTGGTGATGTGTCTTTATTTCCAAAGCAGCAGGCGAAGCTTCTCAGTGCAGCTTCCTAACAGCGTGCCCTTCACTTTTAAGTACCTGCACCTGTTCTCCACCCCAGGGAGATTACATAACTTGAGGACATTTGTGATTATTCTCTAGAATTTAGTTTGTTTGACAAACATTCATTGAACATTGTATTATGTGATATGCATATGTATGGGGCATTTGTGCATTCAGATTGTTCTAAAAATCTTTGGGGTTTCAAAAATTGGCAAATACTGTGTTGTAAAATATACTCAATGAGCCTAAAGAAAACATGTCCTCAGGCCGCTCATCCAGTTTTCTCTCTCCTACAAGAGTTCAACAGTTTTGAAATATTCATCATACCTTAGTGATATACTTCACCCATCTCTCCATGTTCTGAACAACCAAGTAAGAGAAAAATACTGGTGTGCTGATTAGTTTTTGCCAACTTGATACAGACTAGAGTTATCTGTGAAAAAGGAACCTTAATTAAAAATTGTCCCAATCAGATTGGTCCGAAGTCCTATCTGTGTAGCAGTTTCTCGGTTGTGGTTGATGTGGGTAGGCCCAGCTCTGGGTACTGACACCCCAGAGCAGGTAGTCCTGGGAATATGAGACAGCAAAACAAGCCAGGGCAGGAGGAGCAAGCCACTAAGCAGTGTTCTTCCATGACCTCTGCTTCAGTTTTGGCCTTCAAGTTCATACTTTGAGTCCCTTCCTTGACTTTCCCTCCTGATAGACTGTAAGCTTTAAGATGAAGTGAACCTCTTTCTCCCCAAATTGTTTTTTGTTATGACGTTTTATCATAGCAATAGGACAGCAAAATAGGATAACTGGAATGTGTGGTTTACATATAAGAGCTCCGGCCAAACTCTGTCATTAGTTTAAAAAATAAAAGAAGCGATGAAAGAACCCAGCTTAATGGCATATGCCTTTAATCCGTTCATTACAGACACACAGGCATGTGGATCTCTGTGAGTTTTGAAGCCAACCTGTTCAATACAGTGAGTTCCAGGACTCACTATAAGCAGAACTAAGAAGTTCTAAGAACGAAGAATTTAATTAGT
This sequence comes from Uromys caudimaculatus, assembly GCA_028551405.1. Taxonomy (NCBI): domain Eukaryota; kingdom Metazoa; phylum Chordata; class Mammalia; order Rodentia; family Muridae; genus Uromys; species Uromys caudimaculatus. The sequence continues at coordinate 83,182,832 of CM052722.1, read as the reverse complement.
GTCACAAGTTTAAATCCTATCACCTCTAACCTAAATCTCTAGAGAGAATCTTCCTGGCTATCAGTAATAAACTAAGCCAGGTGGTGGTGGCACATGCCTTTGATCCCAGCACTCAGGAGGCAGAACCCAATAAATCTCTGTGAGTTCAAGGCCAGCCTCATCTACAGAGCTAGTTAGTTCAAGGACAGCCAGGGTTCCACAAAGAAACCCTTTTTCAAACAAACAAATAGAAAACAACAAAGACATTCTTCTTCTTCTTCATCATCATCATCATCATCACCATAAACAACTAAATCATTTCCCTTGAAGTGTCCCGTTTCAAACTCTTGCATATATGAGAGGTAGGTAGATAGGGCATGTAGTGCGTAGCATATAGTTTTCACTGTTTTAATCATAGAAACTCATGATTTTAACTGTATTGTGTTTTGTGTGTGTGCTTGAGATCTAACTGTGCTCATTAAATTTCATGTGGATGTTGGGAATATATCATACATCATAGAATGAACATTTCTATTTTTCCAAAAGTAAAGTTTTTCAGGAGAGTAATTTCCAGGTTTACAACCAAGAGAATTCTGGAAAACCAGCACAAGTTTCCCAGGGCAAGTTTCTCAGTGTAGTTTCTCTCTCTCTCTGTCTTTCTCTCTCTCTGTCTCTCTCTCTCTCTCTCTCTCTGAAAAAGAAAAACTTATTTTGTGTTTATGAATGTTTTTGTTTGTGCAGTATTTCTGTGTACCATGTATATGCAGTACCTGTAAAGGCCCGAAGAGGCTATCTAATCTCCCAGGACTAGAGTTAGAGACGATGGTGAACCCCAATGTGGTGGTAAGAATTGAAACTAAGTTGAGCAGTGACATGGCATAGGCACAGGCAGAGGCAGGTGTATCTCCAAGTTCTAAGCCAATGTGGACTACAAGATGAGTTCCAGGACAGCCAGGGCTACACAGAAAGACCCTCTCTCTATGAACAAAACCCATCCTCTCATCCTCTGGAAGAGCAACCAATGTTCTTAACCTCTGGGACAGCTTCCAAACTAGTTTTGTTTGTTTGTAAAAGTAAACTTGGATTACGTGCCTTTTAAATACCAATCTAGTTTTCAATGTTTCTCTTTAGATCCAAAGCAGAGTAAAGAAGATATTATGAAGAAATGTTTAGAACAAAATTTCAAATAGTTGAGATCCAAAGAAAAAATAGAATAAGAAAGCAATGTTTAGCTAGAAATGGGGGGGAAAGTTCTGAATCAGTGACCATTTTTATATATTTTATACTATGTTCTAGAAGCCAGGCTGTATTTAACAAAGTATTTATTCACAAAGAGACATTAAAATCTCCTGGTGACCAAGCTTATTGAAGCATCTGGTCTGAAGGTCACATGGGGAAGGGGACAATAAATTATAACATAATAAGGTTGAATGATAGTTAACATAGGGCAAGTAGACCAGTGCAAAGTAGCTTAGGGGGGAAAGTCCAGATAATTGTAGTGAGCAATCTCAGCATGTTTGCAGCTGTTTTGGTTTGTGGTGTGTGTGTGTGTGTGTGTGTGTGTGTGTGTGTGTGTGTGTGTGTGTGTGTGTGTGTGAATGCACGTTTATAGAGTAAAAACACAGGACCATGAAGCACTTGTTACAACATCCAAGTTGATGGAAAATTGAACTATGTGATCTGTTTTTCCTATTCCACTTTATTGACCTTTGAACTTTCAGATTCTTTTCAAATGTGTATATTGTTAACATCTGATTCCTTTCCACTTCCCTGGAGAGACATGAAAGACATCTACTCACTTTAACTAGGGAACTGATGGCAGATCAAAGTAAGAATACCATCAAGGTCGAACTTGACATCAAGACATTTTATTGGGTTATTTATAGGGAAAAGGATGAGAGGTTAATTACAGGAGCAGAATCAACTCAAAGATAGCTACATCCCTAAAAGCCCACCCCAGCAAAAGCAACCCATTGCAGCTGGAATTCTAGAGCCACTGCAAACCCTGCAGGCAGCTGAGCAGGTCAGAATGCCCTTTCCAGACAGTCCAGTTAGTCTGGGTTTCTATCAGGCAGATCATCTGGTCTCTGCCTTTTTGAGACAGAAGAGCTTGTTTGTGTCTCTCAGCAGTTCTTACTGCTTGGGTAGGTGAAGTCTAGTCTATTTGGTCAGTCTCAGGAACTCCAGAAGCATTTGCCTTATTTATTCCCTGAGCCTGCTGAGCCAGATGAATTGTTTCAGTCCCCTTTAGTAGATCCTGTGTTTTTAGGGAAGTTTCCTCCACGATGGAGATTGATTTGGCAGGGAATCCTTACAAAACACAGGGACAATCAGAATTCATAGGTGTACCATAAGAATTTCTGAAAATTTAGTATTATAAAACATTGAGCAGAGTGCCTGGCATGTGAATTTCTCAGCAAATTATAGCTATTATTTCCTTTAGAGATAGGCTTCTTTCTATGTAGCTCAGTCTTAGCTCACATTCACTAGTAGCTCCAGTGGCTTTGAAGTTGAGACCAGCCTGCCTCAGTCTACTAGGACTGCAGGCATGTACTACCACATATAGTGAAGTAAATGGTAGGTATTATTAAAAACAATTCTTGAAATATATTGTGGGCAGTAGATGAAGTAAATGAATGGATGAGTCTCATGGACACAAAGACAGACATGCCAAAAGCCCGAATGCCTATAGTCCTGTGGAAATAACAAAGCCTTCTGCAGTGAGGCTCAGTCTGAGTATGTCAACTGTTTATGTGGAACATACACAGCTTCTTACTCCTATATACTACAGCCGGAGACTGTTCCTCCCTTATACTGCAGTCAGAGACTGCTCCCCTACAGAGACCCCCAACTAAGGTTAGCTAACCCACCTCAGCAGCTCGTTCATGTCCACTGGAGCTTACAGCCCTCCTGATCCCAGGTCTTCTGTACATTTGTCTGTGCCTCTTTACTCTGTGTCACCCAGATGCATGGCAATCCCAAAGCCATGAAGGTTGCTGCAAGGTATTTCCCTAAATCTCAGCTTTGAAAAGTATATTTAGAGAAGTGGAATTTCTTTTTAAACAAACAAAGAAGGTATTAGATTCTGGGAACTGGAGTTACAGAATCAAACCCAGGTCTTTGGCCAGAAGTTCTCTATACAGCTGAGCTACCTCTCCAGCCCCTAATGTTTCTTAATAGAAAAGATTTTTGCATTTATTACAAATTTTAAATTGTGGATGCATTTTTTTAAATTAATGATATGCTTCATAAAAACAGTGCTAAATTATTAAAGGCTGATACAACTATTTCAATTTTCTTTATAACTATTTTTGATAAGACTTTAACAATATTTTTTGTTCAAAATTTAAATTGTGACTACATAAAGTTGCACAAAATTTATAATTATTTAGTATAACATCCTCCCTCATATTGAGATTTATTAGCATAAATCTCTTTGAGTCATGCAGGATTCAGCACTAAATCATATTTATGGAATAAACTCAACTAATTGAATTTAAATTAGATGTGATAAAACACAAAACATTGCCTATGACTACTTCCATGTTTAGTTATTTAAAATTCACTCATTTAAGAAAATATATTATAAGGCTTTAGAGCATAAGAGAAGGGGATTGAATAGAAAGGTAGTTAAGTGTATGGACTGTTGAAATCAAGGAGATTGGTTTGGGTTTAGGTTCCCATAATATGGAACCATTTGGCAAATTAGTCATTGTAACATATCTAAGCTTCAGGGTTTTCATTTATATAATAGGGATAAATAAGAACTGTATCATAGTTTTGTCAAGGAATGATAAATCAACTGAGATGACTCACAGATTTCATGATAATGCATAACTAAATTACTAATCTATCAAAGATAAACAGTGATTTCTTTCTGTTACCCTTTCTACTATTGCTTTCCTGCTGTATTAAAAGATTTCTCTTCTATTTCTTTTCAAAATTATTGTTTTGTGCATACTATCTTTCAAAAACTTTTTAGTAATTCTTGAGAAATTCTTACTTTGTGTTTGGATTATATTCACCCTCTCCTTTCTTCAACTCCTCCCAGATCCACCCCCCAGACCTACCCATTTGTTGACTAATGGATAAGATGGTAAATTTTTGAATTATGTTTTCCTCCTTTCCTTTACCTTTGGGGATTAATGATATTTGGGGCATTACCAGTTATTGCTGTATTTTCTAGATCTAAGAATCATCACTCAGAAAATATACTTTCCCTGGAAGACACAATAATATAAGAAGGGTGGAATAAAGAAGCCTAGTAATCTAGTAGTGGTGAGGACAGCTAAGAACATTTGAGTGGAGTAACAGTGGCTTCCTACAGTAGAAAAGAAGGGAGTCCATTTTGAGAAATGGAAAAAAGAACAAATTAAAATAAAAATGGAGTCTATGCAAGATGAAGGCCATCAGCACTAAACTATAGAAGGGGTAGGTTACTGGGAGCTGACTCCTCCTAAAGTTTCATTCTTCAAGGCTATAGCCAAGGTACCCATGTTCCTAGCAACAAACATGCCACTAGGCTCCTGTTAAAACCCTAATGAAATAAACTGGTCGGATAAAAGTCATCGGAATGGAAGAGGGTTTACCTGGGAAGTGGAGGACAATCATCAGGAGGCGAAGGAGGACAGGAGAAGTAATGGGCCCCATCACAAGGGCAACAGAGGCAGGAAGATCCTTGTGAGCTCAGGACCAGACTGACCTTCATAAGGAACTCTAGGACAGCCAGGAATACATAGACCCAGTCTCAAAAATACCAAAGTGAGGAAGTGGATATAGTTGATACATTATGTCTGTGCATGAAAATGTAATAATAAAACTTGTTATTATATAAAATTATTCTATAGTAATAAAACATTAAATATAAATATTAGTGAAGTATCATTAGCTATATACACACCTTATATAGGGGGTACCACATATTTCCAACTGCTCCTATCCCTTTCTTTTATTCCTTTTTAATCAGGCCAGCTTAGCTTTGTTCTATACTTCCTCCTCCTCCTTCTTGCTCTTCCTCTCTTTCATCTTCTTCTTATCCTTTATTCTCTTCTTTCCCTCTCTCCTCCTCCTCTTTCTCCCCTACCCACACAAGACACACACTTCATACCTTTCATTTTTTATAAAATAGAAACCTATTTATTACTGTTCTGGAGGCTAGGAAGTTCAAGATCAATGTTTTAGTGAACTTGCTATCCTGTGTTTCAAAACTGCACCTTGTTTTTGGGTGTTAGAGGACAGGCAAATAGCTAGCTGCCCTGCACCTCTACTGTGTGTTGCTCATTCCATTCATAAATACTCTAACATTGTGACCATCTAAATCTACCCAGGCTGGTGATTTGGATTTGACATGTGAAATTCAGGGGAACATGGGCATATGAATATTTTCAATAAAAAGGCCAGATAGTAAATATTTTCGTCTTTGAGAGCCATCTGATCTCAGTCACAACTATTCAAATCTGCCATTGCAGTATGAATAAAATGACAACATATAAACAAATGTTTAGGTTTGTGTGGTGGTTTGAGCACTATTAGGAAGCGTGGCTTTGTTGGCTTAGCTGTGGCTGTGTTGGAGGAAGTGTGTCACTTTGGGGGTGGGCTTTAGCCTCTCCCAGCTGCAGTTGAATTAAGATGTAGAACTCTCAGCTCCTTCTCTGGCACTATGTCTGCATGGATGCTGCCTTGCTTCCCACATTGATGATAGTAGACTGAACCTCTGACCTGTAAGCCAGCCCTAATTAAGTGTTGTCTTTTATAAGAGTTGCCTTGGTCATGGTGTCTCTTCACAGCATGAAGAATGTTGTTAATGGTTATGGTTATTGGAAACCATAATTAAGACAGGTCATGTCCCAAGAAACTTGTTTGTTGTCAGACCCTGTAATGGCTATTTCTGGTTGTCGACTTGGTTACATCTGGAATTAACTAAAACCCAAAAATGGAAGGGCTCACTTGTGAGGGTTTTTTGCTTAATTTGAAGAAGGATTATCATCTACTTCTAATCTAGATCTTTGAGATGGGAAGATATGCCTTATATTTGAGCTGGCAAAACCACCTTTAATCTGGATCACACCTTCTGCTAGAAGCCTATATAATGACATGGAAAATGGAAGATTTTGCTCTTTGCCTGATTACTCTCCTCTCTCTAACAAGTCCATTTCTTTACTGGCATCAGAGCCTACTTCTTCAAGATTCCAGCATATACCAAAGACCAGCTGGCATATCTAGCATTGTGATTTCTGGACACTGTTCATAGATAGTCGTTGTTGGAGTAGCTGGACCACAGCCTGAAAGGCATTCTAATAAATAAATAAATAAATAAATAAATAAATAAATAAATAAATAAATAAATAAATGTGTGTGTGTGTGTGTGTGTGTGTGTGTGTGTGTGCATGCACGCACATAGGGGGAGATTCATTCTATAAATTTTATTACTCTAGAGAACTCTGACTAATACAAACCCTGTCTGAAATAAACCAGAGTTTAGCAGATTTATTCTTTATGACATAGTCCAGGGCCTCTGACCACTATGGTTTCCATATGACAGGCTCTTGTCTGCTTAAGTTTCTGAGTAGTTTTTACAGACAACTTACTTGCCTCCCTATTGACAATTTTCTCACTTGTCTATCTACCATCCAACCACTGTAGCAGGATATCCACAGAGACCTTGAATTATGATCCATCTATGCCTTGATCCTCAGAATAGTTTAGTGCCTAAAAACATGTTGCTTATAAAAATGACTATTTCTAACATTCTGAGATGGCAAGCAATATTATAGCTCTAAAGAGTCACTCTCAGATCAAATCTTTGGCCTTGACTGAAGGCATAACGAACAGTGCATTTATCTTTACAAAAGACTGCAAGTCAGTGTTTATCATCTAGGGTACCTACACACATACACACACACACACACACACACACACACACACACACACACACGCACGCACGCACGCATGCTTTGCTTCACCTTGTACTTGAGACATTGGCTTCTCTTTCTCTTCTAAGAAGCTATGGTTGGAATCGATATCTGCTTCTGACTTTTCTCTGAGTTACTTTTGTAATTTTCTCATGCTTTTTAGTTTTTCCATCAGCTGATTATTTCTAAAAAAAAAAAAAAAGAATCTATTTGTGTGAAAAATAACTTTTTTCAATGTGTTGTATCTCTTTTCACTTGCATAAATCACATTACAGGGACTTAGCAGGTTGTACTTTGGTGGAAAATTAATTAAAGGATGAGGACATGACTACTTCTAAAGGACTGAGAAGAATGTTATTGTAGGTATAAGAGAGAAAGCAAGCAGAGGGAAGAAGCAAGGCTGAACATGGCAGGCAGACTAAACCAGACCAAGAGAGGAGAGCCGGGGACAGAGAGTAATAGAGGAGCTATGTACCAAGACATGGCCTAGGCCAACAGAGCAAGGCAATAAAGGGTACACAAAAGGACTAGGGAACCAAAATGGCTGGGTTATATATAGGTAGCTGAGGGAAGGGCACTAGACAGCTCAGTTAGCCATTTGTTCCTGGTTTGAGACCTAATAGTAATTAGCAATATATATGTATATACAGATATGCATACAATAACAATTAGTGAAAAAAGAGGCCATCAATTTGAAGGAGAATGGGGAGAGGAATATGAGAGGGTTTGGAGGAAGGAAAGGGAGGAAAGAAATGTTGTAATTATAATCTCAAGAAAGAGGTAGTTAGAATATGGAACATGAAATCCAATCAATAGTTGGGCACAGTAGTATATGCTCCTATCCCAGAACTCAGGAGACTGAGGCAGGGCAGCTGTCTGTGAATTGGACTCTCCCAAACAACATCAAAACCACCACCAACAAACAAATATAGTCAATACACAATTTGTATTGTGACAATTTAAAAAACAAACCATAAGATACTTTTACATTTAGTGGTGTTGATACATATGTTTAATCCCAGAATTTGGAGGTAGAGGCAGGCAGATCACTGTGAGTTCAAGGCCAAGTTGGTCTACAGAACTAGTTCCAGGAGAGCTCTAAATATCAAAAATGATAGCTTTGAAACACTATTGATTTATCATCAAATCCTGCATCTCCTCTGTGCTTACTGTTTTCCATCAAATGACAAGTTCCATGATCACTTTGATTCCCAGAAATCTGTGCAATTGTTGTAGTAATCACATTTCCCAGCATAGTTTTAGGGGATTGCTGATATAATATATATAAAACTCCTGAAATATCATACAATTTAATGACCAACAGCTATTATTATTATTATTGTTACTATTATTATTATTATTACTATTTCTAATTCATTAGTCTAGAAATTCATAATTGTATTATAATGAATGCATTCTTTACTAGATTAAGGGTCATTGGCTACTTAACATTCCTGCTGTTGCTAGTAATTCTTCAAAGTAGGAACTGGTTAGTGAGTTGGTTTGATGTGATCTAGCCATTTCCAAGTAGCATGCATGTTAAAGGTTATAATTCAACCTCAGATCTGTAATGCTACAAGCAATCTGGAGCAGAGGCAAGAGATTCATGTAAACAAATGAGGAGTCTAATTGCCAAAAAATGTTTTCATTAAATGGCTGCAGCTTATACTGTGCGTTACATTTGTTAATAGAAGTGGTGGATGACACAGTATTTCAGCTTGGGAGGCATGTCCTGGGGCTGCAACAACAGCTGTCTGTGTCAGTCAGTGGAATAGAAAATCTGACTAAGAAATAGCCAAATAAGCATATTGTTCTCTGCCTCTTGCCATATTAAAGTAGAAGGAAATATGTCCAATGTATGAAAATAATGCCATTTACTTTCTTTAAGGACATGAAAGTTCTTTCTCCATAGTATAAATGAGCTGTTGTTATGAACCATATAACATTACCTCTTTTATTCTATTATTCGTGTAAACTCATTGTCCAAGTAACAGGTTTAAATTTCAGCATGTGTGCCTCAGAAGCAAGCATAATGGTGGGTTATAACATTTTGGTACATATATCCTGTACTTCAGTCATCTTCATTCACTCCCTACAGTGTTTTAGAATACTCTGGGAGCAGAAGAAAACTTGTCACTGCCATCATTGTTTTATTCTCTTCTTTGGGATGCTCGCACTAACACTGGTAAACTCAGGCTTTGGATCACCATAACATCTCTAAGCTGTCAATCTGCTGTTGCTCTTTAGTATTGAATTGAATTGAATTTTAGATATTTTCATATCGAGTCACTATATAACCAGACTCTATTCTTGCAGGAACAAATATATGGGGAAAGAAAGGTGGGGGAGAAGATATTAGGGCAAGAAAGGGGTTTCACTGTGAGAGTCTAGTTGTAGATAAGGCTACTTTTGAACTCACAAAGGCCCCCATGAGCCAGAATTAAAGGTGTGTGCTACTATAACCAGCTAATGAATGCATTCTAAAGAAATTTCTTTGACTTTGTGATGAAATGACATAAGATGATGCCATTCTGCTTTGACTCTGTTTTGTTTTTTGGTTGTTTTGGTTTTTTTTTGTTTTGTTTTTGGTTTTTCGAGACAGGGTTTCTCTGTGTAGCCCTGGCTGTCCTGGAACTCACTCTGTAGACCAGGCTGGCCTCAAACTCAGAAATCCACCTGTCTCTGCCTCCCAAGTGCTGAGATTAAAGGCGTGTGCCACCACTGCCCGGCTTTGACTCTGTTTTGTGTTTGGCTCAGTGGTTAAGAGCACTGACTGCTCTTCCGAAGATCCTGAGTTCAAATCCCAGCAACCATATGGTGGCTCACAACCATCTGTAATGAGATCTGATGCACTTTTCTAGTTGTCTGAAGACATCTACAGTGAGCATGGCCGGAGTTAGCAGGGTCAGAGAGAGAAGAAAAAGTGTCTGAAGACAGCTACAGCATGCTTACATATAATAAATAAATAAATCTTAAAAAAAGAGAGAGAATTCTCGGGCCTCTCCCTCCCTACAATGGTCTTGTCCTCTTGACAACATATTTGAGATTCATGGCCATCACTATGGTTCAGATCTATTAACCAAAATAATTACTGTTATGTCTAAAATAAGTACTGCAATGAAGGTTTCAAAGTTACTCCAACCCTAATCTAACTTGGGTATATCTTTGTGGCTATTGCCTTTAAAAACTCTGATTTCTTAAACTTGGCCACCAAGAGATTCAGACGTACACTTGGTCTAACCATCAATAAAAAGGACTTAAAACTTTTAATTGGCTTTATCAGTGTGATTATTAAAAACTCTATCCATGGATCATGACTGTGACTGTTGAAATCATAGACACCAAAAAGTTAGTATTTCCCTGGGAAGCTTCTTTGGGGAAAAGAAATAGCTAAAGCCCTGAGGGCATCCAGAGGAGAAAGCTTTACAGTTCATTTGAGGATTTTGTAAGAGAAAAATGGAGTTAAGACTGGAATGGACAGGGGAACCCACCTAGGTAGACTGTTTAGTTATGCATACCTCTTGCTTCATATCTTCCCTCAAGATAGGACTTTGGAAACGGACTTGAGGGACTCCTGGATTTTCTTTGTCCCTTTTGCCTATGTGGATTCCTTGAATAGATTTCTCTTTTCTCTTTCTCATTGTCAGTTCTGGCTATTTTAATTGGTTTATTGAGAATGGGTATCTGAACGTGGCTTGTTGGTGCACAGGCTATGAGCTCAATTCCAGTAACGATGTAGAGACTATGAAGAGACAAAAGACACACTTTGGGGTGTCAGCAGCCCACCACGAGCTAATTCTGGATGGGGAAAAATAAGATGGGTGTTTCTTGCAACTACTGAAGTCACTTTAGCTGCCATCAGTTCTTGGTGAAATTGACTATAGACTTCATTCTGAATTCTGGAGAAACTCTGACCCTTTGTAAGTCTCTCCCTGAGAGTATACCTCTGGCTTCCTTTTGGGTTCTTTTGAGCAACTTGGTATTCTTTTCAACCATTTTGGGTGGCTGCCATTTGATGAGTGGCTTTGCCTTTCGAGCTCTTCTGCTGAAATCTTTAAGATGATGGTGATGCTTTTTTTTTTCCCTTGAGACAGGGTTTCATCTGTGTGGTCCTGGCAGTCCTGGAACTCTGTAGGCCAGACTGCCTGTCTCTGCCTCCTGCTGAGATTAAAGGCTATTATTATCTGGCTATATCTATAACAAACTGGCTGCAGCAAGCACCAGAGAAGAGAAAGAGAACTCACAGGACATTGGGAAACTGACTGGAACTCACAGGAACTGCAGACATGTGTTTCCTGCAGTGAGAAAGTTTAAGGGGAAGAAGCATGGTTAATTCTCCTTTGCCTTGAACTTAACCTTTTCCCTGCCAAGACCTGTGTGTTCTAATCCGCTCCTAAAGGGCATAATTATTAGCTTTAATAGGGGACAAGGTTTGCTTTCTTCAGGCCACGATATTTGACTAGTCTTTAGTGGGTAGGCTCACAATCTAATCTTCTGTAGAACATGCCTTGTCATTTTGCAAGTTCTTAAAACAAATCTGGATGTCTGCTGTGTGGCAGGAAAAGTTTGGGGGCTCCATTGCTCCATCAACGTTCTGTTGATCTATTTGAGATAAATAAGGGTTTTGAGGTGATCTCTGCTTGATGAAATGAAGTCTTTATTCCATTGATACCCACCAGGAAGAATTTCAGACTATTCCTCAAGATGCTTTCTAAGATTGAAAGCAACAGGGCAAAAGCTATTCTCTTCTGAGCGAGAAAGCTCCAATCATTTTATTTTTGCATTTTAAACTCATAATACATGCTAAGAATTATGATTGGCATGCAGTTTTTTAAGCTCTATTTCTCTGTGCAAATGGGTATGTTTTGTTGCTTATTTTGCTTTTTGAGACAGAATCTTTACATAGCCCAGACGGTCCTGGAACTGACCTTATAGACCAGGCTGACCTAGAACTCAGAGATCCACCTCCCTTTGCCCGAGGGCTAGGATTATAGGCGTGCACTACCAAGTCTGACTTTGTTTTATTCTAGAGCAATTGTTTCCTTGGTAGTATTTCAAAACTAGGTAAAAATACAAAGATTTAGATACAATTTGAACTTGAAACAAAACAGGAACTGGTTTCACCCTAGGTAGGTTTATTTAAAATACTAACTAAAATGTTAATATTAGGCTTACTTAAGGTGTTAGGTCTGGTGCTCTCAAATACTAATATTGGAAACTGAGGCTGGGGAAAGTTATTCATAGAATTTAAGAGAAATAACATACAAAGAGAGTGGAAAAAAACATTTATCAAGTGTTCAGAAGAAAATTTTGATCTGCTTTTGCCAGACAGTCTTAAAATGTAAAATTAAAAGGTGAAAGACTCGATCAGCCTTTCTTCCAGGGAGGGTCCCTCTCAAAGAGACACGGAGGCAGCTATCAATGCAATTTGTAAGAGGTTTAGGTTTATTAACCAGAGCTCTGGGGCCACTCTGTACCATGAGTAGAGGCGACTTTGTGGGATTTTACACAAGTAATTTTATACAATTTTTAGAGGGCAGAATACAAGTACAGTAACCCGGCACATTTTCATTGGATAGTACTCTTAACCTTTAAACTCATTGGTTGGGACCTGTGTGAGGGTTATCTTGTTCTTGCAGCTCCCTTGAGGTCTGGCTTGTTGGGGTCCAGCACAATTACCAGAAGGGGGGTTGGGCACATTCCAGGAGGCAGGGTAGGGTGTTGGAGTTGCCTCATGATCGCCTGCCTTATGATCGCCTTGTGATCCGGTATATTGGAGCCTAGTACAATTACCAGAAGACCAGAAGGGGGGTTGGGCGCATTCCAGGAGGAGGGGTAGGGCGTTGGAGCTTGGGTCCCTCTATCTGATCTCTTTCTCAAAGGTTAATGTTAGGATTGAATTGTATGTCATATTGATATACTCTGGCCTTGGTTCAGTTAAAACGTACATACGTTTTGTCAATGTAGAGAGATGGGCTATTACTTTGTAGTAGCTTCTAAGAGATGTTTTGTCATAAAAGACTTTGCTGGGATCCATGATTCCCTTTTATGAGATCTTAATCTTGATGATGTGGGAATTTGGAAACAGGACTCAGAAGAAATTTTAAGGGCTGTTTATTACTATTATTATTATTATTATTATTATTATTATTATTATTATTATTATTAGAGAGAAGGGCAAGGCAGATGACTCAGGAATGGAGGTGTGCAAAGCTGCATGAAAGGTCTAGAGTCTTCTACAGTGAATAAAAAGGGTAGATCAGGTGCAGTGGCACATATCTTAACTCCCAGCACGAAAGGCAGAGTCCAGTGGATCTTTGTGAATTCAAGGCCAGCCTGTGTACAAGGACAGTCATGGCTACATAGAGAAAACCTGTCTCATATTTATAAAAGAAAATGGTATGCTTGTGATTTTGATCCATAACTAAAGAAGAGATGAAAAGGGGAGCAGCAAAAGCAAGGTTTTAAGAATGTTTTGGGGGAGTTGGAGCTCAGAAAAGCAGACAAACTTAACTGTAAAAGATTTCTAGGGCCTGAACTACAGTGTGTAGTATTACAGTCTTTAGAGTAGATGAGAGGGGCTGTGTCTACCCAGAATCAGAGATAAACTTCTGCTTCTATTTGGAGAAGGTGCTTTCTCTTCCCATGCCTTGGGCTGCTCTGATGCCTCCACCCTTCTTCCTTTCCTATGGTGCTTGAGGTCTTGTGAAAGGGCCATTGGTGAAAATGTGAGGTGGAGTGCCAAAGAGGACAAAAAGACGGGAGTCCATCCTCATTGACTTCCAAATCTTGCTAATAGCTGTCTCCAGCCCAGCCCTACCATTTTACCTAAAGGTACAGGTAAAATAATTGAGATGAAAACCAGTATTCACAGGGCAACTTTTGTGTTCATTGACTTGTTAAACTCAGTATTCTTGTTCATGAATAGAATGTTCTTGTGATGTATGCCTTGTGCTAACTAACTTTGGAAGATGAACCTGATGAAAATTCCATTAGAGACTTTTGTTTTAAAAGAAAAATTTCAGATGTTTTAATGAAATACAAGGGTTATGGATGTGCATGTATATTTATAGTTGCCATATAGCATATGACGGAATTTCATCATAAAAATCCATTTGGGGGCTTCCTTTTGCTAAAATGTGATCTTATCCTGTTATATAAGGAGGTAGTTGAATCCTTATCCATTCTTTCTCTTCGTTCAGATGTTTTCCTTAGTGAGCTACCCCTTATTTGCTGGAAAACATGGTCTTTAATCTTATTTCCATGACTCAAACTGCTGCAGCATGCTCAGTTGCTATGGTGTTAGGTCAACTATATGTCAACTCTTATTACAGGGGAATCATATTTTTCAAATGGCAATAACAGCCTGGATGAAAGTGTTTACTTCATTATTCTGAGTCCTTTCTGTTTAAGTTGAACTCATTAGCTTTCCTTTTCAAATGAAGAAACAGGCAGACTTAGAGCTAAGTGTCAGCTCCTATTCTTTTTGTGCCCAGTCCCTCCTTACCCATTTGGGAAGTTGGTGGTAGTTGTACAAACTAGGCATCTTGGTACTGGACGATTGTTATAGGAGGAAAAAAACCTGTTGGTGATTTTTCCTTGTTTTGTTTTGTGAAACTGAAAGACCCCTGAGCTGGGGAGACCTTCACTCAAGTCTAGGGATGGCGCTACCCCCCCCCCCCCCAAGAACTCAGGAAAGACCGTCCTTGCAGCAATCACACGAGGTTTATTGGGGGGGGGGGGGACCAGTGCACTGGGGTCGAGCTCGTAACCTACGCAGAGGCAGAGGAGTTTGACCCTGAGCAGCTGAAGTCAGGGGTATTTAAAGAAAAAGCCATAAAGCAAGGAAATTCTATGTGTCATGGGAAGGTATAGAATGTCCTAAGTTCATCACTCCCGTGGTTAGCTGTTTCCTAAGACAAAAGGTGTAGGTTAGCCATTCATTCCTGCAGTTAGCTATTCCCTGGGACAAAAAGTGTAGGTTAGCTATTTCCTGGGACAAAGATACGGATGGTTGTGATATCAGCCCTGCTGTTAGCTATTTTTCCGGGACAAAAGGATGTATGTTAGCCATTAGGCAGTGGAATATGCCTATGTTATCTCTGGCTTTAATTTGCTAAGGGGGGGGTCTAACTTCCCTATAATGGGCTCGGGTCTTCCAAAACAAGGCCTCACCTTGTAACTCAGGTTGGCTTTGAATCTGCTATATACATTAGGCTGGCCTCCAATTCAAAGATCCTCTTGTCTCTGCTTTCCAGTGTTGGAGTTAATGACATGTGCCACCATGCCCAGCTAAATCTTATGGTCTTTCATGGTTTTGTTGTTGTTGTTGTTGTTGTTGTTGTTGTTGTTGTTGTTGTTTTTGAGACAACGTTTCTTTATGTAACAGCTTTGGCTATCCTGGATCAGGCTGGCCTCCAACTCGGAGATCAACTTGCCTCTACCTCCCAAGGGTGCTGGGATTAAAGGTGTGTGCCACCACTGCCCAGCTCATTCATTATTTCTTAGCACTAGAAAATCATGTGGTTGCTGCAAAAGGTAAATGAACAGTTTCTTGACTCTTAAAGTGTATAGTGGGTAGATGTAGGTATTAGCATTCTGTCTAAACTCTACCCCACAGTTACCTGGTAACAGCCAGGTATGCTTTTCCCCACAGTTGCCTGGCAACAGCCAGGTGGGCCTGGCCCATTATAAAAGGGGCTGCTTGCCCCTCCTCTCTCTCTTATCTCTTTCCCTTGCCTCTCTCTTACTTCTCTTATTTCTTACCTCTCCCCATTCCCTTCCCCCCTCTCTCCACATGGTCATGGCCGGTCTCCACCTCTCTACTTCTCTACTCTCTCCCTCTCTCTGCCTTTCTCTGCCTCTACTACCCTCTTAACTCCCCTCCCCATGCCCTAAATAAACTCTATTCTATACTATACCTTCAAGTGTGGCTGGTCCCTCAGGGGGAAGGGATGCCTGGGCTTGGGCCTCCTGAGGGACACCCTTCCCCCACACCTTCCTCCTCATTATAAACACATCAGTAGGTTCTTGCCTTAAAAATTGATTTGTGTGGCCTTTATAGTGTTTGTTGTGAACCTAGGAAATAGAAAGCAGTTTGCATTTTTTATTCCCTGACAGGTTGAAACTTAAACGTTGAATCGTTTTGTTTATTTGGAAACTTTGATTTGTCTTTAGATCCAGACTGTGTAGAATTATGTAATTGACTTTAAAAAAACAAAAGTTTATGTTTTGTTAAAAAATTAATTTTTACAAAGTCAAAGACCAAGTTTCTGTTGAAGTCGTTTAAATGAATATCTTATAAAAGTAACTTAAAGTTATGTTAGTATATTTAATGTCATATGTATCATAATGTGAAATATGCAAAGCTATGTATCTTGACTTTATATATTATGCAAAAGTTTGCTGAATTAAAGGCATGTAAGTTTGGCAAAGTGGCCAGTAAGTTTTGATTAGCACAAGGAAAGCTTCCTTAGCAGACTGGTGGGGCTAATACAGACTGTAATAGCAACTATAACCAGCAACTATAACCAGAGTCAGTCTTAACAATGGGCACAGCAGGCCAGAGCACTCTCCTGCTTCCTGTTGACACTGGGTCAGGCTTAAGACCTTGATTAACCCCTAAAGCATGGTGAAATATAATCCAGTCCCATGCTAGCATCTGGATGATAAAGAAGCATAAATCATGGAGACTGTGGTTTAGAGAGGGTTAAGAAGGAAGTGTCTCTTATTTAGACAGTGAAAGACCCCCCCGAGCTGGGGAGACCCTCACTCAAGTCTCGGGATGGTGCGACCCCCCAAGAACTCACGAAACACCGTCCTTGCTGCAATCACACAAGGTTTATTTGGGGGACCAGTGTACTGGGGTCAAGCTCGTAACCTACGCAGAGGCAGAGGAGTTCGACCCTGAGCAGCTGAAGTCAGGGGTATTTAAAGGAAAAAACCACGAGAACGGAAAGAATTTGCGTTATGGGGAAGTACAGAAAGTTCTAAGTTAGTCACAAGGCAGTTGCACAAACATTTTTGTGGTTAGCTAGTTCTTGGAACATTGTGCCTCTGGCCCTGGTGCCAAGCCAAGGTCACCTGTTTCTTAGGGGAAAGAATGCAGCCAGGTGGGGATTGGACAAGCATGCAATTTCAGTCCTATTTCTGTTTCTGGCTCCAAGTGTGCTAGGGGTCTAACTTTCCTCATAAAGGGGTCAGGTCTTTCAACAGCTATACCTACCTCTAATCAACTAAAGGAACAACTGATACAATTGATGGATCTTTTCATGGTATATTGAACTTTGCTAATTTTTTTTTTTTTTTTTAGTTATTTTAGCCTACTTACTCTAGAAATCAACTTGGCACCTGCTTAAAATGGGTAATTGTGAGCCTTCAGAGATCCTGACCAAAAAGTGCATTTTATGTGTGGTATGATGCTTTCCTCATATTTTCTTACAGAACTAAAAAGACATCAGAAAGAAATACCACCTGTACCTCCTTGTTATTTGAAATTCTGGTATATATTCTTTTGCCCTGACCGTATTTTATTATTGAGTATATGACTTGTGCATGTATACAATCTGTTTGTAAGAATACTTTCCCTGAAATTTTAAGAGATTTAAAATTTTGATTATCTGTTTTTATTTTATTAAACATTCTACTAAGCCAAATATTCAAATTTTCCTTTAGAAATAGAAGCTGAATTCATATATCTTCTGCAGGGTTCTTCTGTGTACTGAGGGTGGATGCTACTGGCTCTTTTCTATGCATAGATGTCTATTGTCAGCCTTGGAAGTATTGATAAGTATTGGGCGTTTGTGTAAATCTGTACACATTACTTAATTTTCAAATTAGTTTACTCTTTTTGGCTATGGTTTTGTAAAGGTATATAATTAAATATTGCCCTTGTGTACACAAAATCCACAGCCCTCACTGCAAAGGGAATAAGAGATAGTTTATTCTAGAGTTACACTTGAGTCACTTTGGCTTGGGAAACAGAGAGCTAGGTTCTGTTTCCACATGGAAGCAGTTTCATGAATGTTTGCAGTAGCAAAACAAAGAAAAATCATAAATCAAAGGCCATATTGAAATACAATGGTAGCTAGACTAGAGAAGCAGTTAAAGCAAGATGGGGAACCTGTCCTATGGACCTCAGATGCTAACTGATAATGTTCTTAGCTTTGGGTTGGTGGAAGCTAGTTAGTGGTCTGCTAAATTAATGTATTCCAAAGATTTTTATCCAATAATCACAGGTGGGCAAATAAATGGCTTTTTAGGGAGCTTCAGCTAGCCCATGGTAAGGCAATTAGGCTTTTGATCTGTAACATTACAACTTCTCCACATCACTGTAGTTCCAATCAGTCTTTACAGGCACACTGACACATTTATTACTCAATAGTTGTGATTTTGTAAACTCTTAAAACTATGTTAACATTGGACAGAATTGCAGCTTCTGACAAAAGAACCTGAACAATATTTTTGAGATTCTAGGACATTACCCATGGGATACATAGAATGAACTTGAGATATACCTGATGGAAGCCGTATTCATTCTTTCTATAACTTTTAGTTGCTTAAAATTGGCTCTAAGTGGGTTGTTCATATTAACTCCTTGACTTCTGTAACTTACCCTCCCAATATCGAACCAACCATGACAAATCTGATCCCAGGTCACCAGGAGAGAAGAGAATGAGCCATCAGATGGTTAATAAATGAAATGTTTATAAGATATTGATAATGAAAGGAGATTGTCAGAATTGAACTGTGGCCATACTGGACATGGTAGTGCATTCTTTTAATCCCACTACTCTGGGAACCTGAAGCAGGTCATAAGTTTCGAGTTCATCTAGGCTTCTCAGAGACCCATCTCAAACATGCAAAATAGGGTTGCTTATGTTAGGCCTTCCAAAAGTAACTAGAAGCCAAGAGGTTAAACAGAAATGATTCTTATACATGGAAACCAGAAATGAATGTGTTCTCAACTTGGCTCCTACTTGTATTCTGTTTATGACACTTGCTTCAGACACAGGCATACTCCACTGCAATAGACACTTTAAAGCACTAGGGAAATGTAGCCAGCATGTATGGCAGGAACAAATATATCCTAAGAGATATATGTGCTCCCCTTTTGACAATCAAATTGTTAAAAGTGAGACAGGGAAATTTGGAGTTTCCTTTGGTATTAGTAATCTCTTTAATAAGGGAGGATAGTGGCAAAAAAACCCATGCTATATATTTTTATTATTTATCTTTGAAGTTATACTTAATTCTTTCTTTTTCTCCTTCAAAGTGTTTTCATATACTCCTCTTAGCTCTCACTCAAAGTCATGCCCTTTCATTAATTGTTGTTACACATACACACACACACACACACACACACACACACACACACACACACATACACACACACACACACATTCCTAAATGCATAAATACAATATGTTCAATTTGTATAATGTACTTGCATGCAAATGTTTTAAACTGAAACAGACCTAGAAACGTGGTGAATAAGCAGCCACATGGTGGAAGGAGAAAGAGTTCAAATTTGTAAGGAAAGTCTGCTTATAAAAGAGAAGAAAAAGAAAAGATATATTTATTCAGAGAAGTAGGTAGGCCTAAGGCACTGCATGGCTGTGGTCCCTCTAATATTCAGCATTAGGGGTGTGAATTCTGGAAAGGTAAAGTATACAGTATCTTATTAAAGAATGATTTCGCCCATCTCTTTTTCAAAGCTTAAGGTAAGCCCGTTTTCCTAGGGGCTCATCCAAAGTGACTGAAACAGACCAAATGAAATGCTAGGTTTGCACTCATGGCCAGAAATTCTATTTTCATGACCAGGGACTTTTCCTACTGTAACATAAAAATGGACACCAAAAAATTAGTATTTTCCCCAGGAAGCTCCTTCTGGGACAGGAGATGACTAGGGCCCCAGAGAAAGTTATAAAACTCTGATGACCTTAAAAAAGAATTTTGGATCTGAGACTGTGGTAGCCATGGGACAACACCTTTCCAGACTGGTTACTTACACATATCCCTTACTGAAACCACACCTTTATGGCAGGACCTTGAAGCTGGATTTGGAGGAGTCATTGGATTTACTTTTCTCTCTTCCTTACCTGGCTCCAGGGAACAGATCTTTCTGTTCTGTGTTTCATTATTAATTTTGATCTTGATTTGGCTTATCGAGGATGAGTGGCCAAACCTGGGAAGTACTCTGCCATTTAAGTCACTTAGGTTCTGGGATTGCAGAGGGTCTTTGAGTAAACATTTCTAAAACATTAAATACATGTTTTATAAGTTGGATGGAGATGATATTATTTGAATTCCTTATTATTAACAAAACATTTACTGTGTTTGATAGAAAAGACTAATACTTAATGTCTCTTATGACTCTCCATCTCTATCAAATTCCCTATTTTCTTGCTTCATTTTATTTCAGAGGGATATGAGGAGGAAGATATACTTTAGAATGCATTTACTTGGATATACCAGTGATTTGAGATTAGCAATCAAAGTCTAAAAGTGCCTCTAGTGATGTGAACATCCCCCAAAGGTGGAATACAGCAATGATAACAGTGAACGACTTGATAATCACTCTCTATACAAGTTTACTGGTTAGGTGCTCCACTTATCCAGTAAACCTGTTTACCACATTCCTTATCCTTTGTGATGAGCTACAAGAGTAAAAGACAGAAACTCACAATTGTTGAGGAGTTCACAGTATTCTTTTCTTTTGGAGACAGGGTATCTGTATATAGTCCTGGCTGGCCTGGAATTCACTATGTAGACCAGGCTGGCCTCAAACTCATAGAAATCCACCTGCCTCTGCATCCTGGATACTGGGATTAAAGGCACAGAATTCATAGTCTTAAAAGGAAGAAACAGGTAAATAAGAATGACTTATGTAACACCCTGGGATATTTGAGATTATAGAAATTCACTATATTGTAGAAGAAAATAACAATTTACTCAGTTTTAGGTGTTAAAAAACAGGCAAGACAGTTTTGTTGTTGTTGTTTTAATAAAGGAGATGACACTAAGTTGCCCTTCAAGAATAAGTTTTATTTGGAGAGAAGACCTCAAGACCATGATCATTGGGAAAGCATTAAAAAGAGGCACCGAAGCCAAATATGGTGGCACATGCTTTTAATTCTGATAGAGGCAGGCAGATTTCTGAGTTTGAGGTCATCTTGGTCTATAAAGTGAGTTCTATGATAGCCCAGGTTATACAGAGAAACCCTGCTGCGGAGGTTGGGGCAAGCAGTGCAGGACAGGAGAGATGGCTTAGTGCAAGGGTTCTCAACCTGAGGGTCTCAATCTCTTGGGGAGTTGAAAATCCCTTTTACAGGGGTTGCCTAAGACCATCAGAAAGCATAAATATTTACATTATGATTCACAGCAATAGCAAAATCACAGTTATGAAGTAGCAACAAAAATAATTTTATTGTTGGTGGTCAGCACAACCTGAGGAACTATATTAAAGAGTCGCAGCATTAGGAACATTGAGAACAATTGGCTTAGTGGTTCAGTCTTGCAGAGGGCCTGTGTTCAGTTCCCAGCACAAACATAGTGGCTCGTAACCGTCCTATCCTGTTCTGAACTCCATGGACACCAGGCACCCACCTGATCCACATACATACACGAAGGAAAAACACTCATGCTCATGAAATTAAATACTTTAAAACAGTTTTAAGAAGGGTATTCCAACATGAATAAAGTCTTAAAAGGAATGAGAGATTTTGCCTTTAGAACCTGGAGAAAAACTTCATAAAAAAGGGTTAGATTAAAACTTGGTGTGGGAGGCAGAGACAGACAGACCTTTGCATGTTCAAGGACATCCTAGACTGCTTACCTTGTTCCAGGCCAGCCAGCACTATATAGTGAGACCTTGTCTCAAAAAAGGTGGTGAGAGCCGGGCAGTGGTGGCGCACGCCTTTAATCCCAGCACTTGGGAGACAGAGGCAGGTGGATTTCTGAGTTCGAGGCCAGCCTGGTCTACAGAGTGAGTTCCAAGACAGCCAGGGCTACACAGAGAAACCCTGTCTCGGAAAAAAAAAAAAAAAAAAAAACCACAAAAAAAAAAAAAAAAAACCCAAAAAAGGTGGTGAGGAGAAAGCTTAAAGTATAAGGAAAAGAGATAACTGTCATGTGTGTGATAATGAGATAACACCGAAGACAGTCTTCAGAGAAATCCCCCAGACAAAGCAAAATATCTGACTTTTTTATCCTTTTAAGAGGTAATGAAATTATATCATATGGTTTGATCTGGGATACCCTATGTGATAAATAATGTGGAGGCTCTAGGGGACCATGGCCTGATCTCTAAATGCTGGAGGAGCTGGCCTCCTAGAGTGATCAACATTTCAAAGAGACAGGCCCATAATTTAATACTTTGGTGTCAAAGAAGGCGACTAGGAAGGTGAGCCATGGACTACATTTGACAAGTAACTTCTGCATAGCCACAAACAAGCATTTGATTAACCCCACATTGGGCAACAATGACAGATAGAAAGTAAGGACTGTACCAAAAATTCCAACTGAGCAACCAGAGAATTTATTGTGATTGCCTAAAGAACATGTGTGAGGGGTACTTACAGGAGAACAGCAACTTCAAAACATTCTACCCCACTGTTGGTGATGATGCCATAGAAGCTGCATCATGAAATCCTCCTTTCATTTAACCTTCATCTTGGGATCACTTGCATGTAGGGGGGGCAGGAGGAGACAATGAATAGTCTCAGGTGAGGGTCCTGTGACACCCCTCCCAATTCCTTCTATTAAGAAGCAGACAAGTCTACAGGATTATTATCATAGACCTCTGTATTGTTATGTTTAATCAGTTGCCTCGACTACTAGGCCAAGGTTATCTCTACTATAAAATTGCAATTATCTAGTACAATAAAAAGGTGAAGAACGACTTAACAAACTGAATTAAGTACGAAGTAGAACTATGGAGAAGAAAGAAAATTGTGTTTGAAAACTGTAAGTAGTTCAGCTAGAATGACAAAGAATTAAGCACACATTTGGAAGATAGAGCCAAATTATGGCTTTTTGATGTCATCAAATTAAGTCTTTGTTCTGAAGCTGATAGAGTATTACTGAGATGCATGTGAGGCTGAGGAGGAGAAGGTGAGGCATGGAAGAAGATGTGCATGATACAGTATGATAACGTACGGTAATGAAGACTGAAAGGAAATTAAAAAAAATACTGATGGAGCTGGACATGGTGACACAATTTCATGTTTTTTCTTTTGGTTTAATACAATTATATCATATGTATATTCTGCCAGGTGTGAGGGCACACACTTTTAGTCCCAGGACCTATGAGGCAGAGGCAGGCTGATCTCTTTGAGTTTGAGGCTAGCCTGGTCTATATCACAACTTTCAGGACAACCAGGGCTACACAGAGAGACCCTGTCTCAAAAAAAATGCAAAACTACTGAAGGAAGGGTGCTTTTTGAAAGAAACAATTTTCTGGACTTTGTGCTGCTGCCAACATCTGTTAACACAGATACTGTATACTTCATGAGACATGAGACAATCTCTTTACCTGTTTTACTTGCCATTTTCTTAACCTTTCAAACTTAATTCTTCCAAGATGTACTCTAAGGCAAGGTACAATAGATCCTGTGAAAAAGGACCAAGACTGTCCTCTGTGACAGGTCTTTGGTGTATGCTGTGCCTCTTAAGGTGCATTTGGACTTCACGAAGCTTTTTGTACTCATTATCTCACAACAGCTTGCAAGACAGAAGCGTTGTCATCACCTTCTAATAAAGCTCAGAAGATTGCCACTTTGTAGCTAATTCTTTTCCTCAGCCTTAAGCATATCTCAGTGCTTCTCTATTTTCTTCAGTACAAAGGCTTAATTTAATGACATGAAAAAGACATGGGTGGACAAAGAATCACTTGGGCACTACCCTCTTTTTATTATGCTGTTGAAACAATAGGTTCCAAGAAACTGAAATTTCCCCAGAAATCTTATGCTGGGAGAAGAAAAGACTGAGGCCCTGGTGGTAGCCAAAAGAGACCTTGTCTCCTTGAGACTTTGTAAGATAGACTGGAGATGAGACAAAAGAGGTAGACAGGGATCACACCATGACTGGCCGGACTGCTTAGACTACTGCATACATCTTGCCTTCTATTTAAACCTTATTCTAATTGTTATGGTTGGAGATTTCACAGGACCTCTTTGTTCTTCCCATTGTGACCACACTGAAGAAATTACTTTTCTTGATTCATGATTACTTGTTCTTTTAATTGGCTTATTTAGTGAGTAGGGTATGTATCTGAGCTTGGCTTGTAAAGGTAGCTAGGGCTCAGGTTCTGACCACAGTGTCTCCAAAACCAACTTATTCTATGCCACTTCATGTAAAGTCAATGTGACAGAGCATCAACTAAAATGTAAGTGTGATGGTTTGTATATGCCTGGCCCAGGGAGTGGTACTATTAGGAGGTGTGGCCTTGTTGGAGCAGGTGTGGCCTTGTTGGAATAGGTGTGTCACTGTGGGTTCAGGCTTTAAGACCCTCATCCTAGCTGCCTGGAAGCCATTCTCCTTCTAGCAGGGCCTTCAGACGAAGAGGTAGAACTCTCAGCTCATACTACACCATGTCTGCCTGGATGCTGCCATGTTCCTGCCTTGATGATAATGAACTGAACCTCTGAACCTGTAAGCCAGCCCCAACTAAACGTCCTTGTAAGAGTTGCTTTGGACCTGGTGGATTTTCACAGAAATGAAACCCTAACTAAGACAGTAAGTCATCTCATTCTATTAAAGGTTCCATTTATTTATTTACTTTTGCAATATTCAGATATTAATTCAAAGCTTTGTGTATGAATGAATGGATTGTACCAGTGAATGAAGAAACAAATTGATGTTCTAAGCCGTTTGTACACACTTCTATAGGGAACCGTTGCAAGATGATTACTGAATCACCATAAACTACCATTGTTAGAGACAAAGAGTGTAAGTGTGTGTCTTTCTACAATGTCAGAATTCATTGAATAGCAATGCACTCACAAGGCTTGGTTTCAATGGCACCAATTTGTCAGGCATGCATGTTGTTTTTTGGTAACATTAGCCACATTCTTTTATTTCAATTTTAATTACTCATACTGATGCTCAGATCATATATCATACAGTGTACATATATGTAGATTTGTAGTTTTGTATATATGTATATTTGTACTTTATACAGACCAGGCACATAGGATTAAAGAGTAGGGTTTCAAGAAGTTTCAGGAGTAAGCTGATTGAAGTGTAAATAGAGTCTGGATTGATGAGATAAGAAACTTGAAGCTCTGAAGTCAGGCCATTGTGAACCCAAGATAAGTCCTGCTGCAGAGACCAAAGGACAGGATGCAGTCTCAGTAAAGGAGTAGGTAAGTGGATAGACAGCAGGTCCAGCACCAGACAAGAAAGCAGGTGTGTGGACAGACAGTGGTTTTCTAGGCAAAGACAAGCCAAATTGTAGTCCCTATGTCCGTGTGATATCTCTGTCTGTGGATCTCTTTACACACACCAGGTAGTCAGATGACAGGTCTGGAGCTTGTTACCACTATAGTGTTAGGTGTCCTCTTCATGAGGTTCTTGGACCCCATTTTCCTGTCTCTTTGGTTTTTGTTTGTTGAGACAGGGATTCTCTGTGTAACAGCCCTGGCTGTCCTGAACCTTGCTTTGTAGTCCAGGCTGACCTCAAACTGAAAGAGATCCACCTGCCTCTGCCTTCTGAGTATTAGGATTAAAGGTATGTGCCACCATGCCCAGCTCTGATAATTTTTTTAAGACAGAATTTTACTGTGTCAAATGGTGTCTGGGAAATTCTCTAGTCTTTATTTAGACCAGGCTAGCTTCAAGCTCATAGGGGCTTCTGTCTCCTGAGTGCTGAGATTAAAATCATGTGTCACCATGCCTGCCTTCCTGATATGGTTTTAGTATTCCCACATGATCCTAATGTATCAATTCGCCTTGATAAATTTATAGAGTGACACCATTTCTGCTTATTTATCAGCCTGTCTTGCATGCATGGTCCCAGACCGACAGTGCTGTTCATGTGCCTACTCAAGTACACAGGTGTGTTCCAAACTTAAAATGGAGTCAAAATCTGCTTGTAAAATGAAATCACCCAGGGCCAGGTATCATCTGGAAATGCATTTGTTTTTTTTGTTTGTTTTGTTTTTTTTTTACAAAGGAGAAATTTAGATCAGAGCACAGCTTCATCTCAATACTAACCCTGTGTGATCTCCTATATACACCATGGGAACTGGAGTAGGCTTTCACTCCTGGCCTCATTTTGGGACCTTGTATATGCAAAGTAACTTTATTTGTTATTTTTGGTTGACTTTGTAGATCATTTTTATGGCTTGATTCTTCTTTTAGTTTCCTATTCTTAATTATCTTTGCTTTTGATCATTTTTTACTCTTAGATACCTTTGAGCCATCTCGGATGGAGTCAAGGGTGAAAATGTGGAATTAAGCAAGTACTTTTCTGCAAAGGCTTAGCATTTGAAAAATTGAAGGTCAAAGCTCAAGTCTACTTTTAGCCTATTGATTTTTTTCTAATTTATGCTTTTTTTCCTCATTAGGCTAATTAAGGCTTTGCTGTATGTATTAGGCCCATGGCTCTAATAAAATGAATACATGACAATAAGCTTATTAAAGGGTCCAATATCTGGGTTACATGCTGAAAATATTTTGTCATTGATTTAGTAGCCTACTCCTGGAAGTGCCTCAAATAAAAATTCATTGAAGACAAAATGAGGATAAAGTAAATTATTTAACCCCTCCTAAATATATCATGGCTTCCTTGTCCTCACCGCTTTGCAGCTGGGATCCTCGTAATTTAATCTATTTGTGCACTCACACTCTGAGATTAACTGCTTCATTTCACTTTCTACCTTCAGTGTCCAAAGTTGATTATATTGAACACTGTGAAACTATTGTTCCCCTACAGTTGATATCATCATTATTTCTTCATTTCCTTCCAACATTTTTCAATCTCTTCAGCAACCTGCTACATGAGCTTCTGAAGCATTTGCTCTTATTTGCCATTTGTATAGAATAGTTGAGGGATACTCTCTTTATTCCCTGGAATAAGGGAGTGTTTTTACTATGCCTGACTAATTCCCAGGCTTCTTCTACATGAAGGAGAGTTCAAGAGGTGTCAGCTGGGGAGGTTATTATTGCATTTCCTTGTGAACAGTGACTGGTAAAATAGTAGCCACACACAATGGCTACACACACACACACACACACACACACACACACACACACACACACTTCAACCTAATTTTGCTGCTGTTAGCAAATATGTCTACTTCACCCGCTTAATTAATAATGCCTATTCTCACAGGGCTTGAGAAAGATAAAAAGATTTCCTTTTATCTTCATTAGGAATACACCTATTTCCATTTATAAGGAAAGACGTATTGTGTGTATGTATGATTAAAAGGATTCTGAGCTCCACAAATATTTTTAGTATCCATTAATTGCTTGTCCTTGCTCTTCACATAATTTGTTTCCAGAGCAGTACCACTCACCCTGTAGGGAACCATACATCATAAGATAGCCCATCTTCCTCCTAATATGCTTCTGGATGTGTGAAGAAGTGCTTGTATCACATTTTTTAAAAAATTAATTCATTTTATGTATATTAGTGTTTTGCCTGCTTCTGGGACCAGAGTTATAGACCTGTCATGTGGATGCTGAGAATTGAATCTGTATTCTCTGGAGGGAAAGCCAATACCTTAAACTACTGAGCCATCTCTCCAGCCTCACATTGTCTTCATTCAATAACTGTTTATTGAGCACATCCTTGTTGCGTGTAGTTTTTTTTTCCATAACAATCTTGTCTCTTTTTTTATTTTATTTATTTACATTTCAACTGTTATCTCCTCTCCCGGTTTCCCCTCTGCAAACCCCCTATCCCATCCCCTTACCCTGCTTCTATGAGGGTGCTCCCCCACCCACATACCCACTCCTGCCTCATTGCCCTAGAATTCCTCTACACTGGGGCATCACTTCACAGGACCAAGGGCCTCCCCTCCCATTGATGCCAGATAAGGCCCCTGTAGCTCCTTCAGTCCTTCCCCTAACTCCTCCATTGTGGTCCCTGTACTCAGTTTGATGGTTGGCTGCAAGCCCTCTGCATCTGTATTGGTCAGGATCTGGCAGAGAACGGTGGCCTCATTATTAACTCTACAAAGCAGTTGATCATCCAAATAAATTATGATGAAGAATGTACTAGGTAGAGGAAAGCAAATGTTTGGCAAATATATATTTTTTAAAAATGAAGAGAGTATGATGAGTGATGAGGGATTCAGTACTAAGGTTTCAAAGTCAGATTATGAAAATAAATTGTGCTTTTGCTATAAGTATTCTATAGTTTTCTCTATAAATCCCTCACACCAAATAGGGACTGTGAACAGGCACTACTACTGAGCTCCATCCTCAGGGCCCCTCAGATGGGATTTTAGCAAGGAACAGTGACTTGAATTTGTTTAAATTTATAAAAGCTCATCTGTCTATATGTCTCTGTCCTTTATGATTTTGAGTTTTTTTCTTCTTCAGATTGACTGAATCTAAGGAGGACGTGCCATTTGTTTTTTAAATGTTCTCTTTCTTGGAAGCCTTCTCTGGTTAGTCTGACTCTACAGTTTTGGCCTGTGTTTCTGGCAGAGGTCACTGATTTTTATCAGGTCTTGTGTTATGCTACTATACTAACAGCATTGCAGCTGCAGGATGTCATTGTTTATGGTGCCGTCAGTTAACTAAATAGGCCAAGGACATATGTGCATAATGTGCTTAGGAGAAAGGACTGCCACGACCTCTATTTCAGTCTGCCAGGTTCTTCCCAGTCGATGACTCCTTTGTCATGTCTCTGCAACTTAAAAATCATTCCCTTTTCTTTGGTAATAATGTTCTACGTGAAATTATCTTTCTAATGCAGTTTTCATAATGTGCCAATGAATGGATAAAATCAGATATAAAGATAAATTTCATTTGGTTTAGCATTTCATTAAAAATCTAGAAGCTGGCCAGGCAGTGGTGGCGCACACTTTTAATCCCAGCACTCGGGAGGCAGAGGCAGGTGGATTTCTGAGTTCGAGGCCAGCCTGGTCTACAGAGTGAGTTCCAGGACAGCCAGGGCTACACAGAGAAACCCTGTCTTGGAATACCAAAGAAAAACCAAAAAAAAAAATAAAAAAATAAAAAAATAAAAAAATAAAAAAATAAAAAAATAAAATCTGGAAGCTGGATGTTTAACAGTTAATCACTTCTCTAGCATGAGTAAGACATTGGCTCAGTTAGGAAAGGCACTTCCTGCCTGCCAAGCCTGATCTGAGTTTGATTCTCAAGAACCACATGATGGAAGGAGAAAATCAATTCCTGCAAATTGTCTTCTCATCATCACACATGCACAATGGCATACATGCACAAGAAAGGAAGAGAGAGGGGGACACAGACAGAGACAGACAGACAGACAAACAGACAGAGAGACAGACACACACACAGAGCGAGAGAAAGATGGAGAGAGAGAGAGAGAGAGAGAGAGAGAGAGAGAGAGAGAGAGAGAGAGAGAGTAATTAAAGAAAAACCTTGGGGCTCCAAGTCTATCTTCCTATCTTCTCCCATAACAACTAACATATGGCCTGCATTCTTTTTTTATTGCCCTCAAGATGTTCATCTGGCCTCTTAATTGTATAATCCTACTATACTAGGACCTAACCTTTTGTGCCTTGTGGCAGTAGCTCCAATATATACATTCAATGTCCCAAACAGGCTCAGTATGTTCTTACAATCAATAAGATCTTATTAAGTAAGTAAATATTAAATGCATGATCTGATCTTTTCAGTAAGAATAGCACTCATTAGGCTCATATATTTTAATGCTTAGTCACTAGGGAGTGGCACTATTTAAAAGGTGTGGCCTTTTTGAAGAAAATGTATCATTGGGGGTGGGCTTCAAGACTTCAAAGGCTCAAGGGAGGCCCAGTCTCTCTCTGCCTCTGTCTCTCTCTGTTGATTCCTCTCTCTGTTTTTCTGTCTCTGTCTCTCTGTCTGTCTCTCTCTCTCTGCCTACCTACATGTCAGGATGTAAAACTCTCAGCTGCTTCTCCAGCACCTTGCCTGCATGTCACCATAGTCCCTGCTGTGCTCCCTGACATAATGATAGTGGACTAAACCTCTCAAACTATAATCCAGCCCCAATCAAATCATTTCTTTTATAAGAGGTGTCATGGTCATGGTGCCTCTTCACAGCAAAAGAACAAATAACTAAGCCAGTGTAGTGTTACATGCCTTTAATTTAGTATCTGTACTCTATAGGCAGAGGCAGGGAGATTGATCTCTGTAAGTTCAAAGCCACTCTGGTTAGCCAGATCTGTATAGTGAAACACTATCTCAAACAAACCAACTGAGTGATAAATACATGAATATATTTGCCAGATCCCTGAAGAAAAATTCATTTTCTCTATTAGCATTGGTATGCAGAATTAATATAGTACTCTTCTTACATTAGGTACTCAATAACCATTTGGAGAAATTAGATATAGTGAGGCGGAGCTTAAATATTTATATACTCTTATGTAATGACCACTGAATAGTATACCATACGATGCTCACACACATGTACATTACCTTCCCAGTTATATGCAATATTCAGTGAAAGGAGCATGACATGTAGTCAGGATGTTGAGATTCTAGCTGAGATTAGGCAATAAATAGTATAAATCTGATGCCAGCTTGGGCTATATTGTGAGAACATGTCTCAAAAACAAATGAGATAGAGAGAGTAAGAGACAAGGTTGAATTTTTAGTTACTATTAACTAAGTGTCAAGCTTTTGTACTTGATCTGTAAGACACCAAATTTGTTTTATAAGCCAATGAATGTTGGCAATTAGTTTATGCTAACCACAGAAAACTAACATAAATTTACTCTAAATGATCAAGATTAGCATAAATTGATTGACCACATGTCCTTCCTGATAAAACATCATCATAAGCTAAAGTATCCTTACACCTAACCCTAAATCCCAATCTGACTATAAGAAAAACACCAGACAAACTACACATCTAACTAGTGCTCTGAGAAAACAGTCAATGAAAGACTGCGAAATTGCCACAGACCAGAGAATGCTGGAAAGACTTGATTACTAAAAACATTGTGGACCCTGGAGAGAAAGGAAAAAGTCCTTGAGAATGGTTTTCAATATCCTGGGTTTTTTTTTTGTTGTTCCAAATGAATATGAGAATTGCTATTTCTACGTCTATGAAGAGTTGAGTTGGAATTTTGATGGGGATTGCATTGAATCTGTAGATTGCTTTGGCAGGATGGCCATTTTTACTATATCAATCCTGCCAATCCATGAGCACAGGAGATCTTTCCATCTTCTGAGATCTTCGATTTCTTTCTTCAGAGACTTGAAGTTCTTGTCATACAGATCTTTCACTTGCTTGGTTAGAGTCACACCAAGATATTTTATATTATTTGTGACTATTGTGAAGGGTGTCATTTCCCTAATTTCTTTCTTAGCCTGTTTATCCTTTGAGTAGAGGAAGACTACTGATTTGTTCGAGTTAATTTTATATCCAGTCACTTTGCTGAAGTTGTTTATCAGGTTTAGGAATTCTCGGTGGAATTTTTGAGGTCACTTAAGTATACTAACATATCATCTACAAATAATGATATTTTGACTTCTTCCTTTACAATTTGTATCTTTTTGACCTCCTTTTGTTGTCTAATTGCTCTGGCTAGAACTTCTAGTACTATATTGAATAGATAGGGAGAGAATGGGCAGCCTCATCTATTCCCTGATTTTAGTGGGATTGCTTCGAGTTTCTCTCCATTTAGTTTGATGTTGGCTACTGGTTTGCTGTATACTGCTTTTACTACGTTTAAGTATGGGCTTTGTCCTTGAATCTGTAAAATTCAAAAGGAATCTAGAGTTTAACTTTTAGTAGTGTTACAATGTCAATGTTTTAGTATGGGCAAATTGCAGGTACCTTTTGTAATCTCTATCTATTAGAGTAAGTTGAAGATTATTTCATATAATTTATTTAACCAGTTTTTGAGATGGTAGAGTATGTACATAGGTTCTCCTCAAAGTTTCTGGCCTCTAAGTCATGACTTCCCTACTTTAGCCTCCCCAGTTTTGGGATTACAGGCATATGCCACTGTGCTCGACTGGGAATTTCTCTTCTTTTTTCTCTGTCTCTGTCTCTGTCTCTGTCTCTGTCTCTCTGTCTCTCTCTCTCTCTCTCTCTCTCTCTCTGTGTGTGTATTGGTTGATTTTTATCCTAAAAGTAAAAAAAAATCAAATTTTTACCTTACAGTTAATTTTTTACCTTACATTCCTTACGCTTTTGCTTGCTACCTATGAGTCAATTCACCAAAAGAATCTATCTACTTGTTTGTGATAAACATTTTCATTTTCCCCTTTCAACACAGAGACCACTTAAACCAATGCTGCTTGGAAAAAAGAGAGAAGATATATTTATTCAGGTTGTAACGGTTTTGCTCAACTGGCCCATGGCTTGTCCTAATTTCTCATCTACTCACTAATGTGATGCATCCTTAGTTTTATTTAAAACTCTTGTGTCTAGGAACTGCAATGTTTTTGGCGGTCAATCAGTCTTTCATAGCCAAGATTGCAAGCTCCCTAGGGCCTGATGCCATCTTCTTTGTGTGCTCTTTTCTTTCTCCCCGGAACTTGGATTGTTTTCAGTGTCCTAGGAGTCCACTGCAAATGCTAATCATTTTGATGTAGATTCAACTTAGAGGCTTAAAAAAGGTACAAACATAGAAATAGGTCAGGGAAGCAGCATAGGCAAAAATGCAGGTGTTCAGTAGCTTAGTCTTAATACCGGAATGCACTGTACTCTCCTATGTCCACTTTATCTTGTAGTTTTACCTCCTATGCCAAAAGTAACGAGATTATTTGCCATATGGAAATTAATGCTTCTAAAACTTCTTGAATTGGTTAACCTGTAGCTGGATATTTTAATCTTCAAATGGTACAGCTTCTGAAGCCTGCTCCCGGAATGGCACCAGAGCACAAACAGTTAAATTGGCACCTGTGTGCCTACAAAAGACTTGAGAAATGAACTGATAAGATGTAAAAATAATCCATCCTTCCAGTTTTCTAGAAATAATCTAAAAGAATTTTAATAGGTCATTTAAAAGTGGTTAACTACATGAATATTCCCTATCTATCTACCTTTCTTTCTTTCTTTCTTTCTTTCTTTCTTTCTTTCTTTCTTTCTTTCATTCTTTCTTTCTTCCTTCCTTCCTTCCTTCCTTCCTTCCTTTCTTTCTTTCTTTCTTTCTTTCTTTCTTTCTTTCTTTCTTTCTTTCTTTCATCCTTCCTTCCTTCCTTCCTTCCTTCCTTCCTTCCTTCCTTCCTTCCTTCCTTCCTTCCTTCCTTCCTTCCTTCCTTCCTTCTTTCTTTCTTTCTTTCTTTCTTTCTTTCTTTCTTTCTTTCTTTCTTTCTTTCTTTCTTTCTTTCTTTCTTTCTTTCTTTCTTAAGTAGTTTGGTCCCTCAAGTGCTTCCTCTTCAGCCAGTGTAGAGGGCAGTGAAGAGCAACTGGCAGTAACAGCAGAGAAAATATACAATCTATACTTTTGTCTTGGTTTTTGAATATCCAGTTGATGCTTCAGGGAGATGTCACTAAGATGAATTAGGCTTCCCTTTGTAGATAAACTTAAAGGACCACCAGATGTTTGGAACTCTTAAGAGAATAGAATGAGTAGGTAGTTACATTAGGTCTCTTTCTCTTCTAGTTTCTGTTTATCTGTTTCTTTCTCTCCATTCTCTACCATATTCTCTTTTTTCAGACTAGGGAAATTTTCCAGCATGTGGAATATTCCATATTGAAAATTTTGCCCTTCCTAGTACAGTGTTCTCACCTTAGTTGATCCGGGGCACTCACAGTTATTTTCAGAGTTTGACCAAGCGAATACAAAAAAGGAGAACATTCATCTTTGTGCTATCAAAATCCAATTGTATTGCTCAATAATCCATTTGCAGATTTAATCAGTAGTCTTATGGAGTCTCTCTATGCCTTCTTCAGTATGTTGAGAGCAGTTATAGCCAGGAGTTTTACAGAAGGAATATTCATGCACAAAGAAGAAAAGAAGGATGATTTTAATGTTGTTTTGGCCTCAGGATTTTGACAAGGAGATGGTATTGAGTAAAGAAAGGAGAGGTGACTCCAACAGAGTCAACTAACTTAGAACCTTGGGGGC
Organism: Uromys caudimaculatus; assembly: GCA_028551405.1. Taxonomy (NCBI): domain Eukaryota; kingdom Metazoa; phylum Chordata; class Mammalia; order Rodentia; family Muridae; genus Uromys; species Uromys caudimaculatus. The sequence goes on along the minus strand of CM052722.1, from coordinate 83,148,712 downwards.
TCCCAGAGATGGAATCACCAACCAAAGAGTGAGCATAGACTGGTCCTACTTAACCCCACCCTTCACACATAAGTAGCAGATATATAGCTTGCTCTTCATGCAGGTTCCCCAACAATTCGAGTGGGGACTTATCCCAAAAGCTGTTGCCTGTCTGTGGGGTATGTTTTTCTAGCTGGGCTGCCTTGTCTGGCCTCAGTGAGAGAGATTGTGCCTAGTTCTGTAGTGACTGATTTGTGAGGTCCATGTGTATGGGTGTAGGGGGAGTAATACCCAGGGGAGGGCTCCCCCTTCTTAGAGGAGAAGTGGAAGTGGAAATGGAGGAGCTGCAAGGGGTGGCTGATAGGAGAGGAGGCACTGATATTGGGATGTAAAGTTAACTAATTAATTTCAAAAAATAAAAGACATGTAGATTGTGGTAAAATAGTGAAGGTAGACTCAAAGATAGATACTTATTCTACTGCCCCTCTCTTGTGATTCTGGAAAGCAATACCCACTCTGTCTGTCCTTGTATGAACCTTGAGTGCTGTCATACAAGTATATTTGTGCAAATCAGCCCCTGGGATTACCTTTGCTGAGTTCCCTTATGTCTGTTAGGCTTAGATATTTTAATGAGTCATAGCCAGTGACTCTGCCTGTGGCTCTTCTTAGCAAATCTTCTTGAGAAGATTTTCCAGAGATGTACTGGAATCTAGATGATTGTAGAAACATCCCTTCCTATTTTGTAGTACAAGTAGAGAGGAGAATATGAAATATATCAAAAGTATATAGTAGCAGTATTATTATATATGTGACAAGAAAGTAAAGCTGTCAAGGCCAGGGGTGGTCTTTAATCTCAGAACTCAGGAAACAAAGACAGGTACCCAGTGAATTTGATTTGAGGTTGGCAACCAGTGAGTTTCAGGTCAGCCTATATAGTGAGACCTTGTCTCAAAACAAAACCAAATAAAGAAAAACAAAAACCTAGAATGGAGAGGTATAATTAGGGTATAAGCATATTAACAATGAGATGGGATTCTAAATAACAGTACTTTCTAACATAATAGATTGCCTAGTTTTGGTGAACCATTGTAATTATCTAACACAAAAAATTTCAAAACGTATTTATAAGAACATAGCGTGGACTGAAAAGAAAGTAAAACAACATAAAACCAAACCAAACCTTATTTTTCAAGATATTATTGTTAATAACCTAATTTCATATGTTTTATAGCTTACAAAGTTTGTCTGCTTTCATTTATAAATCATATAATTTATCTTCATTATGAAAATGAATAAAATTATTAGCTAAAACATTGTAAGTAAATTTATTGTTGGCTATATTGAAAGGTTTGATCCAGTATTTAAATATGTCACACAAATCATGTTCTACTTCTAGAACTGATTTAAGTGAAACTAATTATAATTTTTTTTTTTTACTCTTGAATACATCATAATGTTTTATGTATTGATTTTTCCTAGGAAAATGAGGCTTAGAATTTTTTTTCTTGTCCATTTTTTCTCATTTGAATAGTAACAGAAAAGTAAATATGTTATAGTCAATAAGTTAATGCAACCTTTTGGAGTAGTGATAGATTTAGGTATAACTCTGAACAAGGCACTCTCTGTGACACTTGGTTTCCTCATGGTACATTGAGAGGGTTGGCATAGATGATGTGGCTCAGTGTTGATAACTCTGCCCTCTTAACATTCTATAACTGTTTTTAGATTTATTCATTTTGTTTTATGTGCCTGAATGTTTGCCTACATGTGTGTATGTGTACCACATGTATGTGTCATGCCCATGGAGGCCAAAAGAGGGTGTCAGATGCTCTAGAACTAGAGTGTTGATGACGTTTAGAGTTGTCGGAACTGAGAACTGAACCTGGGTCCTCTGTAAGAGCAACAAGTGCTCTTTTTTTATTATTGGATATTTTCTTTATTTACATTTCAAATGTTATCACCTTTCTAGGTCTCTCCTTCAGGAACCCCCTATCCTATCCCCCCCTCCCCCTGCCTCTATGCTCCCACACGACCCACTCCCACCTTCCCACCCTGGCATTCCCCTACACTGGGGCATCGAACACCCTCAGGCCCAAAGGCCTCTCCTCCCACTGATTTCTAACAAGGCCATTCTCTGCCACATATGTGGCTGGAGCCATGGGTCCCTCCATGTGTACTCTTTGGTTGGTGGTCTAATCTCTGGGAGATCCAAGAGGCTAGGGCCAGTTGACACTGTTTCTTCCCTCATGGTGCTGCAAACCCCCTCAGCTCCTTCAGTCCCTTCTCCAACTCCTCCATCAGGCCCCTGTGCTCACGCTGTGAGAATCCACCTCTATATTTGTCAGGCTTTGGCAGAGCCTCTCAGAAGACAGCCATATCAGGCTCCCTCAGCAAACACTTCCATGCATCTGCAATAGTGTCTGGGTTTGGTGACTGTATACAGGATGGATACCCTGGTGGGGCAGTCTCTGGATGGCCTTTCCTTTCAGTTTCTGCTCCACACTTTGTCTTGATATTTCCTCCTATGAGTATTTTGTTCCCCCTTCTAAGAAGCACTAAAACATCCACACTTTAGTCTTCCTTCTTCTTGGGCTTCATATGGTCTGTGAATTGTGTCTTGGGTATTCTGAACTTTGGGGCTAATATCCACTTATCAGTGAGTGCATACCATGTTTGTTCTTGTAACAAGTGCTCTAAATCACTGAGTAAACTCAGTCTCTCAGTCTATACAATTTTAACATATTTTTAAATCATAAGTATATCCAGACCTTTTACCATCTATAAACACACTACACACACATATATAACACAATACATACACACACACACACACACACACACACACACACACACGTACATATATATGTTACTCTACCTTTTTAAAAAAATTTTAACTTTTATTTGTATTTTAATTATATGGGTGTCTTGTCTGCTTGTAGATCTGTGTTTCCATGTATATATATATGTGTGTATGTTTAATCTTCTAATTTATCAACCATCATTCTCTAGGATGCATGTTCTGTGGCTGTCAGTCAAATGGCAAAGAGTGGAACAGCTATATTGCTTTCCACCTTTCCATCCAGCTACACCTGCTACCTCCAGGGTCTATCCCAGTGAGTTTTCCCTGACCTCCCCATCCACATCCTTTCTACAACCCACACATCCAGATTGAGAACCACATTCATTTTCCTGGCCTAGTCTAGTCATCCCACCTGTGGAGAAGCTGACTTTTAGACTTCTGAGAGGACAGTCATTCTAGTCATCACCCATAGATCCTTTCTGCTCCACATATAATCCTAACACTGACTCAGAACTCCCACTTACTTTTTCCAGGTTCTAGCCAGGTGTGTCCCCCTGACCTCATCATACACCATATTCTCTGACCTCCTCATAAAGGGTATTCTTGGACTCCTGCATACTTCCTTCTCTCTAACCCACCCAAACTAGCATAGGTCCTACATCCAGTGCCCCAGTCTAGTCTGGCCTCCCCTGCCTGTGCCACAGCAGATCTCTCTAAGAATTTGTGAAGACCCTCCCTATTTATTCCCTAACCCAGAGGCCCCTGACACACCATCATCCAACCTTTTCATCCAGCTATTTCTACCCCCACACTCCAGACTTGGACCAGGAAGCACATCCTCTACATGAGCCCAGTCTTTCTGTTCTCCTGATGCTATTCCACTAAAGTCCTTTGTAGGGTAAAAGGTTTGAGCATACTTCCTGGTTTGAATACCCACCAAACCCCACTAATCCCTGTGCTTGAAACCCCACCAACCCTAGACCTTGAAGCTCAGAACTTGAAATCCTACCAATCCTCAACCTGAAAATATCCACCCCGACCTCAAGAAACCTTCCCCCTCAGAGCTGTAGCACTTTCATTGCAGAAACCTTTCCCCTTAGAGCTGTTAACACTTAATATTAGTTTCAACCACTAGGCCCCATCAGGCCATAGATGTTCTCTTCTATTTCAACTTGCTCTGTTAGCACCAGAGTCCACATGCCCAGATCTCTTCACAAAAAATAGCAATGATAAGAGAGGTCAAACCAATATCTTCCCTTCCAAACCTACCAGCCCTGTAGAAATGTTTGCCAATGAGAATTTCTTACATAAAACCCAGAACATAGAATTTAAAAGAACAAGCATTAACTTCATCAAAGAACTCAAGGGATGAATGAAGACATAAATATACTTACTTCTGGTTCTTCAACTGGACAACTAAGAGAAAAAGTGTTGTTTCTTCCCAACATTTAGCTTTCTCATCTCTCTGTGTAAGATTCTACCTGTGAGCCTCCAGATAGCTTAATTATAATCAGTTCGGTCTCATCTTTTTCTGAAAGTATTTTATTTCTTGATGTAGGATATAAAATGTTTCCTGGCTGCTATTTCTATTGAATTAAAACCCAACACCCCCAGCATGTGAACACACAAATGCATGGTGCCCATGCATGGACTTTTGTTTTGGGTAATTGTTTACAGGTCCTTTCATGCTAGGCAATTACTGTACCAGTGGTTTTTTTTTTTTTTTTAAACTTTATTTTTATTTTATATGTATGGATGTTTTTTCTGCTTGTATATCTGTGTAGCATTTTGGTGCACTAATCACAGAGGTCAGAAGATGGTGTCAAATTTCCTGGAACTGGAGTTATGGATGGTTGTGATCAGCCATGTGGCTGTTGAAAATCAAACTTGAGTCTTCTGAAAGAACTCTTATCACTGAGCCATCCAGCTCCACTGTGGATTTTTATTCAACTATATCAAATGAAATTATATAATTTTCTGGGGGATAGATAATGGATATCATCATATTAAAAGAAGTTAAACAAGTTTCAGATAAATATCATGAGTCTTCTATGATTTGCGGATCCTAGATTTTTATAGAAACACAACTTTATTGGTGTGTGTGTGTGTGTGTGTGTGTGTGTGTGTGTGTGTGTGTGTGTGTATCATATGAAAGAACAAGGGAATATAAAAAAAAAACTGAGCATACCAGAAAAAGAGAAGGAAGTATACCAAAGGGAATATGGGTGAATTCCCTCAAAATACATGATACATTTTTGTTGATGAAACTCTAAATACTGTGACTATATCCCAAAACAATACACCAAAAGGTGGTCAAATCAGAAACCACAATAATACTGGCTTATGCCACTTGTTTGTATTGGCTTACAGGAATTACTAGAATCCAATTTCGTGATGCATGGATGATAAAAACTCAAAGCTTTTTGGATTAACACTGAATTAACAGTTAAGCCATAGCTTTCCTGGATTTACAGCTATTGCAAACAAGAGTGATGCTTATTTTTCTGAATGCTTACTCTATCAGAACCTTTTCCATAATATTTGCTTTCAGACTTTTAGTAAGTAGACTCTGGTATTATCTATCCTTCTACAGATCAACAAAATATTTTAAAGGTTTTTTAGGATAGAAAGTTAAGAATTGGTGGGACCCAAACCTACTGCCTTGGTTTGTGAGATTTTGAAGCTTGTCTTCTTCATTACAAATGCTAAAAGCTATAGAAAGTCATAAGACTTTGGAGAATTTACAGTGAGTCATGTTTGTGTATTTCAAAGTATAACATTCAATTTGAAAACTAAGAGGATGTTTACTAGCATACTGTGAAGCTGGTGCTAGTCCAAGATAACTTTATACTTTATAGATTTTTAAACTTTTAAGAACTAAGTATCTGTCAGCTTTGTCTGCAATGGCTACAATATTGTAGCAGTGGGTATAAAATATCAGTAGGTGCATAAGGCTCTCATCACTAATGAAGAACTAATAAGAGGAGAGCAAGATGGCTCAGCCTGTCAAGCTCAAGTTAGAGCTCTGTGGCCCACATGATGGGAAGACAAAACTGATTTCTGCAACTTGTCCTTTGATTTTAATATGCCAATTCTGATAGGTGCATATACATACACACTAAATATACAAATGAACATTTAACAATTAAAATATATACTAATGGATTTTATCACAAGGAAAATATTAAGTGTCTTATTTAACATCTTTTAAATTTTTTTATTTGTCTTTGTGATCAAACTCAGGGCTTTATACATGGTAGGCAAGTAATTTAACATATCACTGAAAATCTATGATGTGCAATTTTAGAATTTAAAATAATAAAAACTAATGATATAATTACTTTATGGCACTATTGTCCGAGTGAGTTTATCCTGTTGGTAGGTCACTATTTTAGCTTGCAGGGTTATTTTCGGGGTGAGAATGATTCCGTTTGTTTGTTTGTTTGCTTGCTTGCTTGCTTGTTATCCTTAGCCTGCATGGTACCACCTAGCATAGGGGTAAAGCTTGTAGTTGAACACGAGCTTGATTTCTCAGTGCTCAATCATATAAGTATGTTTTGTCTTCAGCAAGTAAGTATTTTTTACAGGTTGTGAAGGGTAACCAATAGCATTGAAAATAGCCTATAATGTTTGGGGGATGTCCATTGAACCTCTAGTCAAATAATCCATTCTCAGCCCTAGGGTTTTTATTTGGTAGCATGCGTTGTCTCTTCCTTTTGTCCTTGTGGCCTGCTCTAAGGTTTTCCTTCTATTGTCTTCTGTAAGAGTTGTATTGGTGGACAGAAATTACTTAAATTTATTTCATTTTATTTGTTCTTATTTTTGTTTTGTTTACTTAAATTTATTTTTATCATGTAATATTTTTCTTTATTCTTTGTTAGTGATTGGTAGTTTTGCTGGGTATAATAATGTGTCGGCATATGTGGATTTCCAGAGCTTGTAGACCACCTTTCCAACCTTTTCTGGCTTTCAGACTCTCCACTGAAAAATCAGTTGTTATTATAATAGGTCAGGATTTATAAGTGACTTGATCCTTTTCCTTTGCAGCTTTTGATATCCCATCTCTGTTCTCTACTTAGTGTTTTGATTATTTTGTGCCACAAGTAGTTTCTTTTCTAGTTCAATCTATTTAGTGTTCTATATGCCTCCTGTATCTTGTTAGGCATTTCTTTCTTTAGATTTGGGAAATCTAAAGAAATTTAATGATTTTTATTTTTAAAAAAGTTCCATGCTTTGACCTGGGTCTTCTCACTTTCCTCTGAACCTAATATCCATAACTTTGATCTTTTTATAGTTTCTCAGATTTCCTGGATATTTTATGCCAGTGTGCTTAAGGATTTAACATTTTCTTTGAACTGAGGTATCCATTTCTTCAAGATCTGAATTCTTTCTTATATTCCATTTACAAATTGGTGAGGCATTTCTCTGCATTTTTTGTTTGACTTCTTGAATTTTTCATTTCTAGTTTTATTTCAGTTTGGTTCTTCTTTGGTGATTCTATTTATTTGTTAAATAATCTATTTTCCTATCTGGAATCATTTAATTGTTTGTTTTTCTTGTTATTTATTTATTTATTCGAAATAGACAGGGTCTCTTTATTATGCAGCCCTGACTGTCATCAAATTTGATTTATAGACCAGACTGACCATGAACTCACAGAGATTCACCTGGCTCTGCTCCCTGACCCCCAAAGCTGGGATTAAAGGCACATGATCCCACATCTACCTGTGTTTATAGTTTTCATTGAAGCATTTACTAAGGTCTTTTTTACATTCATAATAGCTATTATTAAGCCAAACATTATTCATAGTGACTCTCCAACAACACAGACTCTCAGGGACCCCACAGCCCTCACACCTGGCAGGGGTCCCTTCTCCCATTCTGGTCTCCCACATATATTTTTTAAAAAATTGGCTATATTTATGGGGTATTATGTGATTATTTTGCTGCATGTATACATTGTGAAATCATTAGAATTAAGTGTATTTGCCTCCTTTAACTTTTATCATTTGTGTATGATAAAATCAATTCAAATCTGATAGTTTTGTGAAACATAATCCACTTTATTGTTACCTATGATCATCTTACTATGCAAAGCACATCATAAATTCTCATTTTTAACTGTAACTTAATACTCATTAATTAGTTTCTGCCCAGCCCTCCACTCATCCAGACATCAGTCCTCTCTCAACTTTCATAAGTCAACTTCTTTATATTCCATATACACTCAAGGTCAAATCTTATTATTGTATTCCTGACTTATTTTTCACTTCACATTAACATAGTGACTACCATTTTTCATCCATGTTGCTACCATGGGCAGCACTTCATTTTTTATGATTGAGTAGTATTTCTTGAAATGTATTCATTTCCATTCATTGTACAATGAATGCAAATAGTACTGTAATGATATATGATATGTGTAATGTATGATGTATGTAATGATATATGATAATGATATATGCTCAGGTGGTGGGGTTATTTCATCATGTTAGTTTTCACTTATTCTGTCTTCCACAATGAGTATACTAATTTTAATTCTTATCAACAGTATTCCAAGATTCCCTTTTCTCCATACCTTTACTATCATTTGTTTGCTTTTGTCTTTTATTAATTAGAAGGGTATAACAACTCTCTGTGCTTTTAATTTATACTTACATGATAATTAGTGATAAGAACCTTTTTTGTTTGTTTATTTTTATATTTTTATTTTTTTTGGTTTGGTTTGGTTTTATTTGTTTGGTTGGTTTTTCAACAGTGTTTCACTGTGTATCCCTGGCTGTCCCAGGAACTTTCTCTGTAGACCAGGCTGGCCTCAAACTCAGAAATCCACTTGCCTCTCTCTCAAGTGCTGGGATTAAAGGCGTGCGCCACCACTGCCCTGCTTGCTGATAGGAACCATTTTTATGATATACCTATTGGCTAATTACATTAGTTCTATTGAAAAATGGCTATACAGATTATTTGCTTAGATTTTTGAAAACAAATTGTTCTAATTAGCACATAAATAATTAGAGATCATGGCATTTTCAAAGTATGTTCCAGCATATTCTCCTCTCCTCCATATCTCTATACTCTTCCTTCCCATTTTTATTGCAATTTTTCAATGCAGTCTCCTTTCTTCTTTCATATGTATCATTGTTTACCCCAGTTGCTCTGCATTTTTTTCTTTATACTTTCTTGGTCTCTTTTCTATTTTTTTAAGTATTTATATAGTTCTCTCTCTCTCTCTCTCTCTCTCTCTCTCTCTCTCTCTCTCACACACACACACACACACACACACACATACACACATACACACACACACACACTACTGGCTAGAATCTGTATATGAGAGAGGAATCTAAGTCTGGCCTAACTCACAACTTTCCAGATCCATCTATTTTCCTACAAGTTTCCTAGTTTTATTCATTTTACACATGAATAAAGTTATGCTTTGTACATGTACATTTCATTAGTCATTTACCTGTTGATGGACATCTAGGCTGATTCCATTGCCATACCATGATGAACTGAACAGCAATGAGCATAGATGTGAAAATATATCTGTATTAATTATACCCAGGATTGGTATATCTGCATTATATGGTAGGTCTGTTTTTAATTTTTTTGAGAAACTTCCATACAGATTTTGATACTGGTGATACGCCTAGCAGAAGTGAATAAGGATTTTCTTTTCCTTACACCCTTATCAACATTCATTGTCTGTCTGATTTTTTTCTTTTTCTTTATTTCTTCTTCTTTTTTCTTTTTTTCCCCTGAGACAGGGATTCTCTGTGTAGTTCTCGTTGTCCTAGAACTTTTTCTGTAGGCCAGGCTGGCCTTAAACAGAGACCCATTAGCTGTTGCCTCCCAAGCCCTGGGATTAAAGGTATGTGCATTACCACCATCTGGCTTTATCAAATATTTCAAGTATAAAATCATGTTGTCTCAATTAAGGATCATTTAACTTGACTTTCTATTTTTATCCCTTTTATGCTGTTCTCTGATTCTATTGCTCTACGAAGGCAGAGTACTATACTGAACCAGGGAACTAAGAGTAGCCATTCTTGTCACATTCCCCAAGGTAAAGGAAATATTATCAGTTTTTTTTCCCACATTGTTCATTTCATTTAATTTTTTCAGCTCTAGGATTTGATTCATTTTAAAATTTTAATTAAAGGATGATTCAGTAAGTAAAAGCTCTTATCACCAGGCCAGTAGGTCTATATTTGATCCCCACATGGAAGGAGAGAACCAGTTCCTGAAACTTGCCCTCTGACCTGTATGAAACATGCAACATGCCGCTATCCACAGATAGACACAAAAAATATTAAAAATCAGTGCAGCCTGTTAAATTTCTCTGAAAGTGTCCTGAGTTATTTGTGTTTTCTTGAATTATTTGAATTTAATTACAGTAATTATTTTATATTCTTTGTCCAAACATTCATACACATTAACTTATTTATGAATTATTGTTGATACCTTCTTTTATCCATTAATCCCCAAAAGTCTTGATGTTTGTAGGCTTAGATTTTTTTCAAAACCTATTTTTAATAAAGGTTCTTAAATGCTTTAACCTCCTGTCTAGCTCTCCACTCACTAGAGGTAATGGGAAGGAAAGGTTAATAGAGCAAAGAAGGACATGGACCTGTTTAGGAATAGTTCTTTGGAGGAAATCCAATCTGCATTGTCAGCATACTAGCAGTTCAGTTCACATGAATCAGCAGCAGTGTCTTGATCTATTTGCAAGATCAGCAATGGCAGGTTGATGCCGAAGAAACTGCGAGGCTCTGCCAATAAGCTAGAGTCAGTGGAAGAGGCAAGAAGCCATCAGAACACCACCAGAAGTTCTTTGGTGGGATTCTCACTATGAAGTTATGACAAACCATGACCAGCAAAGAATGGTAAGGTGAACCAATACCATACAGTGAAGACCAGAGTCAGCAAAGCCCAACGTTGACAGCAAAGACTGTTAAGGCATACCAATACCACACAGCATTACTCACTGTCTGCTGCATTATATTTATACACTTTCTAAACATCATGTGTTCTCTGAAGCATCCACTGTAGCAAAACATCACATGCCTCTTTTCCAGCCTGGTTGAGAGAAGCACCAACTGTCTCTACTCAGTCAGATATCCTCCCACATTTCTTTAGCAAAAACATCTACTCAGAAGGCAGTTTCAAGAAAAACATCACATGACACAACTGAGTCTCTAAAGAAACCAGAAATTTCTACTTCAGTTGTTTCCTGGTAGATGATGTCTGTGTGTTGAAGGACTGGCAACTTATTCTAGTTTTCAAAATCTAGTTTTGTTTTTATCATTTTAAAAATTCTACTGATACTCTCCAGGCCCATCATCACGGATACTGTGTTTGGATTAGATAACACTCTAATCCATGTTGCCATTTCTTCACCAGTAGAATTGTCCTCTGTCTGTAGTTAGCATGTTGTTTAGGATGGTCTAGGAGAAACATCTAAAATGGTTAGTCCATCTCTGCAGGCTTCTGCCTGGGGTTATGACAGGTTAAGAAAACTTGTCTACTTTTACTCCCACAGGATTCTACCTGCACTAGGCTACTCCAAGGAAGAATTGGGTCCTAGGCTTTTGTGCACCAATTTATATCATTTCCCTCTTCTTTGTCCAGTTAACAATGACTGGAAGGCTGTGGTGTAGAGTCTTATGACTACTGATCCCACAATTATAGCTGTACCTGGAGCCTCATTACTCAGTGAGATTAGCAGAGCCCTGTGTAACACCAAAATCAACATTGCTATAGCCTGATTATTGTTATTCTACTTATAGCCCGTGGCTATTGTACCCAATAAGAAATGATGGTCTAAAAGTTCATCCCATTGGGTCCATGTGTCCAAACCTAGCATTAGAGTGGGTCTAAGACTTTGTCTTAGGCACTAACTGGGGGAGGAAAGGTTGTTAGATTCTCTCTGAACACATAAGATCAGCCAGTACATTATCTGTCCTTATTACAGTTCATTATGATGGTAAGTTTGGGCAAGAACTGCTGCAGAGGCCTGGAAGAGTGTTGCTTACTAGCTTTCTCCTCATGGCTTTCTTAGCCTGCTTTGTTATAGTACCCAGGAGTGGCACTGCACATACTGTTCTGGACTTTTCCATATAAACTATCAATCATGAAAATGCAGCACAGGCTTGGCTACAGGCAAATCTTGTGGGACATATTCTCAATTGAGGTTTTGTCTTCCAAAATGACTCTAGCTTTTGTGAAGTACTCACAAAACTAGCAAGCATGTGACCCTGTTGCGAAATATTTGACTCTATGTTTCAAAGCAATGAATTGTACCTCATTCCCACTTCTGTTTCCAAGACGACAGTGACTCCATGTTGTGCAGGCTGAGGTTTGAGGGTGAGATGGGGTATGTAGTCACATGGCCACCAATATAGCATTGTTGGGTCATACCTAGATACTACAGCTTGTCAAGACTTGCACAGTACAAGTACAAGACAAAGGCACCTGTTGCTATAGCCTTCTTGCTGTTTATAGTATACTTATTTATGGCTTGAGTTATCTGTAACCAGTTAAATATAATACTGGCTGGAACATGAATCCATCTTCAAGGGCTTTCAGGTCTCCTTGTACCCTGTATACATTTCACAGCTGGTATCCTGTGAAATGTGGGCTGTGTTTTGAGGCACTAGCATAGAAATGGGATATATCATAATTTCCCAACGCTAGGGCTTCTTTTTCAGGTGAAATCCTTGATATATTCCCCCACTGTACACATTCTTTCTTCAGTTCCATATCTGAAGTTCCATGAAAGGCAAATTCCTCATCTGCCATGCTAATGCAGCATCAGAGGTCCTATCTGTTTATATTGATTTGAAGGAAGGAGTCGTGTAGTTCTACTTGGTAATGGATTTCACTGGTGCAAATACAAGTCTAAAGTCTGGACTAATCCTATCTTCCTTCCACCTTAGATAGTGTTTTGTCTACCTTGGGATGCTTAGAATTAGTGATGGTTTAGGATAGGCCTAAACTCTTAACTACTTTAATCTCTATCTTTCGCTCTGTTTCTCTCTTTCTCTGTCTCTCTGTCTCTCTCTCGCTGTCTCTCTCTGTCTCTTTCTCTCTCTCTCTTATTTAAGACAAAGTTGTTCCTGACTATGTTTAATCCCTTCTCTTGTATTTATTTTAAAACTAGCTATTGTGATTTCCTACCTGGGTTCTTTAGCTCCTATGAAGGTACTTGTGTGGAATTATAGCTAACCAAACTGACGATGTTTCTGAGAAGAGTCAATGAGGTGTTAGAATGTTTTTCTTCTCTGCCATTTTGCTCTTTTTGTTCCACAAAAAAGAAAACATGAAATATACCATGATAACTATTTTTTTCAATTGAGAGGGGCTATAGAAACTATGGTCATATCCAAGTTATCAATATCTCTTTCTGTCATATTCTCAACACTTCTAAAATACAGTTTGAATACTTTCAGTGATCGATCCCATTTTTAACTAGTATTTTCAGTTTAGGTATTAGATTTTATTGTTAGAAATGTCTTTTTGTAAAAGATGGAAATGAATTGTTTAGCATTTCAATTTATTAATTTAGATCTAACATTCAGAAGAAACGAGCTATTATTACAACAATTTTTACGACTTGAGTCATGCATTTCTGATTTGGGAGATCTGTAAGATTGGATAGTCACCATTTCTAATTGGCTAGGTGCCCCTCTGGTTGGTGTATGTTTCTTTTAATATTATGTTAAAAGTAACTACTAGATAAGTACATTGGAAGTGGTGTAAAGTAAGGTGAGGAGGATACTCAAATGACAATTTACTATTACATTAGTACTTATCAGACTTGGCTACATGTCAGAATCATGAAAATATAATTAAGATATATTTTACTGTATCCTCTCTCAAATAAAATGGATGAGAATCATGGCAGGAAAGGGGTTGAGAATTTGTGGCCAGATGAAGAAAAGGAAATCAGGAGTGAGTTCAAGTGGAAGTTTCATCTCAGGCCTCAGGAGCAAAATACTTCCAAAGAATCTTTGTTGGCCCTTATCTACATGATATTCCTTATGCTGTTCTTAAAGTGTTTTATCTACAGGGAGCCACAAATATCATCTTAAATAATTTAGGAAGAAGTTCATATGCACTAATGGTCATGACTTTTTTTTTTTTTTTGAGGAAAGTCATTTTGATACTACTAGGCTGGGTTTTAACATGTAGAACTATGAATCTAAGGAGTCCAAGTCAGCCTAGACCCCATAGAGAGAGAAACGGAGTTTACTTTAAATCTAGAAGCATTTATTGAGTGATGATTGCAGTTGTTGTGATTTTCAGAGCATCATATGATCTGGTTTCCCCATAAAGTTCTTCCATGTCTCTTACTTGTTCCTTGGAATTCTATTTTAAAACACGATGGATTTGAAGCCCATAATTGTTGTTAAATTGCTTGGCAGATATCATGTATAGGTTGATGGATAGTATGTGAATCATAGCACATTTTCTTTGAGAGAATGTCTCTTGTCATGCACTTTGTGTTACATAAAGTTTTTTTAGGGAACTTGTGAGACAGAAGAAATCAGTTCTGCTTATTAGAGTCAATGTGGTAGAAAGGCCAATGTTCCTTCCTCAAGTTAAGGTTAAAACAAATTAGCATCCAACTCCCAGTTATTTGAGAAATGACTGAGTCAATGAGTAATGATAAGATTTGGAAAATGCTATGCGGGGTGGAGGGCAAAATTATGAGACAGCAGCTGATCATCATCTTACTATGTTCTCTTTCCATGGCCAGGCAAATTGACTCATGAACTAAGCATAGGGGACTAAAAATTTACTTCATATAAGCAATAATATAGAAATAGTAGTATGTTTCATGAACTCTAGCAGAAGATGACAAAGTAAAATGAGAAAGAATATATAATACAAGGTATAATGGGGATTTGAAGGGGTTATTTTTGCTGAGAAAACCAAAGGTCTTATAAGAACTAGACTCGACAAACACTATGAAAATAAACATCGGGCAAGCTTGGTTACTGTGTAAAAGGTTAGACAGGAAACAGCACAGAGCCCATTTCAAGAGATCTATTCATTTTCAGTGGAGTTTGATGTCATGAATGAAATAGAAGTAAGACATAATTACAACAATTACATTTTGTAGTGGATTTTGGGGATAATTTATAGAGAGTGTGTTTGTTCCTGAGATCATTAGAACATTAATAAGTATATTTGAGGATGAAAATGACCCTGGCTCACTATCAGGGAGTAGTTTATAGGGTAAAATAAGTTGGAAGGAGAGATTGTAGATGCAGAAAAATTAGGACTATAATGTCATAATGTTTGGAGAAGAGACAGGGACAGAAAATATGCTGTTCTGACCTTAGTGTTTTGAATGGAAAATTCTTTACCTTGTCTTATAAACTGTCCTCTTCTGGTCTGGTGTAATTTTGCTTACTCATTAATTTCCCTGATGTGACACTCATAGAAGTACATTAAGTAGGGGTAGAACTAGGAGCCTGCCCTACAAAATGTCATGCATTATAACTAGAGGATTTCAAAGACATCTTCTCTTCCCACATTTTCACACTTGTATGTTCTGAGGTTGGTAATCACTAAGGTAGGTCATTGTCTGACAAGGAACTAAAATGTAGAAGTTAAAAGCTTGTTAAAGAAAGTTTTATGCCTTCCTTATCTCCCTAGAGTGTGGAATGAGTCTCATCACAATTGTATTTCTGTTCTATCAAACTGAAAAACAGTGGCACAATTTGCTGGAAACTAAAGCTTATTAACAGTTTCTATTAAAAGACCTCAAAAACTTCTAGCCTTAGAAACTGATATGTGTACCACCTATAGGTGCAAAAATATTGTTTTTTTATGGGCCTTATAAATTAAATTTTTTTCTTAAAAAATTATTTTGAGAAAATTGTTTTAACTAGTCAAAACATCCTTTATGTTATTTTTGAAGTCATGGAGCTATCATAAATTTTTTTTAAAAAAATCTGAACTTTTGGTAGCTTGTGGTATAAACTGACTGTATTTTAAATCCAATCAAAAGTCTTTTTGTTTCCAAAGCATAAAAACTTCCCATCCTTTAGATTGGTCCTTGTGCGCCACAGCTTTTTATTTTTCTTTTACAAATAACTATTTAAACATTTTATGAAATATACCCATGAACATATTTCTAATAAGTTTTTCATTTTACTACCTTCCTATCTTTTTCACAATATATAAACTTTTGCCTATATGCCTCATAATAAAAGAAATAAAATTTTTGGAAGCAAACAAAAGGAAGTGGTTTGTTAAGATTTTATATTTCTAAGGCCTGTTGATGCAGTGAAACTAACTCAGCTCAAGGCAGAATGCAGGTTTAACTTTCTAGCTTGTGCCTATTATAGAACAGAATATTTGGAAAGTATTAAGGGTCTCCCTACTCACCTGAAGGAACAGTTCAAAATGAAAACCTCAATCATTGGCCACATATAAGAGTACCTTTCTTGTGGGAAGGCAGAACAGTATAGACACACTGGAAGACGTTTTGTTCTGTTAGCTAAGAAAGTCTAAAATAAGCATGCCAAAAAAGTCATTTACCCCAAATAGTACCCTACAGTTAAAGCAATCCTCTATCTTTTGAAAAATGATCGAATGTAAGATCAAGACAGGAAATATTCATTTACTATGTTAAAGCATCTTCTTGCTCTAGAGAGAAAGGCAGTTCATAAGTCAAATAAAAAATACAGTATTAAGTGGTAAATACACCCAATGTTTCATCTGACAGAGATTTAATATTTCTCTCAACATTATCATAGAAGTGTCCATTTGTAGTAGATGGCGATAATACAGAGACCCTCAAGTGGTCAAGGTACAAAGAGTAAGAGATGTCATAATGATCAACTGTAAATGGCTCAGGGACCACTGCAGAAGAGAGGGCAGAAGGAGCCTGAGAACTGAGGTGGTCATGGACTATGAGGACACAGTGACTTTCAGGCACAACAGGGCAGTTGCCTAATCAAAGTCATTGTAAAAACACACCAAAGACCTGAATAAGCTCAAGCTAAACCAAATCTCAACAGAAAGGGAAGGTCCCACCCCTAGCCAAAGAGCTGTTTGAAAGTGATAGTTGCTGGCAGAGTATAAGTCAATGTAAGTCAACTATACTTTACTGGAAGGCCACACATCCAATAATATATGAGCAACACAAAATGGACTGAATTGATGTAAAGCACAAACATAAAAGTAATAGGATAGAAAGCATCCTGTGCACATTAGGCTCACCCAATTTCCAAGGTTTTTTAAAGAAGTGATACCAAAAGGTGCAAACTTCTATAAGGATGCAAGTCTCACTCATCCACATGTGCCATGGGACATAGGGCGCTGCTGACATTTTTGGGAAGATTTTATCTCTTAGCCAGAACATAGATCAAATACCATGAAAATGATGATTGTCACACTTACATGTCAATAAAATCAACAGTTGGGGCAGCATTTCAGCACTAGTTGAACCAATATTTAAGTAGATGGCAGAGGAGCAAATTCAGTTTTGGATGAAGAAGTGAATATTGAGGAACATTTACACATCGCCCTTTGATTTGTGAGGAAAAAGGCCAAATGGCATTTAGTCAAGGCCAAACAGCATTTAGTCAAGGCCAAGCTCCATCTTTGAGATGGCTAACAGTATGTTGCCAAGTGGAACTTTGATAATAAAATATCAGAACTCTAAAAGTGTCTAAAATTCAGAAATCAATGCTATACATAGTATATTTTCCTGAACATTCTTATATTTTTCTTTCATTATGAATTTCTCATTTATTTATGGAATTTTTATCTTGGTAGTTCTTGTCTTTTTTCTTAGTTCCCTAATTCATTCTCTGTTCTAGCTTATGTAAATAATTAGTAATATGCCCATAACATCTATAGAGTGGAGTGAAAAAATTCTCATCTATCTCATTCTATGAACTTGAGAAAGAATTAGTTAATATGAGCTGTACATCTTTTTCCTTATGGTAATAATAACTGTGAATTTGTTTTGTTTTATGCTTTTTGGAATTCCAAAGATTTATTGACTTTGAAGTTTAAACATTGTAGTTTTAAAATATTAGTAGTCTGAAATGAAATCAGCATATTTTCTTTAAGTATGAAATTTCAAAGCATTACATCATGAGGTTCTTTATTCTTTGATCTATGGTTTTATTTGGTTTCATTTTGTCTTTTATATAAGAATATATCATAACTAAAGTCAAATCTAAGTGTGATTTATAACACTTATGTCCAATTATTAACTAGGAAGAACATTTCTTGTCCACTGACATGAATTAACTCTGTACTGACAACATGATAGATAACTATGAATTTTCTAAGCTGATTATACCAAGGAATTTACTATTTGTTCCTAAAGTACTGCTGTTCAGTAATAATATCTAGCACTATAGGGAAGGAACAGTAAAACAATTCACATGGCAGAAGCACAGGGCTTAGTTGAGTACTTTGGAAAAGTAGTTTTTTCCATGAACATGTATCACAACTCTATTGAAAGCAATAATGTCAAAAAATGCCACTCCAAGCAACTCTAGTCTCTGTGCTATCTGTTGAATATACAGAATGTAATGTAGAAGAGAGAAAGAATTTATTACAGAATAAAGTGGACATCTCAAGTGATGACAGTTGGCAATAGTTTATTGTTCTGATCTACATGTTTTGATAGGCTTTATATTATTTTCTAAAATCTTTGTCCCAGAGAGTGAGAGAGCCAATTAGATGAACTAGGTAAAGAGGAGGCAATAATATGTATTCATTCTTTACCTCCTCTAGCCTCTTGTGAGATAGTAACCTTTTGGTCCTGGTACTTTAGAAAGCCTTGTCTTACTCAGGCCAGAGATCCATTCATTTTAAGATCACTGGCTACTCTTGCAGAAGTGTAAGGTTTGGTTTCCAGCACCTACATGGCAGCTCACAATCTTCTGTTAACTCTAGTTACAGGTGATCCAATGCCCTCATCTAGTCTCCTTAGAAACTACGCATGTACATGATATACAGACATCCAGGCAGCACAACCATACTCTAAAAATTAAAAACATAAATAAAAAGTAACATAATTGAAAAAAACGAATTAAGGAGAGATGGAAATGGTGCTTTACT
Source organism: Uromys caudimaculatus (assembly GCA_028551405.1). Taxonomy (NCBI): domain Eukaryota; kingdom Metazoa; phylum Chordata; class Mammalia; order Rodentia; family Muridae; genus Uromys; species Uromys caudimaculatus. Next base: position 83,129,835 of record CM052722.1, on the reverse strand, counting down.
TGCCGGAAATGGCCTATCTTAATGGGATCCAACAAAATCCTATTACCTGCAATTTTCTTACTTTTTTTGTAATCCATACCTATAATTTTTGTATGGTATTTCAAATGTGTGAAGGGGCATTTGAGACAGTTCCCTTTTCCTTTACCTATCACTGTTTTTCACTTGTTAAATGAATGTGCTAGCAGGCACATAAAAATAATGGACTGTGAGGGCAGGTCCATCCAGAATGACTTTCAAGTAGCTAATCTGTAACTGTTAGAGAGACAACAGTCCTATGGTAGCATCCATGGATGGAGGAGAGAGCTGAGATGGAATTCAGGTAGATTGTAGATTCTTTACTCAGTGTTCAATTGTTCACTGCTGTAGAGTCCCCAGGCTCCTGGAGCTAGTGAACCAGCTGTAAGGTGTTTGCTTTGGAGTCCCAGGGAACAAAGCAATGTGCTAACATTTATATTATTTCCCCAAGGAGTAGGTGCGGTAGAATAATGTTTGTTGTACCTAAGGAATACATGGCTTCAAAGCATTTAGAACCTTGGTAGAAACTTTTGTTGACATTTTTTCTACTATATTGCTTCAGTGTGTTAGGGGCCACAGCTTCAGGGAATTATGTTTTGTACTCTCAACAGGGGCCTGTTAGCTTTAGGAAAGGGTGCAACCTGATTTCTTTAGGCTATGGAATCTGTCTTCTAGAGTGATCAGCCTTTTAAAGGGGCATCCCAACAATCTAACACTAGGTATCTAGGAGCAACATCAATGTTGCTTTGGTTGACTTGGTTAATAATGAAAGATGAAAACATGTCTTTAAATTATTGTAGGTGTGGTTAGTGACAAAGGATGTTCTAATTCTTTTGTAAGTGTTTCAATTATCTGAGTCTGGAAAGATTATTTTTTTCACTTCTTTTTCATTCTTTCTATATTCACTGTAAAAATATAAATGCACAAACATACCATATCCTTTCATTGGGAGATAAACATAAGTGTATGTTTTGGTTTTCATTTATCTATTAGCAAGATATATAGCTTTTTCCATTTGAAATACTGGGCTTGACATTTAATAAATGCCATTTAACCTTTTTCTCTGCTGAAACTTGTTTCATAAATCAAGGACGTTGGGTAAATAATTTTAAATATTTCCTGCTCCTAACAATTGTAAACATAAATATTTTTATGCATGCCTGTATAAAATAGATCATATACTTCCGTTGGGATAGAGATGTGTATCTCTATATAAATATGGATGCATAATATCCACATTGACACAGAGAAATAAAAATGAGTAATGATATACAGTTAGATATAGATATAACTAAGCTAGAAGTATGATTGAGGTTAGGGGAAAGGGAGAAAGGGAAGCAGAGAGGAAAAGATGAAAGGAAGATTAAAATTCATTTTAGGTCATTTGCAAATGAAAGAACAATTGATAAGCTTTTCTTGGTTAAAACCTTAATCTATTTTGTAGATTTTCATTTATTGCTATAACTGTGAATTGAAGGCATTTCATTTGCATTTTCATAGCTCTTTCTAGGATAAGAAGTAATATGCATAGGAAATTAGTCCTGGTTACCAGTTATGCAGAAATGATCGTTACAAGAATACAACTAGGCCAGTTTCTCATTTATCTCATGGCATCTTTTGTATACTAAACTCAATAATGTACCCAAATGTTATACACTGTGTTATGTCATGTTTAAAGCTTCTGGATAGAAACTAGAGTGGTTAAATTCTTGTTTTCTTTTTTATGGTGTCTAAGAGAGTGAGTGGAACACAACAGGTACCCAGTAAATGTTTCCTTAAAAATAACAATGAAACTGTAGGAAATGGAGAGCTATAAGACAACATTTTATTTTTGAACATACCAGTAGTCCTTGAGGTATAGCACCTGGATCTGTATACATTTCAATATAATGCAAAACTGTGAAAACATGCCCTCATTAATTTTAAAGTTTTATGTAGCCAACCATTTAGTTCCTATGGTTACATCTCTGTGAAATTATAAAATAGGCACTTCAAGGGTTTGGGAACAAGAACAAATTGGCTGTTAGAGAATTCATGAATGCTAATAACTCATTTACTTATAATGCTTATAATTAATTGGTTTAAAATCATCTACTGCAGTCTTAAAATGAATAGGATATTTAAAGGTCACCATTGCTCTCAGCTCTCATTTAAATCTCTAATCGAACAAAAATACATTGCAGATATCAATTAAAGCTTTTAAAATTATTCTCTAGCTAAACTTGGCCCAAAATAGTAACGGATCTATCCATTTGCTTCCTGTTAAATGTTGTGATCTCTAATCTGTGATTAAGTTATTATAAAACCCTAATTTCTAAGGTTTTGGATCAGCAAGACTATGCTCATCATTTATGAAATACAACAAAGTAGAATGAATCATGTGCACATCAAGATAATTTCTTGTTATATGTTTAGCAATGAATCTTCACTTTTCTCCCTTAACTGGAAATGCCAGCTGATATCACGTGCTAAATCATGTTTAACACTAAAAATATGAAATTCAATTATAAAGATCATTTATTAATGGCAAAAATGGCTTCAAACAATAAATCTTAACAAAATAATACAGTGCATCTATATATAATGAAAACAAATAAATGGCTTTTCTTGAAATATTTTATTGCAAGATGACATGAGATTTCATCATGCTATATATGATTTAAATTTAAAGATTTTAAAAAGTAAAACATATGACTTATTAATTTCTGGAATTGTCCATGTAATATTTTTAGATTTTTGTTAGCTGCATGAAACCATAAAAAGTAAAAACCTCTTGTAATTTTTCATCAGAAGTATGTTGACAGGTGCATTCCAGGTATGAAAAGGAGGCATTAGTGATTTCATAATTGTAAATATTTAAATAAAATTATTGTCTCATTGTAAGAACTTTCAATATGTATCAATACCTCTACTGTTATATAAATAGGTCTCCAGGACTGAGGAACTGGAAAATTATATATATATATATCTGCTTAGTTGTGGGTGCTATATTAGAAGATCCTCTATGAATACTTCTCTCTCTCTCTCTCTCTCTCTCTCTCTCTCTCTCTCTCTCTCTCTCTCACACACACACACACACACACACACACACACACACACACACACACAAAGACAGGAGCGCAAATACAAGAATTTAGAGATGCAACTTTAAGGTTACTTTAGGGTCTGAGGAGATAGCCTGATGGCCTGAATTCCATCCATGGAACTCCCCTAAACTAACTAGATTAGCGATCCACACCTGTAATTCCAGCATTCTCTTTCTCATTATTAATCATTTTATTCATTTACATTTCAAATGATAACCCCTTCCCATTTCCCCTCCACAAACCCCCATCCCATCCTCTCTCCCCTCTCTCCCCCCTCTCCTTTGCCTCTATGAGGGTACTTCTCCACTCATTCACCTACTCCCACCTTACCCCTCTAGCGATTCCCCTCCACTGGGGCATCAAGTCTCACTCCCCTCCCATTGATGCCAGATAAGGCCATCCTCTGCTACATACATATCTGGAGTCCTGGCTCCTTCCATGTATACTCCTTGGTTGGTGGTTTAGTCCCTGGGAGTTCTGGAGGGTCCAGTTAGTTGATATTGTTCTTCCTATGGGGCTGTAATCCCCTTCAGCTCCTTCAGTCCTTCACCTAGCTCTTCCATTGAGGTCCCCCAGGGCTGAGTCTGATGGTTGGCTGTGAGTATCTGAATCTGTATTGGTTGCGTGCTGGTTGAACCTCTCAAGGAACAGCCATATCAAGCTGCTGTCAGCAAGCACTTCTTGACATCAACAATAATGTGGGGTTTAATCCCAGCATTCTTACAGAAAGATGAGATGTGGAGGCAAGCTCTAAGTCAGGTGTCCTGGAGTATACAGTACAGAAGAAGCAACAAAAGTGATTCTACTTTAGGTTGGAGGGCAAGAATCAACTCCCATAAGTTATTCTCACACTACACACATAGAGAATATGGCACAAGTGCACTCATCCACACAAATCAATAAACTAAATTAGTACTACCTTATATATTAGGCTTAGTTAGAGATTAATAACTAATAATAAATATCATCATAATACATATAAAATATAGGCTATGTAAATGTGATCATTTTGAAACTATATCATTGTACTATACCTACATATGTGATGTTGTAGATGATGTGCCTACACGATGTTATTGAAGTAAAATGAATGATGGAGGCATTATGATGCAGTATTAGTATTAGACAGTTGCAATGAGGGTTACTTGAACATAGATTATGCTGTTGATAGTTGGATAACCAAGACAATCTTTAAGGGACTGATGTGCAGGTACTTCACACAGTACAAATCCACTGGATGATTCATAACACAGGTGTTATGAAAAAGGATGGCATAAAATTTTATTATGCTTCTTTGAACAATGTATAATTTAAAATATAAAATTTATGAATTATTCATTTCTTGAATTTTCCACTTAATATTTTGGATTATAGTTTATCACAGGCAACTGAAACTGTGGAAATTAAATCTGAAAATAAAAGGAGAGTTTTATAGTGTTTTTAAAAGCTATATCTTTCTAGTTTTTTTCCTGTAATTCTGTACAAATGCAGAAAAATATATCTACATATTCAATTATGGCCTTAATATGAAAAGAAACTGCTTACTAAAGCATCAAAAGCTTATTTAACTGCAATGCATGTATCAACAATTTGTAAATAGCCTTTGTAAGAATATGTGTATTTTCCAAAATGGATTGCTATGTTTCCCATCTCACATGTTCCTTATAGAAGACAATTTTGACCTTTCTGTCTTAGCACACTGGATTCAGTGTTGTCTCAAGTTTGGGTGGGCTGTAACTATTATAAAATTTATGTGATTTAATTTATAATAAGTGACACATTGGACATAGAGTATATGGGGATATCTGCTTAGAATTCTGAGCTAGAATGCAAGCATACAACTACTAACTGTCTTAAGGTCTGCATAAGAAAGCATGAGAAAGCTCAAACAAAAATACCATGTGTAGCAACCAGATGGAAAGTCCCTGAGAATATATGAGTGAATACATAGCTGGGTTAATGCTCCTGGAATTCTGCCTCTCCAGTCACTATCCAAACACAATCACATAGGAGACTCTGAATAAAACCCACCCAAGTGATCCCTTCTTGACATTCACAATTCATAGACTCTATGGCAAACAGGGAAATGAGAGTTGTTGTTCTAAACCATTAGGTTTTGATGTGATTTGTTTTACTGCAAGAAGAGCTGGTACATTGGGTTCCCCTCCATAATCTTTAATAATGCTACCACTACTTTCTGTGTCACAAGAAACCAACTGCAGCTTTTTGATATTTTGATTTTGAATTAAAGAAAAAATAAGGAGAAGCAGAGAAACAAACTATCTCAGAACTTTAGGATTAGTTATAGACAAGTTGCATACTTATTCCAGGAACATAATTACTAAGCCATTTGGAGCATATGGCTTTACTTTATTTCTTGAGTTGTTTAAAATTAGTGTCAGACATTTTGGCACTTGTTAATTTACCATTTACTCTTTAGTAATGTAAAGTGTTGTGGCTTCTCAGGGAGAGCCCTGTTCCTATAATTAAAAAGCACCCATAATATTTGAGAACAATCAGATTTCCTTAAAATTCATTTTCCAGGGGCTGAAGACATGGGTACATAGTTACAAGAACTGGTTATTCTTCCAGAGGATCTAGGTTCATTCCCCAGAACCCAGGTTTAGCTCCCGGCATGCACATCAGTCAGCTTATTACTGCTTGTAACCTCAGTTCTAGGGGGTCTGAAGCCCTCTTCTGGCTTCTTCATAAATTCACACACATGAAATACACCACACATATATTCAGGCACACACATGTGCACATAAAATATAAATAAATGTTTCTATGATGTATTGAATGATAATGTAAGTCGTACTTAATAGGCCAGGTTTTTAGCTCAAGCAGGAAACAGAAGGTGGAAGTTTCAACCAAGTGGCTCTAGCTTTAGAGTCAAAAAGATTTGGGAAAGTGCTTATGGAATCTTCCCCCATGGTTAAGGAGAGCTGCTGAGCCCAAGCTAGTGGCAGAGATGTCTCTATATGGATGCCAAGATAGGCCATTTTGTGAAACTGATGGTGAAGCCAGGACTGCATTGAAGGCACTAACTCTTTGGTGATGCCAGAGCCATGGTATACTTGCCAAGGAGAGCTGCAGACAGGGTAAGGAACCAGCCCAGGAGAGAGAAGTATGTTTCAATCAACAAGGCTGATATGAAGATTCTTCTAATATGCCCTTTGGCATCATGTATACAGATACAGAATTTTGGATATGCCTTGCTGGGTTTTGGTCTTTCTTTGGTCTAGTATTTCCTCACTATGCTCCCTTTTGATGCTAATATATTTTCTGTACCATTGTATTTTGGAAGCATGTAATTTCCCTTTTATTTTATTTTATTTTATTTTTTTACAGAGGTTTATCAGAAAGAAACTGCTTTGAGTCTCAGAACAGATCTTGAATTTTATACTTTTAAACAATCTTGAGACTAAAAGACTCTGGGCACTTGAAGATGCACTAATTCATTTTGCATTATGATATGACTGAAAACCTAAGGGCAGGTGTGGGGAGTGGAATGTGTTGGTTTTAGGCTCATATGTTTTGAATTTTGGATCCTAGTTAATGGGACTGTTTGGGAAGAACCAGGGGGTATGGCTGTGTTGTAGTAGGTGGGGCCTTATTGGAGGAGGTATGTCAGAAGGTTGGGCTTTGAGGTTCTCTGCCTGCAATTTGTAGTTTAGATATGATTCCTCAGTTACTTCTCCAGTACCATGCCTACCTGCCTGCCACTACACTCCCTGCCATGGTGTGGGACTAACCCTCTGAAACAAGCCTCCAATTAAATACTTTCTTTATAAGTTTCACTGGTCATGATGTTTCATCATGGCAATGGAACAAAAACTAAGAGTCTGTGTAAAATTCTGCCCTCCAATTGCAAAGGTCATTGGCTCTGACCTTAGATAAATTACTTAATTGTTCTGGCCCTTTGTTTCTACAAATGTGTGATGGCTATTTTTGGTTGTCAGCTTGACTATATCTGGAATTAAAGTAAAAACTAAAAAGAGAGAGCACACCTGGAATATTTGCTTAATTTGAAATAGGTAGATTTCCTTCTAATCTGGATCCTTGAGGTGGGAAGACAAGCATATCTTCAGGCAGGAAGAAACACTTTAATCTGGGCCAAACCTCCTACTGGAAGCCTATATAAAAACAAGGAAGAAGGAAACTTTTGCTCTTTTCCTGCTTGCCCCTGCCTTACTATTAAGGCAATTCCTTTATTGGCATTAGAGCCTTCTTCTTCAGGATTCCAGTATAGACTGAGAACCAGCTCACACATCCAGCATTGTAGACTCAGCAGTGACTGGATTCTTAGATTATCTGTTCACAGCCAGCCAGAGTTGGATTAGCTGGACTACAGCCTATAAATCATTCTGTTAAACTCCTTTTACAAACTGAATGGGTAATAATAATAAAGTTCTTAAACAGAATATATGGTAGTGAGAATTGTGGGCATTAAATACCTAGCATAGCATGTAAGGAAGATAGTTGCTGGGAGGGTGATTGTACTATCTCTCTATTCTTAGATTCTCATTATCAAAGCTTGATGAGATTACAAACCTTCAACAGAATGTACATGGGTACATTAAGACTTAGAGTTAAAGCTGGGTAGTGGTGGCACACTTAGGAGGCAGAGGCAGGTGGATTTCTGAGTTCGAGGCCAGCCTGGTCTACAGAGTGAGTGAGTTCCAGGACAGCCAGGACTACACAGAGAAACCCTGTCTTGAAAAACCAAAAAAAAAAAAAAAAAAAAAAAAGACTTAGAGTTAAAGACAGACTTGAGACGATGTTGATTCTCTTGAGGGTTTTTTTTTTTTTTTCATGGCTTCAAGAAAAGGCCCCAGCATTTTTGCTAGAGTGATAAAGAGATTGGCTCTGGGCTTATTTTATGAATATATGAAATTACAACTTCATAGTTATATAACTTCTTGAGAAAGCTCATAGGCGAACGTCACTGAAACTTTTCCTACCTAGGTGATTCTAGATTGTGTCAGCTTGACAAAACTAAACACAGCATCATCATTTGTCACCTTAGTATACAAATACATCATTTTTAAGCCATAACCTTCTACCCCTTTTCCCAACAAAGCCTCTTGTTTATCTCATAAAAATACTGTCCACATTTAAATGTCACCAATGTTTTTAAAAATTCCAATGCTTTTTAAAATAAACAGACTTTCTGCTGTGAACTCTTTATAAACTGAGAAACGAGTCACCAGCTCCCATCATATAATGATACAGAGTAAACATTCTTATTCCAAAAGGGATATATTAAGGCATAAAAATGACTAATGAAGCCAAAGCAAACCCTCCTTCCAGTAGGGTGAACACAGCTCCATGCACAACATCTGTTGCTCCTGAGAAAATTGTCTTGGCTCCAAAATGCTTAAGTTGCCCCAGTCCTTCAGCTCCAGCAAGCCCATATTCCCTAATGAGCTAATTTCATTCCATGCGCATGGCTCTCCTTGGTGTACATGCCGCAGTCCACGCATCTCCAACTTCTACAGTCTCCACAGCAAATTAACTTTCACAGCTACACGCAACTGCCTTTCAGGGACTCCTTGTATGGATTCCAATCCTACCACACAGCACCAGCCTCATCTGCTATCCATGACCCCTTCAATCTCGAATCTTCATTTTCAAAATCAGTGCCAATGGAAAGCACTGCCAAGTTCTGTTGCATGATGGAGATCTAGCTGTTTCCCCTCGGACCGCAGATTAATCAGCTTCTTTGAGCTGAGCCTAAGGAAAAAGCTTTCTGTTGTCTCTGTTTTAAGTGCCAAGTTTCTCACTAAGAGCACTTATCTCTGACCTCATCTTCAAAAATTTATTATTTATTTATTTATTTATTTATTTATTTATTTATTTATTTATTTATTTATTTATTTATTTTACTTACTTTACATCCTGCTCATTGCCCCCTCCTGGTCAGCCCCTCCCACAATCCTTCTCCTCATTTCTACTTCCCTTCTCCTCTGAGTAGGTAGGGTTTCCCTGTGTATCCTCCTATCCTGGCACATCAAGTCTCTGTGAGGCTAGGCATATTTTCTCCCACTGAGGGAAGACAAGGCAGTCCAGCTAGAAAAACATATCACATGTACAGGAAACAGCTTTTGGGATAGCCCCTGCTCCAGTTATTCGGGACCCACATGAAGATCAAGCTGCATATCTGCTACATATGTGTGGGAAGACCTAGGTCTAGCCTGTGTATGTTCTTTCACTGGTGGTTCAAACTCTGAGAGCCCCAAGAGTCCAAGTTAGTTGCCTCTGTTGGTCTTTCTATGGAGTTCCTATCCCCTTTATGGCCTGCAATCCTTTCTCCTATTCTTCCATAAGAGCCCCGAAGTCCATCTACTGTATGGCTGTGGGCGTCTGTATCTGTCTGACTTAGTTTCTTTGTGGAGCCTTCCAGAGGACAGCCATGCTAGAGTCCTGTCTGCAAGCATAACAGAGTATCATTAATAGTCAGGGATTGGTGTTTGCCCATGGGACAGGTCTCAAATTTGACCCGTTATTGATTGACCATTCCCTCACATGATTTTATTTTTAAGTTAGTGATATGCCTTTCTTTATCTGACAAATCATTCTATTTTAAGTTCAGCTTCAATCAAGTTCTCAGGACATGAGAAAATCAAGCAATATACTTGCCCAAAATATCAGACCAATAGCCCTAGCCTATTTCCCAATACAGGAAGTCTTAATTCCCTATTGATACATCAGGAACCAGGTCACTACTGCCTACTATACTCTTAGCATTCTTATCTTTCAAGCTAGCACAAAAATAGCCCATACTACATGATGATCTTACCAGCCCAAAGTTCCAAACTCTTCCACATTTTCCTTCACAACATAGTTTCAAAGGCCTGAATGGCACAAAATCATATTTATCACAGCAAAGGCCCACTTCTTTCTTCTGTCTTAGCCTCTTTTCTTCTTACTCTGATAAAGATACACTGAAAAAGCAACTTAAAGTAGAAAGAGTTTGTCTTACAAGTCTATCGTTTTATGGAAATCAAGGAGACATGAACTGGTCACATTATATCCACAGTCAAGGGCACAGAACAATAAATTAATACCTGTGTGTTTGTGCTCAGCTTTTGGTCTCCACTCACTTATAAGTCAGGATCCATTGCAGGGTATGGAGCACCCACCGTGTCCAGGTCTTCCCACCTTAATTAACAATTTAGATAATTCTCAGGATATATGCCAATATCCAAACATAGTCTTTACAATTCCTCATTGATACTTCCTTCTGAAGTGATTTTAGATTTTGTCAAATTGACAAAATTATCACAAAGCAAATAAAATCTCATTTGATAATTATATTTTAAAAACATACAGCTTCACTATTTCAGGTAAACTTGTCAGTTAGTGAGTGAAATTTATTGGATTTCCTTCATAACACCCAATATATAATTAAACTCTAGGAAACGATAACAAAAAGGAGTTGAGAACACTTCTGGCCTTATAAATGTCCTGGGAAACATTTTTTAAAGATGAGAATTCATGAACCCAACTCCAAGAATTTTAAACATTAATAGATTTTATATAAAATCCAAAAAACACTAAGCTAAGCATAGTGGTATATGCCTTTAGTCCCAGCACTCCTGACCCAGCCACAGGCAGATAGATCTATAGGAGGTCAGGGCCAGCCTGGTCCACAAAGTGAGTTTCAGGATACCCAGAGCTACATGGAGAAACCCTGTCTTGATGATCCCCCCTCTGAAAAAAAAACTTATAAAACTTCATTTGCAATAAACATCCCAAGATAATTCTGGTGCAAGTGATTCTTGGATCAGTAATCTCTGTAGATAAGTACATTGATGCAAATGATTTTCAACATAGTACATTGAAATCCTCTGGGCATTTGATTCACTTCTTCCATTTAATAACTTGTTTATCACGTATTGAACTCACTCCCAGTGCTAGCTTAGATAAAAATCTTGGCATGATAACATCAATTTCCTGATTTTAGTTTTCTTTGGCATTGAATAAATTTTTATTGTGAAATGACATTTTCAGAGAAATGGATGGAACAGGAAATTATCATGGTAAACAAAATAAAGCCATACTCAGAAAAAGAAACATATTTTTTTCTCCCATGTGGATCATATAGTCTTAAGAAATTTATTTAGTGTTTTGAGGGTTTTGTCTGTACATATATAAGTGCACCCTACATGTCTGCCTGGTACTGGAGGAGTTTAAAAGAGGATGTCAGGTCTCCTGAAACTGGAGTTACAGATAGCTACAAATTGTCATGTGGGTACTGAAAACCAAACTCAGATCTGTTAGAAAAGCAACTAATGCTGTTAACTGCTAAGCCATATCTCCCCATTAGTGTGTGTGTGTGTGTGTGTGTGTATGTGAGAGAGAGAGAGAGAGAGAGAGAGAGAGAGGTAGAGAGAGAGATGGGGGTTAGGTCATGAAACTGGGAGAAGGACTACAAGAGGAACTACAAAATAAGATCTTAAAGGGAAAGGAAAATAAGAGAGGGTAGAAGAGTACATGGGACAGAAAAGCAGAAGTGAGGCATTTGAGGGTGTGTAAAGAGATGTGGGGAGTGGGAAAAGGGCAAGTGAGAAAGAGCATATATGGAAAGGATAAAGCAATTGTATACCAGTTTAATATAATGAACTATACACATTTAGTTATATTAAATATGTTTTTTTGGTATACTTGTGTATGTGTTTGCGCGTGTGTATGAGTGGTGGACAAGTATTTGCTATAGCATATATATGGAGGTGAGAAGACAACTTACAGGAGTCTCTTCTTATACAATTTGAGTTCAGAGACTTCACTCAGCTTTTAGGCTTTCATGCCAAAAATTGTCATTTGCTAAACTATCTCTCTGCATGAGAACATAAATTCAGTTCCTTTTCATGCAAAGCATGTGCATGTAACCTCTTTATCATTTTTTTCTAAGTGTTTACTGTATCAGAATTCCCCACCTAGGAGTTACATAAAAAATGCCCATCCTCAGTCTTTGTGTACAGAGATGCTAATTTAGTATCTTTGCTGATGAGCTCAATTTTCTTTTTCTTTCTTTCTTTCTTTCTTTCTTTCTTTCTTTCTTTCTTTCTTTCTTTCTTTCTTTCTTTCTTTCTTTATTTATTTATTTATTTTTGATACTTTATTTACATTTCTAATGTTTCCCCTTTTTTAGGTCTTCTCTTTGGAAATCCCCATCCACTCCCCCTCCCTGCTCTATGAGGGAATTCTGCCTCCCACCCACCCGCCCACCCATTCCCATATTCCCACCTTGACATTCCCCTTTACTGGGGCCTCTAACACCCTCAGACCCAAGGGCCTCTCCTCCCTCTGATGGCCAACAAGGCCATCCTCTGCCACATATGTGGTCCGAACCATAGGTCCATAGATGTGTATTCTTTGGTTGGTGGTCCAAACTCCAGGACGAATGGGGGGGGGTGTGTCAGGCCCATTGACACTGATGCTCCCTACATGGGGCTGCAAACTCCCTCAGC
>CM052722.1:83098593-83117158 GCA_028551405.1 Uromys caudimaculatus | reverse complement strand
TCCACTTATCAGTGAGTACATACCATGTTCATTCTTTTGTGACTGAGTTACCTCACTCAGGATGATATTTTCAAGTTCCATCCATTTGCCTGCAAATTTCATGAAGGCATTGTTTTTAATAGCTGAGTAGTACTCCATTGTGTAAATGTACCACATTTTCTGTATCCATTCCTCTAATGAGGGACATCTGGGTTTTTTCCAGCTTCTGGCTATTATAAACATGGCTGCTATGAACATAGTGGAGCATGTGTCTTTATTGCATGTTGGAGCATCTTCTGAGTATATGCCCAGGAGAGGTATTGCTGGGTCCTCAGGTAGTATTATGTCCATTTTTCTGAGGGTCCGCCAAACTGATTTCCAGAGTGGTTGTACCAGCTCGTAATCCCACCAACAGTGGAGGAGTGTTCCTCTTTCTCCACATCCTCACCAGCATCTGCTGTCATCTAAGTTTTTGATCTTAGCCATTCTGACTGGTGTGAGGTGGAATCTCAGAGTTGTTTTGATTTGCATTTCCTTGATGACTAAGGATGTTGAACATTTCTTTAGGTGCTTCTCAGCCTTACGAATTTCTTCAGTTGAGAATTCTCTCTTAGCTCTGTTTCCCTTTTTTTTTTTTTTCGGGACAGGGTTTCTCTGTATAGCCCTGGCTGTCCTGGAACTCACTCTGTAGACCAGGCTGGCCTCGAACTCAGAAATCCACCTGTCTCTGCCTCCCAAGTGCTGGGATTAAAGGCATGTGCCACCACTACTCAGCTTTAACTCTAAGTCTTAATGTACCCATGTACATTCTGTTGAAGGTTTGTAATCGCCCCATTTTTTGATAGGGTTATTTGGTTTTCTGGAGTCTAACTTCTTGAGTTCTTTGTATGCTTTGAATATTAGCCCTCTATCAGACCTAGGACTGGTAAAGATCTTTTCCCAATTTGTTGGTTGCCCTTTTGTCCTATTGACAGTGTCCTTTGCCTTACAGAAGCTTTGCAATTTCATGAGGTCCCATTTGTCGATTCTTGATCTTAGAGCATAAGCCATTGGTGTTCTGTTCAGGAACTTTCCCACTGTACCTATTTGTTTGAGACTTTTCCCCCACTTTCTGTTCTATTACATTCAGTGTATCTGGTTTTATGTGGAGGTCCTTGATCCACTTGGACTTGAGCTTTGTACAGGGAGATAGGAAAGGATCAATTTGCATTCTTCTACATGTAGACCACCAATTGAACCAGCACCATTTGTTGAAAATGCTGTCTTTTTTCCACTGGATGGTTTTAGCTCCTTTGACGAAAATCAAGTGACTCTAGATGTGTGGGTTTATTTCTGGGTCTTCAATTCTATTCCATTGATCTACCTGCCTGTCGCTGTACCAATACCATGCAGTTTTTATCACTAATGCTCTGTAGTACAGCTTGAGGTCAGGGATGCTGATACCCCCAGATGTTCTTTTGTTGTTGAGAATAGTTTTTGCTATCCTGGGTTTTTTGTTGTTCCCAATGAATTTGAGAATTGCTCTAAGTCTATGAATAATTGAGTAGAATCGGGAGAAGGTTAGGGCATAGGGGGTTTCCAAAGAGGAGACCTGGAAAGGGAGAAACATTGGAAATGTAATAAAAGTATCAAAAAATAAAAAAAATAAAAAATAAAAAAAAAATTAAAAAGCCGTAAAAAAAAAAAAGAGTCTGTCAGGTCAGAGAGACATGGTGGCAAGTGGCAGGCATGCAGGGAGGAATAGGAATCTGAGAGTTCAGTTCTTGAAGCACAGTCACAAAGCAGAGTAAACTCTCAAAACCTACTCCAGGAATATACTTCTTTGCAGTAACATATTAGGCAAAGGGCCACACCTCCTTAGTCTAATTTTACTATCTTGGTACCAAGCATTCAGATATCTGAGACTATAGGAACATCTCATTCAAGCCATCATATTCCACTCCTTGGCTCCTATAGTCTTGTGGGCATATCACAATATAACATGCGTTTAGTCAATGTAAATAGACTTTTACAGTTCCCACACTAAATGTTCAGAGTCTCTGCTGAAACTCAAGCCAACCTTTTAACTGTAACTCTAAATACATAATGAGCAAATTACATCCTTCCAACAGAAACTGACACAGAATATACATTCCCATTCTAAAATGGAGGAATGGGAGTACAGTGAAGAAACTGGACCAATGCAAGACAAAACAGCAGGGCAAATATCAGATCCTGTAGTTTTGTGTCCAGTATCAAAGGTCTTAAATGGCTCCACTCTTCTAGCTTTGCTTCTTGCTTCATAAATCTTTTTTGGATTGGTTTCACTCCCTGTCTACAGCTCTCCTTGGTAGATATTTCACAGCATTGCCAGCATCTAGTGGTCTCTACCACACCCTAGATTTTTCTTTTAGCAATATCCAGTGACATATTTACAGTGGCATACTTCCTCCAAAGAGGCCATACTTTCTCAACCTCCCAATCAGTTCCATAAGTTGAATCATTCAATGTCCAAGACTATGGGAGACATATTATTCAAACTATCATTGGTTCTTATTTCTATTTATGGTCTTACTATACATGCCCATTTATCCATGCTTTTTATGAATATTTATTTATATGCGTTTCATTCTTCTAATTCTATATTAAAATGTTGATTTATTCCTGTGTTTGTGATTTGAGTTAGATTCCTTGATTTAACTAATCTGAGAGGCAATGACAGGTTACTCCATTTGGCCCTGACCTATTTCATAATAGGTTTAGAACTATCACAAATGCAATGAAAATAACTCACTGTATTGTACCTTTGCAAACCTACATTCATCTATTTCTCCTTTGTATTCCAGAACTGTTGACTATAAAATTTATGACAGTTATTAGTAGAGGGCGTAAGATCAGAGAAAAAAGGTTGTATTTGACCCATGTGTTGAAAAATGGCCAGTGTTCTCTGGCCTGGATGGGTCAGAAATAAGTAAAAATACAAAACAAGCACGAATGCTATAAGGATGTGGGTTTTGAGGTATGTTCTCTGGATCAGTAGCATCATCACTACCTGAAATTTATTCACAATGCAGAGTTTAAGGCTCTGCCCCAGACTTATTTAGCTACTAACTTTAGGGATGGGTCGTAGGATTTTGTGTTTGAATAATCTTTTCAAGTGAATCTTGTGTATACTGACCTTTGAAGACCATTGTTCAAGGGGTCAAGATCATGAGATCCAGGGACTGAATACAATTAGATTCAAATGATAGATAGCAAATGATGCTCTTGCTTTCCAGACCCAGTTCTCCATTCTTACTTCCTTTACACAGTTTTCACCCTATCAAGCATGCATAATGATGGCTGAGAAGAAAATGGATCATGGAAAAGATGGAATTTAGTAATTGAATTCTAGAATGAGCTAGAGGGTATCACTGACTGAAATAAAGACAGTAATAAGCAACATGGATGTTCCAATGTTCGGTGTGGGGGGGTATAGAGTCAAGCAAAATATTCAGTTATTATTCTGAAAGTGTCCAATAATGCATTACTTCTGTTTTAGAAATAAAAGTGTGAGTTTTTAAGAAAATAATGAAGTAACTTGTTCAGTCTAACCCATCTATTATATGGTGGAGATGGATTCATACTTAGATTTGATTAATTATGTAGGATACTATTATTTTATTCTGTACTTCACACCATGATGAACCATGAGTATAAATAGATTTGAATACAATGTGCAAGGCAAGAAGTAATTCTTTCATACAATAAAAAGAAAGCCAAACAAACAAACAAAGAAACAAAGGAACAAAGAAACGAACAAGCAAAACCATAAATAAACAAGAACTGGATTGGTCTTCTGGGGGCTTGAGGAACTGTGTAGAGGTAGGTATGTGGGAAGAAGCAATTTCTCAAGAAGAGAGGCCACAGTGAAGACATGACTGTAAAGGTTAATCACACAAGAGATCTCAAGTCATATAACACAAACATTAGCTCAACTTATAAAAGGTTTCTCATGGTCACAAAGATTGTTTAGATTTGGCAGCTGTATGAATGGTGTACTGAAAGTTTAAGATTATGGAAATTATATATTCTGAATATTATACAGAGAAGAGTCTTTTCTTGATACCCAGAAAAGGTTAAAAGGAGAATATATAATATCATATAGCTGTTTGCAATTTGAGATTTGAAGCATAGAGAGGAAGGGACACATATGAAATTCCTACATTTTGACATATCTTGCATTATTGGGGATAAGTGTTGATGTTTAAATATGAAACTTATTTTGGAAGATCATGTGTTGAAGACTTTGTACCCATGCAACAGTATATCCAGATTGGTGTTCTCGAACAAGATTGGATCATGGAGACTCTGAGCTCATCAGTGTAATATTCCATTGATGTAATCTTAATTTTGATGGCATTGGGAGATGATGGAAATCTTCCAAGGCAGAGCTTCCCTCTCGAAAGAGGACATGTGTCACTGGAAGTGTCCCATAAGGATATATTTTGCTCAGAGCCAACCCTGCCCCCACTCTGCTTCCATGAGATGAGCCTTAAAGCAATGTAGACAAACACCAATAGAGTAATGCCTCAAACTGTGAGGCAAATAAATCTTTTCTCCTAAGTTATTTTCCACATATACTTTGCAGCCCAGATTGACCTTGAACTTGTGAACATCTTACATTAATCTCCTGAATGTAGGCCTAGAATTATGTGGCTTGTAACACCAAACCTGGCACAATTATTTCCTGAGATATTTATTTGCTAGTTCACAATTTCATGTGTGCTATTATTATAACATGTTATTTTTTTCAAATGTGTGTGCAGTGTCACTGAACATTTTATGATTAGCTTGATATCTTAGATAATCTGACAAATTCAGATGTAATCATAAATTGTGAAGAATAAAATATACAGTTACCATAAGCCTCTGTGCCCGTACACTTTATCACCTTTATCACCCTTACTTGTAAACTGGCATTATTTGTACAGACTTTCTGCAAGAAAGTTACCTCCTATCTTATCACAGTTCCTAAAAATTATGATGTTACTTATTTGCAGCGATAAAGTGCAATTCAATGGTAGGCAGTAGATATGTACAAAAAGGGACACTGATGTCTGTGGTGGTGGGTGAGGCACAAGCATCACTCACTAGGTAAGAAACTCACTTCTGTGTACTAGCCACATAGGATACATGGTACAATTTCATGCTTCAGTGCACTGACAGAATAACTAACTACATGTCATGAACCTTCAAAATTACTTGAGAGTAATTCAAACTGAATTTCAAACCTGTGAATACTTAGTGTAGGTTGGGTATCCATTAACCCTTGTGTCACTTGGTTTAAATCCATTGTTCTTAAGCCCCTACCTACACAAGGAGTCATAATCAATTGAAGCCACTCTGCTTGTATGATCAAAGATTTTTATAAATGGGTGCTTGTCCTGTGATCATGGCAGTTTTGCCCATTTTTTTTTTTAGATCTGTTGTATTGTATCTATGAAAATCCTCTGTTGGTGATTTTGCCTCCCAGTATATATTTGGAAAATTCAGAAACATTTTTGGTTGTCAGAACTTGGGAATTTATGTTAGGGAGTACCAAGTGGGTTCCTGGTGGGGATATTGTTTCATATCCTACATTGTATGAGACAGTTTCCTACAAGAAATTACCTAACCCCAAGTGTCAGTAATGTCAAGGTTGAGTAGTTTTGTTCTGTGTAAGAGGAACTATTTAACTAGGGAAAGTCTCTTTTCATTCTCCCACTGTTACTGGTTTTCATTTCAGCTACACTAAGACTTATGATGCTCAGATAGCTGGTTAAATTCTCATGAGTGTAGATGTGTATTTCAACGAGAGTATGTCTGGAATACATTGACGTTTGAATTTGTGAGCTGAGTAATGCACAGTGCTTGCCATGTATACAGTGTGGATGGGAGTCAACAAATCTGTTCGGGCCATCAATAGAGAAGCCAGGTGGACTGGGGGATTAAATGAACTCTGCCTAATGGCTCTCTATGGGACATTGACCTTCTGCTTACTTTGCTTCTCATGCTTTCATGTCCTGACTGGAATCACTCTACTTGGTGGTCTTTTAATTCTTTGTACTGTGTCATTAGTTGTGCTCTATTTAGGAAGGGGACATCACTGACTTTATAAGCTTCAGTTAATGTCTTACAATAAATCTCTTAATATATAGGTATGTGTGCTTTTTCTGTGCATACTTCATGTTGTTTTACATACACACACACATACACACTTTCTTTTACTTTTCTGCTTTTCAATATTATTTAGTAATCTTTTTAGAATCAGTACATATGAATCTACCTTATGCTTTAAATACTAGCTTAGGTTTCCATTGTGTATGGGGCTTTTACTTCACCACAGTTCCCATAGTTATATGTGTGTGTCTCATCTGCTACTGACTGCCGCTGGCCAGTGAAGACCTCCATAAAGAAAGCAGTGGGCACTGGGATCATGGGGAAAACAGTAACTATTTAGCTAAGGGTTATATAGATCATCTGCACTTGAATCTTTTTCTCCTAAACCATCAGCTCACCCCACCTCAACCCCACACCCAAAGCATTTTCCCTTTGTATTTCCACAAAAGCCTCCAGTCTATAAGTTTTTGTCTGCCTTGCTCCTGAAGAATGTCTTTGATATCAACCTCAATGTGATTTTATTTGGATTAATGTATTTTAGGGGGAGAAAGGAGGGAGGAACACAGTGGGATTTGCCCCTCCCCCGTCTCCGAACCTGCCGATTCACCTTTTCTATCTATGCTTCATAGGAAACACTGTGAGTTCCTTTTAGATGTAATTTAAATGATAATCAGACTTTTAGAAATATAAACAAAAAGGAACTTAGAAAATTCAAAACAACAAGCAAAATGCAGTTAATAGGAAGCAGAGTACAGGTACCTGGCTGTGCAAGCAGATAGTAAAATAACATGTGTTTGAAGGACCCTGGGCTCAGAGGGACTGATTTGAATTGTTAACTATATGATTCCTTATTCCCATCTTTTCCACTGTCATTGGTATGTGTTGATTGCATCGAGGAAAAGGTAGCATGAATTACTGGTTCAGAGTACCTACCTACCCTACAGAGCATCTTTTACGTCTGCATGTGTGCAGAATATCAGAATACATGCTTGCTTATCAGTTTTTATTTTCAACAAAAATATTGTTGAGTATGACATGTGTGATCATTTGAGAGAGTAATGGCTCAATATACTTATGGTAGCCTGGATATGGCAAAGAGGGAGAGGGAAAGGGAGAAGGAGGGAGGGAGGGAGGGAGAGGAAGAAAGGGGGGAGGGAGAGAGAGAGATTTGGAGAACTGGGCTAGTCATTCTTTGTGGAGAAAGAAAAAGGGAAGCTGACTAAGAGGTGCAGGGTCAGAAAATAAAAGCTGGGTCCAATCTAAGAGGGAGCTGAGTCAAGCCAGTTAAGAGTGGGAATCATAAAGCCCGAGGATGATTCAAATAGACAATCAATTTCCAGAGTGAGTATCCAGGAAACAAGATTAACAAGAAAGTACCACTGGTAAGAATTTAAATTACAGAAATGAATAGTAGCTAAATTGCCTAATATGAGGCTGGAAGAAAGTTATATTAGGGTCTGATTAAAGGACATTGAGTTATTAGTCAATGCTCATATGTATAGAACTCTTGATTTTTGTATGGAGAGATGGGACACCAAGACTTTCAGCAAGAAAGCACCATTTATGAGTGCCAGTACCAGCTCAGAGGATTAAGACCCAAAGGCTGAGCCCCAAGCACAAGAGGTGTAATATCCCTATGTATCATCTGTTAATTTTCCTTTTGTTCTGGGAGGGTCCTTTACACTATACTCTGCTGAATCTTGCAGGTACCAGGCCTCTAAAAAGCAGAATTAGGATAGTCTCCTACTCAAGGTTTTCAACTTGTATTTTTATAGTGGTACAGAGGTGTGGGAGCTGTGTGCATTCTCTAGAAGCCAAACTTATTTTGTATTTCAATCTTTTTCTGGGATATTGATATATAGTATAAGCCTGTCTTTTTGATGTTGGACATTTGCAGTAAGCTATAATTCCTAATCAGAACTCTGATTAGTCAGAGAAGCAACCAATACTCTACAGTGGACTGTGTTGCTAAGCCTTGATGTTTGAAGAGTTCGATGCTTTAATGTACTTTTGACTTAATATTTTCAGGCTACAAGGGATTTTCAGAATGCAACTGTGTCATTGGTACATGATCATCTCTACTTTATATTCTTCAAAGGTGTGTGATAACTACTTCAAAGGGTGGGTAGCCAACATTGTAGGAAAATGGAGTCAATTATATTTGTAGCAGGCAGAGAGGAATGTTGTGGTCCTTGATTTTGAGCAATGCCTGTCTTAAGAGAGAAGATAGGTACATGTAGT
The DNA here is from genome assembly GCA_028551405.1 of Uromys caudimaculatus. Classification (NCBI taxonomy): domain Eukaryota; kingdom Metazoa; phylum Chordata; class Mammalia; order Rodentia; family Muridae; genus Uromys; species Uromys caudimaculatus. The sequence continues at coordinate 83,108,818 of CM052722.1, read as the reverse complement.
TAGTGTAACAAAAGCTATACTTTTTATTATGCTGAGAGTCATCACACAGGGTTCAGATTCTAAATTCATAACTATGGTCCTAATTCTGTCTCCCCAATGCTGCTCACCTGTGCAACTAATCTTACCTTAAGGTCAGATTCAGTGTCTAATTGTAGTCTCTTGATTTGAGGATCAGGATCTGGGGAAGACTCTCCAGTAGTAGGGCCAATCAAAGTGATGTCTCTCCAGATGTGTAGAGCAGAAAATTGCTCTTGTTCTCTGCTTATATACTGTCTAGTAGGTGTCATGGGGTTCTAGGGCTGGGTCTGATTATCTTGAGTTGTGTCACTGAGTTCTGGTTATCAGGTACAGCCTTAGGTATAGTGAGGTTCCTGACTAAGCTATTTTTACATGCCTAAAAGGTGTCTTTTTACTAAGCTCATTACAGCCTATAAAAAGATGGTGTGAGGTGTAAGAGTCTTAACAGAACTGGGAGTGCATTGAAAAGGCCCTTTTGTAAGAGGGCCAGAAGAAATGACAATATTCCAAAGATACACTTGTGTCCAGAAATCAGACTATTGAAACAATAGGCACCCCCCAAATGGGCATTTCCTTAAGAATCTCATGCAGAGAAAGAAAAAGACCCCAAGCAGAGGGAAAACTTGCCTGCTGCAAAGAGATTTCTGGTAGTTCTAATACTTTATCAGGCTACCTTCCAGGATGTTACTGAAGCCCAGACATTGATGGGTCAAGGGTGGGTGGGACAATTCCTTAAGTGGCACTGGCTACATGCATATCCTTGACTTTCTACTTAAACAATTAATCTCACTCTATCTACCCAGAAAGACTGACTTGGTGGCTAGGGAGCTGTCCCTGGATATCTTTGTCCCTCTCTTCAATGTGGCCACATTTAGTAAATGTCCTTTTCCTGCTTTCCACTATTAATTTGAGCCATTTGATTTCCATATAGAAGATAGGTAACTGAATGTGAGTTGAGGCACAGGCTGTGACTTCAGTTTCTTAAAGATCCAGATTAATATGGAAATCCAGGAGCACCTCTTTTCCGGAAATCTCTTCATTGCAATGTTGTGTATATTTGTTTATTTTTTGTAAATTGACTTTATTCCACTGTGGGTAATTCATAATGTGCTTATGATAGTGGTTTTGTAGGTTTCAAATTTTTATAATTTTCAATCAAATAGAATCTTGTAAAGTGTTGTATTCTGTGAACTCATGTTAGAATATTTTAAGTTCAAATTCCTAATATTTACTTACTTAGGATCTAATAAATATGTGAACGAAGTTATAATGAATAGAAATCTTTGAAATAGGGTGTTCTAGAAGATGATTATATTATATTATATTCAGCTTCAGAATCTAATTTGTTTTTCCATAAGGTTTTGTTCTCAAAGTGTCCAGATATTCCCAATTTACAAAGATAAATTGAAAACAGAAGTAGTGTCTTGGACAGCTAAACTTGCAATCTCTGAGAGCACTTGAATTAAATACAGATGGTATGGGTAGAGGAGTAACTGTCAATCAAGGTCTGCCCCAGAAGTTAATTGACCTGACAGATTAACACTCTAGTCATTTCCCATGTATTACTACATTCTTACAACTTTAAAGAAACTTAAAAATCTAATTATTTTGTAACTCAAGTTGAAAAATTTCAGAGGTATTCTAGCCCTTTTCGAATCTTTGAAATCTAGCTGTAAACATCATGAGCTGGTGTAAGGTGTGCTCTGGGGAAAGTATGATAAAGATATTTAATCAAGATACGTTGGATTTGATGGGTTTAAAAAGGGGGACATAAAGTTGGATGGGTAGAAAAGAGGGGTGGGTCTTGGAAGAGCTGAGAGGGGTGATTGTGATCAAAATACATTGTATAGCATCCTCAAAGAGTTAAGTAAAACTGACTAAAATAAAAATGGAGTCTTAGAAAATTCCTGTTACTATGTAACAGAATGGTATTCTGGTTCAAGCCTGAGCTCACATAAGAAAATTCTGTGACCTGTGAGGTCACAGATGATGAAAATCTGGAAGCACCAGCTATCTGTTTATCAATATCTGAGTCAGAGTGAAGGGAGGGGTTCCAATATAGTGAGCCTTTGACCAAAGAACCTGAAAAACAAGAAAAAGTCTGCTTGGGTGGACAGGTGGGTGGGAGGTGGAATACCCTCATAGAGGCAGGGAGGGGGAGGGGATAGGGGTTTTCCAGAGAGGAGAGGGGGAAACATTGGAAATGTAAATAAAGTATCAAAAAAAAAAAAAAACCAACAGCAAGAAGGATGTACCTATGAAGCTACAAAATGTTTACAAATAAATTGGACCAGAAAAGCAAGTCACCTTGCCATATCTTAAGCAAAACACTAAACATACAGAATGAAAAAAGAATATTAAAAGCTGCAAAGAGGAAAAAGGGGGAAAAAGCCAAGTAACATATAAAGACTGACCTATTAGAATTATACTTGACTTCTAAATGGAGACTCAAAAACCCAGAAGGTCCTTCACAAAAGATTCCAAGAATCTTGCAGACTCTAAGAGGCCACAGATGTCAGCCTAGAATATTATACCCAGCAAAACCTAAAAATAAAAAATAAAAGAGACTTTATGTGCCAGGGTGAGGGGTTAGCCAGGGATGGCCTCTGCCCTCTCTGAGAAGGGGAGAGGGGAATGGGGGAGGGACTGTGTGAAGGTGTGTGGAAGCAATCGGGATGGAAAGGGAATGAATAAGTAAATAAATTAATTAATGGAAAAATCATTAAAATGGCCCCCTTCTCACATTTAGCACACAGTAAAAATACCTAGCATATAGCAAACACAAAATAACTATTGAATGGCAGAAAAGTACTGTGAATGGTGACCTAGCTAAAGAGGTTATAGCAACACTGCAGCATCTGGGAATATATTGCTGTCTTAAGATGACATAAGGATATTGTCTCAGTATACTCTCCCTGCTCTAATAAGATGCTATAAACTGGATAGTTTATTTTTAAAAAGGAAAACTTTTTTCCTTAACTATGCTAGGAGCTGGAAAGTTCAAAATCAGGGTTCTTGTAGAATTGGTGTTTAGTAGCTACACATATTCTGCTTCATAGATGGATCCTTTTCACTGTGTCCTCATGTGAAAGATTTCTTTCTTTGGCCTCTTTTATAAGGGCACTAATCTTGCTTAAAAGGGCTAGTACAAGGACTAGTGAGCTGGTTCAGAGGTTAAGAACACTAACTACTCTTCCAGAGGACCCAATTTCAGTTTCCAGCCCCTATAATGGTTAACTCATAACCTGTAATACTAGTTCCAGGGAATCCAATGCCCTTCTCTGGTCTCTGAGGGCTCATGCAAACAACATGGTCTATATACCTACATGCACACACACACACACATATAAAATAAAGATTTTTTCGAGACAGGGTTTCTCTTTTTTTTTTAATTTTTTTTTATTTTTGATACTTTATTTACATTTCCAATGTTTCCCCTTTTCTGGGTCTCCTCTTTGGAAACCCCCTATCCCCTCCCCTTCCCCGCCTCTGTGAGGGAATTCCTCCTCCCACCTACCCGCCCACCCATTCCCATATTCCCACCTTGACATTCCCCTTTACTGGGGCCTCTAGCACCCTCAGGCCCAAAGTCCTCTCCTTTCTCCCTGATGGCCATCGAGGTGATTCCTCGAGACGGGGTTTCTCTGTGTAACCATGGCTGTCCTGGAATTCACTCTGTAGATCAGGCTGGCCTCAAACTCAGAAATCCACCTGCCTCTGCCTCCCAAGTGCTGGGATTAAAGGCGTGTGCCACCACTGCCCGGCTAAAATAAAGATTTATTAAGAGAGTGCTAGTATAGTTTCATGACACTATCACTTTCTTCTAAAGATTCTACTCAACCATTGCCCCCAAAACTCCCACCAAAGGTGGGACATTTTTCAAAAAGGCATTGCCCAGGTAGCCCTTTTCTCCAACCTCCTACCCAATCCAGTACTCAAAAACATTTCCTAGTATATTTCCAGTGGCTTGAGATTCCTCCTTTTCTGTTCATGAGTCAGTCATAGACTGAAGTAACTTTAGTTCTATGATGAGCTGAGAATGCCCAGAAAAGCAGGCGTACAGGGCCAGCTAGGGAAGACAGGGCCCTAGTGGTCCCGGCTTTTTTTGTGATTCTTTGAGCTCTGAGCATACCTCCTACTGAAAATAGACCACAATGATTTGTTTCTTGAACTAGCATGGTAACATGGCTTCGCACATGCTAATGTTTCAAGCATGGGCCACTATTCCTGACTTAGAATGTCAGTTTTCCCATACCATAAACATTAACACCGTATCAGATATTATGTATATAGTAGTAGATGCCACCTAACATGCATTCAGATAATTAAGATCTTTATTTTTAAGCCAATGCTTATACATGTTTATGTCTAGCCTCCCAACTCGACTTTTGCCTTCATCAGCCTGTCACACTTTATTATAAGCATTCTTAAAGTGAATGTTATTCAGTATATGATTCTGGATATTACTATGTCAATTAACAAATTCCTCCAACTGGTCATTTCTAGGTCTAGATCTCCTTAAAAAAATGAACATGTTCTCTTCTAGGCTCCGTTGCCTGATACCAGCTCTAGCTTAAACCACTTATAATATTGACTTCTCCCTATCTCATGTGTACCTTTATTTTAGACAGTTGCACATGATATCCACGTATAGCCCTTAATGACATTGAACTGAAACCTCTTTTTAAAAACACATGTTATAATAACTTTTCTCCTTCCTTTTCTTTTCCTGTTTCTTATTTTCATAGACCTAGTACGATGTAGCTTCACTGTAATAGTAGGTCACATTTGTTTTAGCATTTATTTATGATAAATACTGAATTAAGTGAATTATGTGTTTTAAATCTTGACAATAAAATATACCCAATGAAGTAGGTACTAAATTTCCCCCATTTTACTGTGGAGAAAAATGAAGTCTATTCAAGAATAATTAACTTGGTCAAGGTCATACAACTTATTAGTGTGAAAACAAATCTAATTCCAAACCTTAGTTTCCTAATTACAAAAGAGCTTGTTGGAAGGAAGTAGAATCTTAACAAGAAGTCATTATTTGAGATTCTGGCTTGAATCCAGTTCACACATGTCCCTGTGCAATTAAGAATGGAAAGTCATTCTTTTTTCTTTGTTACTTCTTGTAAAGGTAAGGATTGATGGAAATATGATCTTTCACCAAATTTGAGCATCAAATGTGGTTGTTTTAGTCCATTTGGGAAGTTGTAATAAATACCTTACATTAGGTAATGTATAAATAGTATATTGTCATTGAAATGAGAACGGCTCCTCATAGGTTCATATGTTTGAATATTTGGTCCCCAGTAGTGCAACTGTTTGGAATGGATTAGAAGGTTTGGCCTTATTGGAGTAGGTGTGAATGTGGAGGAAGTGGGCTTTGTGGTTTCTAAAGCATATGCCAGGTGAAGTCTTCTTCTTTCTGCCTGCTTCCTGCTGCCAGGATGTAGGTTCTTAGCTACTGTTCCAGTCCCATGCTGGCCTGCCTGCCACTAAACTTCCATCCATCATGATGGGTATGGACTAACCCTTGGAAACTGTAAGCAAAACCTCAATTAAATGCTTCTTTTCCTAAGCTGCCTTGGTCATGGTGTCTCTTGACAGCACTAGGACAGTACCTATGGCACATATAGTTATTGTTCATAGTCCCAGGGCTATAAAATTCTGACTGACTCTTTATTTGGCAACATTTTATTCCATATGTCAAAGACAATTTTTTCTAATTGGGCTCTCAAATAAGGGGAGAAAATGATCACTTGGGCTTCTTTTTCTTTCATTTCTTCCTTCCTTCCTTCCTTCCTTTCTTTCTTTTGTAAATTAGGGTTTACAATGTGACTTTGTCTGTCTTGATACTTTATAGACCACAATGAACTGGAACTCCAGATATCTGCCTTCCTCTGCCTTACAAGTACTTGGCTTAAAGTCATGCAGTACAACACCGATTACTTAGACTTCATTTAGGAGTAAACTAATCCTATTTATGAGGAATCTGCCCTCTTGTCTTAATCAACTTTCAAATCACTCCCTCTTTTATATAGTACTAAGATTTCAATGCATGAGTTTTAACCATCCCAAGCATTCAAAAAATAAGAATGGTCTTACCTATTCTTTTTAATTTAATACATTGTTTACATTTCAAATGTTTTCCACTTTCCATGTCTCCCCTTTGGAAACCCCGTATCCCATCGCTCCTGCCTGCCTCTATGAAGGTATTCTCCCACCCACCCACCCACTCCCCTCTTCCCTCCCTGGCATTCTCCTACACTGGAGCATCTGACACCCTCAGGCCCAAGGGCCTCTCCTCCCCCTGATGTCCAAAAAGGCCCTCCTTAGCCACATATGTGGTCAGGACCATGGGTCCCTCCATATGCATTCTTTGGTTGGTGGTCCAGTCTCTGGGAGCACCCGGGGGTCCTGACCAGTTGACACTGTTGCTCCCTCCCAATGGGGCTGCAAACTCCCTTAGCTCCTTCAGTCCCTTCTCCTACTCCTCTACCTGGGACCCAACACTCAGTCCAACAGTTGCTATGAGTTGAACCATGGGTGTTTTGAAATTTTGGGCTAATATCCACTTATCAGTGACTACATACCCTGTTTGTTATTTTATGACTGAGTTACCTTACTCAGGATGATATTTTGAAGTTCCATGCATTTGCCTATGAATTTCATGAAGTCGTTGTTTTTAATAGCTGAGTAGTACTCCATTGTGTAAATTAAATGTACCACATTTTCTGTATCCATTCCTCTGTTGAGGGGCATCTGGGATGCTTCCAGCTTCTAGCTACTATAAACATGGCTGCTGTGAACATGGTGGAGTATGTGTCCTTATTACATGTTGGAACATCTTCTGGGTATATGCCCAGGAGTGATATACTGGGTCTTCAGGTAGTACTTTGTCCAATTTTCTGAGGGTCCGCCAAACTGATTTCCAGAGTGGTTATACCAGCTTGCAATCCCACCAGCAATGGAGGAGTGTTCCTCTTTCTCCACATCTTCACCAGCATCTGCTGTCACCTGAGATTTAGATCTTAGCCATGCTGAATGGTGTGAGGTGGAATCTCAGGGTTGTTTTGATTTGCATTTCCCTGATGACTAAGGATGTTGAACATTTCTTTAGGTGCTTCTCAGCCAGTCGGGTTTCCTCAGTTGAGAATTCTGTTTGGCTCTTTTCCCCATTTTTTTGATAGAGTTATTTGGTTTTCTGGAGTCTAATGTCTTGAGTTCTTTGTATATATTGGATATTAGCACTCTATCGGATGTAGGATTGGTAAAGATCTTTTCCCAATCTGTTGGTTGCTGTTATGTCCTATTGAGAGTGTCCTTTTCCTTACAGAAGTTTTACAATTTTATGAGGTCCCATTTGTCGATTCTTGATTTTAGAGCATAAGTCATTGGTGTTCTGTTCAGGAACGTTTCCCCTGTGCCCATGATTTTGAGAATTTTCCCCTCTTTCTCTTCTATTAGATTCAGTGTATCTGGTTTTATGTGGAGGTCCTTGATCCACTTGGACTTGTTCTATGTACAGGGAGATAGGAAAGGATCAATTTGCATTCTTCAACATGTTGACCGCCAGTTGAGCCAGCACCATTTCTTGATCTTATTTCCACTGGATGGTTTTAGCTCCTTTGTCAAAAATAAAGTAACTATAGGTGTGTGAGTTTATTTCTGGGTCTTCAATTCTATTCCATTAATCTACCTGCCTGTCACTGTACCAATACCATGAAGTTTTTATCACTACTGCTCTATAGTATAGCTTCAGGTCAGGGATGCTGATTCCCCCAGAAGTTCTTTTGTTATTGAGAGCAGTTTTTGCTATTCTGGTTTTTTTGTTATTCCAAATGAATTTGCAAATTGCTCTTTCTAAGTCTATGAAGAATTGAGTTGGAAATCTGATGGGGATTACATTGAATCTGTAGATTGTTTTTGGCAGGATGGCCATTTTTACTATATTAATCCTCCCAACTCATGAGCATGGGAGATCTTTCCATCTTCTGAGGTCTTCTTTGATTTCTTTCTTCAGAGACTTGAAGTTCTTGTCATACAGATCTTTCACTTGCTTAGTTAGAGTCACACCAAGATACTTTAAATTGTTTGTGACAATTGTGAAGGGTGTCATTTCCCTAATTTCTTTCTCAGCCTGTTTATCCTTGGAGTACAGGAAGGCTACTTATTTGTTTGAGTTAATTTTATATCCGGCCACTTTGCTGAAGTTGTTTATCAGCTGCAGCAGTTCTCTGGTGGAGTTTTTCAGGTCCCTTAATTATATGATCATTCATATGCAAACAGTGATATTTTGATTTCTTCCTTTCCAATTTGTATCCCTTTGACCTCCTTTTGTTGTCTAATTGCTCTAGCTAGAGAACTTCAATTATTATATTGAATAGATAGGGAGAGCGTGGACAGCCTTGTCTAGTCCCTGATGTTAGTGGGATTGCTTCGAGTTTCTCTCCATTTAGTTTAATGTTGGCCACTGGTTTGCTGTATATTGCTTTTACTATGTTTAGGTATGGGCCTTGAATTCCTGCTCTTTCCAAGATTTTTATCATGAAGGAGTGTTGGATTTTGTCAAATGCTTTTTCAGCATCTAAGGAGATGACCATGTGGTTTTTTTCTTTGAGTTTGTTTATGTAGTGAATTACATTGATGGATTTCCAGGAATTGAACCATCCCAGTATCCCTGGGATGAAGCCTACTTGATCATGGTGATTGATCGTTTTGATGTGTTCTTGGATTCAGTTTGAGAGAATACGAGTATTTTTGCATCGATATTCATAAGGGAAATTGGTCTGAAGTTTTCTTTCTTTGTTGGGTCTTTGTGAGGTTTTGGTATCGGTGTAATTGTGGCCTCATAGAATGAATTAGGTAGTGTTCCTTCGATTTTTATTTTGTGCAATAGTTTGAAAAATATTGGTATTAGGTCTTCTTTGAAGGTCCAATAGAATTCTGCACTATACCCATCTGGTTCTGGGCTTTTTTTGGTTGGGAGACTTTTAATGACTGCTTCTATTTCTTAAGGGGTTATGGGAATGTTTAGATGGTTTACCTGATCCTGCCTTAACTTTGGTATTTGGTTTCTCTCTAGAAAATTGTCCATTTCATCCACATTTTCCAATTTTGTTGAATATAGGCTTTTGTAGTAGGATCTGATGATTTTTTTGAATTTCCTCAGATTCTGTTGTTATATCTCCCTCTTCATTTCTTATTTTGTTCATTTGGATACGGTCTATGTGCCCTCTGATTAGTCTGGCTAAGGGCTAATCTATCTTGTTGATTTTCTGAAAGAACCAGCTCCTGGTTTTGGTGATTCTTTGTATAGTTCTGTTTGTTTCTACTTGGTTGATTTCAGCCCTGTGATTGATTATTTCCTGCCTTCTACTCCTCTTGGGAGTATCAGCTTCTTTTTGTTCTAGAGCATTCAGATGTGCTGTTAAGCTGCTAGTGTATGCTTTCTCCAGTTTCTTTGTAGAGACACTCAGAGCTATGAATTTTCCTCTTAACACTGCTTTTATTGTGTCCCATAAGTTTGGGTATGTTGTACTTTCATTTTCATTAAATTCTAGAAAGTCTTTCATTTTTTTCTTTATTTCTTCCTTGACCAAGTTATCATTGAGCAGAACGTTGTTCAGCTTACATGTGTATGGGTGCTTTCTATTGTTTTTATTGCCATTGAAGACAAGACTTAATCCGTAGTGATCTGATAGGAGGCATGGGATTATTTCAATCATCTTATATCTTTTGAGATTTGTTTTGTGACCAATTACGTGGTCAGTTTTGGAGAAGGTACCATGAGGTGCTGAGAATAAGGTATATTCTTTTGATTTAGGACAAAATGTTCTATAGATATCTATTAAAACCAGTTGGTCCATAACTTCTGTTAGTTTCACTGTGTCTCTGTTTAGTTTGTGTTTCCAAGATCTGTCCATTGATGAGAATGGGGTGTTGAAATCTCCCACTATTATTCTGTGTGGTGCAATGTGTGCTTTGTGATTTAGTAAAGTTTCTTTTATGAATGTGGGTGCCCTTGCATTTGGAGCATAGATGTTCAGAATTGAGAGTTCTTCTTGGTAGATTTTTTCCTTTGATGAGGATGAAGTGTCCTTCCATATCTTTTTTGATGACTTTTGCATGAAAGTCGATTTTATCTGATATTAGAATGGCTACTCCAGCCTGTTTCTTGGGACCATTTGCCTGGAAAATT
>CM052722.1:83051530-83098493 GCA_028551405.1 Uromys caudimaculatus | reverse complement strand
TTATTGGGGAATTGAGTCCATTGATGTTAAGAGATATTAAGGAATAGTGATTGTTGGTTCCTGTTATTTTCGATGTTACTTTTACTTTTGTGTGGCTATCTTCTTTTGAGTTTGTTGAAAGATTACTTTCTTGCTTTTTCTAGGGTGTACTTTCCCTCCTTGAGTTGACGTTTACCATCTATTATCCTTTTTAAGGCTGGGTTTGTGGAAACATATTGTGTAAATTTGGTTTTGTCATAGAATATTTTGGTTTCACCATCTATAGTAATTGAGAGTTTTTCTGGGAATAGCAGCCTGGGCTGGCAGTTGTGTTCTCTTAGGGTCTGTATGAGACCTGCCCAGGATCTTCTAGCTTTCATAGTCTCTGGTGAGAAGTCTGATGTATTTCTGATAGGTCTGCCTTTATATGTTACTTGACCTTTATCCTTTACTGCTTTTAATATTCTTTCCTTGTTTTGTGTATTTGGTGTTTTGACTATTATGTGACAGGAGGAATTTCTTTTCTGGTCCAATCTATTTGGAGTTCTGTAGGCTTCTTGAATGTTTAAGTTCATCTCTTTCTTTTGGTTAGGAAAATTTTCTTCTATAATTTTGTTGAAGATATTTACTGGTCCTTTAAGTTGGGAATCTTCACTCTCTTCTGTACCTATTATCCTTAGGTTTGGTCTTCTCATTGTGTCCTGGATTTTCTGGATGTTTTGGGTTAGGAGCTTTTTGCATTTTGCATTTTCTTTGACTGTTGTGCCAATGTTTTCTATGGTATCTTCTGCCCCTGAGATTTTCCCTTCTATCTCTTTTATTCTCTTGGTAATGCTTGCATCTATGACTCCTGATCTCTTTCCTAGGGTTTCTATCTCCAGGGTTGTCTCCCTTTGTATTTTTTTATTGTTTCTATTTACATTTTTAGATCCTGGATGGTTTCATTCATTTCCTTTGCCTGTTTGATTGTGTTTTCCTTTATTTCTCTTTAAGGGCTTCTAGTTATTTACCTGTGTTCTATTGCATTTCCTTGAGGGAATTATTTATTTCTTTCTTAAAGTCTTCCATCATCATCATGAGAAGTGATTTTAAATCTGAGTCTTCCTTTTCTGAGGTGTTGGGGTATCCAGGGCTCACTGTGGTGGGAGAACTAGGTTCTGATGATGCCAAGTTGCCTTGGTTTCTGTTCCTTATATTCTTGCCCTTGCCTTTCATCATCTGATAATCTCTGGTGTTAGCTGGTCTTGCTCTTGCTGACTGTGGTTTGTCCCTCCTGCAGGCCTTTTGTCAGTACTCCTTGGAGACCAGCTCTCTCTGAGAGGAATTTGGGTTTGGAGAGCTGTGGTACAGTGTCAGCTCTGGGGTGCAGACAGAAACCAGAATGATCTGGGCCCCAGCTGTTCCTTGGTTCCTGTGTCCTGATGACTCTGTGAGGGTCCCTCTTGATTAAGGAATTTGAACAGAGGTGATGTCTTCCTGTGCTCAATGGTGTGTCAGCACCCCTGGGAGACCAGCTCTCTCCGGGCACTGAATATGGAGCCCTGTGTCACGGGATCAGCTCCCTGTCCTCAGAAGGAAACCAGAAGGCCACTCCTCAGTCCCTGTGTCCTGAGGGTTCTGGGCGGGTCTCTCTGAGTACTGGTGCTGGCCTTACCCCTGATCATAGGTTTGTCCACACTCCTGGGAGGGTAGCTCTTTCCCTGTGCTATTTGAGTATGGAGCCACATGGCACAGACCACAGGCATAAACCAGAAGGCTCCTGTCCCAGGCTGTTCCTATGTCCCAGTGTTCTGCAGATTCTGGAGGGGGGGGGAGTCCCTCTGAGCAGTGGTGCCCTCTTACCTCCACTTATAGGCTTGTTCACATTCCCTGGATATTAGCCTTCTCCCTGGGCTATTTGGTTATGGACCTCTGTGGCACAGACTGGGTTCCCAGGCAGCAGAAGGAGACTGGAAGCCTGCTGTCCCAGGCTGCTTGTAGGTCCCTGTGTCCTGGAGGTTCCGGGCAGGTCCTTCTGAGCAGAGGTACTGGCCTTATCCCAGCATCACAGACTTGTCCACACTCCTGGGAGGGTAGCTCTTTCCCTTCGCTATTTGGGTATCAGTTCTACCTATTTTTGAATGATGTATATAAGGGACTTTGAGAAAATAGATGTGGCTCAGAGTTACAAATTGTATCTGTCAGGGTTCTCTTAAGGAGCAGAATTGATAGTGTGTGTGTGTGTGTGTGTATGTGTGTGTGTGTGTGTGTGTGTGTGTGTTAAAAGGTTTATTAAATTGGCTTACAGTATTTTATTCTGGGTAACACAACAATTGCTGTCTCTTGATGGAATGGCCAAGAACCTAGTAGTTGTTCAGTCCACAAGGCTGTATGTCTCAGAAGTTCCAACCTGGTATAATTTTGGAGGATTCTTTGGAATCTTGAAGTAATTGTTTCTAATATTGGTGATGGTATTCTGCAGCAACAGAATAGGTGAAGAGTGAGAGCAAGCATAAAAAAAGTAAATTGTCTTCCTTCTGTGTCCTCCTGGCTAGGCTGCCAAGGGAAGGTGTCACCCAAATTTTGGGTAGGTCCTCCTGATGTAAAAAATCTGATTAAGAAAATCTTGGGCAGGAATACCCAGCCTCTTGGATTTTAGATGGTTCTAGATGCAAAGAGGTTGACAAGATTAGCCATCACACATATCAGAGTTGTGGCAGAAGGTGTGTAACATAACCTGTGACATGTTGATTCTAGGTCACCCACATTCCTAGTTCATGACTATTAAAGGTTCATGGGAGATTTATTAGGTGAGTGTGAGAATTCTGTAGCACTCTGGAACAAAAAGCTCCATGAACCTTGCTATTTTCCTTCCACTGTTCCTTATTCAACTTTCTCTAGCAAAGTTATGAAACCATGGTTCTTTATTCCTTCTGTCGAAGGAATTCTGTCATGCATTCTATATGTTGCACAGATTGGTATCTCTACTCCCCTCCATGTCTTCTTTGCATGTATGGGATGTTTCATACTAAGAGTTAGCACCTTGGGGTGTTCTTTCTTTTTTCAAACACATGAATAAGTTTCACCTGTCTTATTGCTTAGGTGTTTGAAATTTCATATTTCTATGTGAACACTTTGCCAATTATGTTCCTTGCATCAACATTGAGAAACTCAGACCATAAGTGATAGTAATATAATACGAGGACAGGCTGGAAGATTATTAGAAGACAATATTTATATATGTATAAATAATTTCATATAAATAATAACATATAAACAATAAAATATATATAATAAATAAAAATTTAGGTCCAGACCTATGTGGGCAAGTTATTATTATTTGCACAAATGGGAGTTCTGTCCAAACTGGCTGAGGAGATAGCATTCAACATATATTCCTTCCTAAACATCTCACAAACTTACTGAGATTACTATTTCTACTTAAGAGTTTTTTGATAAATTCATAAATGTGGACTATATATCATTCCTATTCTCTCTCTGTCTTTCCAGACTTCTTGTCTCCCTTCCAAATTTATCGTGTCCACTATTTGTCTTTCTTTTCTTTTTTGAGTTAGGGTCTCACTATGTAGTCCTAACTGGTCTGGTTGTAAAGTGGGTTGGCTTCCAATTCAAGGAGATCTGCTTGCCTCTGCCTCCTGTGATAAATGGTATTCCCCACTATGCTTGACACAGGTCACTATTTTTAATAAGGTTCAAATTCCTTTTGTACAGAGGGAGAAATACTAATTAAGACTGGTTAAATAGTCCTCAATACTGTGTGCCTGGCAGATAGCAACAAGACATATTCCACACATGCTTTACATACACTATAATTGCATAGGGACTATTATTATTAGCAGCATTTCTATTTTTCTATTAGATTAATGGTTGCTTAGAATTCCATGATAAGTGGTAGATATGGGCTTGAATTAAGACAGGTTGACTCCAGGACCTCTTTCTCTACTCTGTGCAACTGCATCTCAGAAGTATGGTTAGTGATATGAACTCTAAAAGCATCTTTGTTGTGTTTGCTTTAATAAAATTACCACAGACTTAGATGCTTCTAAATGAGAGAGATTTATTTTTAACAGTTCTGGAGACCTCTGTGGTCAAGATTGCCTGGTGAAGGTCCACATTTGGTACATAAAGAGCTACCTTCCTTTGTCCTCACATGGGAGAAGGGGTGAATCTTCCATGTAACCTACTTCATAAAGTCACCAAGTCCTTTCATGTCTATAGCACAGGGAGAGGAAAACAATATGGGTTTGGTTTCATACCGTGTCCTCTCACAATAAGCCACTTACATTTCTTTTAGAGGAGTTCAAGGTGCAGATACTAGGAATGTAATCCTATTGACTGGACAGTAGGTAAAATGTCATAAGAAACTGCCAGGAGATATTCTGAAAGAGCTGCGGTTAAACGAGCAATGTCACAGCCTCCCAAAGAAATAAATGTCACTTTAACTGTCACTTCAACATTTCCTAGGTAAATCGTTGATCCCTTGAAATACTGGTGATACATGTCTTGCTTTTTATAGACTCCATTTACTATCTACAACAGCCCAATTCTGCAGGGCCTCCTTTTCTCTTGGACCTGTTAGGAGTTGGAATTAAATTCTTGGGGGAGGGCAACTACTTTGTCTAAGGTCACAAGCACAGAAACCTGGATTTAAATTCAGTCTGTTTTTAGAGCCTGGATATTTAAATGTTACGGGTAATGTAGGAAATTTGGAGTCCAATAGCTGATGCAAATCAAAGGTCAGAGCAGCAAGTCAGCAATCTTGAAGAAAGCACCTCCAAGACCAATTTACTCAAAAGCAGCAGGATCACCTCCACAAAAGGCCAAGGTCAGAAAAGCCTCAAGGAATAAAGGGGCAGGAAAAGTCAGAGTGAAGTGAAAAACATTTGAAAATGAGCACAGGAGACATCTTAAATTTTATATTAATGCTATCTGAACCAGAACATTGTCCTGCATATGCTGTTAGAAACATGTATGAACATGTGTGTGTCTTTCTGTAATATCAGAATCTACTGAATAAAAAGGGGAAAAAAAAAACAGAAAGTACTGCAGTTTTGCTAGTAGCAGTCTGTCAAGCACTCTGGCTGATAGCAAGCACACAGAGTCTATAAGCTTTGTTACGCCACAGAAGAGTCCAAAGAGGCCTGAGAGGTAGTGGAGCTGAGAGACAAAGATAATTAAGCAGCTGGAAGTGTGGCTCAGGTCAGGCTGATCTCAATGCAAATCTTTATGTATGTCCTCAGTTAGCACAAAGACAGAGTACATGGGATGGTTTTGCTGCTGTTGGGATAGGTTTGAGCCGAGCTTCAGTGTTCAGTTGTAGAGGCAAGATGAGAGACTAGGCAGGGATGGGCTTTAGAGAGGTAGAAGGTGCAGAGACATCACTGGGAAGATGAGTACTTGACAAATTAATTAGGTTATCTCAACAAAAGAGAACAAGTTGAGCTGAACTCTTTGAAACAGTTAGGGTTTCTTCTGCCTACCGGTTCTTAAACATACTGAGACACACAAATTCAAAAGACACAGACAGACAGACACACACACACACATACACACTCAGACTGGGCAATCATATGACAGGACACTGGGGGCCATGACTTTTGCAGTGTGATGTGTCCACTTGTTTATTGGGTCTAGGTGAAGGAGCTATACCTTTTTCTTTGCATGTTTTATAATTTCTTGTATTTGTTTTACCTGATAAGATTATAATTTGCTTATGTATTCCTATAGTCCCAATTTACATTCATAAACTACTTATAGGAATAAGTCTATCATTCTGTTCCATATATGTCATACTGGATACATGGTGCCCTTCATGTATCTACCAAGAGTCAGAGTCATCCTCCATCTTTAAAACTAAAGCTGCTTGTAACACGAAGTCTCTATGAGTTGGCAAGCAACATGCAATCTTAAAAAAAAAAAAAAAAAAAGAAAGAAAGAAATCAGGGTTTTGCACTTAGGCAGGAAGCATATAGATTTCTTCTGTCAGTCTGAGGTTAGCTAGTCTTTAACTAGTCTAGGAGCTTAAGGGAGAAAATGGTGACATAGGGGTGTCTGAATGTAGCAGCACCATTATAAAAGATCATAAACAGAATCAGTTACTACCCAGAGACCATTTAGAAGAAGATAAAGTCAACGACAGCTAGGGATACATAAAACATATCAGACACTGCCTCTACATTTGTCCTTAAGTCCTTTTTCGGACATTTTTGGTAAGGATTTACCCAGCTCCTGCTTAAATACTAATTCCTCCAGTAGCCTGTTAGATTTTTAGTCCATTTTTATGCTTTGAAATTTATTCTATTAAAAATTATTGAATTGTATAAATGGACCAATTAAATGACTTATCAAATGTTGGTAAATAAATATGAATTATCCATAAAATTGTATTTAAAAAGTTTCTTCCTTTCATTTTGCTAAAATTTTCCTTGTACTTTCTTCATTGAAGGGCATTGAAGGGTTTTTCTTCAGGACCACAATTCATTCTGTCCATTTATCTATGTGCCAGCTCCCTTTGGGGAGCATTTGGAGAAGGCTCATAAGATCAGTGATATTGGAAGAGAGGCCAGACTGAGTCTTTGCATGAAGAAACTGCTGTGATTTCCTCTACTATGAAAAGTTACTGTTTTTAAGCCATGGCTTCTTGAAGAGGAGATTGTATTTTGTGTTTGTGGATCTATGAATTGGTCTTATGAATCTTCCAAAATAGACTCAGAGCAGTCCATTCCCACAATAAGATCAGTTGTACTTTGACCTTGTTGCTTACTTCTGCCCTTGAGGTCTTGGCACCATTCAGTGAAGAATAAACCTGAAAGCAATGCCCAGGCAGCTTGATCTCTTCTTTCTCTCTCTCTCTCTCTCTCTCTCTCTCTCTCTCTCTCTCTCTCTCTCTCTCTCTCTCTCTCTCTCCAACTATAACATACACCCCCAAGTGAAGACTTGTACAAAACCTGGCAAGTTGGGATAGACATTTAATATTCACTAGCAAGTGAAATTAAAAAAGATTTTTGTCTTAGTTTGTGACATTAGTACCTGAATTAGTAAGATAAAATACAGCTTAAGGATGGTGCAAAAAGTTATCTGTTCATCATGTAGGAGTGGAGGAGGGTGAAATGGAGACAGATGGGGATTGTACCAGACAGAAAGAGGAATGTATTATGCAACTTAGTCTGGAAAAACCATCCAAGCTATATAGCTACTTGGCCTCTGTGTGTTACTAAGGGAAGGAAAATTGGAAACTATAACAATTATAGATGGAAAGTAGCATTTGTGAATCAAAATTAAGATTTATGAGCTGTAGAATGAATTTCTTGTGAGATTTTCCTACCAGAGATTTGAAAAATTATTGAGAAGAGCTATATTAAGACACTGAAAAAGTGTAAATTTTAAAATGTAAGAAAGGGGCAGTTGGGCTTTAATTTCAATTTAAAGAAACAGAGGGCCAGGATAAGATTTTAACCTTGGCTGGAGACAATGTCTTCTGGGTTCTTTTCCTTTCCTTTTCATGCATGTATAAAGAGGGAGAGCTCTGCATGGCAAAGATCCAAATTGCCAAAGGTACTGGTGCAACCTTCACAGAACTGAGGAGTGAAGACAGGGCAGAGTGTATGGTCTGGATTGACTGAACTTATTAAAATAGAGGAGAACTTAAGGAGACTAAAAAATGATAGTGAGCTCTTCAGATAGTGTAAAAATGCTATCGTATCTTCTAAGAATGCCTTTCAGCTCGGCAACTGTGCAAGCAAGATTTTTGAAGAAGAAAGAAGGGCTATGAGGTAGTTTTGGAATGACCCAAAGAGCACTGGAGGAGCACAATAACTAACACACGCATGCATGCAAATTCTCTGGAAGGCTTATAATTTAATCTTGAGAGTAATTTAGGTCAACTAAAGAATCCTATAAGTATCTCAAGCACCAGTGGGGAATTGGTTAATTGCTGAGTCCTGTGTTGCCTTGGTAGGGGTGGAATGACATGGTTCCTGATGTGTTTATAAAAAGATCAAGAGAGAGGGGATATGTTTTGGTGGATGTGTGGTGAAGTATGGAGGAAAGGGGTGCCCCCACAGTCCCATGCGGAGGAATTCTTTCCCCCTGAGGGATCAGCCACATGATGGTATAGGACAGAGTTTATTCAAGGCATGGGGAGGGTAGTTAAGAGGATAGTAGAGGCAGAAAGAGGCAGAGAGAGAGAGAGAGAGAGAGAGAGAGAGAGAGAGAGAGAGAGAGAGAAGAGGAGGAGTGAAGGCTGGCCATGAGCAAGTGGAGAGAGAGGGGGAAGGGAATAGAGAGAGAGGGTGGAAGGGGCCAGAGGACAGAGCAGGAGCAAGAAGGGAAGAGCAAGAAAGCAAGAGAGAGGAGGGGCCAAGCAGCCCCTTTTAACTGTGGGGCGGATAATATCTGGCTGTTGCCAAGTAACTGTGGGGTGAGTTTAGACAGAATGCTAACAGATCCTGCCCCTCCAGGCCTGCCTATAGCTGCTGCAGACATAAGACTTGTTTGTATAATACTGTACATATTTTTACATCCCTCCTTCAAAGAATGTCCTCCCCGTTAATGTTAATGACTCCATAATAATCAGAGACAGCATGAGTTCGGGATGCAAAGGTATGGCTAGTGTCTAGGTAAAATGGTAAGCTCTGAGACCTTTAGGACAACCCTTAAGGCTGTAGAAAAGAACCCTAAAAACATCAGTTCAAAAATATATAATTTGTCAACTATGAAAAATATAAGGATACAATGTGAGTTCTATGAGTGGCATCTTGAATCTAAAGGAACAAAAGCAGCTGTGCTGTGAGCCAACTTATCAGAAAGATCATAAGGAAGGAGATAAAGAGATTTAGGAAGTGGTGCTCTCAGGAGATTCCATCCAGCTAAGTTTTTTGTTTATACTTACAAAGGCAGGCAGATTCCAGAGTTCAGGTTCAGCCTGGGACAGAGCAAGGTTAGATCCAGGTGTGGTAGAAATGGTAATTTCAGGGCAGGGTTCCACCCGGCTAGTTTATGGTATGTGCTTAACAAGCAGGCAGATCTCTGAATATTTTTTGCAGGGTTAAAAGAAAATCTGCCTGCTGTTTCACAAGAATCTAAGGGTTGGGTAATGCTGATCCATAGGATAATCAAAAGGGAACCTGGAGTAAATGACTGGATTGATATGTAAAATAAAAGACTGGGCTTATGACCTGCAGGAGCTGTTCTATCCAGAAAAAAGTTTTAGAATAGAACTGCTTGGAGAAGTGTCTGGAGAGAGAGAGAGAGAAAGAGAGAGAGAGAGGGAGAGAGAGAGAGAGAGAGAGAGAGAGGGAATATGAATGAGAGAATGAGAGAATGAGAGGGGGGAGAATGAGGGAGCTGTCTGGGGATTTTCAGAAAAAAAAATACAGAACAGAGAAAAAGCAATCTGGGAAGCTGTCTCAAGAACACAGGTTGCCACCTTGGACCCACGATTTGCCTCTGAGTTATTTGTTTTTGCTGTTCCCAGACACCCCTTTTCTCAGAAACCCTCTACAAGCCAATCCAGCCGGGTCCTTGGCAGTTACTAATCAGTTTCCTTTTCTCCCCAACCTTCTGGGGTGTAATCCAGAATTCACAAATAGCATGCTTTGTTGTCAGTACTTCATCCGTGCATATGGCAGCAGTACTCAAAATAGGCAACTCAATCTTTGTATCTATCAACAAATGGATAAATAAAGAAAATGATGCTGTATATACACAGTGGACTTCCACACAGTCATAAAGAAAAATCATATTTGTTGGGAAATCAGACTTAGAGATAAATGTGTTAAGTGATGTAAGCTAGACTCTGATGCACATGAGAAATGTAGATTTAAATACATACCCCTTGAAAACAGAAGAAGAGTTATAAGGGCAGGAGAGAGGACGGAACAAGATTAGGTAATGTCAGTAGAAATGTCTTGAAAGCAAAGGAGAGACCACATGGATTCTAATTTAATGATCAAGAGGATAAGAGGACAATGGGGGAAGTTGGTACATGGAAGCACATCTGAGCAAAGTAGAAGGATGCAGTCTACATGTAAGTGACAAAACAAAATCCATTTCTTTGTATACTAGCTAAAATTAATAAAATAAATTTTTGACTGTTGATATCTTGATGAAGGAATATTCTAGAAAAGTGGTTCTTAACCTTTCTAACACTGCAACCCTTTAATACAATTCCTCATGCTGTGGTGAGCCCCAACCATAAAATTATTTTCATTGCTACTTCATAACTATAATTTTTCTAGTTATGAATTGCAATGTAAGTGATTTTGAAGCTAGGGGTTCACCAAAGGGGTTGTGAGCCACAGGTTGAGAAGCAATATTCTAGAGTCTTGTTGAGGGCACAGAAAAGGGAAAGTTATGGTGAGTGTCTGAGCAAAAGAAGTTCTCTTTTTCTTTATCCTTGTTCTTTTTATCATCAGGTAGTTAATAAGTCCTTCTGTATATAGTGAATGGGGCATTGATGTGTTCATAAAAAGATATATATGTTCTATGGGGGTATGGCGAGATGTGGGAAAGGGGGTGCCTCAGCGGGCCCATGCTGAGGCATCTCTTCCCCCTGAGGGACCAGCCACATCAAGGTATAGTATAGAATAGAGTGATTCAGAGCATGGGGAGGGGAGTAAAGAGGGTAGTAGAGGCAGAGAAAGGCAGAGAGAGGGGGAGAGAATGGGAGGAAGGGAATGGGAAGAGAGGGGGAGCAAGAGAGCAAGAGTAAGAGGCAAGAACAAGAGAAGAGGAGGGGCAAGCATCCCCTTTTATAGTGGGTCGGCCTACCTGACTGTTGCCAGGTAACTGTGGGGAGGAGCATGCCTAGCTTGTTGCCAGGTAACTGTGGGAAGGAGCATACCTAGCTTGTTGCCAGGTAACTGTGAGGAGGAGCATACCTAGCTTGTTGCCAGGTAACTGTGGGGTGGGGTTTAGACAGAATGCTAGCATTCCCCCATTTTGGTTTAATTAAAAGGAAAAATTAGAAAGAGGCAATGGCAAAGTAGAAATAGGGTCGTGGTAATATCTGCTTCATGCTGGCATTGGGGTGACGTCCCTGGGGAACCTAGAAGGATGGTATGGGGGATGTTTGTCCAGTCTTAGGAGAGTCGGCTCTTTCTTTGCTGTCCAGGGTCTGTGGAGCCATCTGAAGATAGGTCAGAAGGACATTTTTCCTTTCCATTCCTTTTTTTTCTTTTCCACCCCCACCCTTTTTTTTTTTTTTTTAAATGAGACAGAGTTTCTATATCTAGCTCTTTCTGTATTGGAACTTGTTATGTAGACCAAGCTTGCCTAAAACTCAGGATTAAAGGAGCTACCATGTCTGGCTAGCATCTTTTCTGTTACAATTGTTTTGAGGAAGATGGTGAGAAGATTGAGAGAGTTACTGTAGCTTCAACATGTACATATACTTTAATAGAGATTTTGATTCTTGTAGAGTGAGGACAGAAGACTAGAAAGTTATCCTTCAGCTGTAAATTCCCTACATTGAAGGGTCTCTCTAGAACTTAGAACACTGTTACTTAATCATTTCTAGCATCATTGCTTAGAATTTTCCCCAGATACAAAGTGAATTTTTATGCTAATGCTTAAAATGCATAGATGTTTAAACCCTGGAAAAATTTAAAGTAACATGAACTAAGTGACTGTTACTGATTACAATGCTCTGAAATCTGACTGAATAAAAGACATTTTTTTAATCACCTAAAATTTAAATGACAGAGTGCACTGTATTAAAGTCATAATGCCATTTATCTTCTTATCTGGGACTGATAGGAAGCTTAAGAGATTCATAAATTTAGCTGTTTTTATGTTTCATAAACATTTTTAATTCTTTGACTATTTACATATATATTGTTATATATATTAGTTTTTCTGATGGTAATTTCATTTAATAACTATGTAAAATGTAAGTGCTATTTTCCCATCATAAGTGAAGAAACTGGGAAGGCTCTTGAGTGATTCACCAGAATATGAAAGACCCTTTACTTGCTATTGAGGGAGTAGGATTAACATTCTATATGTCACAATTAAAGAAACGTAAAGTGGCTTTTAAGTTTTTAAAAAATTGTGCATGACTATATTGTTTGCATGTATGTCTGTGCACAACCTGTGTAACTGGTACCTGGGGAATCCAAAGGAGGGCATATGATCCTCTGGAAGAGGAGTTACTGATAGCCATTAACTGTAGATGCTGAGAATCAAACCTGGTTCCTCTGTAAGATCAGTCATTTCTCTTGACCAGGAAACCATGGCTCTGACTCATAAATTTTATTTTAATTTAATATTACCATTCAATCAATAAGACAGCCCTTTAAAATTCAGCTACTTCACAAACATTAATGAGTACATTCCTATCTAGTGAAGGTCAGGTAGTGCTGAGCCAAACATAGTGAGCAAGGTGACAGAACATACCTGGGAGAACTGTGTAGAGAGTACCTTGCTCTTTGTTCTAAAATAACCAGAATATCTCCTTGTAACCTGAAAGTGAATCTTTCAATAAGGCAATAAACACAAATGTCATACATGTGTTCATTTGTAACAATACTCATTAAATAAAGGATATTTAAGTAAATTTTTAGATTAATACATTTTATTGATATAGAAACAATCCACAATAACTTGCTGATATGGTAGTCAGTTTTTAATTTTTATTTAAAATATTTTTATTGTTTGTGAATCTTATACAGTTGATTTTCACCTCTCCTTTTCCATCTCCTCCCAGATGTACCACCTCTCCCTCTGTGTTCCCTGTCCAGTCAACTTTGTGTCCTTTAAAAAAAAAACCCACCAAATCAAATTTACACTACTTACTTCTTGGGGAATTCCCTGGGGCCACAAACCTTAATGAAAGCTAACTCTCTCAATCCTAACAGTTACCTGTTGCCAATAGCTCTTCGACTAGTTGTATCTACTTTTCCTCTTCCATGCTGGGATTTTGTTGTACTTGAATTTGTACTTGTTCTGTGTTAGGTCTCCCAAATCACTATGAGTTTATATGTACAACTGACTACAACAAAACAGTGTTTCTGTGCTGTACCCATATAACCTTAGAAATGTTTTTGGTGAATGTTTCTGTTTGGGCCCATACAAGATGGTATAAAGGTCAGATAAATGACCTCAGTCTGTGTACCAATAAAGAGATCACCTAAAGTTGCCGTCTTTCTTAAATTAAGGCTAGTCTCTTATTAGTAATGACATTGCCTCTTTTCTCCAGGGCTTTAGGACATGCATAGTTCTCCACATCACTGTTGAAACTTCCAGGGAGCCCCAGAAAACACTTAGAATGAAAGATGACACTCATCTTAATTAGACTCAAATCTTAACTTAGGGGCCTAAGATGATGGCATGGCAAACAGAAAGTGTACATCTTGTTCAAAATCAGGGCCATATCAACAGCTCACAATACAGCTGAGCTGCAACCCGCCCCCAGGTTCATTATGCATCAGATGTTTTTAAGGTTTATTTTTAAATTATTTTGTGTATATGAGTGTTTTGTCTGTGTGTGTGTGTGTGTGTGTGTGTGTGTGTCTGTGTGTGTGTGTGTGTGTTTATGTACCATGTGTTTGACTGGTGTCCAAAGAGGACAATGGAACTAGAACTGTGAGCTGCCATGTGGATGCTGGGAATCTAATGCAGGTACTCTAGAAGAGCAGTAAGTGCCCCTAACCACTAGCAATCTCTCCAGCCCTATGCATCTGATTTTGAATTAATTTTTGGTCATTGTGTATTCAGAAACCTTTTCCTACACAATCATAGAATGATGAATCATGCTTGTAATCCTAGCAAAGGAAAGAATGAGGAATGAGGATTTCTGAAGATCCAGTACAATGTGGACAATAGAATGAGACCCTGACTCTACACACACACACACACACACACACACACACACACACACACACACACACACAGAGAGAGAGAGAGAGAGAGAGAGAGAGAGAGCGAGAGATAGCACTTGCCACAGTCCAAGAACCCCCCCAATCCCTTTTCCTGTTGTCTATCTTTTGCAACCCCTACATTCAATGTAACCTCAAGTGCAGCTGCAAGCCATAGTTTTACAAATTGCCATACTATGGTGTAGTAAGGTCCTCACAAGTTAGTGCACCATGTTTTTAGGTTCCACAGCCTTCAAAAATAAAGTAAATTTTGTATTTTTATATATATTTTTTTTAGTTTCCAGCCAATACCTTATTACAGTGAGAGAAAATACAAAGTCTTTTTTATGTGCTGTACCATTATTCTTCCAGTAATATACCTTATATAGCAAGGAGGAATGAAATAACATAGGCACTTAACCTTGAAGGTCTTTTTTATAAACATTGGCTGCTTCTGCTTTTTTGTTGTTGTTACTGTTGTCCTGATTGTTCTCTGTATCATATGACTAACCCTCATTTATGGTAGAAACGCACAATCAACACATACAATAAATTGCCCCAGAGAATTTTTCCTTCCATGAACCCAGCAACCACACAGAAAACCCATTTTGCCATATATATTTGCATATGTGAATTTAATTACTATACATTTAAGTTAGAAACAGGTAATACAAATATATGCATACCCAGAGATTCAGAGACATGTTGCTTTAGATAATTATAAAAATCAACATTTTAAGGTTATTAATATATTCCCTTCAGCAGGAGAATGCAAAAGAACTTCTAATATAACTGGGCTCCAAAGGGTCACAGAGGAGAAATTAATCATGTAAGAAAGAAAATCTTGATTAGGAAAAAAAGAATAATAACAGAAACCACAAGTGGTGGCCTAATCATGATTTTTTTCCTCTTCCCTATTCTAAGCTTGCAACAAAGGCTAGATATAGTAGAAGGGGAAAACCTAAGAACTAACTAAAAATCTCCAGCAAAAATAAATGTGGGAATCAAAGTTACTGAGTACTAGTTAATGGATGAGTTTAGTATTGCAACCATGGTCACTTAATTGTATCAATATCTCTGAAAACATAACTTATGATGGCTTTTCTATGCAGAATTAATGTGAGACTTAAATTGTTTGAAGGCCAAGGGAAATTTGAATGTATGGAAAGCTATATGACTGATGTAGTCACATGAATGTGGTGATAACCCTTATAAATAAGTCTTTTATACCAAACCCAGGCTGAACTCAGGTGGAAAGGCCTTTGCTGTCATTTGCTGTAGTGATGAACTCAGTGAATAACCTGCTGTTAACAACATTGGCCCAGCTCTTTGACTCTTGGATGTAGATTGTGCTTCTAGAGAAATTAAGAATAGTTTTAACCCAACTCGCCTGGGAGGAAAATGGAGGGCACTTGATGGTTTGAAGACTAAGTCTGAGCTCTTTCTTTTGGGACCCATGAGGAGGAGATCTGTGTTTATCATTGTTCTCCAAAACAAACGTTGCTAGGTTTTTCTGGCTGATATGTCTTCTGACAAGTATGATGCATAGCAGCAAAATGAAAGCATTCAGAAAGCTCTATATGGATAACTCTTACTGAAAATATTGCTATTAATGTAAACACATTCACCTCAGAACAATGGAGCAAAGGCCAGTTCCCAGCTTACCATTCTTAAAAGAAGGAATGGGCTTTTGAAAGCGATTGCATGTGCGAACACAATTTGTACTAAGTTTGCTTCACAATTGGACTTCTGACAGGTTTCAACTATGTCTGAAACACCAGAGAAATTTCTCTTTTGTCCCTCAAAGGGGAAGTGGCTAAATTGATTTCAGTTATCTGTCTGGAAAATTGTCTCTATGGCTACATAAAACAACTTTATAAAGCAATAAAGATGAGGCCCTAGGCCATGTCTACCATCTATAATTACACTGCACACACAATTCATTAGCAATAAAAATGCATAGCTTCTTTTTGGAAATGTTCTGGCTGATTTGCAGGTGTTTATCATTATTTCTAAATAAAAATCTCTGAATAGATTGTGACAACTGTTAGACAGGTGCTATTTAAATAAGTAAATAAATAATAAAACACTGGAGGAATTTTGATTACATTTTTTTCAGATAGCTAGAATAATAATTCTGAAAGCTGGTCTTCCCTAATAGCCTGCGCCTTGGCAAGTTGAGTGACAGCTTTGTAGAGGAGCCAGTGGACCTGCTTAAAGTGTCATTGCTCCATGAGTTATATGGAAGACAGAAAAAGCATAAAGGTTAGATGTGCCACTAGTAAGTTGCCTATTTCCATCTAGGAGGTAATGAGTACTTCGGAAGAAATTCACAGTTGAGCACTCCATAGGAATAGAGAATAATATGTTATGAAGTGATATGTAATTCAGAAAGAGGGAGAAGTTCTTTATGTATACTGGAATGCTTTGATTTCATACCTGGATTCTGGATTCCTGTTAAAGGTATTTTGGTCTGTATGTCATTGTGTGGTGTTTTTATGGGGCAATAAGGATTAGAACTGCCTATTTTGTCTTCCTTCTCTTTCATAGTTTTATTAGTTTTTTTCTTTTCTTTTCTGTTTTTAATACAGGGTTCTGCTGTTAGTGGAGGTTTGCATATAATTCAAAATCTTCCTGCTCCAGACTACAAATGCTGGGATTAGAGGAGAATGCACCCCTCCCCCTCTCTCCATCAGTTCTTTATGTGGGTTGAGTTATTTAAGTATATGTAGAGGAGCTACTACAATGCCTACCTGGTACAGAGTATGAACTGTATAACATTAAAAGTGATTGACTATATGGACAGAGAACACCAGGGTTCTCCAGTTATGTGTTCATTTGGGGAGATATATTCTGAGTTTGCTCTTGGGTGACCCTCTAAGTGTGTTATGTGGAATTAGATGAAGAAACATTAAGGGGAAGAAAAGTGTGTGTGAAAATTAAATAAATGGCAAAGAGAACGAAGTTTATCAAGGTCTACACTATTAAGAATTATCATTAGGTCCTACTAAATCCATTGCATTTGTTTTATAGCTGAGTTTATGCTACACAGTCTTGCATTTAGTTTATTATTACTTAATATTTTTTGTTAAAAATATTTGTCTGCATATGCATATGTGGTGTGCATATATGTGCATGTGTGTGGTGCCTTCAGGAGATGTTCAATGCCCTAGAACAGTTCTAATCCCTATCATGTGAGTGCAGAGAAACACTCTGGCCTTATGCAAAAGCAGCAAGCATTCCTACCCTTAAAGATGAATATTACAGTTAAAAATGAACTTCAAATTCTAGTTTTCCAGATTGTTCTCATTTTTTTCCAATAAATTCTTGCAATAACAACAAATCTCTATATTACTTATAAGAAACCATTCCTTTAATTTGTCATGATATGCAGATGCTATTTCTAG
Source organism: Uromys caudimaculatus (assembly GCA_028551405.1). NCBI lineage: Eukaryota > Metazoa > Chordata > Mammalia > Rodentia > Muridae > Uromys > Uromys caudimaculatus. The sequence continues at coordinate 83,081,251 of CM052722.1, read as the reverse complement.
TCTGAGGCTATAATTATACAGTTATATTAATAATTATCCAATTTGTTGAATGCTTATTGTATATTCAACCATTGAAGCATCTTTAATTATCTTGGTTTTATTTAATACTTGGTACCATGCAAAGAGTAATTATTATTAAAACTTTTATAAAGAGTATGAAGCTGAAATTAATGAGGTTCAGTTTTTTTGCATGATCATATGGCCAGGAGAATATGACACTTTTTTTTTTTAGAATATTTAGGATAATAAAATATTTACAAACAGCATTGAAAGGGAGAGAACTTACAAATGGAATTGCATGGCTGCATTAGATGAGGTCTGAAAAGCAAATTCCTAATCATCTTCAGGGTTTTAAGACTGGTTGTTACAGAGATCCACAGTCTAGTTGATCTGCTTAATGATTTTATCAAGAAGAAATAGGCAGATGTTCAAAGTAACAATAGAACAAAGGTGACATGCCCTATGGTCAAAGCATTGGAATAAATGATTCAGAGATGATGGATGATTCTCACTCAGCCATGGGGCCTGGTGATTTGGCCTAATGTTTGTTCCATTATAAGGATCAGATGAGCTTACCTTTTAAAACACAAAACAGTGCCTCAAAATACAGAAACATGTCTCTGATTCCAGATCTATTTCTCTCTCCATTCATTATTTTAGAAAAATAGTTTCCATTGTAATTCTTTCATTTTGTAAAGTGAGTAACTTAGTGATACAGTGAATATTTGACATAATGTTAACATGATATTCTTGGTTTTAGTAAGGTAGTTTCAGATATTAAGTGACTATTGACTTTCACCTAGCCATTATTATTCTAAAGGGCAATTTTTAAATCTGAAAGTTCAGAATGTGAAGTATATATTCTTTGGTGATACGCATAAGATTTCAGGGAAAATTAGCCTTAGGGGAAAAAACAAGCAGACAACTGCTTAAAGGGAATGGACTTACTATATTTTGCAGGATACATGCTACGTATCCAGATTGCAAATGGACTTATAATGATCCGAGCATTAATACAATAAACCTGAATGCAGAGTTCCATCCTGGGGCATAGTGATGCTACATGTCTAATAGGCTTCAAGAAGTCTAATCATGAAAACAGAAGGACAGTTAATGTTTTAGTTAGGGATTTATTGCTGTAAAGAGATACCATGACCACAACAACTCTTTTTTTTATTAGATATTTTATGTATTTACATTTCAAATGTTATCCCCTTTCCCAATTTCCACTCTGGAACTTACCTCTTCCATCCTCCCTCACCATGCTTCTATGAGGGTGCTCCCCCTCCCACCCACCCACTCCCACTTCACTGCCCTGGCATTCCCTTACATTGGGGCATCGAACACCCTCAGGCCCAAGGGCCTCTCCTCCCACTGATGTATAACAAGGCCATTCTATGTCATATATGTGGCTGGAGCCATGGGTACTCCTTGGTTGGTAGTTTAATCTTTGGGAGCTCTGGGGGATCTGGTTGGTTGATATTGTTGTTCTTCCTATGGGGTTGCAAACTCCTTCAGCTACTTCAGTCTTTTCTCTAATTCATCCATTGAGGACTCCATGCTCAGTCCAATGGTAGGTTGCAAGAATCCACCTCTATATTTGTCAGACTCTGGCAGATCCTCTCAGGAGACAGCTATATCAGGTTCCTGTCAGCAAGCACTTCTTGGAATCTGCAATAGTGTCTAGGTGTGGTGACTGTATACAGGATGGACCCCCAGGTGGGGCAGTCTCTGGATAGCCTTTCCTTCAGTCTCTGCTCCACACTTTTTCCCAAAATTTCCTTTAGACAGGGGACCTTCTGGGTTAAGAATTTGGAAATGAGTGGGTGGCCCCATCCCACAAGCTAGGACATTAACTAACCTCTGGATATGGTCTCTACAGGTTCTCCCTCCCCTTTGTTGGGCTTTTCAGCTAATCTCATCCCTGTTGGGTCCTGAGAGTCTCTTGCTTTCCTGGTATCTAGGACTTTCTGGTGGCTACCACCAGTTCCCCATCCCCCATTGCTACACACCTCTGTTCAGATTCCTGACCCTCTGTATATCATCCCCATCTTCTCTCATACCTGACCCTGCCCTCCTTTTTCCCCCTCCCCGTACACTCTTCCTCCAAATCCCTCCTACCTTCTTCCTCCCATGGGTATTTTGTTTCCCTTTCTAAGAAAGACTGAAGCATACACATTTTGGTTTTCCTTCTTCAGCTTTATATGGTCTGAGAATTGTATCTTGGGTATCCAAGCTTGTGGGCTAATATCCATTTATCAGTGAGTGCATACCATGTGTGAATTTTGGTTATGGGGTAAGCTTACTAAGGATGATATTTTCTAGTTCCATTTATTTGCCTAAGAATTTCATGAAGTCATTTATTTTAATAGATAAGTAGTACTCCATTGTGTAAATGTACCTTATTTTCTGTATATATTCCTTTGTTGAAGGACATCTGGGTTGTTTCCAGCTTCTGGCTATTATAAATAAGGCTACTATGAACATAGTGGAGCATGTGTCCTTGTTATATGTTGGAGCATCTTCTGGGTATATGCCCAGGAATGGTATAGCCGGGTCCTCAGGTAGCACTAGGCCCAATTTTCTGAGGACCACCAGATTGATTTCCAGAGTGGTTGTGCCAGCTTGCAATTGCACCTACAATGGAGGAGTGTTCCTCTTTCTCCACATCCTTGCCAGCATCTGCTGTCACCTGAGTCTTTGATCTTAGCCATTCTGACTGGTGTGAGGAAGAATCTCAGGTTGTTGTGATTTGCATTTCCCTGATGACTAAGGATGTTGAGCATTTCTTTAGGTGCTTCTCAGCCATTTGACATTCCTCAGTTGAGAATTCTCTGTTTAGTTCTGTACACCATTTTTTAAATAAGGCTATTTGGTTCTCTGGAGTTCTTGTATATATTGGATATTAGCCCTCTATCAGATGTAAGATTAGTAAAGATCTTTTCCCAATCTGTTGGTTGCCGTTTTGTTCTATTGACAGTGTCCTTTGCCTTTACAGAAGTTTGGGATTCTATGAGGTCCCATTTGTCTATTGTTAATCTTAGAACATAAGCCATTGGTGTTCTGTTTAGGAACTTTTCCCTTGTGCCCATGTGTTCGAGGCTCTTCCCCACTTTCTCTTCTATTAGTTTTAGTGTATCTGATTTTAAGGGATGGTCCTTGATCCACATGGACTTGAGCTTTGTACAAGGAGATAATAACGGATGGATTTGCATTCTTCTACATGCTGACCACCAGGTAAACCTGCATCATTTGTTGAAAATGCTGTCTTTTTTTTCCACTGGATGGTTTTAGCTCCTTTGTCAAAGATCAAGTGAACATAGGTGTATGGGTTCATTTTTGGGTCTTCAATTCTATTCTGTTGATCTTCCTGCCTGTCTGTGTACCAATACCATGCAATTTTTATCACTATTGCTCTGCAATACAGCTTGAGGTCAGGGATGCTGATTCCCCCAGAAGCTCTTTTGTTGTTGAGAATAGATTGTGCTATCCTGGCTTTTTGTTATTCCAAATGAATTTTCAAATTGCTCTTTCTAACTCTATGAAGACTTGAGTGGGAATTTTGACGGGATTGTTGGGTTAAAGTGGTGAGAGATCCCACATCTGACCCTAGGACTCAAGCCTCTGGGGGAGGTGAGACAAGGGAAGTTTGACTATGCTCACCCCACAGCACCACCGGGTGGGTGTCCAGCTGTGAGAAGCTGTGGGACACCACCCTGGGGTGGGAGAGTGCTGCCTGTGGTCCTGAGGACTTCATGGAGCCGGCTCCGTCTGTTTTTCAGGCTCTTGGGCATCCCAGGCTCCACTGGATGCCATGGAAGAGCTGAGAATGGAGTGGGAGCCTGCTGACTGGATCTAGCCCACGGAACCCAGGGGGAAATGTGGGTAGAAGACCAGCTGGGCCCCACCAGGGTCCAGTCTTTGGCTTGTCAGAGGCTACCTGATTTGCTTTGGTAGAGGCTATGGATGGGAGTGCTGAGAGGCCTTCTGCAGAAGACTAGAAGCAGCTCTTTAGATGAAGGCCTGTTCGATTGTTCCCCACAGTGGATCATGATGAAGAGAGACAGTCCATGGTTCTAGGGTGTTTATTGTCATGGGGCAGAGTGATGATGAGTAAAACCATACCCCACAAGCTCAGGACAGTCCTGAGGTTAAAACACCTTTTGCAGGGAGGAGTGGCTGGGGATGGGAGTTTATTGGCTAAGCCGCTAGGTATCTTATTAAAATAGAGATGTCTTGAGGCAATGTGACCACACCTCTACCTGTGGAGGGGCTTGATAGTCACAGACCTATGCAGAGCTGTGGCTTCCTATCAGGATCTTGGGGCCTAGGAGCAAGGCAAAACACCTACTGTCCCTTGTAAGGTTATCCTCTGCTGGGGATCAACCTACTGGGTCACCAGGGTTTTAAACCTTAGCTCAACCAGAAACCAGGCTGCCTTTCAAGGTCCTACAGGGGATCACATTGAATCTGTAGATTTCTTTCAGCAAGATGGCCATTTTTACTCTATTAATTCTGCCAATCCATGAGCATGGGAGATCTTTCTGTCTTCTGAGATCTTCAATTTCTTTCTTCAGAGACTTAAACTTCTTGTCTTCACTACAAATCTTTCACTTGCTTGGTTAGTGTCACACCAAGGTATTTTATATTACTTGTGACTATTTTGAAGTATATATTCCCCTAATTTCTTCCTCAGCCTGTTTACCCTTTGAGTAGAGGAAGGAAACTGATTTGTTTGAGTTAATTTTATATCCAGCCACTTGACTGAAGTTGTTCATCAGGTTTAAGAGTTTTCCAGTAGAATTTTTGGGGTCACATAAGTATACTACCATATTGTCTGCAAATAGTGATATTTTGACTTATTCTTTTCCAATTTGTATCCCTTGACCTCCTTTTGTTGTCTAATTTCCTTGGCTAGGATTTCGAGTACTATATGGGATAGGTAGGGAGATATTGGGCAGCCTTGTCTATTCCCTGATTTTAGTAGGACTATTTCAATTTTCTCTCCATTTAGTTTGATATCAGCTACTGGTTTTCTATATATTGCTTTTACTATGTTTAGGTATGGGCCTTGAATTCCTGATCTTTCCAAGACTTTTACCATGAAGGGGTGTTGAATTTTGTCAAAAGTTTTCTTGGCATCTAATGAGATGATCATGTGGTTTTTTTTCTTTGAGTTTGTTAATATAGTATTGATGGATTTTTGTATATTGAGCCATCCCTGCATCCCTGGAATTAAGCCTACTTAATCATGGTTAAAGATCATTTTGATGTGTTCTTGGATTCTGTTGGTGAGAATTTTATTGAGCATTTTTCCATTCATATTCATAAGGGAAATTGGTTTGAAGTTCTCTTTGTTTGTAGGGTCTTTGTGTGGTTTAGGTATAAGCAAAATTGTGGCTTCAAAGAATGAATTGGGTAGTGTTCCTTCTGTTTCTACTTTGTGGAATAGTTTAAAGAGTATTTGTATTAGGTCTTCTTTGAAGGTCTTTTAGAATTCTACACTAAACACATCTGATCATGGGCTATTTTTTTTTTTTTTTTTGGTTGGGAGACCTTTAATGACTACTTACTTCTATTTCTTTAGGGGCTATGGGACTGTTTAGATGGTTTATCTGATCCTGACTTAACTTTGGTATTTGGTATCTGTCCATTTCATCCAGATTTTCCAGTTTTGTTGAGTATAGGCTTTTGTAGTAGGATCTGATGATTTTTTTTGAATTTCCTCAGTTTCTGTTGTTATGTGTAACTTTTCATTTCTTATTTTGTTAATTTGGATACTGTCTCTGTGCCTTCTGGTTACTCTGGCTAAGGGTTTATCTATCTTGTTGATTTTCTCAAAGAACCAGCTCCTGGTTTTGTTGATTCTTTGTATAGTTCTTTTTGTTTCTACTTTGTTGAATTCAGCCCTGAGTTTGATTATTTCTTGTCCTCTACTTATCTTGGGTGTATTTGTTTCCTTTTGTTTTAGAGCTTTCAGGTACACTGTCAAGCTGCTAGTGTATGCTCTGTCCAGTTTCTTTTTGGGGGCACTCAGAACTATGAGTTTTCCTCTTAACACTGCTTTCATTGTGTCCCATAAGTTTGGGTATTTTGTACTTTCATTTTCATTAAATTCTAGGAAGTCTTTAATTTCTTTCTTTCTTTCTTCCTTGACCAAGTTATCAATGAGTAGAGCGTTGTTCAGCTTCCATGTGTATGTGGGCTTTCTGTTGTTTTTGTTGCCACTGAAGACCAGCCTTAATTCGTAGTGTTCTGATAGGAGGCATGGGATTATTTCAATCTTATATCTGTTGAGATTTGTTTTGTGACCAATTACATGGTCAATTTTGGAGAATGTGCCATGAGGTGTTGAGAAGAAGTTATATTCTCTTGATTTAGGATGAAATGTTCAATAGATATCTGTTAAATCCATTTGGTTCATACCTTCTGTCACATTCACTGTGTCTCTGTTTAGTTTCTGTTTCCATGATCTGTCCATTGATGAGAGTAGGATGAGTGGGATGTTGAAATCTCCCCCTATTATTGTGTGAGATGCAATGTATGCTTTGGACTACAGTAAAGGTATTTTTGTTTTTTGTTCTTTTTTTTTTTTTTTTTTTTTTTTTGAATGGGTTCTCTTGCATTTGAAGCAAAGATCCTCAGAATTGAGAGCTAAACTTGGTAGATTTTTCCTTTGATGGGTATGAAGTGTCCTTCCTTATCTTTTTTGATACCTTTTGGTTGAATATCAATTTTATTTGATATTAGAATGGCTACTCTAGCTTGTTTCTTGGGACCATTTTCTTGGAAAATCTTTTTTCCAGCCTTTTACCCTGAGGTACTGTCTATCTTTGTCATTGAAGATGTGTTTCCTGTATGCAGCAAAATTCTAGATCCTGTTTATGTATCCAGTCTGTTAATCTATGTCTTTTTATTGGGACATTGAGTCCACTGATGTTTAGAGATATTGAGGAAAAGTGATTGTTGCTTCCTGTTACTTTTGTTGTTTAAGGTGTAATTATGTTTGTGTGGCTATCTTCTTTTGAGTTTATTGATAGATTATTTTCTTGCTTTTTCTAAGGTGTAGTTTCCCTCCTTGTGTTGGTGTTTTCCATCTGTTATCCTTTGTAGGGTTGGATTTGTGGAAAGGTATTGTTTAAATTTGGTTTTGTCATGGAATATCTTGGTTTCTCCATCTATGGTAATTGAGAGTTTTGCTGGGCATAGTAGCCTGTGTTGGCATTTGTGTTTTCCTAGGGTCTGTATGACATCTGCCCAGGAACTTATAGCTTTCATAGTCTCTGGTGAGAAGTCTGGTATAATTCTGATAGGTCTGCTTTTATATGTTACTTGACCCTTTCTTCTTACTACTTTTAATGTTCTTTCTTTGTTTTGTGCATTTGTTGCTTTGACTATTATGTGACAGGAGGATTTTCTTTTCTGGCTCAATCTATTTTGAGCTCTTTAGGCTTCTTGAATGTTTATGTTTATCTCTTTCTTTAGGTTAGGGAAGTTTTCTTCTATAATTTTGTTGAATATATTTACTGGCCCTTTAAGTTGGGAATCTTCACTCTCTTCTATACCTATTATCCTTCAGTTTGGTCTTCTCATTATGTCCTGGATTTCACGGATGTTTGGATTAGGAGCGTTTTTTTATATTTTGCATTTTCTCTTACTATTGTGTCTATGTTTTCTATGGTATTTTCTGCCCCTGAGATTCTCTCTTCTACCTCTTGTATTCTGTTGGTGAGGCTTGCATCTATGACTCCTGATCTCTTTCCTAGGGTTTCTATCTCCAGGGTTTTCTCCCTTTGTGATTTCTTTTTTGCTTCTATTTCCATTTTTAAATTCTGGATGGTTTTGTTGAATTCCTTCACTTGTTTGGTTGTGTTTTCCTGGAATTGTTTAAGGGATTTTTGTGTTTCCTCTTTAAGGGCTTCTAGCTGTTTACCTGTTTTCTTCTGTATTTCTTTAAGGGAGTTATTTATATCCTTCTTAAAGTCCTCTTTCATCATCATGAGAGGTGATTTTTAAATTCGAATATTGCTTTTCTGGTATGATGGGGTATCCAGGATTTGCTGTGGTTAGAGAGATGGGTTCTGATAATGCCAAGTAGCCTTGGTTTCTGTTGCTTATGTTCTTGTGCTTGCCTCTTGCCATCTGGCTATCTCTGGTGTTAGTTGGTCTTACTATCTCTGACTTGAGCTTGTCCCTCCTGTGGGCCTGTAAGCCTGTGATCTTAGGTATGTCAGTACTCCTGGGGAGACCAGCTCTCTCCTGGTGGGTTTGGGTATGGAGTGCTATGGGACAGCCTTAGCTATGGGGTGCAGATGGAGACTGGGAGGTTCCTGACCCCAGCTGCTCAGCGGTTCCTGTGCCCTGTGCCCACTTGGCCAGTGCATCTTTGGACAGTTATTGGAGCAATAGTTGTGGTCTCACTTTGGGGCTTTGGAGTGAGAGCACTCCTAGGAGACCAGCTCTCTCCAAGTGGTATTTCAGTATAGAGGGCTGTGGGACAGCCTTAGCTCTGGGCCACAACCCCTCTTATAAAGGAAAATATTTAATTGGGGCTAGCTTACAGATCAGAGGTTTAGTCCATAATAGTCATGGCAGGAAGCATGGTGTATGCAGGCCAACATAGTAGTAGAGAAGTAGTTGAGAGTTCTACATCTGGATCCACGTGGATCTACTAGCACTAGGAAAAAGAGACTGGACAAGGCTTTAGCTTCTGAAACCTCAAGAGCACACACAGTGACACACTTCCTCCAACAAGGCCACACCTACTCCAAGAAGGTTCCAACCCCTAGTAGTGCCTATGGGCCTATGTGCTTATGGGGGCCATTTCATTCAAATCACAATAGTTCCATTATCATATAGTTATTTATTGATCCTTCATGAATAGCTCTAGGGCTTATTAGTGTTGTACCTAGGTACTTGAATCAGTTGAATAATGAGATCAATTAACTGTCTACATTTTTCTCTAAAACCAGAGATCACTTGCAGGTCCCTCTCTGTGTATATTCATTCTGTAGACAAACATATGGACATTTCATAAATGTTAAGTAATACTAATAGCTATGTATTTACAAAGATATCATTGTATCTTTGGATCAATTTTCAGATACATTCATGATACAGATCTGAATTTAATTAAAGGGAATAAGAATGAATGACAAATATAATTCCAATATTATGGATATATGTGCATTTATTCATCAATAATCAAGCCTTTTTGTGTTTAGGTCTGCTGATTTTAATCTAAATACAGTTTTGAAGTCCCAGTCTTTGTAACTATTACAGAAAACCATGCTAGTTTCTCTATTTATTCCCCTTGAATGAGTCAGGAGTATTTGTATGAGTGCCAGGGATTTCCTTGTTGACTTGTGCTCAGTCCCTCTATTTAGGCAGTGGCACCTTCAAAGTCTTTTTACTTGAACTTGTTATTTTGACTTAATATAGACCCCATTTAATCATTCATGGTACTTGAACTTGACCTGAGAAGGTTTTGTTTCAATCATTGATTATTTCCATTAGATAATAGAGTAAAATTATTTATCTTAATACATTTATTGATTCCTTAAACAATCTTAAGAATCCTATGATCTGTTGACCATAATAATCCTACTTTACTTGTAGATTATAAGCAATTCATCTATGACTTCTTCACAGCTTAAGAGCCTTTATGCATGTGTGTGTGTGTGTGTGTGTGTGTGTGTGTGTGTGTGTGTATGTGTATAATCCTTGTTTTGTCAAGACAGGATTTCTCTGTATATCCTTAGCCATCCTGGAACTCACTGTGTAGATAGGCTGGCCTTGGACTCAGAGATCTGCCTGTCTCTACTACCTGAGTGCTGAGATTAAAGGCCTGTGCCAGCATCACCTGGCAAGAGTCTTTATTTTAAACTGTCACAGTCTTGGTGACACATTGTACACAAAGATTGCAGGAAAACAATATACTCTGGGTTTGCTTGGGTAGAGATTTCTACATAAAGAAAATTTGTTTAATTTATCCTTTAGTTTAATGTGATATTCAACTAGCATTGAAAGTGACAGAAGGAAAAAAAATACAAAACTACAAGTGGAAAAGAAGAAAGCAGTTGTATTGATGTTGCTAGGATTAACTTATTTTAAGCATATTTCTTTGGAAATGTGGATATTGTTGGTTGACAGTGTTAGCATTGTCTGAATTCCACCTCACAGTTACCTGGCAACAACCAGGTATGCTCCTCCCCACAGTTACCGGGCAATAGCCAGGTAGGCCTGACCCACTATAAAAGGGGCTGCTTGCCCCCTCCTCTCTCTTTCCTCTCTCTTAACTCTCTTGCTTCCTCTCTTGCTCCCTTGTTCCCCCTCTCTTCCCATTCCCTTCCCCCTTCTCTCCACCTGGTAATGGTCAGCCTCTACTTCTCTATTCTACCCTTCTGCCTTTCTCTGCCTCTACTACCCTCTCAACTCCCCTCCCCATGCCCTGAATAAACTCTATTCTATATTATACCATCGTGTGGCTGGTAATTCAGGGGATAGGGATGCCTCAGCATGAACTCACTGTGGCACCCCTTTCCCCCACACCTCACTACACAATATCTTTTTATAAACATATCATTGGTTCCGTGGAGCAGAAGGGTCAAGATTAAAAAGTTGAATCTTATAGTGGAATGTTTTATTTCTTAGGCAAATTTATAGGGACTTAGATATATTAGACAGTGGCATAGCAAGAGTAAGGTAAGGAGATAACAGATTACATCTGTGAAAGCTTAGTTGTCAATGTAGTCAGAAGTCTGAGAAATAAACAAAAATCTAGCAGTTATATTATTTAAAAAATAACAGAGTCAGCCTGTCTAATATTATCTAAGTCCCTATAAATTTGCCTAACAAATAAATGGATGGAACTTGAAAATATCATCCTGAGCGAGGTAACTCAGTCACAAAAGAACGAACACGGTATGTACTCACTGATAAGCGGATATTAGCCCAAAAGTTCAGAATGTCCAAGTTTCACTTAACAGTAACCGCTGGACTGAGAGTGAGGTCCCAGATGGAGGAGTTGGAGGAAGGTCTGAAGGAACTGAGGGAATTTGCAGCCCCATGGAGGGAGCAAGAGCATCAATGGGCCTGACCCCTTCCCTCCCCCGGTCGTCCTGGAGTTTGGACCACCAACCAAAGAATACACATCTATGGACCCATGGTTTGGACCGCATATATGGCAGAGGATAACCTTGATGGCCATCCGGGAGAGAGGAGAGGCCCTTGGGCCTGAGGGTGTTAGAGGACCCAGTAAAGGGGAATGTCAAGGTGGGAATATGGGGATGGGTGGGCAGGTGGGTGGGAGGTGGAATTCCTTCATAGAGACGGGGAGGGGGAGGGGATAGGGGGTTTCCAAAGAGGAGACCCAGAAAAGGGGAAACATTGGAAGTGTAAATAAAGTATCAAAAAAAAAAAACTGAAATTCAAAAAAAATAAAATAAAATAACAGAGTCCACTAGTCAACAGTTCTCTGGTCTCTGTGGCAACTTTGGCGGAGTCTGGCTGGCTTTCAAGCTCAGAAGATGCAGGGCTTTTTCTCTGTGGAATGGATACATGTGACATGAGAAATGTTTTACCTTGATTTAGACAGTTTTGTCCACTGTGTTTTTCACAATCTAGGCAGTATCCTATAGCTGAGTCCACATCTTCTGAGACCATTTACTATCCTGGGACAACTGCTAAAGACTTTGGGAATTCTGTCATAAACTTAATAATTACCAAACTTCTGACAGGATTAAGAGCTGTATAAATTGGTTATAACTGAATAGAATTTAATAGCAGTAGCAAAGAGACATAAGGCTAGGACCAGAATAAGAAAGCTGGCAGCAGCGGCATAAGATCATGGTGACAGAAAGTGAGTTTGTCTAGGAACAGAATAAGAGCTAACAGCAGTAGTTGAGATCAAACTGTCCTAGCAGGCAAGCTGTTGGAATGGCTAAACTGCAGAGCAAGGGGGGACTGGCTGGTTTGCATGGCCAGTGACCCACAGGTCTTGGCCCCTGGGGTCAGTGGGTCAGGGCAGAACCGTGCTACAGGCAGGCAACTGAGGCAGAGGCACTGCAGGTTGGATGGGCTGCTGTGGGGCAGGACTTCCTAGTAGCAGCCAGAGCAGTGGTGGGCCGGAAAAGGAAGCCCCAGTGTGTCCAGTTTACTGGCAAAGTGTGCTTGCTATTCTTGTGTCCTGTGGCACTGTTAGCCTTTACTTAAGAGTCCAGGGCAGAGACAGAGGGAAAGAGGAAGGGGCTTGCATGTGTGGGAGCAGCTTCTCAGATGAGGCAAAAGCTGTTTTAGGGGCAGATAGGGGGTGAGCAGGGCCAAAGCTGCATTTCCTGTAGCTGTGAGCTTTGGCAGGGGCAGCGGGTGATCTCAGGCAAGAGAAAGCAAGTCCACAGGAGGGGGCCTCCAGCAAGGGCCAGGGCCAGACCCACCTTTCCTGCTGAGAACCAAGAGTAGAGCTAAAAAGCAGAGGGTTAAGGGCAGCAAGTAGGGTCCCCAGGGGAGCGTGGACAGACCTGCTCTTCAGGTGAACTGGCTGAACTAGTAGTTCGAAAATAAGGATGGAAGGAGGGGAAAGTCTAAGCTACCGGTTGATAGCTGACTGACCCAAGGGTGAGACACGTGGGGCTGGGGACTAATGCTCAGAGGTGGTGCTCCTGAGAGAGCAGTTGTACAAGCCCGGCCTGGAATTCTCAGCCTCAAGAAAGAAACTATCTCAAAAGGAAAGAGGAATGTCTCACTCAAGGTAATAAGTTCTAAAACAAGGGTCAGGGCAGCACACAGATAGCTCAGAGTTCAAGAACTCTTCCCTGGGACCATGGATGGTCGCTCTGACCAGTGGGAAAGGGGGTTTACCTGTTCTTTTGAGCTAGCAAGCATGGATCTCTCATGGTGGCTGAGGTGGGATACAAACCTGCAGAGCTTCTAGATCTGAGTCACAGAACCAATGATGCGTTTATAAAAAGATAAAGAGATATATATGTTCTATGGGTGTGTGATGAGGTATGGGGGAAGGGGGTGTCTCAGTGGGCCCATGCCAATGCATCCTTTCCCCCTGAGTAACCAGTCACAAGATGGTGTAGTATAGAATAGAGTTTATTCAGGGCATGGGGAGGGGAGTTAAGAGGATAGTAGAGGCAGAGAAAGGGAGGGAGAGAGGAGAGAGAGAGAGAGAGAGAGAGAGAGAGAGAGAGAGAGAGAGAAGAGAAGAGAAGAGAAGAGAAGTAGAGACCAGCCATGACCACGTGGGGAGAGGGGGGAAAGGGAATGGGGAGAGGAGGGTGCAAGAGGGTAAGAAGCAAGGCAAGAAAGCAAGAGAGGAGGCAAGGGGTAAGAGAGGGAGGAGAAGTAAGAGAGAGAGGAGGGGCAAACAGCCCCTTTTATACTGGGTCAGGCCTACCTGGCTGTTGCTGGGTAACTGTAGGGCAGAGCATACCTGGCTGTTGCCAGTTATCTGTGGGGTAGAGTTTAGACAGAATGCTAACAGACAGCAATATTGTTTATCTTGTTTATCTTGTAGAATAACTTAGAATCTCCTGACAAGTTTTCATTATTGCTTCACGGTTAGTTGTTCTCTCTCTCTCTCTCTCTCTCTCTCTCTCTCTCTCTCTCTCTCTGTATGTTTGCTCTAGTTATATGTGTATGCATGTAAAAGCCAGAGATAGATATTGGTGTCTTCCTCTGTGGCTCTCCATTGTATTTCAGGGTACAGGATCCAAGTTCTCACACTGAAGCTCAACGGTATAGCTAGACAGTCTGGCCATAAAGCCCTAGGCTTCTCATGTCTCTGCCTCCCTAGCTCTTGGATAACAAGCACACACACCACTAGGCTCAATTGCTTGTTCGCTTATATGTTCTTTTTTATTTTAAGACTGTCTTACTCTGTAGTTTTGGATGTCCTGGAACTCATTATATAGACCAACCAGTCTAGCCTCAAACTCACAGAGATCCACATTCCTCTGTCTCACAGGTGCTGAAATTAAAGGCATGAGACATGGCTAGGTGTTTTGTTGTTGTTGTTGTTGTTGTTTTGGTTTTCGGGTTTTTTTTTTTTTTTTTTTTGTAAGATTCTGGGGACCTGAGGACAGATCCTCCTTCTTATATGGTAAATACTCCAACAACGGACCTATATCCCCAACCTCAGTACCAGATTTTGACTGTGTGACAAGGGAATGAAATTTTCAATTTGTTATTTTAAACAATGTGTTATTTTTCCAAAGGTATGTTTTTGAAAATTGGAAACAAGAGAGTAAATGACTTTTTATATGGAACAGTCCTCTTTGTCTGCTGACTTGCTTCTGTCTATTGGCTTCTGCAGTTGGTTGCTAGTGGCATTGTTCTGTTTTATGGTGGCAAAATCTATCATGTATTCAATGACAAGTAGAAGCTCATTGTTGGAGGAGATAAAGATGTTATTGCTAAAATGATGTTCTCCCTCTGAGAGCCAGTATTCACTACTTAAATTAATAAAGCATCTTAAGAATGGTATCCATCTATTTCCATACAATGTGTCTTCTAATTCAACAGCTTGCATAGACATTTAATGAAGATTTCAGAGTATTTCTGAATATCAAGACTAGGAACTCTAGTTACATCAAATGCCTGGCTTCCTCATCTCCATCTTTTCACATTTATTCCTCTCTTTAATTTTACTTTCATTTTGTGTGTGTGTGTATGTGTGTGTGTGTGTATGTGTATATATATATTTTTTTAATTTCTTTTTATTTATTTATTTATTTATTTATTTATTTATTTATTTATTTATTTATTTATTTAGTTTTTCGAGACAGGGTTTCTCTGTGTAGCCCTGGCTGTCCTGGAACTCACTTACTCACTCTGTAGACCAGGCTGGCCTCGAACTCAGAAATCCAACTGCCTCTGCCTCCCAAGTTCTGGGATTAAAGGCATGTGCCACCACTGCCCAGCTCTAACTTTACTTTCAACGTGTGAAAGACCCTACCTTTATAGTTTAGAAAGGATTAACATCTACAGTGTACGCTATAATGAACACCAAACTTAAACATTGTCGATCTGAATTCTCAGATAGTCATCACTGTGCTATCTTTTTAAATAGAAAACACCTCCAAAATTTGTTTCACAGATACATTGCTCCATTGATAGGGCCATGGTTGTTAATTTTGTTTCAGATTTGCATTACTTATAATAGGTTTAAAAGAGTTTCTGATAAGTCGATTAAATAATAGTCTTTCAAAAACATTCACATTTGAGGCTAAGATCAAGAAACTTTGAAGTGAAGTTTTGATGAGGTTGTAAAGATGCCCAAGAGCTTGAGAATGCTTTAAAACTGAAATTCTTAGTTTAAATCTCTCTCAAAGTAAGATAACTGAATAGTCTGTCAGATAATGTATCACAGCTTTCTAATTCACCATGGTTTGTTTGGACAATGGCAGATTCATCACTACGCTCTATAAATATATTACCCAGAAGCTCACTAAAATGAAGGACACATAGTAAACTAGTAAGGTAATCTTATTAATTTGACTTTGATTTTAACAGAATAGGCTTCATATTTATATTTAGCATTATTGAAAAAAGATTGTTGTTTTGTTTAATACTTCCAATTTCATAGATGCATGTAGTGTTTTCTGATCACATACATCCTGAACTATCCCATTCGACTCCTTCTGGAACCATGCAAACGTGTCCCTTTCCAATCATAAAGCTCTTTCTTTAATAACTCACTGAATCCAAGCACATAGGTGTAGGGGCAACCACTGAAGCATGGGTAACCTACCAGGGGCCACATTCCCAGAGAAAACTTATTCTTCCTCTGAAGCATCTCTTTACTGTCAATAGCTCATTGCTTAGCTCTGCCCTATCCCCCTCTTCTATGCTGGAATGTTGACTGGCTTGATTTTGAGGTAGATCTTGTGCAGGCAATCACAGTTGCTTTGAGTTTGTGAGAGCAATAACCACATCATGTGTAGAAAACAATATTTTACACTAGTTCCCCTTGGCCTCTGGATTTTGCAAACTTTCTGCAATCTGAACATTATATATTTTTGTCCTGTTTTATTTTGAATAATTAAATAAGTCAATGTGTTTTCATTATACCAAACCAGCAAAGTTTTTTGTAAATGTGTTTGCTTTTTTGACATAAAGAGAAAAAGCTAAAATCACAGGTTATCTCATAAGATTAACTTATGCAGATTTAGATTTTTTCCAGCTTCATGGTACATGCTTTTCCTATAAACAATTTCTCTATAGTGCCAGATTTTATTAAACATGCATTACAACACCAGGTTCTGTGTAACACTCCTGAGGTTCCAATTGATTTTACTGAAATGCTTGATATAGTCGAAATAGTTTTATCTTTCTACTAGGTTAATGAGATTTTTCTTTTAATGCATGAATAAACATATTTAATTGATCATTATATTTGATAGAACTAGATTCAGGAGCACTTGGTGATTATAAAATGTAAAACAAGTACAAAAACATAGATACAGCGGTTGATAAAGTGTAGTTATAGATGAAGTCGGAGGAGAGTTGGCATTATAGAAAATGCATTTTGAGTAACAGCAATGACAAAATTATCACTGTGGAGAATCTTAATCATATTTTCTGACAACAGAGTACAGAAACTTCAACTTCCCTTCCCAGGTGGCTACATTTATGCTCCTGTTGGTGAGACTGACCTTGTCCTTTAGTGATGCAAATCCAAACTTATGGAAGTGTTAATGAATTTCATCACAACTGTGAAAATGTTCCTGTGGGGGAACTGCACAGTACTGCTTGATAAGTAAGGTTTAGAACATGAAAAAAATTACTGAAATATAAAGGCATGCCATAATTTCCACAGTACCAAGTGGGCCACAAATCTAATATTATTTCAGTGTTTATAAGAAAGTTCAGAAATTATCTTCGCATGACATGAGAAAGCATTTATTTTAGAGTGGTAAGGGACTTAAAAATGATGGCTTCAAAGGCATGTTCACAGATAAAATGGATTAAATGATTTTATTTATTTGTTTAAACCATAATATCTACTATTTATTGAGGTAGATTCCAAGTAATTTATTGTATATAGTAGATGAAGAAAGGTATTTGACCATTGTTTACCTGTCTAAATAGCATATAGTTTATCTTAAGACCTAATTTCAACATTCCCTATGATGACATTTACGATAGGTATTTGAGGAAACTTCGGAGGCTCAGAGAATTTATTTAAGCCTCAAGCAAGAAAATTGAAGAAAGCCTTCTTAAAAAATAAATTTATTGTGTATTTGGGATTTGCAATGAGACATAATGGGATATAAATAGTAAAATTGTTTCTAGACTAAAGCAAATTAATATATATATATATATATATATATATATATATATATATATATATATATATATATATATATACACATACTATCTCACATTGTCTAATTATATTTTGTGTCTGGAAAGATTTGCTAAGTTCTAATTATTCTCTAATATATTTCAATAGTTTTGTCAACTAGGGTCTTCATGTTTTCATGCTATTTTGTATCCTTTGGACCTTACTATCTTATTAATAATATAAAAATGGTTTTATTATCACCTTTTCATTCACAATGCATTTTAACATAGTCACCCTTCAGTTACCTTATTGTGTCTCTTTCCTACTCCAAGCACTTGGTGATTCCCTTCATTCTCTAATTTCTCTTTTTATTTTCTCTTTCAAAATCTATGTCTAAGATTTGTTTATTTTATATGTGTATTGGTGTTTTGCTACAAGTCTGTGTACCAAGTGCAGAGCCTGTGAAAATCAGAAGAGGACTTTGTTTTCTCTGGAACTTAAGTTGTTCCAGTAGGTTGTAAGCCATCCTGTGGGTGCTCTTAATCACTGAACCATCACTCTTGTGTGCTCCTTCCATTTTCATGTCTCTTTCCCCACTGTGACTTAATAGAGCTGCATAGAAAAGCATGGGTAATTTACCAGGGCTTAATCATTGAAGAAAATGTGTCTTTATCCCCCAGCAAGCTTTACTCCTAAATCCTGAGCAAGGGGCAGTGTCTCACAAGTCCCTCCCACTTCCACTGAATAATTGCCTATATATCTTCAGGAAGGAAAGTGGTACCTCATGAGCTCCTTTCCCCATTAGCAAATGTGGACATGTCTAATCTTGTGCAGACGTTCTTTAGGTAATCAGATCTGCCCTGCTCTAAAGATAGAATTCCACAGCACTTCACACATCATCTGTGTCTTACATTCTTCTCCGATTCTGCAATGGTCTTGAGCCTTGAAAGAATTGATAATGTGCCTCCTTTAGGACTGTGCATTCAATCGCCATTCTCAGCAATTTGAGCAGATTTAAGCTTCTGCAATAATGGCCACCCATTTCAAATAGAAGCTTCTCTAACCAAAGCAGACAGCATCGATGTATATTTTTAGAAGTTAGTTTGACAGACACATTATTTTTACTTTATGATAGCAGTAGTATCTTACTCACTAGGACCTATGCCGTAACCAGCAATCTTAGTTTGCTTTCTTTCTTTTGCTGTGATAAAATGTCATGATCAAAAACAATGTGAAGAGAAAAAGGTTTATTTGGTTCACATGTCCCAATCACTGTCCATTATGAAAAGAAGTCAAGGCAGAGACTCAAGGCAGGAATCTGGAGGCAGGAACTAAAGCAGAAGCTATTAAGAAGTTTTGTTGAAAGGCTTGCTTTTTATGGTTTTCTGTGTATGCTTTCTTATACTACCCAGTACTACTTGCACAGGGACAATACCATCCACAGTGGGCTGTGCCACTTACTTCAATGATTAATGAAAAAATGCCCCATAGTCTTGCTCACAAGCCAATCTGATGGGGTCATTTTCTCAGAGTACCCTAGCTAGTGTCAAGCTGACAAAACAAATAAAGCTAAATACCCCCAAACCCAAATATAAAACAAACCAGGCAAACAAAACCAGAAAAACATAAAACAAAACACCAAAAAAAAAAAAAAAAAAAAAACCCAACCAACTATCAAAGTAGCCATAAACTTTTAACTTAGGTTTATAGTACCAAATGTGAATTCCCCTCCTGTGTAACTGGCCTCAAATCCTGTAAATTATTGGTTACATCATGTAGTGAATTGGTATTAGTAGTAACATGTTGTGTGTCAGTTAGGATCCAGAAATGAGTAAAGTGCTGTCTTCCCTTAGTTGAATACATAGGTACCTTCTGACTCTGTGAGGGCTGGCCATCAGGGAGGAAGGTTCTACCTCAGATCCATGTTGGTTTCTCTATTGTATTCAAAGCATGTAGGGTGGGGCCTCCAGCTGTAGAATTTTACCATCTATTTCTCAAGGACAACCAACAACAGTGAAAATAATTTTATTTATTGTTCTGGGGTTGGCTCAATAGCTGTCCTTATTAATAATGTATAAGGAGCTAGCCAATCCTGTCACTTTTTTCTTTTTTAAACCTATTGTTTCTCAAAGCTGCTTTATACATTTATGCAGGCTACTTCAGCGCAAAGTTGTTAGAAATTTTATTTTTTATTTAGCTTACAAAGTAGTAGGTTTCTTTAAGAACTTTACTTATAGGCTTACTTTTGGTTGACTGTCCCCAAAATATCATCTTCTTCTCCTTCTATCCTGCTTCATCCTCATTTAAACATTTTGACCTCCATTATTCCTCCTCCTTTAATAAAGCATTTCTTTCCCTGGCCCCTCCCTTGAAGCTTCTTTCCCTCCCCCTCTCCTTTGTGCATTTCTAGTTCTCTAGTTTTATATACACCCATACTGGTATAAATAAATATATTGGAAAATTAGACTCTAGGACCTGCATGAGAGAGAATTTATATATGGGATTTATCTTTGTGCTCATAGCTTACCTCCAACCATTTCCCTAAAAAATTCATGATTTTCATCTTTCTTTATGCAAGAATAAATTCTATTGTGTGTATATAGCAATTTTTTTATCCAGTCATTAGTTTATTTTATTTCCTACCAGTTGTAAGTTGAACAGCAAAATCGATAGATGAGCAACAGCCCTAAATGAGACTTTCATATCAACCCCCCCACACACACACACACAAGGCTCAGGGGTCTCTGAGGAAGAGGAGATTGAGAGCTGCACACATGAACGGACTGTAACAGAATGTACAAGACTGTGTTAATACTAGCCATTCAGACCATTGTTAGTTCATTGTCTCCTAACTCTTTTAGACCATGAGAAGTGAGCTATAGATTGTAGAATCGGACTATGGAATTTACTGTAGTGCAAAGGCTATAAACAGTGAGCTGGAAAGAATGTTCAGTCTCTGTTTTAATTAGTGTTCAATAGTAAAGGGATGGTAGAATGCTTTTGTCATGCCATTTAACACAAACACTGGAGAGGTGGAAGTGCATTATCTAAATTACTTGTTTACCTCAAGGTGTTTTATTTTATATTCTGTGGCTATTACTCTGAAGGACTTATAGTGTTCCTAAATATGATTGTTGTCACAGATAGTGGACAAAGCATATCTGTAGCTTACACATGGTCTTAGAATTCTTATTTTTTTTAACTATTGTATGTAATTTTACCTGTTGCTCATGTCACTAATGGAAATCTATCAAATGAAGGAAGTCAATGAATTCTAGTGCAGGCTGTGTAATTTAGGGAAAACATAAGAACAATATATGACAAGGTAGAATTTTGAGTAGTTTTCAGAGATAGTGTCAGAATAATCCAAAGTATGCATGAGCATTCATAGAAATATGGAATGGAAAGTTTAATAAATGACTATTTTTGTAAATATCCTGAAAAAAACAATGCAAAATAAAACCAGATCAATGATTTTAAATTCTGACTTAGTAATAACTATGTGGCATCTGTGCTGTCATCAATGAAGTTTTGACAAGGCTGAGGTTTGTTTAGAAGAAAATGGAAATATTGATGTAAAGAGACCAAAAAGACATTAAGAAAAAACCCCACAGGCAAAGCGGTACTTTAAATAGCCAAAGCAAAAGAAATTGTGTTTTCTTTGATTATTAGAAATACCACAGGGAGTGTAGAGATAATTAGATGGTGATGTTTAAAATACTCTGCCCTCTGCACTTCTATGGCTACAGTGATTTGTCTGTGCATCCTGACTTCCAGGAACCACTCAATTCCTTTCATTAACATACTTGGTCCTGCAAACCACTTAACCTTGAGGTGCTCATTTGCTTCAGTTGTCACCATGATTGTGTATTTCAATTTCCTTCTTATTTGGGTTGATTATCTTTCCCAGGCAATCAATAAAAATAAAACGAGTGCAGTTGCGTGTAAATGGATTGGGCTAAGAGCAACATTCTGGTGTTCAGATGATAATTAGTCCTCCGTGCTCAGGCTGGCCACTCAACCATTTGTAACTACAAGAGCCATGCAAGTCTTCCCTTCACTTTGCAATACTAATCCAATCCTCAAAGTACTTTGCAAAATTTTGCAAATTTGCAAAGTACTTTGCATTCTAAGTCCAACTCTGCCACCCACAGTTATCAGATATCAAGTTACTATTCTAAATTTAGAGATTAAGAACTGAGAAACCAAAAACCAGCCATATCATGTTTGGCTTTTTGAAAGATGTCTTTATCATATCACCCAGGCTGGCCTCAGACTCATGTGCTTCCTGCCTCAGCTTCCCAAGCAAGTGCTGGCATTACAGGCATGTGTAGCATAGGAAGATTTCTTTATGAAAAAGTATCCTAAACTATACTATGAAGTGCAGTAGTTTCCTGCATTCATCTCGAGACTAATTAAATTTTATGAAAATGTTCAGAGGCTGGAGTACTCCCTCTTGAAATTCTACTTGTGACTTTGTAAAACATTTATTCTGAGTATTTCAGTATTATACTCAGACCACTAAAAACACAATCTTGTTTTGCAAGCCATGATTTGAGCATTTGTTTAGAGAAACCCAAAGTTATAGCAACTGATTTTGTGTGGGCGGTAATGGACTGGCAATGTGTATTATTAATTACAGTCACATCCCAAACATTTACATATTCTTTCACAAAATATTTGTGTGTTTTTTGCAGGTGTACTTTTCACTGCCTTTGGAAAATTGTAAGCTTTATCTCTTGTAACTTCAGTTGGAACCTTGCCTTTTGATTCTAAGCATAGTAGGATCAGTCAGTGCTCAGAGAGGTATCTCCCTGTGGAAGAGGTTGTATGAGATTGATCCTTTATAGAGACTTAAGTGATGATTGATGTTCCATTAATTTTATTAGGGTTAAGTCCTCCATCTCACGTCCACCAAGTCCCCCCTGTGGGGGGCTATTTTAATGCTGTATTAAGCAGCCCAATCAATTTGTTTGTCGACATTCTTACCAAAAGTCATGCAGCTAGGACTCTGAAGTAACGCTGTCCATTTTCTCTTTTGTTCCTTTTGTTTTCTTTCTGTGACAACATGAGGGAGAGATAGCTCTTCATCAGTACAACAGTTTTGACAGCATGGTCTTTGCCAATGGATGTAAATCAGCAGGTCTATTATAAATCTCATCTATTCCCTGATTTATCTGGTTATATTGCTTAACATGAAGGGATCTCACTGGAAAGATTATTTTGCAGTGATATGAGATTGGTTTCTTTTTATTATGTCAGCCTGAGATGTAAGTCACCAGTTCCAAAGAGCAAACATCTTTTCCTTGGTGAATCTTGTGGTGACCTTGGCATGACTTCCCTCTATTTGGAAGTAATGATACCCTGGCCCATTCATCCTTCCAATGATGTTGTTGTTGCTCTAAGGAAATGAAGCATTATGCAAATCTACCCCCATTCCACTGATGTCACACTTTTCAGAACTTGCCTAGGAAAAATAATGCTGCATTCATGCTCGACTCTGCTTTGTAAATGGAGCCTCTCAGGAGTTGTGTTGCTGTTACCCATTTTGTTCTCTACCCTGTATAACCCTAAGAGACAGGTTTCTCTTCAGGGTAATTATGATGGCAATGACTAATCCAGCCTTTTACATTAACATCTCACATTGTCATGGACAATTAGAGCATGGATGGTATCAGAAATCTTGGTAGAGGTAGAGATTATCTTGTATTCTTCACTCAGGGAAAATAGAGTAAATCCTTAAATAAATAATATTCCTGATCCTTTCCTATTTAAAATGGTTAAATGCTTATAATGTGTTAATGCCTATGTAGAAACTCAATTTCTGGGAGAGTTTTATATAGTTCTGTTGTGCCAGAATGAGAAAAAATTAATCCATTCTAGAATATTACTTTTCAAGCTTTCATAATTAGTTAAATACTCCAAAGCAATGCTAAGCTGTAAGAACTTCAGATACTTGACAAGTGAGAGGTCATTATTTGCATTTCAAAAGTATTCTCCACTTGACTAAATAATTACACCAAGTTTCTGAACTGCACAGTGTACCTACGCATTTATTTACAGATGAGCAAAACTATTTGACAGGCTGGTGGGCAGAAAAATTGAAAAGTGCAAGTGTTAGAAACCATATTTATTGAAGACTAAAGTACGTAACATGCAAAGGAATTTTAGCTGATTCCTAGTTCAAAAAGTATACTCACTGAAACACAGGTTCATATGTAGCTTAGATTTTTAAAATTTATGTGTATATGTCTACCTCTGTGAGCCTATGTCATGTGTGTTCAGATGCCCTTGGAGAAGAGATAAGGGAGTTGGATTCCCTGGTGCTGGAGTTCCAGGTGCTTATGAGTTGCTTGACATTGGTGCTGGAAATTGAACTCAGCTGTTCTGGAAGTTCCTGACCACTGAGTTATTTCTCCACCACCTCATTAGTTTATTTTCTGTAGCTGTGGTAAAACATTCTGACCAACTCAACCTATAGAAGAAATACTTTGTTTGGGATTTTGGTTTGAAGTTAGAAGGTTAGAGTTCACGGTCATGGGAGAGCACGGTAGCAGCAGCATGCACAGCAACAGAAGAGAGCTGAAGGCTCACATTGTGAACTGTAGACATGAAGCAGAGAGAGCAAACTGTAAGGAGGGTAAGGGCTTAAGCTCTCAAAGTCTGCCACCAGTGACATAGTTCTTCCACTTAAGGTCACACCTTCTAAACCTCCCGCAAAGCAGTGCCATTACCCTGGGAACAAGTGTTCAAATACAGGAATTTATGGAGGACATTCCCATTTGAACCACAACATGCTTCCTAGATATAGATTCTGAGAAACTGTTCTAGGTATTCCATGTTCAATTTCCAATCGCTAGTATTCACTGTGCCATTTCTACATCTATAAGTTAGAACACTGATAACAGTAACAATTCTCTTTATAGCTGCTAAAAAATGATCGAGTCTTCACAAATTGATTATTAGTATGAACCTGTGTAATGGTGGCAGTCTAAGAAGTAGCAGACATTACCACCACCACCATCACCTTTAAGTACTGCTATCCCTTCATATCCTTAGATTCTTTATCCGTAAATTCAGTACTTAATATATATAGTCTAGACCTTCTACGTCATTATTATTCCCTAAAACACATTCTAATATCTATTTCCATAGTACTGTCATTGTATTAGGTATTTATAAGTTAAAGTAACCGTAGACTATGCATAGGGTATATACATAGATACTTTACCGTCTACATAAAGGGCTGAGACATCTACAGATGAAAGGGCTTTTGAACCACTTCCCTGAAGATGCTGAAGGACACACATTGCCTCATCTTCACAATATCAATAAAGTCGGATATCCTCAAACTTCAACCTACATCAGAATCATCTGGAGGATTGGCTATAACACAGCTTATGGAGCCAAACAATGCGTTTATGATTGATATGTGAGGCGAACCCAAGACTACATTTTAGATGAGTCTCAGATACACTTGGGAACTACTAGTCTAGGAAGCAACTTAGAGAGTCATTGCTCTAAGATACTTAAAATCTTTCCTGTAGCTCCTATGAATGGAATAAATCTCTAAGTAGTGCATTGGGAGTTCTGAAATAAAATTTAAGATTGTAAAGCATGTTATTTTTTCTCATAATGGTATATGAAGATCTTATAGTAAAACTTTGGCTTTTTTGGGCAACCACATACATGTAGCATACACCAGACACACACACACACACACACACACACACACACACACACACACACACACACACAGAGGCTGGAGAAACTACATTACAAAAGCAAAATTTTCAAATGGGTCTATGCATCCGTTCTAGGTAAAAGTTCAAAATAACGGAAGCTCTGAATGATATATATATATTGGTTAAAATCCTTTTAACATTAATTTAGAGATAGCCCACTGTTGGTGGCTGTCTGACTTTTCCTTTTCTCCTGTTAGGGAAGAAAAAAATGGAATTGGAGAGTCTGGCAGAGTCCTTCAGGTAGACCATCCACAAAGGCTGTAATAAGAGTGACATTTGAAGTACTTTGGTCTAGTGTCTGAAATTCCCAAGGCTCTCTGTGGTCAAACTATTATGAAATGTAAGATCTACTCTGAAGTGATAGATAGACTCTGGCTGCTGTTTCACTATATGATAAGAATCTAGAACAAACTGAAAAGAAATTGCCACCCAAAGACTAGAGATAAAAGCAGGGTTACATAAAGCTGTGATTGATAGTGTTTAAGATGCAGATGAAAGAGAACCTGATGTGACTCAGAGTTAATGAAACTTCATCTGGTATTCAGGGAACATATCCATCCCTATATTCCAAAAGTTTCCCCTCATTTTGGATAGTAAAATAATGATCCAGTAATAAAAATGTCCATTTCTGTATTAAAAGCAGAACTCTGTTGTTCTAAATGCAAGCAAAATAGTTAAAAAGAAATCTCTCTCTCTCTCTCTCTCTCTCTCTCTCTCTCTCTCTCTCTGTGTGTGTGTGTGTATGTGTGTGTTGTCAGATTGCACTTAAATACCCTAGCCCTTACTTAGATACTCTTACTTACTTACTTACTTAGATACTCTGCTATATATTGAAACAAGTACTTATTAATCCGCATGCAATGACATATATAGTTAATATCCCTCAGCCTTGTTGGCCAAATTTACTTTCCTGCATCTGTCAGTCTATTAAGATATTGGTGGCTGATGGCCATAGTAGCCCATGCCTTTAATATCAGCAGAGGATGACACAGGTTGATGATTTGAGCCAAGTCTACATAGCACTGACTCAAGCACAGAGGCCTTATGTTAGATGATAAAACAATTGGGGTAGCACACATAATTTTTTTCCATGGGTTAGGATGTGATATATATCAGTTTTGTCCATGTGATATCACATAGAAGCCAGTCAAATCCAATCTCTCTCTCTCTCTCTCTCTCTCTCTCTCTCTCTCTCTCTCTCTCTCTCTCCCCTCAATCATCTCTCTCAATCTCTATCTCCCTTCTCTCTTATCCTTTCATCCCCTACCCCTTTCATACAGAAGGCATAAGGTTGGGCAATACCTAGGATTCTACTCTAGAAAATAAGATAGACGTTCTACAAAAAAAGAAGAAAACTGAGTCTTAGTGAACTTCAGGGAACAGATATTTGATTTTAGATTTGAATGACAGTGTGTATGATTAGATAATAAAACTAGACGCAACAGAGAAAAATGTTTTTGCAATGTTCTAGGTCTTCCTGAACATGGGAAGAAGTAGGATTCAGCATGTGATATTGAGAGTAGGGAGTGACTGACTATTGATTTGGACTTCAGATCAGTTTCTTATAGTAACCCTCTTGAATTATGCAAAGAAAAATCTAAGTTGGTGAAGGTTTGGGGAGATTAGATTCATGGGAGCCGGTCCTCAATATTTATTACTACCTGAGTGCACCCAGCCAATCTCTGTACCGAGAGTAATACCAATTATGGTGTGTGTGTTTGGCTGGTTTGTTGAACTTCCTATGTGTCAGCCATTGCTGGACAGAATGTTTTCTCCTTTTTGGTGATTGGTCCTTCACTGGATGGTTCTACAATATTTTAACAAATTGCATATCATATCTGCTGGATATAAATAAAGATTGACATTTGTAACCATACTATTGCCCAAAAGACTACAAACAGATGTATTAATTACTGTCTGCTTCTATGTACCATGCAATAGGATTCACTTTAAGTGCCTCAGTGCATATTTGGTGGTTAGAGGAAAATTCTGGGTGTTGGTCTTCTCTTGCATCTCACTGGAGACAGAAACTTTTGTTTTGCCAGTGTATATGCCAGGCTAGGTGGTCTGAGAGCTTATTGTATTGTGTTGTATCTCCCTCCCCTCCTACTGTAGGATCAATGAGAGTATAGATCCATGCTACAACGCCAGGCTTTAAGAGGGTTCTAGGGATTCGAATTCAGGCCCTCACAGTTGTGCAGCAGGCTTTTTATCAGCTGTATCATCACCCCAGACCTTTTTCCATAAGATATTTCAGAGTCAAATAATTTTGTTTTTGTTTGGTTTTTTTTTTTTTTTTTTCCTGGCTGGGCAGGTATCAGAGACAAGGAGTTTGGGAATTACCAAGCTATAAGAGCCACCTGATAAAATTTATCTCAGTCAAAGCAGGAAGGAAGCTGCCTTGACCACATTCTGTGCCCGGAACTATCTTCATTCCCAAAGCAATCTTTTTAGTTTCTACTCTTCGGTTATACAGCTGCCAAGATAGCTGCTAATTAGTCACTGTTGCCTTAATGTAGATTAGTTTCATGTATACCTCCTGGAAATATTTCCTGTTTCACAAATGGAGAGATGGTTTGTTAGTGAGGAGCACTGGCTGCTTCTCAGAGGACCCGAGTTTAATCACAGGTCCCATGGGGTGGCTCACAACAGTCAGTATCTCTAGTTCCAGGGCATTAGAAATCCTTTTCTGCCCTCTGTGGGCGTACTGTATGCATGTGGTGTGCAGAATACATGCAGGGAAGGCATCCATGTACAATAACAAACAAACAAGCAAATAATATAAGTAAATAAATAAATAAATATATTTAACAATAGAGGCTGGAAAAGTGTGCCAGGAGTTCGGAGTAAGTTTGGTTACAAGCACCCATATCAAGTCACACACAACTATTGTGTTTCAGCGATAATGACTGCATTGGTACTGAGTATACTGGCAGAGGTTTGTAATCCTAGAGTCTGAAAGCTGAAACTAAAAGATTATGAGTTTCAGGCCATACTTACAGAGTTCACAATCGGATGGGTTTATAGAGTGAGAATCTATTTTTAAAATGCTATCCTAGTATCCAGGTGTCTTTGCTTTTGTTAGTAACCCCATCACCTGGGCAGCTGAGGCAGGAGGATTGCAGTGAGTTCAAGGTCAGCCTGGCTTACATGAGAGTTTGAGGTAGTTAGGACCACAGTTCAAAACCTTATCTCAAGAAAGCACTCATGAAGACACAAAAGAAAAAAAAATCCCTTGAGAAATACTGGAAATAGTAGGCAAAGGTTTAAGTAATACAATATTCAAATGCTCTCAAAATCTCTACCCATAAAAATAAAGGAAAAGTGTCCTGACAGTGCAGAGACCTAGTAGACATTTGTTTTGCTAGGTAAGCAAATTAATATGATCTTTCTGACATGTTGTACCTGTAATTGACTGGTATTCAGAAAGTCATAATTTTAATTTCACAATGGGAACACAGCAGACAAGAAAGAAATGAACTTTTGTCTGGCCATAAACTTGAGAAAATACTGCCTTGGACTTTTGAAAAGTATCAAAGTCATAAAAGACAAAAGACCAAGTAACCATCACAGAATTCAACAGATTACAAAGTCTCAGTGAAGTGTGAGAGCTTGACTCTGATCTTAATACAGAAAAAGGAATTAATGGAAAATGTAACTTAAAGAAAGTCTACAGTGAGTAACATTGTACCCACATTAATTTATTTATTTTCATACATATCCCTTGATTACGGAAGATGGCAGCACATGGGGAAGCAAGGTGAAAGAAAGATGCACATACATTCTCTGTGTGACATTTTATACATGTTCCCTTAAATGCTCAAGAGGAGCATTTTAGACATGTCCCAAGAAAAACAGGAAAACAGCTTTCAGTGAGTGCCCTAAGAGCAGGGAATCATATTTATATATTCAGTCAAAAACAAGAAAACCCACATAAAGTATGAGTTTGGCAATAATTTTCAGCATCTCCTCTGACAATCCTTTTTTTGGGGAGGAGGGGGAAACTGATGGAATATTTGTGTGTGTGTGTTTTTTTTTTTCTCAAGAAGCAGCAGCAGAAAATATTGTATAAGGGGACTGAAAAATCTACATAAATCTCTTTCTTGTTCTACAGAGTATATCAATTATTTTATTAGTGCTTAATTGTTTGATCTATTGAAAATATTTTCAAACATGTAATCCAAGTATCCTGAGATTATTGATAATCTATTCATAAAATATATACATATACCCAGACACATTTATATATACACTCACATTCACATACCACCATTTATCCTAGCACAGTATCTGTTACATCACAAATACTCAATAAATATTTTTTTTGATACTTTATTTACATTTCCTATGTTTCCCCTTTTCTGGGTCTCCTCTTTGGAAACCCCGTATCCCCTCCCCCTCCCCGCCTCTGTGAGGGAATTCCTCCTCCCACCTACCCGCCCACCCATTCCCATATTCCCACCTTAACATTCCCCTTTACTGGGGCCTCTAGCACCCTCAGGCCCAAAGTCTTCTCCTTTCTCCCTGATGGCCATCGAGGTGATTCTTCTGCCTCATATGTAGTCCAAACCATGGGTCAATAGATGTGTATTCTTTGGTTAGTGGTCTGAACTCCAGGCCGACCAGGGGGAGGGTCAGGCCCATTGACGCTCTTGCTCCCTCCATGGGGCTGCCAATTCCCTC